>JAESUZ010000358.1:37500-637500 GCA_017311185.1 Proteles cristata cristata | reverse complement strand
CTTTTTCTCTCTCTCTCAGAAATAATAAAACATTAAATATATATATATATATATATATATATATATTTTTTAATGTTTTATTTATTTCTAGGAGAGAGGAAGACAGCGTGAACAGGGGAGGGTCAGAGAGAGAGGGAGTCACAGACTGAAACAGGCTCCAGGCTCCTGAGCTGGCAGTCAGCACAGAGCCCGACGCGGGGCTCGAACCCACGAACCGTGAGATCATGACCTAAGCGAAAGTCGGACGCTTAACCAACTAAGCCACCCAGGCGCCCCTAAAAATATATTTTTTAAATGTTGTATTTACATCCCTACTGTCCTTTGTACTATTGTCATTATATTATTAATGTTATTATATATAAAAATATATATATAAATTATAAATTATATATATAAAAATATATATTTATATAAATAATTATAATTATATAAATAATTATTAATATTATATTGTAATGTTATTAATAATTATTAATGTTATATATTAACATTATAAATGTTAAAACTTCACAATACATTGTTATTTTTACTTTAAACAGCCAGCTGACTTTTTTTTAATTTTGAAAAAATTTTTTTTAATTAAAAATTTTTTTTTTAGGGGCGCCTGGGTGGCTTAGTCGGTTAAGCGTCTGACTTTCGCTTGGGTCATGATCTCGCGGTTCGTGGTTCAGCCCCGCGTCGGGCTCTGTGCTGACTGCCAGCTCAGAGCCTGGAGCCTGTTTCAGTCTGTGACTCCCTCTCTCTCTGACCCTCCCCTGCTCACGCTGTCTCTCTCTCTGTCCTAGAAATAAATAAAACATTAAAAAAATAATAAAAAACCTCTTAAAAAAATTTTTTTTTTAATTCTGAGAGAATGCACCAGCAGGGCAGGCACAGTGAGAGAGGGAGAGAGAGAATCCCAAGCGGGCTCCATGCTGTCAGAGCAGAGCCCAATGTGGGGTTCGATCCCATGAACTGTGAGATCATGACCTGAGCTGAAACCAAGAGTTGGGACCGACTTAACCAATTGAGCCATGCAGGTGCCTCTGAAACAAACAGTTGTATTTTATATTTACACACGTATTTGCCGTATTCAGTGTCCTTTTTTTCTTCCTATGGATTTGCATTTTCATCTCTCCCTCCAGACTGAAGAATTTCCTATGGTATTTCTTTAAAATATTTTTTTAAACAGTCTTACTCAGTTTTGAGAGAGCGCAAGCAGGGGAGGGGCAGAGAGAAAGGGAGACACAGAATCCGAAGTAGGCTACAGGCTCTGAGCTGTCAACACAGAGACCAATGTGGGGCTCGAATCCATGAACCATGAGATCATGACCTGATTCGAAGTCAGACACTTAACCAGCTGAGCTACTGAGGCACCCTCGTTTCCTGTAGTATTTCTTAGAGTAAGTCTCTGCTGGCTACAAATTATCCCAGCCTTTGTTTATCTGAAAATGTCTATTTCATGTAAAATTATTATTTAATTGTTATAATATATCCTTAAGATTTACCATTTTAAAGTGTACAGTTCAGCAATCCCTATCAAAATAGCACCAGCGTTCTCTACAGAGCTAGAACATACAACCCTAAAATTTGTATGGAACCAGAAAAGACCCTGGATAGCCAAGGCAATCTTGAAAAACAAAAGTAAAGCTGGAGGCATCACAATCCCAGACTTCAAACTGTATTACAAAGCTGTAGTCATCAAGACAGTATGGTCCTGGCACAAAAACAGACACTCAGATCAATGGAACAGAATAGAGAACCCGGAAATGGACCCACAAATGCATGGCCAAATCTTTGACAAAGCTGGAAAGAATATCCAATGGAATAAAGACAGTCCCTTCAGATGGTGTTGGGAAAATTGGACAGCAACATGCAGAACAATGAACTTGGACCACTTGCTTACACTAGACACAAAAATAAACTCAAAATGGATAAAAAGACCTAAACGTAAGACAAGAAGCCATCAAAATCCTGGAGGAGAAAGCAGGTAACAACCTCTTTGACCTTGGCCACAGCAACTTCTTACTTGAATGTCTCTGGAGGCAAGGGAAACAAAAGCAAAAATGAACTATTGGGACCTCATCAAAATAAAAAGCTTCTGCACAGAGAAGGAAACAATCAGCAAAACTAAAAGGCAACTGACAGAATGGGAGAAGATATTTGCAAACTACATATCAGATAAAGAGTTAGTATCCAGAATCTATAGAGAACTTATCAAACTCAACACCCCCCCCAAAAAAACAAATAATCCAGTGAAGAAATGGGCAGATGACATGAATAGACACTTCTCCAAAGAAGACATCCAGATGGCCAACCGACACATGAAAAGATGCTCATCATCAGGGAAATACAAATCAAAACCACAATGAGATACCATCTCACACCCATCAGAATGGCTGACATTAACAACTCAGGCAGCAACAGACATTGGCGAGGATGCGGAGAAAGAGGAACCCTTTTGCGTTGCTGTTGGGAATGCAAACTGGTGCATCCACTCTGGAAAAAAGTATGGAGGTTCCTCAAAAGATTAAAAACAGGACTACTCTATGACCCAGCAATTGCACTACTAGGTATCTATCCAAGGGATACAGGTGTGCTGTTTCAAAGGGCACATGCACCCCAGTGTTTATGGCAGCACTATCGACAGTAGCCAAAGTATGGAAAGAGCCCAAATGTCCCATCGATGGATAAATGGATAAAGATATGGTATATATATCACAGAGTATTACTCGGCAATCAAAAAGAATGAAATCTTGCCATTTGCAACTATGTGGATGGAACTAGAGGGCACTGTGCTCAGCGAAATTAGAGAAAGACAAATATATGACTTCACTCATGAGAACTTAAAACAAATTTTTTTAAATTGTTTTATTTCTGAGAGAGAGAGGGAGAGAGACAGCATGAGCAGGGGAGGGTCAGAGAGAGAGGGAGACACAGAATCTGAAGCAGGCTTCAGGCTCTGAGCTCTCAGCACAGAGCCCAATATGGGGCCCGAACCCACGAACTGTGAGGTCATGACCTGAGCCGAAGTTGGACGTTCAACCAACTGAGCCACCCAGGCGCCCCCACTCATATGAGAACTTTGAGATACAAAACAGATGAACATAAGGGAAGAGAAGCAAAAATACAATAAAAATAGGGAGAGGGAAAACTTAAGAGACTCTTAAATATGGAGAGAACAAACAGAGGGTTGCTGGAGGGGTTGTGGGAGGGGGGATGGGCTAAATGGGTGAGGGACATTAAGGAATCTCCTCCTGAAATCATTGTTGCAATATATGCCAACTAACTTGGATATAATTAATAAATAAATAAATTGTACAGTTCAGTGGCATTAAGTATGTTCACACTGTTGTGCGACTGTCACCATCATCCATCTCCAGAACATCTTCATCTTCCCAAACTGAACCTTTGTACTCATTAAACACTAACACTCAATAGAATAGAGACCTCAGGGAGCCTGGGTAGCTCAGTCGGTTAAGTGTCCAGCTTTGGCTCAAGTCATGATACACATGAAAATCGTTAAATGTTTAGTTTTATGTTATGCATATCCTACCACAATTAAAAATCTTTGGGGGAGAAAAAAGAACACTACTTTCAGTTTCCAGTTTTTGGTGATCATAAATAATGTTGCTCCAAACATTCTTGTACGGGTTTTGTGTGAATGGAAGTTGTCCTCTCTCCAGGATATATACCTAGGAGTACAATTGCTGAGTTATAAGGTGAATAAGGGTATGTTTAACTCTATTTTTTATTTTAATTTAATTTTATGATTATTTTTTAGAGAGAGAGAGCAGGGAGAGATGGAAAGAGAGGACGAATCCCAAGCAGCCTCCCCACTCAGTGTGGAGTCCAACAGAGGACTCAATCCCACAACCCTGGTATCATGACCTGAGCCGAAATCAAGAGTCTGATGCTCAACTGACTGAGTCACCAGGAGACCTATTTGTATTTTTATTTTATTATTAATTTAAAAATATGTGCTGTATTTTCTTTCTTTTTTAAAAGTCTATTTATTTATTTTGAGAGAGTGGATATGTGCAGGATGGACAGAGAAAGAGGGAGACAGAGAGAATCCCAAGTAAGCTCTGCATTGTCAGTGCAAGAAGCCTGATGAGGGGCTCAAACTCCTGACTGTGAGATCATGACCTGAGCTGTGTTCAAGGGTTGGACGCTTAACCAACTGAGCCACCCAAATACCCCTATTTTTATTATTATTTTTTTTAAAAGTAGGCTTCATGACCAGTGTGGAGCTCAACCATCAACTCTGAGATCAAGAACTGAGCTGAGATCAAAAGTTGGACGCTTAACTGACCGAGCCACCCTGGAATGTTTAACTTTAAAAGAAACTGCCAAACTGTTTTTCACAGTGTTTGTACATTTGCATCCCCCGTGCATGAAGGTCTCTCCTTCACATTCTCACCAGGACCCTATGGCCAGGTTCCCCTGCCCCCTCTATTCTAATAGGTGTGTTGTGATATCTCACTGTGGTTTTAATTTTCATTTCCCTAATGTCTAATAATATCGAGTCTCTTCCCGTGTTTATTTGTCATTTATATGTCTTTTTTGGCAAAGTGTCTAGATCTTTTAATCATTTTGAAAAATCGGGTTTGCTTGGTTTTGTTGAGTTTTGAGATATAAGTCCTTTATATGTTTTGGATACTACTTTGGTGTTTTAAAACATTTTTAATGTTTATTTTTTATTTTTGAGAGGAAGAGAGACAGAGAATGAGTGGGAGAAGGGCAGAGAGAGAGGGAGACACAGAATCCAAAGCAGGCTCCAGGCTCTGAGCACAGAGCCCTACGTGGGGATTGAACTTGCAAACTGTGAGATCATGACCCGAGCTGAAGTCAGATGTTAAACTGACTGAGCCACCCAGGTGCCCCTAGTTTTTTTTTTTTTTAACTGAGATATAATTGACATATAACATTATACAGTATTAGTATTAGTTACAAGTGTACAACATAATGATTTGATATAATTTATATATGGTGAAATATTGTGGTGAAATCATCACAATAAGTCTAGTTAACATTCATTACCACACATAGCTAAATTTTTTTTTCTTGTGATAAGAATTTTTAAGATCTGTATTCTTAGCAATTTTCAAATATGCAATATATTATTAATATTATTATTATTTAAAGTTTGTATTTAAGTCATCTCCACACCCAACCTGAGCCCTGAGCCTTGAACTCATGACCCCACGATCAAGAGTCGCATGCTCTTCCAACTGAGCCAGCCAGGGGCCCCTGCAATATAGTATTATTAACTATAGTCACCATGCTATACATTACATTCCCAGGACTCTTTAATTTTGTTTGTTTTTTAAATGTTCATTTTTGAGAGAGACAGAAAGCATGAGCGAGGGAGGAGGAGAGAGGGAAGGGAACAGAGTATCCAAAACAGGCTCCATGCTGAGAGCAGAGAGCCCTATGTGGGTCTTGAACTCAGGGACCATGATATCATGACCTGAGCTGAAGTCGATGCTGAACCTAATAAGCCACCCAGGTATGTCAGGACTTTTTAATTTTATACCTGGAAGTTTATACCTTCTGACTCTCTTCACCCACTTTCGCCCCCCCCAACTCTATCACCCACCGCTTTGTTCTCTGTATCTGTGAGTTCGAGGTTCTTGGTTTTTTTTTTTTAGGTTTCACATATAAGTGAGATCATATGGTATTTATCTTTTTCTATCTAATTTATTTAACTAAGTATTATGGCCTCAAGTTCTATTCAGGTTGTTGCAAATAGGATTTCCCTCTTTTTTATGTCTGGGTAATATTCCATTGTGTGTGTGTATGTATGTGTTTGTGGTATGTGTATATATATATATATATATATATATGTGGCTCAGTCATTTGAGTAAGTGACTCTTTTCTTTAAAATTTACTTATTTTTTAAATTATATCCAAGTTAGTTAGCACATAGTGCAACGATGATTTCAGGAGTAGATTCCTTAATGCCCCTCACCTATTTAGCCCATCCCTCCTCCCACCGCCCCATCAGCAACCCTCTGTTTGTTCTCCATATTTTTTTTTTAGATCTTTTTTAAAAATTTATTTCTAGGAGAGAGAGAGAGAGACAGCATGAGCAGGGGAGGGTCAGAGAGAGAGGGAGACACAGACTCCGAAACAGGCTCCAGGCTCTGAGCTGGCAGTCAGCACAGAGCCTGACGTGGGTCTCGGACCCACGAACTGCGAGATCATGACCTAAGCGAAAGTTGGACGCTTAACCGACTGAGCCACCCAGGTGCCCCTGTTCTCCATATTTAAGAGTCTTTTATGTTTTGTCCCCCTCCCTGTTTTTTATATTATTTTTGCTTCTCTTCCCTTATGTGCATCTGTTTTGTATTTCAAAGTCCTCTTGTGAGTGAAGTCATATATTTATCTTTCTCTAACTAATTTTGCTTAGCATAGTACCCTCTAGTTCCATCCACATAGTTGCAAATGGCAAGATTTCATTTTTTTTTTTTAAATAGTTTATTGTCAAATTAGTTTCCGGCAAGATTTCATTTTTTTTTTTTAATGTTTTTTTATTTATTTCTAGGAGAGAGAGAGAGACAGCGTGAGCAGGGGAGGGTCAGAGAGAGAGGGAGTCACAGACTGAAACAGGCTCCAGGCTCTGAGCTGGCAGTCAGCACAGAGCTCGACGCGGGGCTCGAACCCACGAACCGCGAGATCATGACCTAAGCGAAAGTCGGACGCTTAACCGACTAAGCCACCCAGGCGCCCCAAGATTTCATTTTTAAAAAACATTTTTTAAATGTTTTATTTCTGGGAGAGAGAGAGAGAGAGAGAGAGAGAGAGAGAGAGAGAGAGAGAGAGAGAGAGAGAGAGACAGTGTGAGCAGGGAGGCTCAGAGAGAGAGGGAGGTACAGAATCTGAAACAGGCTCCAGGCTCTGAGCTGGCAGTCAGCACAGAGCCCGACGTGGGGCTCGAACCCACGAACTGCGTGATCACGACCTAAGCGAAAGTCAGACGCTTAACCGACTGAGCCACCCAGGCGCCCCATGATTTCATTCTTTTTGATCGCTGAGTAATACTCCATTGTATATGTGTGTGTGTGTGTGTGTGTGTGTGTGTGTGTGTACATATATATATACACATTCTTTATCCATTCTTTATCCATTTATCCGTCAATGGGACATTTGAGCCCTTTCCATACTTTGGCTATTGTTGACAGTGATATAAACACTGGGGTGCATGTGCCCTTTGAAACAGCACACCTGTATCCCTTGGATAGATACCTAGTAGTGCAATTGCTGGGTCATAGAGTAGTCCTGTTTTTAATCTTTTGAGGGACCTCCATACTTTTTTCCAGAGTGGCTGCACCAGTTTACATTCCCAACAGCAGCGCAAAAGGGTTCCTCTTTCTCCGCATCCTCGCCAATGTCTGTTGCTGCCTGAGTTGTTAATGTCAGCCATTCTGATGGGTGTGAGATGGTATCTCATTGTGGTTTTGATTTGTATTTCCCTGATGATGAGTGATATTGAGCATTTTTTCATGTGTCAGTTGGCCATCTGATTGTTTTCTTTGGAGAAGTGTCTATTCATGTCGTCTGCCCATTTCTTCACTGGATTATTTGTTTTTTTTGGGTGTTGAGTTAGATAAGTTCTCTATAGATTCTGGATACTAGCTTTTTATCTGATATGTAGTTTGCAAATATCTTCTCCCATTCCACTGGTTGCCTTTTAATTTTGCTGTTTCCTTCTCTGTGCAGAAGAGTTCCCAGTAGTTCTTTTTTTTTTGTTTGTTTGTTTATTTTTGAGACAGAGACAGAGTGTGAGCAGGGGAGGGGCAGAAAGAGAGGGAAACACAGAAACAGACTCCACTGTCAGCACAGAGCCCAATGTGGGGCTAGAACCCACGAACTGGGAGATCATGACATGAGCTGAAGTTGGACGCTTAACTGACTGAGCCACCCAGGTGCTCCATCCAATAGTTCATTTTTGAGTGAGTGACTCTTGATTTCAGCTCATGGTTGGTGAAATTGAACCCTGAGACGGGCTGTGTTCTGACAGCATGGGGTCTCTTGGGATTCTCTCTCTCTCCCTCTTTCTCTGCTCCTCCCCCACTTGCTTGCGAGCTCTCCTACTCAAAATAACAAAATAAACTAAAAAAAAAAAAGTGGAATTACTAGATCATATGGTAGTTCTATTTTTAGTTATTTCATAAAGTTTCCCAGAGTGGTGGTACCAATTCACATTCCTGCCCACAGGACACAAAGGTGGTCTTTTTCCTTCACATCGTCACCAGTACTTGTTATTTCTTGTCTTTTTTTTTTTTTTTTAAATATTTTTTATTTATTTCTAGGAGAGAGAGAGACAGCGTGAGCAGGGGAGGGTCAGAGAGAGAGGGAGTCACAGACCGAAAGAGGCTCCAGGCTCTGAGCTGGCAGTCAGCACAGAGCCCGACGCGGGGCTCGAACCCACAACCGCGAGATCATGACCTAAGCGAAAGTCAGACGCTTAACCGACTAAGCCACCCAGGCGCCCCAATTTCTTGTCTTTTTGATAGTAGCTATTCTAACAGGCGTGAGGGGAAATCTCATTGTGGTTTTGACTTGGCATCTCTGTGTATGATTTGGAAAAATGTCTGTTTAGATGCTTTCCCCATTTTTATTTGAATTTTTTAATATTTAGTTGTATGAGTATTGTTTATCTATTTTGGATAATAACCCCTTATCAGACATAGGATTTGCAAATAATTTCTTCCATTCAGTAGGTTGCTTAAAAAAAGTTTTTTTGGGATGTCAGGGTGGCTCAGTCAGTTAATTGTCCAACTTTGGCTCAGGTCATGATCTCACAGTTCACAAGTTCGAGCCCTGCATTGGGCTCTGTGCTGACAGCTCAGAGCCTGAAGCCTGCTTTGGATTCTGTGTCTCCCTCTCTCTCTGCCTTTCCCCATTCACACTCTGTCTCTTTTTCTCTCAAAAACAAATGTTAAAAAATGTTTTTAAGTTTTTTTAATGTCTATTTATTTGAGAGAGAGAGCCAGGGAGAGGCAGAGAGAGGAGAGAGAGAATCCTAAGCCAGCTCCACACTGAGCCACCCAGGCACCCCTGCTTTTTTTGGTTTTAGGTAAGCCCAATGCCCAAGGTGGGGTTCAAACTCATGATCCCAAGATCAAGCCTCACATGCTCTACTGACTGAGCCAGCCAAGCACCCCATAGGTTGCTTTTTCATTTTGTTGATGGTTTCCTTTGCTGTGCAGAAACTTTTTTCTTTGATGTAATCCATTTGTCTACTTTTTAAAAAAGTAATTGTGGATGAGAACAGGGGAGGAGCAGAGAGAGAGAGGGAGATAGAGGATCCAAAGTGGACTGTGCATTGACAGCACAGAGCCCAATGTGGGGCTTGAACCCACGAACTGCAAGATCATGACCTGAGCTGAAGTCAAATGCTTAACTGACAGCCACCCAGGCGCCGCAAGTTCACTTTTGCTTTTGTTGCCTTAACTTTCTTGGATACCAGTTTTTGTTATAAATCTCATTTCCAGATATTTTCTCCCAGTCTATAGTTTGTCTTTTTATTCTTTTTGCAAAGTTAAATCTTAAGTCCAATTTATCATTTTTTTGAGTCCCGTTTATAGAGTCCTATGTAAGAATTCTTTGTCTGACCCAAAGTGCCTTGCTGATTTTCTCCTATGTTTTCCTCTGTGATTTTTATAGTTAAAAAAATTTTTTTAATGTTTTTTTTTTTTTCATTTCTAGAAGAGAGAGAGAGAGCATGAGCAGGGGAGGGTCAGAGAGAGAGGGAGTCACAGACTGAAACAGGATCCAGGCTCTGAGCTGGCAGTCAGCACAGAGCCCGACACGGGGCTTGAACCCACGAACTGCGAGATCATGACCTAAGCGAAAGTCGGACGCTTAACTGACTAAGCCACCCAGATGCCCCAATTTTTATAGTTTTTTTTTTTAAAAAAAATTGTAAATGTTTATTCGTTTGTTGAGAGACAGAGCATGAATGGGGGAGAGGCACAGAGAGAGGGAGACAGGATCCAAAGCAGGCTCCAGGCTCTGAGCGTCACCACAGAGCTCAATGTGGGGCTCGAACTCATGAACAGCGAGATCATGACCTGACCTGAAGTTGGATACCCAACCAACTGAGCCGCCTAGTGACCCCTATAGTTTTATTCTTTACATTTATGTCTATGATATACTTTGAGTTAATTCTTATGGTTGATGTGAGGTGGAGGTTGAGGTTGTTTGCATGTGGGTATCCAAATATTTCAGTACAACTTGTTGAAAAAGTATACTTTGTTCTCTAAAGTATCTTTTGTGAAAAATCAGTTGACCATATTTGTGTAGATCTATTTCTGAACTCTCTGTTCTGCTCCTTTGATCTTCATGTCTGTTCTTTCTCCAGAAGCATGCTGTCTTGATTACTGTAGCTTTATAGTGAGTCTTAACATCAGGTGGCATGAGTTCTGAGATTTTGTTCTTCTCTTTCAAAATTATTGGCTCCTCTAGTACCTTTGTCTTTGCACATACACTTAAATTTAAAAAAAATTTTTAATGTTTATTTATTTTTGAGAGAGAGGCAGAGTGCAAGCAGGGGAGGGACAGAGATAGAGGGTGAGAGACACAGAATCCGAAGCAGACTCCAGGCTCTGTGCTGTCAGCAGAGAGCCTGATGTGGGGCTCGAACCCACATACTGTGAAATCATGACCTGAGCTGAAGTTGGACATGCTTAACTGACTGAGCCACCCAGGCTCCTTTTTTTTTTTTTTTTTTTTAATTCTTTAATATTTACTTTCCATATATACTTTAGAATCAGTTTGTATCTACAGAAAACGATGCTGGAATAATCGTTGGGAGCTTGTTCAGTTCACAGATCAATTTGGAATGAATTGACATTATCGGCACGTTGCGTCTTCCAATCCATACACATGGCATCTCTCTCCATTTGTTGAGGTTTTCTTTGATTTCTCTCACTGGTGTTTTGTACTGGCAGCACAAAGATCCTGTACACAGTTTATTAGATTTATATCTAGATCTTTCTCCTCCTCCTCTTTCTTTTGGAGATGTTGTAAATGGTACTGTAAAAGATATCGCAGCTCGTAAGATTGGCTGCCACTTGAAACTAATGTAACGATATATATTAATTATAGTCGAATAAACATATAGTTGGATTGCCAGTTCCAGTGTTAGTCTGTGTGCCTGTTTCTGGTACCTGGCAGTTCTTTGCAGAGTGGGTCGCATTCTCCGATTTACTGTATGTCTGACAGTATTTAAATTTCTGCTGGACATGCTGGATGGCCGGTCACAGTGACTCCGGATGGGTTGTCAGCTGTCAGGGGTAGCTGAATTCCTGGCAGACACTTTGACCTTGTGGCTTGGGTTTAGCATTCCCTGGGGCAGCCTGTCATGGTTTTACCTTTAATGGCAGATGCAACCCCTTAGCCCCGAGATGTTTTTACCCTTCCAGTGCAGCTCTTTTGGGGTGTCAGCAGAAGGCAAGGTGTTTACTGAGCCCCCCCACTACTCTGGCAGGGCTCAGGCTCCAAATTATTGTTCCCTGCAGGGGGTGGCCGCTATAGCTTCGGTTTGGACTTCCAGCCTCGCCCTGGGCATCTGGGCGTCTCACCAGCGAGTGTGCCTCAGCTCAGGAGTCACCCGGGGGCTGGTAGGGAGCTGTTCCCAGACTCCGGGGCTCCTTCTGCATCTCCCCCCATTCTAGGATTCCCCAACCCCTTGATTTCTAGCTTCTCTGGTAGCCCCAGACTCTGACCTCTGACCTCTGCTCAGGCCATTAAGATGGCCACTTTGAGTAGGAACTCTAGCTCCTGTCTGTTCCGTGGACCAGAGCACTATTGGGGAAAAGTCTCATAAAGGTGGATTTCACCCACGGCTGGTCTCTTTTATTTTTATTTTTATTTATTTATTTTTTAAAAGGCTATTCATTTTTGATGGAAAGAGAGAGAGACAATGAGGAAGGGGCATAGAAAGAGGTGGAGAGAAAGAGAAAATCCCAAGCAGGCTCCATGCTGTCAGCGTAGAGCCCAATGCGGGGCTCAAACTCACTAACCACTAGATCATGACCTGAGCCAAAGTCAAGAGTCAGATGCTTCACTGACTGAGCCACCAAGGGGTGGTCTCTTTTCAAAGGGCAGGGTTTTCTTCAATTTGCCTGCTTTTTTTCCTCTTCAGCATCTTCAAATTTAAAAAGTATATATATATTATGTATGTGTACACACATACATAATATAAATATATTTATAATAAACATGTACATATATAAATGTATATAAGCATGTATGTATACACACATATACATATATATGTTAGAATTTTCTTATTGTAGGGGCGCCTGGGTGGTTCAGTCAGTGAAGCATCCAACTCTTGGTTTCATTTCAAGTCGTGATCTCACAGTTCATGAGTTCAAGCCCCATATCATACTCTGAGCTGTTAGCACAGAGCCTGCTTGGGACTCTCTCCCCATCTCTCTCTGCCCCTCCCCAGCTTGCACATGCACTCTGTCTCTCTCTGAAAATAAGTAAACTTAAAAAAATTTATTTTTCTTATTGAGAGTAGGGTTAGTCTAATATAAGATACACTGCCATTACTAACAACTGGAACCTTCACTTATTTTAATCTTCTGTGTCTATCTTCTTTTTTTTAACATTTATTTATTTGGAGAGAGAAAGATGAGAGAGCGAGCAAGCGAGCGCAAGCAGGGGAGTGGCAGAGAAAGAGGGAGAGAATCTCAAGCAGCCTCCACGCTGTCAGTGCAGAGCCTGACTGGGGCTCTGTCTCCCCACCATTAGATCATGACCTGAGCCGAAATTGAGAGTTAGACGCTCTTAATTGAGCCACCCGGGTGCCCCTCTTCTGTGTCTCTTTATAAAGTATTTCATCATTTTGGGGACGAGATAGGATACACATTTAAAAATAAGCATGCCATCTTGTACGTGCTCCCTGCTGACAGGACATCATCCTAGATACTCTGTGACGAACTCCGAAGGAGGCAGTGTCCATCCGGGCCTCGGCTGTGACTTCAGCCCCCTGAAGTCATTCCTGGTTTCCCACCTGGGCCACTGTCCTTGCCGCATCCCTGTCGGAGTTCTCTTCCTCGCGCGGCGGCTGCAGCATGGCCTGCGAGCCACGGTTCAGGTTCACTTTGGCTTTGGCTTTGAAATGCCTGTGGTCTGCGTAGCTCTCTCTCAAGTTCCCTTTCAGCCACTAAGCTCTTCTTTCCTGGTTCTTGGATTCTCTTCCTCCTCCCAGCAGGACGTCCCCAGAGCTTGGTTCCCTCTCATCCCTTCTACTATTTTCTTATCATTCCCTGAGAACCTCTTTCCTGGGACTCAACAGATGCTTAAGCAGTAATACTGTAAGCAGTGGAGATAAAGACACACAATTTCTTCTGTGACCTGGCCCTGTAGCGAGCGGGCCACAGCGGTCGGATGTGTGTGGCGAGTGCCAGTCCCCTTCGTCCCTGAGGGACCTGATCTGCAGGCTTCCTCCTGCTTCCTGAGCTCTGTTTCTCCCGCACGGGCTTCTATCCTGGTCAGCTTACTGTCCCAGCACTCAGAAGCGGGAGTTGACTTCACATTTCCCGTCTGATTTTCTCCCCGGGGGAGCGTTTAGTGTATCTGCTTGTCCATGTAATAACGTTGTCTACAGAGGTACAGATTAAAGTACCACCCACCCTAAATCCGAGAGGGCCGCATGCCTCCGTCGTCCCTAAGCAAGCACTGGATGTGGTCTTAGCACGTGCGTGATCCCTGCTGTCAGCAGAGCAAGGCCTCCGCCAGTGAGAACCCCTCCCTATACAGATGGACATGTCGGCAGGCCCCCCACCAGCTCCCTGGCTTCCAGAAAGCCCTGACATCTCGTACCTAGTGGGAAAGGGAAAGCTAATGGGAATTTTATGAGATACTGTCTTCTCTACTTTTACTCGTCTGAGAGGCGAGCCTCCTGTTCTGGATGAGAGCATTGTGGTCCAGAGGAATTTGTAATTCTATCACTAGTTCTATCCATGACTTTAGGCAAGTTCTTCAATCTTCCTGGGTCTCAATTTTCTCATGTATAAAACTGGAGTAATAGTAGCACTTACCTGACTGAGGTTTGGGGAGTATTTTTTAAGTTTCTTTATTTTGAGAGAAAAAGCATGGCAATGAGCAGGGGAGAGGCAGTGAGGGGGTGGAGGTGGGAAGAGAGAATCCCAAGCAGGCTCCACACTATCAGCACAGAGCCCTACTTGGGGCTCGAACCCATGAACTGTGAGATCATGACCTGAGCTGAAACCAAGAGTTGGGTGCTTAGCCAACTGAGCCCCCTGGGCGCCCCATGGTTTGGGGAGTATTAATAGAGGTTAGCAGTGCCTGACAGGTCACAGCATCTCAGGAACATTGAGCTGTAATTTGTATTATTGACCAAAATCACAGAGCCTAGTGGGTAGTAGACCAAGACTTAACCCAGTCAACAAGATTGAAACACTTAATAAACAGGAAACGTTTCCTGGGGTTCTGTGACAAGATTCTGGGGAGCTTGAACCCAGGGCAGTGAGCTGGAAGGCAAAAGTGTGCCTTCTGAAGCCCAAGAGCCTCTCTGAGGAGGTGATACTTTAGCTGAGAGCTGATGATCAGAAGGAGCTTGTCACGCGACGGTCACGGGCAAGGCAGGGCCAGTTTGTACACTCCTTGACGTGGGGGAGCATGGTGAGCCAGGAAGACAGGTCAGCCTGGCACAGGGTGACCGGGAATGAGACAGCGTGTGCAGTCAGTGGGAACAGTGTGTGACCAGAGCTCAAATGTGCTGTGGGAGTAAGGTCTCTGTAAGCTGAAAGGAAAGGAGTCTATATGGGCCAGTGATCAGGGCAGCTTTCTAGGAGAGGAGGGCCTTGAACCACCCCTGAGTGCTTCCTGTGCGCCCTGGCTCTGTGCTGAGTACCATAGATAGTTGCATTTCAACTTGGAAACGAGACTGGGAAGAAAGCTGGGGAAGGTGCCTGGGAGAGACTGGCTGGCCCTAGACACACATGCATCTCACTAGCCAGCCAGCTGTAGTCAGCCGGGATCCCCGCCTGCAGACTCAGCATAGGGAAGGCACGTCCTGTCCTCGGCGCCCGCCTCCCCCTCCGCCCCCTGCCATGATCAGCAAGGGTGCAGTGGCTGATGGAACAAACCCAATCTCATAGACTTAATGGAGACATTGGGAATCAATTGAGCACACTCTTCTGGGAGACAGGCCGAATGGGACACCCGATCATCATTAGGCCTTTGCTAGGAGATGTTGGATTTGTGCCGGGGGAGTTGGTTAGCAGTGAGTATCCTTAAACTCTGGGAGCCTGAAGACTTGTGGGCATGTCTGGGCTGACCCTTTGCCAGGGCTGGGGTATGTACATGAGATGACACTGCCATATCCGGATGGAGCAGGGAACGTGTATCTGACCATCCTTTTCGTTTATTGCCATTGTTGTCTGGCCCTTCTTCTGATGTGTTAACACCAGTCATGACAACATTGTAGACTTGGGACCTGCTTTCTCTCTTGCGGTGACTTTGTATTGTTGAGCTCCTCCATTACGGGTCCTTGCATTTTACCTTTCCATTGTCTCCCGAGTGGTTGGGAGAACCCTAATATTTCCCTTGTGTGCTGATAGAGACCTCATAGGAACCCCAGTTTATTCACTTGTTAAATGAGGATTATCATCCCCACTTCAGGGACGGTTAGAGCTGTGCTGTGTGACACAGCAGCCACTAGCCACATATGACTAAGTTTAAATTAATTACAATGAAATAAAACTTCAGTTCCCTAGTTGCATCAGCCACCTTTCATCTGCTCTGTAGCCACATGTGGCTGGCGGCTCTGTAATGGACGGTGAAGAGCTAGAACATTTCCACCATCACAAGTGTCTTGCCTGGAGAGTTCAGTGAAATGATGTATATAAAGCATAGTGCATGGTGCCAAGTTCAAGTGGTTGTTGGGATTGGTGGCCTGGTGCTGGGGCAGTGGGAAAGGCTAGAGAAGATGTGGCCACTGGCCAGGAGGTTTGTGTACATAAGATGGGACATATCTATGAATCAGCCCATGATAAACTCATAGCAGACTGGAGGAGCATATGTGAGTTGAAAAATTCCTTGTAGGCTCATTGAAGCTTGAGGAGAGCCAAGAAAGACTGCGAAAGTGTACTGAGGGGTGAGGTAGGGTTAGGCTCCATGGGGATGCTGAGCCTAGAGCTGGGCCTTACTTCAGTTCCTTGAGAAGGAAACCCTCCAAACTTGTCCTTGTACTGCCTCCTCTTCCTTTGTTGCTCCTTCTGACTTCAGGATTTTTCCCAGAATTCATCAGTTGCAAGGGAAAATTAGGGCTCAAAGTTCTGAACCTCCCCGGCTGCCCTCATTGATGTCCTCTGCACTCCCACCAGGTAAGGGAGAAGAAACCGCAATGATCTAAAGAGCATTAGGGGTCTCTAGAACTGTTTGTGCAGTAAGTCTCCTGTTTCCATGACAACTGCTTGACCAGGCCAACACTTTGTGTTGGCTCATACCAGAATTTTCAGTTGTTCATAAAATATAACAGGAAGGAAAAGAAAATCACAGGAATATTTAGAAGGAATGAATCAAAGATGGATGTGAATGTGTACATATTGGATGCTTAGTATTACAGAGTAGAAACCATTGGGCCAAAGAGCTTCCTTTTTTCTTCATTTAGTCATCTGTCCATCCATCCATCCATCCATCCATCCATCCATCCATCCATCCATCCAAGATTTATTGAGCAGCTGCTCTGTGCTGAGCACTGTACTCTGTGCTCTAGGCCTGGAGACACAAAGATGAATGACACTATCTAGGAGCTCAGTCCAGTGGGAGACACACTCAAATGGAAAAAGTTATGATACAGTGTAATATGTGCTCATATACTGGAGTCTGGGCAGAAATTGAGTTCTTTAGGGACATCAAGGGAAGGCCAGAGAATATGCACAGAGCAGGAATATGGAGCTGGGTCCTGAATGATGAGTGGGAATTCCAGACAGAAAACATCATGAGCCCAGGGAAGAGAGGACACGTCCAAAGCATGTTTAATGAGAAATAGTGTGACACTCTGCATGTTGGAGTTGTCACAGATGGTGCTGCAAGGTGGTGATACTGGAGAAGGGAGCAGGACTGGATTGTGAACGCCATGCTAATTTGGAATTTGGAATCTGACCTACGGATAATTTGTGGTCTAGAAAGTTTTAATCAAGAGGATGATAAAGGTAATCTGGCTGTGGTTAGAGGGATGCATTGAGGGAGAAAGACTAGAGATTGGGAGACTAGTTTGGAAGCTACTGTGATAGACTAGGAAAGAGTCTCTGAGGGCCTGACCTATGCCAGTGGGGGTGACCAAAAGGAAACAAGTTCTTGAATAACTTAGGGGGTAGAATAGCCAAGACTCGCACTGCATAGAAAATGAAAAGGATGGAGGAACTGGGAAGACCCCATGGTTTCTTACCTGAGTAGCTGGGATTCAGTGGTCCTTTAAAGAGACACCAAGGCGTTTGGTGATGAGCCCAGTTATAGATCATGTGGAGTTGGAGGTATCTAGTGTATTCAAGGTGAAACTGTTTCCCTTGCCTTTGGGGAAAGTGTGGACCTGAGGCTTAGGGGAGCAGATCTGGGCCCCAAATAGAGGTTATTGACTAATGTAAAACTTGGGAAGTGGGAGAGGTCAGCCAGGAAAGTGTGTAGAGAGAGCAGCAGTAATCTGGGGGGGAAAAAGTACTTGGGAAATTTGCCAACATTGTGAAACCTGTTTGGGAAAGGCTTAAGGTGTGTGGTTGGAGAAGGAGGTGGAAAATCAGGAGAGATGCTATTAATAAAGTCAAAGAAAGTGTTTTAGAAGCAAGGAGTGGGGAAAGCATCATATCTTGCAGAAAGATTGAAAGAAATAAGGAAAAAAATTAAAAGTCTTTTTTTTTTTTAAGTTTTTTTTTTTAATATTTTTATTTCTAGGAGAGAGAGAGAGACAGCGCGAGCAGGGGAGGGTCAGAGAGAGAGGGAGTCACAGACTGAAATAGGCTCCAGGCTCTGAGCTGGCAGTCAGCACAGAGCCCGACGCGGGGCTCGAACCCACGAACCGCGAGGTCATGACCCAAGTGAAAGTCGGACGCTCAACCGACTAAGCCACCCAGGCGCCCCAAAAATTAAAAGTCTTTTAAATCAACTTTATTTTGATGTGACATACATACTATTAAATGCATCCCCCTTTTTTTTTTTTTTAAGTAGGCTCCACACCCAACATGGGGCTTGAACTCATGACCCTGAGATCAAGAGTCCACACCCTCTACCAGCTGAACCAGCCAGGTGCCCCTAAAATGCATCTATTTTAAACATACAGTGTGATGCATAGCCACCAACCACCCCAAATAAGAGTTCTCACATGCCCTTGGCAGCCATTCCCACTTGATCCCCACTCTCCTGGCCCTAGGCAACCACCATTTTGGTTTTTGCTACTGATGGATTAGCTTTACCTTTTTCTGGGATTCCACACACATGGAGTCATATAGTATATGCCTTTTTATCTGGCATTTCCCCCCCACCATAAAGATTTTGAGATTCATTCAAAGTTTTGCACGTATTAGGTTTCTTTTCATTGCTGAGTAGTATTCCAGGGTGTGGATATCTTTTTGCCTGGTGATGGACATGTAGGTTATTTCCACTTTGGGTCTTTTGGAAATAAAGCTGCAGTGAACCTGTGTACACAATGGACAAACAAGTGGGGTAAGTACCTCTGAATAGAATTTCTGGGTTTTATGGTTAGTGTATGATCTACTTTATAAAACCCATCACACTGTTTTCCAGAGTTTGGCATTTTACATGCCAAACAGAAATTTCATTGCAACAACACTTTGTACGCTCACCGACACTTGGTTTTGACAGTCTTTTTATTTATTTATTTATTTATTTATTTTTATGTATTTATAGGAGAGAGAGAGACAGCATGAGCAGGGGAGGGTCAGAGAGAGAGGGAGTCACAGACTGAAACAGGCTCCAGGCTCTGAGCTGGCAGTCAGCACAGAGCTCGACGCGGGGCTCGAACCCACGAACCGCGAGATCATGACCTAAGCGAAAGTCGGACGCTTAACCAACTAAGCCACCCAGGCACCCCTATGACAGTCTTTTTAATTGGAGCCATTTTAGTAGGTGTATAATATATCTCATTGTCATTTTAATTTGCATTCCCCTGAATATGAATGCTGCTAAGTACTTTTCTTTCTTTTAAAATTTATTAATTCTGTTTAAAAAAATTTTTTAATGTTTGTATTTACTTTTGAGAGAGTGAGAGACAGAGCACGAGTTGGGGAGGAGCAGAGAGAGAGGGAGATACAGAATCCGAAGCAGGCTCCAGGCTCTGAGCTGTCAGCACAGAGCGCTAACCGCGAGATCATGACCTGAGCTGAAGTCAGCTGCTTAACTGACTGAGCCACCCAGGTGCCCTTAAGTTTATTTATTTTGAAAGAGAGAGTGTACGTGTGCGTGCACGCACCAGTGGGAGAGGGGTAGAAGAAGACAGTGTAGAGCCTGCTTGAGATTCTCTCTCTCCCTCTCTCTGCCCTTCCCTTGCTCATGCTCTCTCAAAAAACAAAAACAAAAAACCCACCTATATGTCTGAGTTAATATTTTTGTAGTTTGGTGTGTAGGTCAAAGGGGGTTTTGTTGCTGTTTTGTTGATCCTGTCTGTTCTACTTTTTTTTTTTTTTTTAATATTTTTTTATTTATTTCTAGGAGAGAGAGACAGTGTGAGCAGGGGAGGGTCAGAGAGAGAGAGGGAGTCACAGACTGAAACAGGCTCCAGGCTCTGAGCCGGCAGTCAGCACAGAGCCCGACACGGGGCTCGAACCCACGAACCGCGAGATCATGACCTAAGCAAAAGTCGGACGCTTAACCGACTAAGCCACCCAGGCACCCCAGTTGTTCTACTTTTACTTATTCTAAAGATTATTCTGTCACTGTTGAATTACCTTGCCACCTTTGTTGCGCATGAGTTGTCCATGAATGTGTGGGTCTCTCTGGGGACTGTATTCTGTTCCACGGATCTGCCTGTTCATGCTTACAATAACCTCTTACTCTTTTGACTGCTGTAACTTATAGTATGTCTTTAGCAGGTAGAAGTCCTTGGACTGAGTTTTTCCTCTTCAAAATTGTTTGCTACTAACATTTCAAAATTGGCTGTTATATCCTTTGCATCTCCATATACGTTTTATAATCAGCTTATCAATTAAAAAACAACCCTGGAACTTTTACGGTGATTGTAGTAAATCTGTAATTCAATTGGGGGGGAAGTATCATCTTAATGATATTGGACCTTTCAATTCATGGGCTTGGTATGTCATCCCATTTACTTAGGCTTTTAAATTTTTTTTCACTAGTGCTTAGTACTTTTCATTGTACAGGCATTTTACATTTTTTGTTAGATTTATTCTGAAGTATTTCATATTTGGATGCCATTAGAAATAGGAGTATTTAAAAAATAATTTCCTGGGCTTCTGTTTCCAGGAAGATGGAGTAGACATAGTTTTCCTTATTTCCTTTGCTAAGTACAACTAAAAGCTCCAGGACAGGGGCGCCTGGGCGGCTTAGTCGGTTAAGCGTCCGACTTTTGCTTAGGTCATGACCTCGCGGTTCGTGGGTTCAAGCCCCGCTTCGGGCTCTGTATTGACTGCCAGCTCAGAGCCTGGAGCCTGTTTCAGTCTGTGACTCCCTCTCTCTCTGACCCTCCCCTGTTCACGCTCTGTCTCTCTCTCTCTCCTAGAAATAAATAAAAAATAAAAAATAAAAAAAAAACAAAAGCTCCAGGACAGTCTATATATGGAGACGACTCTACACTGAACAAGCAAGAAGATTCTAAAAGGAGAGAGGAAGGTGGACCAGATAGGAATGTTTGGACACAAAGAATGACATGGTGGTGAGTTCCCAAGTTTCCTTCTGCCTCACACTTCCCAGACGGGATCTGGAGAAGTCCGGAATCTGGAACCTGAAACCATCCACAGGCACAGATAAAAACAAATCCTCAGGACAATGGCCCCAGAAATGGGAAGCTTTCCAGGACAGGAATAAAGAGGAAATCCAGGCATTCTCGGGTGGAGGAAGACTAAGAGAGCTTGTCTCCAGCAGCCCAACTCCAAAAGAATGACAGAAAGTTGTCTAAACAGAAAGGAAATAACAAAAGAAATGCGATTTTACAGCATCAGAAAAGAAAAAACATCGTAAGAGCAAAAATATGGGTAAATCCATAGACTTCTCTTCTTCAGATTTCTAAATTGTATTTGACAGTTGAAGCAAAACCTTTAGTATTACCTAATGTGGTTCTCAGCATTTGTAGAAGAAGATACTAGAATGAGACAGGATAAAGGGGTGTGAAGATTTTAGTACTTTACTCCAACTGGTAGAATGTTAACATCAGGAGACCTTATAGATTATGTATAAATAATGAAATAGAGGAAACACTAAAAAACTTTACAAAGAAATGCACTAAATGACACTATAGATAAATTCAAATGGAACTCTACAAATACTCAGGTAATGCACAGTAAGACGGGAAAAAGAAAACAGAAATGAAAAGCAGAGGGGCGCCTGGGTGGCTTAGTCGGTTAAGCGTCCGACTTTCGCTTGGGTCATGATCTCGCGGTTCGTGGGTTCGAGCCCCGCGTCGGGCTCTGTGCTGACTGCCAGCTCGGAGCCTGGAGCCTGTTTCAGCCTGTGACTCCCTCTCTCTCTGACCCTCCCCTGCTCACGCTGTCTCTCTCTCTCTCCTAAAAATAAATAAAACATTAAAAAAAAATTTAGAAATGAAAAGCAGAGAGAACAGACAGAAAACAAAATGACAAACTGAGACCTTAACATACTAACAATTACATTAATGGAAATCTTCTAAATATACCAATTGGAAGGAGACTGGCAGAATGGGTTTAAAAGCATGGGCCAATTAGGCCTACCTGGCTGGCTTGGTCCATAGAGTGTGTGACTCTTGATCTTGGGGTTGTAGTTAGAGCACCACATTGGGTGTAGAGATTACTGAGAAATCTTTTTAAAAAAATTAAAAATAGGGCGCCAGGATGCCTCAGTTGGTTAAGCATCCAACCTTGGCTCAGGTCATGATCTCACGGTTCATGGGTTTGAGCCCTGCATCAGGCCCTGTGCTGACAGCTTGGAGCGTGCTCCACATTCTGTGTCTCTCTCCCTCTGTCTGCCTCTCCTCTGCTTGTGTGCTTATTCTCTCTCTCTCTCTCAAAAATAAATAAGCAAACGTTAAAAAATAACAACATAAAAACATGACCCGATTTTTAAAAATACGTTTTATTTATATGTGTCCATATCTAGGCACTGTTGGGGAAGCACAGAGTAGTCTTTTTAATTTTTAAAAATATTTGCTTATTTTTGAGAGACAGAGCATGAGCAGGGGAGGGACAGAGAGGGACAGAATCCAAAGCAGGCTCCAGGCTCTGAGCTGTCAGCACAGATGCCAACGCGGGACTTGAACCCATGAACTGTGAGATCATGACCTGAGCCGAAGTCAGACGTTCAAACAACTGAGCCACCCAGGCACCCCAAAACATGACCTAATTATATGCTGTTTATAAGAAATACATTTTAAATATCACATAAGGATGTTAAATATAATAACTATAGATTAAAAGTAAAATGATAGGAAAAGAAATATATGCAAACATTAATAAAAAGAAAGCAGGAGTGGCTATGTTAACATTAGATAAAATAGACTTTACGACAAAGGAAATTACTAGGGACAGAGAGGGGTATTATGTAATGATGAAAGAATCCATATGCCAAGAAGACAAAATCCTAAGTGTATGTGCACCAAAAAACAAGTTGCAAAATATGTGAAGCATAAACTGATAGACATCTCCACATAGTTGGGAAACTACAACACCCTTTTCTCAACAACTGATAAACAATTAGACATAAAATCGGCAGGGATATAGAATTTAATAACACCATCAACCAACATGATCTGATGGAAATTACAAATGTTCTAGAACAATCTACCCAACAACGGCACAATACACATTTTTTTTTTCATGTGCCTGTGGAACCAAGATAGATAATATTTGGGACCATTAAGCAAATCTCAACAAGTTTGAAAGGATTAAAATCATACAAAATAAAATCTCTGCCCACTGGAATCAATGGAACCAAACTAGAAATCAGTAACAGTAGGACAATAGGAAAATCTCTAAACACCTAGAAATTAAACAAGACACTGCTAAATAGTTCATGGCTCCAAGATGAATTCTCAAGAAAATTAAAAAAAATTTTGAACCAAATTTAAGTGAAATACAATGTATCAAAATTTGCAGGATGCAGCTAAAGCAGAATGGAGAGGGAAATTTATAGCACTTACTGTTTATATTGGAAAAGATGAAATGTCTCAAATCAATGATTTATTCTCCCATTTCAGGAAGTCAGAAAGAGATTTATTTAAAAAAATTTTTTTAATGTGTTTTATTTATTTCTGAGAAAGAGAGAGTGAGAGCGAGCGAGCAAACAGGGAGGGTCAGAGAGAGGGAGATGCAGAATCTGAAGCAGGCTCCAGGCTCTGAGCTAGCTGTCAGCACAGACTCCGATGCAGGACTCAAACTCACGAACCGTGAGATCATGACCTGAGCCAAAGTCGGATGCTTAACAGACTAAGCCACCCAGGTGCCCCCAGAAAGAGATTTAAAAAGCCCTAAAGCTGGGGTGCCTGGGTGGATCAGTTAGTTAAGGATCTGACTTTGGTTCAGGTCATGATCTCGTAGTTTGTGAGTTTGAGCCACGTGTTGGGCTCTGTGCTGACAGTTCAGAGCCTGGAACCTGTTTCAGATTCTGTGTTTCTCCTCTCTCTCTGCCCCTCCCCAACTTGTGCTCTGTCTCTCTCTGTGTCTCAAAAGTAAATAAAGGTTAAAAAAATTTTAAAAGCTCTAAAGCAAATAGAATGAACGAAATAATAAAGCTAAAAAACTAATGAGATTGAAAATAGGAAAACAGAAAAATATCACTGAAACAAAACCTGGTTCTTTGAAAAGATCAACAAAATTGACAAACCACATTACTAAGATCAGTAATGAAATAGGGAAATATCATTGCAGAATCTGCAGACATTAAAAGGATAATAGAATGCCACAAAATCTACACACAGATTAAAAAATTTTTTTTTAAATTTCTGAGAGAGAGAGACAGCGTGAGCAGGAGAGGGTCAGGGAGAGAGGGAGACACAGAATCTGAAATAGGCTCCAGGCTCTGAGCTAGGTGTCAGCACAGAGCCCAATGCGGGGCTTGAATTCATGAACCGTGAGATCATGACCTGTGCCGAAGTCGGATGCTTAACCAACTGGGCCACCCAGGTCCGCCTCACTTGATGATTCAAAATTTGGGGGACCTGGGTGATTCAGTCAGTTAAGCGTCTGACTTCGGCTCAGGTCATGATCTCACGGTTCGTGGGTTCGAGCCCCATGTCAGACTTGCATGTCGGACTTGTTTTTGTATTTGTTCTTTATAACCTTTCTTCTTTTATTATCTTTCACATTAATTTAGTAACTTGAAAGAAATTTAAGTTTATTTATTTTAAGAGAGAGGGAGAGAGAAAGCAAGGGCAGGCCTGAGAGAGGGAGAGAGAATCCCAAGCAGACTCTGCACTATCAGCACAGAGCTTGATGTGGGGCTTAGTCTCATGAACTATGAGATCATGACCTGAGCCAAAATCAAGTCAGATGCTTAACCGACTGAGCCACCCAGGCACCCCAAATTTAGTAATTTTTAAAAGTCTATTTGAGGTGCGCTCGGGTGGCTTAGTCGGTTAAGCGACCGACTTTCGCTCAGGTCATGACCTCGCGGTTCGTGGGTTTGAGCCCCGCTTCGGGCTCTGTGCTGATTGCCAGCTCAGAGCCTGGAGCCTGTTTCAGAGTCTGTGACTCCCTCTCTCTCTGACCCTCCCTGCGCTGTCTCTCTCTCTCTCTCTCTCCTAGAAATAAATAAAAAAACATTAAAAAAAATTAAAAAAAAATCTATTTGAGGGACACCTGGCTGGATCAATCAGTAGAGCATGTGACTCTTGTTCTTAGAGTCATTAGTTTAAGCCCCATGTTGGTTGTAGAATTTACTTTTTAAAAAAAATGAGAAAGGGGCACCAGGGAGGCTCAGTCAGTTAAGCATCCAACTCTTGGTTTCAGCTCAGGTCATGATCTCTCGGTTTTGTCTGAGCGCAGAGGCCACTAGGGGTTCTCTCTCTCCCTCCCCCTCTACCCCTCCCCTGCTAATGCTGTCTCTGTCTCTCTCAAAATAAATAATAAAAACTTAAATAAATGAGGAAAAAAGTCCATTTAAAAAAATCTATTTGTCTTCATATTTAAAGGTTTTTTTTTGTTAGTTTTAGAAATCTAGGATTAAACCTTTAAATATGAAGGCAAATAGACTTCTTCAAATGGGCTTTTTACTAAATTAAAGGTTATTTACTCTTTTATAGAATTCTGTATTGGGCTGCCTGGGTGGCTCAGTCAGTTAAGTGTTTGCTTTCAGCTCAGGTTATGATCTCATGGTTTGTAGGTTCGAGCCCCTCATTGGGCTGTCTGCTCTCAGTACAGAGCTGGCTTTGGATCCACATTTTCTCTCTGCCCTTCCTCTACTTGTGCACGTACACACATGCACTCTCTCTTTCTCAAAAACAAACATTGGGGAAAAAAGAATTATAGGTTGACCATTTTTAAAAAAATATTTATTTTTGAGAAAGAGTGCACATGAGTGGGGGAGGGGCAGAGAGAGTGGTACAGAGAATCCGACAGTGCAGAGCCCAACGTGGGTCTTGAACTCATGAACCCTGAGATCATGACCCAAGCTGAAGTCAGACGCTTAACTGACTGAGCCACCCAGGTGCCCTGAGAGTTTTGTTTTGTTTTGTTTTTGACTTCTGACCTGCATAGTTTTTGATAAGAAATTTATAGTCATCTTTGTTTCATACTGTGTCTTTTTATATGTTGGCTGTTTTTTTTTTAATGTTTATTTATTTACTTATTTTTTAAAATTTTATTTATTTATCTTTGTGCGAGAGAGAGAAGTGTTCCTGAGTGTGCAAGAGAGGGGCAAAGAGAGAGCACGAGAGAGAATCCCAAGCAGGCTCCCTGCTGTCAGCCGACCAGGGGCTCAAACTCATGAACCATGAGACCATGAACTGAGCAGAAATTGAGAGTCGGACGCTTAGTGCTTAACTGACTGAGCCACCGAGGCACTCCTCCTCCAACTGTTTTCAACATGTTTTTCTTTATTACAGCTTTTCAGCAGTTTTGCTATTATGTGTCTTGGTTTTATTTTCTATGTGTTT
Organism: Proteles cristata cristata; assembly: GCA_017311185.1. Taxonomy (NCBI): domain Eukaryota; kingdom Metazoa; phylum Chordata; class Mammalia; order Carnivora; family Hyaenidae; genus Proteles; species Proteles cristata. Next base: position 611,219 of record JAESUZ010000358.1, on the reverse strand, counting down.
ATCCTGTTTAGGGTTCATTGAGCTTCTTGGATGTGTAAACTTATGCTTATCATCAAAGTTGCAAGGTTTTCTGTCATTTTTTTCAAAAAAATATTTTTCCTGGGGTGTCCAGTTGGTTAAGCATCTGACTTTGGCTCAGGTCTCAATCTCGTGGTTTGTGGGTTTGAGCCCTGCATTGGGCTCTGTGCTGACAGCTCAGAGCCTGGAGCCTGTTTCAGAGTCTGTGTCTCCCTCTATCTGTCCCTCCCCGCTTTGCACTGTGTTTCTCTCTCTCACTCTCTCTCTCTCTCAAAAAAAAATTTTTTTTTTAAATTTATTTCTAGGAGAGAGAGAGAGAGCGTGAGCAGGGGAGGGTCAGAGAGAGAGGGAGTCACAGACTGAAACAGGCTCCAGGCTCTGAGCTGGCAGTCAGCACAGAGCCCGACGCGGGGCTCGAACCCACGAACCGCGAGATCATGACCTAAGCGAAAGTCGGACGCTTAACCGACTAAGCCACCCAGGTGCCCCACAAAAAAATTTTTTTAAAAAAGTTCCCTTCCCCTTTTTCTGGAACTTTAATTACACATATGCTTGATATTGTTCTACAGAGGCTCTGTTCAGTTTTTTCAGTCTTTTTTCTCTCCTCTATATATTTTAGATAGTTTCTATTGTTGTATCTTCTAATTCACCAATCATAATTTTCTGTGCTATTTAATCTTTTGTTAAACCCATTCACTAACTTCCCATTCCAGACACTGTGTTTTTCAGCTCTGGAAGGGCCACCTGTTGGCATGAGTGACCTCTCCCTCTCCCAGTGGCTCCCCGCTCAGGACAGCACTCAAGTGCAGCAATGCAGCGTGCACGTCCATGTGTGTATAGGAATGTCCGATCATACACTCCGTTTGTGCTGTGTCTTCTTTCCTCTTTCCTTGACCACCTGGTAGCCCTGAGAATCGGCGGTGCCTCCTGCATGTCGTATTCCAGGATGTTGCCACCTACTGCTTCATTTCCTGTGGTTCTCGTCACCAGGCCACATATGGAAAATGGTGCCTATCCCATTGCTTTTGGCCCCAGGACACAAACAGCCATCTCTCCCCTTCCATTTTGCAGTGCTGTGCTGTTGGCCTCTGTCGCTGGTGCGAACTGGGAGGAAGGACTAGAATTCATGGCCAGAAATCTCACCATCATCCTCACAGGTAATAATATATAGTTGGCTCCTTTTTGGCTAATTGACAGCATCCAGGAAAGAAAGAAAGAAAATAGTGTATGAGTCAGGGCTTTATAGTTTGTAACATACTTTCATTAACATGATATTATGTAATCTTTTTATTGTGATGAAATATACATAACACAAAATTTACCATCTTAGCCATTTTCAAGTGTACACTTCCGTGGCATTAAGCACATTCACATGGCTGTAGAACCCAAACTGAACTCTGTACCCATTAAACAGTAATCTCCCAGTCCCTGTGTCCCCAACCTTTGGCCACCACCATCCTAGTTGCCGTCTCTGTGAATTTGACTAAGTTAGGTACCTCACATGGTGTAAATATACAAAGTTGGTCCTTTTGTATCTAGTTTATTTCACCTGGCAGAATGTCTTCACGATTCATCTACGTCATAGCATTTGTCGATTTTCCTTTCTTTTTAAGGAATGATATTCCCTTGTATGGATATACCACATTTTCTTTATCTGTCAACGGACACATGGGCTATATCCACCTCTTGGCTATTGTGAATAATGCATAATGCTGTCATGGACATGGGCGTCCACATGTTTGTTCAAGTCCTTGCCTTTAATTCTTTAGTGTATCGACTCAGAATTGCTGGCTAATAGGATAATGTTATATCTAATTTTTGAGGATCTGCTATCCTGTTTCCATAGTTCCTCTACCAGTTTACGTTCCCACCACCAACACGCAGGAGTTCTGGTCTCTGCACATCCTCGCCAGTGGTCATTTATCTTTACAGCTGCTTGGTGAGGAGTATGGACCGTATTCTCTCCACTGCACAGCTGAGACCACTGAGGTCAAGGTACTTGCCTCAGGTTACAGACTGGTGAGTCATCTCCATAGTCGTTAGTCCAAACCTTTTGATTTTTTTAAATGTTTATTTTTGGGGGCGCCTGGGTGGCTTAGTCAGTTAAGCGTCCGACTTTCGCTTAGGTCATGATCTCGCGGTTTGTGGGTTCGAGCCCCGCGTCGGGCTCTGTGCTGACTGCCAGCTCAGAGCCTGGAGCCTGTTTCAGAGTCTGTGATCTCCCTCTCTCTCTGACCCTCCCCTGCTCACACTGTCTCTCTCTCTCTCTCTCTCCTAGAAATAAATAAAACATTAAAAAAATTAAAAAAAATAAATGTTTATTTTTGGGAGAGAGGGAGAGACCGTGAGTGGGGGAGGGGCAAGGAGAGGGGGGCAGAGGATCTGAAGCGGGCTCTGTGCTGTCAGAGCAGAGCCCAATGCGAGGCTCGACCCCATGAGCCATGAGATCATGACCTGAGCCCAAGTCAGACGCTTAACTGACTGAGCCCGCCAGTTGCCCCCAAACCTTTGATATTTTTTTTATTGAAATATAATTGGCATGTAACACTGTGTCAGTTTGAGGTGGGGGCAGTGTGTTGATTTGCTACACTTATTTGATTGCCATTTATTTGCCACTTATATATGATTATATATGATTATATATATATATATGATTGCCACCACTTTAGCTAACACCTCTTATGTCACATAATTATTTTCTTCCTTGTGGTGGGAACAGTTCAGAACCAGCCTGTTAGAACCTTTGAAGTTGGTAATAGAGTATCATTGACTGTAATCACGATGTCGTACATGAGGCCCCCAGGGCCCACGTGTCTCCTAGTTCCACGTTTATAGCCTTAAACACCAGATGCCCCCTGTCCGTCCACCCTTGAGGGTCTGGTAACCACTATTCGACTACGTTTTTACACATTTGGCTTTTTTTTTTTTTTTTTTAATATTTTTATTTATTTCTAGGAGAGAGAGAGAGAGAGAAAGAGACAGTGTGAGCAGGGGAGAGTCAGAGAGAGATGGAGTCACAGACTCCGAAAGAGGCTCCAGGCTCCGAGCTGGCAGTCAGCACAGAGCCCGACGCGGGGCTCGAACCCACGAACCGCGAGATCATGACCTAAGCGAAAGTCGGACGCTTAGCCGACTAAGCCACCCAGGCGCCCCTCTATCTGTATTTTTAATAAAAGACTCAGGAGATCTTAGAGGTCTGTTTCTCTGCTTCCTCCACTGAGTGGAAACCCCCATGCAACTGCTTCTCCTGGGACATATTTTGCCCAAATCTGCACCTGAGATCAGGTCTTCCTCTTAATCCTGCAGATTCCCCCTTTCTGACTTTCTAGACTTCCCGTCTGCCCATTGAACCCCCCTGGAACTGTCCCAGCTGGCCCTCCCGCTGTCTGGGGCCTCCTTTTTGTTTTTAATTGAGATCTAATTCATATACCATAAAATTTACCCTTTGAAAGCTTACAATTTAGTGGTTTTTAGTATTTTCTGGGCCGTGCAACCGTCACTGAGGTCTAATTCCAGAACTTTTTCACCACCCTGCACACGTCATGGGTCGCTCTTCATCCTCCTCTTTACTGAGCCTCTGGCAGCCAATGATCTACTCTCTTTCTTCATGAATTTGCCTGTTTGAGACATTTCATATAAATAGAACCACAGAGTCTGTCGTCCTTTGTGTCTGGCTCCTCTCACTGAGCATGATGTGTTCAAAGTTCAGCCAGACTGTCGTGTGAATCACTCCTTCCTTGCTCCCAATGGCTGAATTCTGTTCCATTGGATGGACATCCAGTCCTCAGTTGATGGATATTTGAATTGCTTATTAGTTCAGCCTTTATGAACAATGCTGCCATGGACATTTGGGCACAAGTGTTTGTGAACATATGTTTTCAGTTTTCTTGGGTATGTAAGAAGGAGAGGGATTGTTGGGGTGCCTGGGTGGCTTAGTCGGTTAAGCGTCCGACTTTCGCTTAGGTCATGATCTCGCGGTTCGTGGGTTCGAGCCCCGCGTCGGGCTCTGTGCTGACTGCCAGCTCAGAGCCTGGAGCCTGTTTCAGTCTGTGACTCCCTCTCCCTCTGACCCTCCCCTGCTCACGCTGTCTGTCTCTCTCTCTCTCTCTTTCTCTGTCTCCTAGAAATAAATAAAACATTAAAAAAAAAAAAAGGAGATGGATTGCTAGGTCACATCGTAACTCTGTTTAGAACTACTTTTTATGTTACGGACAGACATTTACTGAGATAAATTTTCTACAGGGTACAAATCACTCATACACATACAGATATTTAACTTTTTTATTTTTTATTTATTTGGAAAAAATTTTTTTAGTGTTTGTTTATTATTGAGAGACAGAAACAGAGCATGAGCAGGGGAGGGGCAGAGAGAGAGGGAAACACAGAACCGGAAGCAGGTTCCAGGCTCTGAACTGTCAGCACAGAGCCCGATGCAGGGCTGGAACTCACTAACCGCAAGATCATAACATGAGCCAGCCGGACACTCAACCAACTGAGCCACCCAGGCGCCCCCAAATATTTAACTACTACGGCTTTCCAAAGTGGCTGCACCATTCTACACTCCACCAGCGGTGGGTGAGATTCCACTTTCTCCACATCCTCACTGACACTGGTTACTGTCTGTATTTTTGATTATAGCCATTCTAGTGGGTGTGAAGTGGCATCTCATTTATTTATTTGCATTTCCCTAATTAGTAATGATGTTGAGGATCTTTTTGGTGTTGACAACTGACCTCTGCTCCTGCTCTGGAGCTGAAATAGAATACAGAGAGTTTGGTGCTAAAGAGCAATGATAATTTTATTACTTTGCCAGGCAGGAGAGGCTGCAACAAGCTAATGTCTTCAAAAGTGTAGGCCAGGGGCGCCTGGGTGGCTCAGTCAGTAAAGGGTCTGACTTGGGCTCAGGTCATGATCTCACGGTTCATGGGTTTGAGCCCCGTGTTGGGCTCTGTGCTGACAGCTAGCTCAGAGCCTGGAGCCTATTTCAGATTCTGTGCCTCACTCTCTCTCTGTCCCTCCCCTGCTCATGCAGTCTCTCTCTCTCTCTCTCTCTCTCAGAAATAAATAACACATTAAAAAAAAAAGTGTAGCCCAGGGGCACCTGGCTGGCTCAGTGGTGGAACGTGCGACTCTTGATCTTGGGTTTGAGAGTTCAAGCCCCACAAGGGGTATGGAAATACCTGGGGAAAAAAAAAATCTACAGATCTGCCTGGGGTAAAAGGCTGAAGGGTTTTATAGGAAAATACAGGATCTAGGTAGTTTTGATAAGAATCTGGTATGTGCTACCAGCCACGATCCTTCGTCATGTCTTCGAGGTGGTCTCAGGACCAGCCCTGGCAACAGCCATCTGTTACTAAGTATACACTGAGGTCACCAAGATGTCTACATTGATAAGGAGTTCCTAGAACAAAGGATTCTACAGAAAAACAAGTGAAGGTGGAGGAGGAGGACTCAAGAATAAAGAAGAGAAAAATTCCTCAGTTTAAAGTCAGCCTTGCTGAAGCATTAGTGTGTCCATCTTCATCTCTATGCATCTGTACTTTTTTTTTTTTAAGTTTTTATTTTCAAGTAATCTCTACACCCAACGTGGGGTTTGAACTCACAACCCTGAGATCAAGAGTTGCATACTCTTCCAACTGAGCCAGCCAGGCACCCCAACATCTGTACTTTTCTAGAGCAGTTTCATTTTCATGTGCTTATTGACCATTTGTATCTCATCATTGGGGAAACATCTATTTAGATCTGTTGCCCCTTTCTTCATTGGGTTAGTTATCTTTGTTTATTATAGAGTATCAGAGGTTGTGTGTTTTTTTTAAAAGATGATACATCATGATGATTCCATTTTTTAAAGTGTATTTAGGGGTGCCTTAGTGGCTCAGTTGGTTAGATGTTCGATTTCGACTCAGGTCATGGTCTCACGGTTCGTGGGTTTGAGCCATGCGTCGGGCTCTGTACTGACAGTTTGGAGCCTGGAGCCTGCTTCAGATTCTATCTCTCCCTCTTTCTCTGCGCATAGCACCCCACCCCCCGCCCCGCCCTCGCACTCTGTCTCACTCTCTCTCTCTTAAAAATATTTAAAAAAGTTTATTTTGAAAGAGAGAGAGAGAGAGAGAAGGGAAGGGACAGAGAGAGAGGGAGAGAATCCCAAGTCGGCTCCACACTGTCAGCATAGAGCCCAACGTGGGGCTTGAACTCATAAACTGTGAGATCATGATTTGAGGTGAAACCAGGAGAGTTAGAGCTTAACCAAGTGAGCCATCCAGGAGCCCCTTGGTATCAGAGTTTTTATATAATCTGGATACACAGACCCTTATCTGATAGGATTTGCAAATACATTATCCCATTACGTGGGGTGTCTTTTCACTTTTCTGATAGTATTGTTTCATGTACAAGAGTTTTACATTCTGTTCAAGTCCAATTTTTTTTTTCCTGGTTGCTTGTGTCTTAGCTAATTTTTGACTAATCCAAGGTTATGAAGACTTATACCTGTTTTATTCCATGATTGTTGTAGGTTTAGTTCTTACATTTAGGTCTGTGATCTATTTTGAGTTAATTTTTGTATTTGGTATAAAGTAGAGGTCCAGCTTCTTCCTTTCACGTGTGGATATCCCGTTGTCCCTGTACCATTTGTTGAAAAGACTATTTCTTCTGCGTTGAGTTCTCTAGGCACTTTTTATCAAAACTCAATTGACCATAAATATTTGGGTCTTATCAAAACTCAACCATAAATATCTGGACTCTGTTCCATTGATCTAAATGTCTGTCCTTATGCTACTACTGTCATCTTGATGACTTTAGATTTATAGTTTGTTTTTTTATTTTTTTACATTTTTTTATTACATTTTTTTATTTTTTACATTTTTTTTATGGTGAAAAAATTTAGATTTGGCCAGCTGGACTCAGTTTAGACGATCCCAATTTGGTTGGCAACATCCAAAGCAGCCTAATCAGGAGCCAGTTGAACATATGCTGTCTTTTCTCCATTGGGCCTGATCAGGGAGTCGACCTTGGCCACGTCAGTCATAGAGCGTCTTCACAGCCTGTTTGATCTGTTGCTTGTTGGCCTTGACATCCACGATGAACACAAGTGTGTTGTTGTCTTCTAGTTTCTTCACGGCTGACTCTGTAGTGGGGGGAAGTTGATGACCACATAGTGGTAGTGCTGGTTTCTCCGGGGGGCTCTTTCGAGGACATTTGGGGCGCCCTGGGGGATGCAGTATCTTGGGCCATTGGAATGTAGGTGATGTGTGGATCTTCTTTTTTTTTTGTTTTAGTTTATTTTTTTTTTTTAGTGATCTTTACACCCGTATGGGGCTCAAACTTCTAACTCTAACATCAGGAGTTGCATGCTCTTCCGATTGAGCCAGACAGGGGACCCGATCTTCTTCTTTCTTCTTCTTCTCCTCCTTCCTTTTTTCCTCTTTTTTCTTTTTTTTTTTTGTGACTGTGGACACCTCTCAGCACCACTTTATTGGGCTTCAAAGCCTTTGCTTTGGGTTCAGCTTTGGGAGGGATGGGACTTCCTTCTTTGCTTCAGTGCCAGCTTTGTGAAATGTAGATTTGTAGTTTAAATTTGAAATTGGGAAGTATGACTCCTGCAAATTTATACTTCTTTTTCAAGATTGTTTTGGCTATTTGGCTCCTTTGCATTTCCATATACATTTTAGGATCAGCATCTCAATTTCTGCCAAAAAAAAAAAAAAAAAGCCAGCAGATGTTTTGGTACGGGGTTGCATTGAATCTCTAGATGGATTTGGAGTGTACCCTTTCTCCCACATTAGTGAGGTCAGTCTTCTGATCCATGAACGTTTTTTTGTCTCTTTGATCTCATTCAGTTTTTTTTTTCAGTTTTCAGTGTACAAGTCTTACACCTCTTTTGTTAACTTTATTCTTTTTTTTTTTTAATGTTTTTTTATTTCTAGGAGAGAGAGAGAGAGAGACAGCGTGAGCAGGGGAGGGTCAGAGAGAGAGGGAGTCACAGACTCTGAAACAGGCTCCAGGCTCTGAGCTGGCAGTCAGCACAGAGCCCGACGCGGGGCTCGAACCCACGAACCGCAAGATCATGACCTAAGCGAAAGTCGGACGCTTTACCGACTAAGCCACCCAGGTGCCCCATTGTTAACTTTATTCTTAAACATTTTATTATTTCTGATGCAAACATTTTATTATTTCTGATGCTGGTCTACGTGTTCTTTAACCAGGGTGACCTCATCATGAACCTAACATTCCAGGACACCATTTGTCTGGTTGTAAAAGATGCCTGGGGACCTTACCTTCACGATTCCTTGTTCTCTGCAACACCCGCTGCCCCCCTCGCCCCGTCCTTTCGGGTTTTAGTCTGTATGTTGCATTTGCTTGGAACAGGGCCTGTGTGTCATATGATGTTGTTAATTTGTTAACAGTTGTTAATTTGATACCATCACTAGGGCTTCTCCATAGTAAGGAAGATGAATGATATGAAGAGAAGCTTTGGAGCCCCACAGACCTTTGACTCTGGGAAGCCGTTTACTGGCTGCATGACCTTGAGTGAGTTGCAACTTTTTGTTGGTTGGTTGGGGCTGTTTGTAAGCAAGGTAAATGGAAGCGCCTGGAACACTGCTCACCCCCATGGGTTCATTTCCTGGACTGATGTGTTAACAGCCCAGCCAGAGACTTGTGCCTTTCAGCTCTTCCCAACTTTTCATGGTGAGAATATTCAAGAACCACACTGAAATCAGCTTCTTGTATTCCCGATTCTGGATCCATCCTTAATCTACTCCCTCCCTACCACTGCCTCTGGGCTGGGCAAGGACAGCTTTCCCCCCGCCCCATTTATTTCTGCCCCTACTTCTGCTTTACAACATTGTAGGGAAAATGATTGAACACTTCAACCTAGCTGTCTTTACCTAGAGAGGCTAGTATTTACTGCTTGGAAATAGGTTAGAATTCAGAGTATTTCCCTTTTGGGAGATCTGATTAATCCTGGGCCCCTAGAACTAGGGAGAAAATGGGGGGGATGTCTTTCTGTAGCAGGTGTCCACCCTCCTCTATAATCTGGTGTCAAATGGACCTTGGAGCTGTTTTTCTAATAGGGTCTGAATCTTCTCTCTCCTCTCCCACCTTTCTCCATCTTTCCTCCAAGATTATTTTTTTAATTTTAGCTTAGTATATATGTATGTATGTATGGTAAACTCTACACCACCACGCAGGGACTTGAACTTGGGACCCTGTGATTGAGTCATATGTTCTACTGACTGAACCAGCCGGGCAAGGCACCCCTCCAAGATCCATTTTGAATACTTCCCAGAGACTTTCCCATCAGCATGTTTTTTCAACTTGCACCTGTTCCTTGCTTGTAGGACAAGCACTTTCATCTCCCTTAAGCATCTTTTCTTCTTGCAGGGCTGCGTCTGCGTCCCGTCCCCTTGTGTGCCGCCCTGCCTGGCACAGAATGTAGGTGCTCCAGGTGTATCTGCTGGACCACTGACCCAAGGCAGGTAGGTGCTTGACACACTTCCTGGAGTGGCCTCTGGTTAGTGCTCAGCTCGCAAGCTCATCTCACATTAAGATACTGGTTATTTTTTTGAAGACAATGTAAGATAGTAGAATAGGTGTTTGAATTAAGCTACTTGAAGATCTTTCTTGAGCCCTCAGTGGACTGTCATAGCATAAAGCTCAAGGACAAAAACAAGGCCTGCCCAATGACTCCAAAGCTACTAGTGTTCTTGTTTTTAAATTTTGAATTCTTCAGTTGGAGACCAGTAACCTCTTCATTCTCTGAACATCTAGCACAGTACTGGCCTCGTAATCTCGTAGGTTTCCAGATTTTATTTCCACACATTTTCCTTTCTTACATCCTCACCTCCACCCCCTGCACTGACTTCTTGGTCAGCAGGTAGCAAAACCAAAGCGTAACAGAAGACAGGTATGTTGCCGTGGCATTGAGTGCTTTTTCAAGGAGTAACTTCCGACTGAGGCAGGTAGGATCCCTGAGGCGCTCACTCATCCCTGTAAGAAGGTCCTGTGTCAAGCTGTGAAAGGCCACTATCAATTAAAATTGGTGAAAAGGACATTTAGCAGGTATTTGGGTTTTTCCCTAAACTCTGGAAAAATTTACCAAACTCTATTTGTGAATTCACTTTATGTCACAGTGTAGCAAGGCTGCAAGCTAGTGCTTTTGTTTTTTCCTCCGAATCCTGTGTTATCAGTTCAATCAGACCAATGTGTGCAAGACCAAGATGTGATGGCAAGAAGTGAAACAAGGTCAGGTATCTGTCTCACACAGTTTATTTAACAATAGGTAATAAGAAATCAAATTTAACAGTCTATACAGTGATCCAAAGTTCATATTTATAAGTAATCAACTTTAATTCCATGATTTACAACAGTTGAGGGTTTTTGCTTTCTATTTTCAAGTTTTACAGAAAGTGTGTGTGTGTGTGTGTGTGTGTGTGTGTGTGTGTGTGTATGGGGTGGGGGCAGGGTGAGGAGGAAGAAAGCAAGCAAAGAAGAAACCCCAGGGATATTTTGCATGTTAAAATCATCCCACTGGAATCGTTTCTTACCCTCTTTTTAATTTTTTCCTTTGTTAGATGTAAAAATAACGAAAAAATTCTTTCAAGAAACAGAACCACAATATATAATACATCAATTTGGCAGCTGCCCCAGTATATTTTGAAAAAGTCATTTTTCTCTCTACATGTACAAATTATTTTAATACTTGAAGTTTTTACGCTCAGACTTACGGAATAGAAAATTTTCTGGAGCACAAAAGTTGACTTGAGGGGAGGAAAGGAGAATTTTTTTTTTTTTTTTTTACATTTTTAAAAGAATGAACATCTTTGCACCCAGAGAAAAGAAATTGGTATTTTAATATATATTTATATATATTTATATATATATAGAATGTAATTTTAAAGTAACATTAACCCCTTTTGTCCTCTGGTTTTAGAAATGTTCTAACTCTTCCATAAAGTGAGGAAAATAGGGAAAAATGTCAACCATCTGCACCAGTAAATAATAACTATTAATATTACATATTTTCATTAATTTAAAAAAAATAATAAAACCTATTGGAGGTGCAAGGCAGGAGCATGTGGTTGGCTTCACAGACCTCAGCCTCCTCCCAGTGCACACCTGAACCACACACACAAGGGGAAAAAAGGCCAGCGGTAACCAGCCATAACAAAAATATATTCTTTGTATTCTATCATCCCTCAGGTTCGTCTCGCCTGTTTGCTTTAAACCACAAACAGCTACCGCACAGTTCTTATGTGTTCCACGGAAAATTGTCTTTTAGGCTAAGAAAGATTCAAAAAAATTGTTTTCAGTACAAAAAGTCCTGTTAAGAGAAAATATTTTTTTTGCTCCCAAAATACTACAAGGTGTCTCTAGTGTATGTCTAGTGTACTCTGTGAGAGGTTTGGATTCAAGTCTGAGTTATCGGTGCTGAGTCCCAGGTCCGTGGCGCTTGCACCATGGAGGTTTGCCATGCCCGGGTTGCTAGCGAGCTGAGAAAGCATTGAACTCTGGTCCGGGCTGGCAAAGTGCCCTTGTTCCATGGGGTTGGCCTGGGCAGCTACCAATCCGGGATGCGGAGAGCTGGTCTGTGGGGAAACGTGGTGTGGAGAAGGCTGAGGCTGCATCCTCGGGGACGGGCTGGAGTGGGGGGGCTGGGACTGTGGCCGCGGAGAAGGGACGGGCTGGGGAGAACGCACTTGATTGGAGAGAGAAGAAGGGATCTGCTGGCCTTGGAGGTGTGGGGACTGAGCTTGGTTTGGGAGCATATGCTGTTGGGGGCTCATGGGGTTGGGCTGCGCAGGGGACCCCATCTGTTGTTGGAGGAGTCGCTGCTGATACGCCTGAAGACTGGCTCCTGCCTCGGCTGCCAAGGCCTGGGGGAGCTGGCCCATCTGTCCCATGTTCCCTTGTTGCATCTGCTGCATGTGATGCTGCATCCGCTGCTGTTGCTGCTGCTGCTGCGGTGGGGGGTAGCCAACGCCCTGTGGTTGCTGGAACTGGCTGTGGTTGGCCATTCCGGGGCCGATTCCGGGCCCTGCTCCCTGCTGCTGCTGCTGCTGCATCATTTGCTGCCGTCTCAAGAGGTCTCGGAACTGTGAAGGCATGGCGTTGTGATTCATGTTCATTTGCTGAGCCTGCGGGCTCATCCCTCCCATGGGTGGCTGGAGCTGCTGCGGCGGCGGCGGCTGCTGCGGGAGGCCGGCCCTCTGGACGCCTGCCTGCATGGGGCTCATGTTCGGCATGGCTGGATTAGGGTGGACCCCCTGCTGGCCCGGCATCGTAGGTGCCTGCAGCCCTGGCTGGCCCTGGGGGATGCCCGGCTGCCCGGGGAGGGGCTGTTGGTTAGAGTTGGCATACTTGGCGGCCCGCTGCTTGATGAACGCGGCCAGCAGCTGGGGGTTGGCGTGAAGGATACTAAGCACCTGTTGCTGCTGTAGGGGAGAGCTGGGAGACCTGAGAGTCCGCAAAAGGTTTTGTAAGGCTTGCTGAGACACAGTGCCCGGTTTGAGAGGGCTCACGCCCACCTGGCCCAGTCCTGGCTGGGGAGCCATATTCAAGGGCTGACCGTGCTGGGCCACCGACATCATGGCCGGCCTTGGCATCCCGGGCTGTAGTTGCTGGGGCTGAGGCAGGCCTCCTTGGGCCCACGGTGGCTGCTGCTGCATCCCTGTGGGCCCCATCCCTGCCTCCAAATGCCCACTGGGCCCTCTGGCCATGGGGGGTGGGTTCATACCCATGGGGGCCATCGGAGTCATCTGGGGCATCTGGTGCTGGATCGGCCTTTGAAAAATTTGCACGTGGGCCATCTGGCGCTGTGTCTCCGCCGCCCTCTGAATCTGCATTGCCATTTCCACTGCTGCAGGTGGGGGCCCCGGAAGGGGTGGCTGAGCAGTCTGAGGGGGGGTCGGAGGGGTCACCTGGCCCGCCGCCTTACCCTGCGAGACAGGGCCGGCAGCCTGAGTCCGGGGCAAGTAGGGCGGCATGCTGTTGGGAGGGGTGGGCTGCGGCTGAGAGGGGGGCTGGGGCTGGGGCGTCTGCGGGGTGGTGGGCTGCTGGCCAGTGGGCGTGGTGGGCGTGGCAGGCGTCGGGGAGGGCAGGCCTTGCTGCTGGCCCACCACGCCGGTCCGCTGCATGCTGGCCATCCTCCTGCGGAGCATCTGGGCCTGTTGCAGCCGGTGCTGCAGCTGCTGCTGCCGGAGCTTTTGCTTGATGTTGAGGCAGAAGGGCACCGGGCACTTGTTCTCCTGGCAGTGCTTGGCGTGGTAGCAGCAGAGGGCGATGAGCTGCTTGCAGATGGGGCAGCCCCCGTTGGTCTTGCGCTTGCAGCCCTTGGTGTGCTGCACCACCCGCTTCATCTTCTGGCAGGACGGCAGCGAGCAGTTGGCGTTGCGGCACTGGCAGGCGTGCACCAGGGACTGGATGCAGCGCTGGATGCTCAGGCGGCGGGAGTCTCCCGGGCTCTGGGTGGCCGCGGCCTGCTGGCTGTTGCTCTCGTCATCTAAGCCGAGACCTAGTTTCTCCATTTTGTGGTCATGGTTTTTAGTGTTATAGCAGGTGATGCACAAATCGTAATCCTGGGGGAGAAACAGGCACAGTCAACTCTCCTAGATTTAAGTCATTCAGAAACATTGCATGTATTCAGCTGGGGCCCCAAAGCTTCCTTTTCTAGAAAGACTCTTCGGCTCTACTACAGAAATCTGAGAGCAGGCCCGTCCTACTCTGTGCTACTTCTCACCACTGGCGCGGAGAGCAGACCTACGTGACAGCAGTTGGTACTGCCTCTCAGGAGCCCAGAACGCTCTAGCGCCCTCCACTCCCCACCCCCGGGGCCTACCTCGCACACGGTGCAGTGCCAGCGCGTCTCCACGTGGTGCTTGCATTCATTGCACGTGTAGACAAAGCGGTCCTGGCTCTGGGTGTGCAGCTCCACCAGCATGCACATGGTGGACCACTGGGCTCTGCGGAGTGAAGAGAACTCCAGGTGCTTGTCCCTCGCGAGGGTCAGGAAGGCGTCCCGCCCGTCCATCAGATCGCAGGGGATGAGGGGGTCAGGGTCAACGATGGGAGGCAGGGAGTTGGCGGCAGGGCCGGCGATGAGACGGATCACAAAGAAGACCTGTGAAACAGACCACTTTAGTCGGACTCTGAACAAGGGCGCTGCATGGTGCCGGGTCAAAGGCAGCGAACAGAGGAGTTGAGCTGAACGCCGGTGATGCTGGAGGAGCTTTACACCCACACAAGGTCCACAGTATAGCCTGTGCTTTCTCCTGCCCACAAGCCTCTCGTCTCTTCTCTGAGAATGACTACAATGGGCCTAATATTGACATCTTGTTTGTCACCTTCTCGTTAAGGGGGATCCTGTAAAAATAAGAAGGGTCTGCAGCAGACACAGTGCACGTAAAGTGCACGTTTTGCCCCAAAGTGGTCTACTCTAAGACGTAATCCATGGTTGAACCTGAATCTAATTAAGAGGGGACACGTCAGACAAATCGAAATTAAGGGACATTCTACAAAACACTTTCTGGCCCTGACTCACGACAAAACAGCCATGTTAAGAAAGAAAAGAAAGCCAGGAGCTGAGACGCGGCAACTCAACGCAACACACAACCCTTAACCAGAGCAGAAGAGGCAGACGTTAGATGGTGGCACTGGGGAGCTCTTCTTTCTGAGCTTGGATGGGGTAAAGAGAAGATGTAGCAAAACACGGACAACTGGTGAATCTAAATGAGGGGTTGGGCAGGGGGTCTACTATGCAACTCTCCGCAAGTTCGAAATGTTAAAAACTTGGTGGGGGTGGGAGAGATATTTAAAAAAAAAAAAAAAAAAAAGCAAAATTTTTGTTCGTTAAATTCTGAAAAGACACAACCACCATGAACTCCCATTACCATTAGTGTAAGGATGCAATAGGAAGCTGATAGTGCAGGTCTCTTTTACATTAACTAGTCTCTAACTGTGACATCTCATTACACTGAAAAACATAAAATGGTACCTTTAAGAGATCAGGGACTTGTGAGCAACTGGGGTACTTGCCACTATATTCTACCAGTTTCCCAGAGACTGGCAAACTGGCAGGAACACTTGTAATATACTTGGGGAGCAATGTTTGCAAAAAATAAGAGCCTTAAGACACATTTCCGGAAACGGAACATATGGCAAGAGAGCACAATGAGTAGGCAAACATCTCAAACAGATGCCAAAAGTTTTAGCATCAAAGGAGAGCTGGGATGTGCGCTAGACCTTGTAATACTGTGGCTAAAGAAAGCACTCATAAAGCAAGGAAGAGCATTTTGAAAATGTGATGCGCTCAAAGCATCGAATCTAACAAGTGGGGAATGCCTGTAACAGATCACTCAAAACAGGCAAAACCATCTGTGACTCCCTTGGAAATCTTTACTATGGCCAACCCTCTAATGACGCTTGTGACTATTTCCACTTGGTTACCCTGTAGCTAAGACAACACATTTAACCCGAGCTGACGACCTCAGACTCTAATTCCCCACAGGGGTCCACTACTTACATCTTCAAGCTAAACATAGTTATAGACCGTATTCACAATTTAAGTCAAACCTATTACAATGTACTCTGTCTTTTCCAATTATTCTGTTATGCTAGGATCTTGTGACACGAAATAGTTTGAAATAATAACTATTAATTGTTGATAATATCTAATGAGGCACCCACAAGAACGCAGAAGCCCTACAAAACAAGAATTGGACAGGGGGCTCCTGAGTGGCTCAATCTGTTAATTGTCCGACTTCAGTCCAGGTCATGATCTCCCGGTTCCTGAGTTCGAGCCCCATGCTGGGCTCACTACTGTCATCACAGAGCCCGCTTCAGAACCTCCACCTCTTCCCTCTCTGCCCCAAACAAAACAAAACCTGACCATGCTTGGATAGACTATGCTTATGCTTTTAATGTATGAGGCATGGTCCAAAGCCATCAAGATTTCTAACACACCAAAGCATCCATATCACTTCCTATTCTTACCTCCTACTCTAGCTGGCCTCTTTTCCTCCTCCTTACTCCTCAAAGGATTTCTTCCTTCTGAATTTCAAATGGTCTGTTGCGCTTGTGTTAAATGCCAGCCATGGCAGGCAGTGTTTCAGAACTCTTGCTCTGCTTTCCCCCCGAAATGGCCACACCTCACCTCTTTGTGTTTCTCCATCGTGGCATACAGCTTCTGCGAGAGGTCGTTGGACACATTGGGCATGCCGGGCTTTTTCTTGTTTCCCCTACTGAGGCTGCTCTTGTTTTTGCTGGTTTTCTTATTATTTTTCTTTTTAGCATTTTTGCTGTCTCCCTTTGTCACCTGCAGGTTAGCAGAGGGGACAAGAAAATGTTAACATTTTTGTTAAGAAGTGATTTAAATAATATAAATGGTAGAAGGATCTTCCCTTTGACACTAGAGATTCTAATCTTCTGCATTCTACCAACTTCTTCACATACCCTCTTTTTTAAGCTGTTATTTACAGCGAACTAAGGTTTACATACTAATTTTCTCCCAATGAAGAATCCCTACAGGAAGATCCCTCAATAAGGAAATGGCAGCCTTAGCTTTTTGACCAGAAGAGCCCCACAGTTTGGAGACCCCTGAGATCTATCCATCCTATTCCAGAATTGAGGACCGGGAAAAAGGAGCGGCAGTGTGGGATACTGAAGAGCACAGTGGAAGTGGGGAGCCAAACACCTTGGCTTCATTTCCTTCCACTCACACTATAGGATTTTATGAGCCTACTGTAAAAAAAACAAAATAAAACAGCTTGAAAAAACAATGAATTCGAACTGCAAGGCTAGGAAGAGTTCAACAGGCTACTTAAAGGGTGACTTTAGTAGTCTGGACTCAACGAAGATCATTCTAGCTGTGCTATGCGGAAATGACTGACCAGAAAAAGCTCTTCAGCTGGTACTTCGACAAAGCCCGGTGCTGGGTGGAGGACTGGCAAACTCTGGCCCAGGCCTGTTTTCATATGGCTAAGGATGTGCATTTATAAAGTAGTGTTAGAAAAAAATGCCCCAAATATTCACGATCAGGATCTTTCCAGGAAGTCCTTTGCCACCCCCTGCTCTACATAGGTGATTTCCTATCAGTTTTTCAGGGTTTCCTTCCTTCTGTTTTCCATTACTGGAAATGTAATGATGCAATGTTCCATTTTAAAAGGTGGGGGTAGGGATTGGGGGGTGATGTCTGAAGTTAAAAAGGTTTAAAACCCTGGAAAGAGAACATTAGTAATTTATCTAAGCCAATTACTTCTTGAACAATTTAAGGAGCTCTTTCACACCTGAGAACTTTAAAACCAAGTCAAGAGTTGAGGCCCACTCCTGATTACACAGGAGAATCAAGGCAGAGGCTGAAAGGAAAATACAAAGCCCTTACATCTGTGCTTTCGTTGCTGGTGTTTTCTTCTCTCTTTCTCTCTTCCTCCTCCTGTTCCAGTTCCTTAATGCTCTCTTCCAGAACATTGGGCCAGAAATCACCCTCAAAGTAAGGCAACTCCTTTGCACTTGTTAATCGATCTTCAGTAGCTTGTTTAAAAATATCCTATGAAAATACCCAGGTACAAATAATTTTTTTTAAAAAGCATTTCTCATACAAAAACAGTCACAGCTAATGGACACAAGAAACATGAAGGATTAAAATGTCTTCTGAAAGAAAGCTGGCAGAGATTTTATACCAAGGCCCGAGGAGACATTCAAGTCATAAACCATGAAAAAGTAAGGTCTGAAGTCAGTATTTCTTGTCTTGTCTTTCCTCTGCCTGTGAGGACAGGGAGATTACCTGCCTTTATACAAAGTAGGAAATTATCCTGCGAGGACCAATGGCAGGGGCAGAGGCATCTTCAATCACACCGTGGCCTTTACTACTCCTGATAACACACGGCAGTGTAATGTGAGGAATGCCTGCCTTATACACATCCCCCATCCCCTGAGGAATGTGTTCAAAACCACCTGAACTACAAACGCGGGCAACTGCATGGCTACAGACTGCTCTCTATGCTGCTCGGAAAACATCCAGTTGGTGCTTTTCTCCCCAGGAGTAACCACAGATAGAACTTGAACAGATACGTTTCTTATCAGGAGATGCTCTCTAATCCTGAATGGCTAAGAATACATTTTTCACATCTTTAAAACAGAGATTTGTTGATCTAAATCTTTTTTAAAAACAGTTTTTTAGCTTTCAAAAAAGGAGAACAAACAGAAGATTTTTGTTAAGATACCCAAATGGCAGAATCCTGAACAGCAGGATCAGTAAATGTCCTGTCATCGCCCCTCACTCCCCCTTACCTTGTAGTCATGGACGATCCGCTCAGACACGGCCTTGTCAAGCATTTTCTTGTACCACTCTTGCAGTCGCTTGGGCTTGGGTATCTTCTGGTCGGGCGGATGGCAATGGAAGATATAGTCATCTCCCTCGCTCGGGGGACACGCCCAAATATGCCCTGTTGTATATCTAACAACACAAATAGAGGGAATATTCAAGAGAAAAATTTATCCCCTCCAGAAAGAATGCTACAAGGTGGAGTCAGTATAGAAACCAATGATTTTTTTTTTTTTTTAAACAAGATAATACAAAGTGTACAATCTAGCAACAGACCAAATTCAACCCATAGCATCTACAGCGGTCTCACATTGCCTTGTTCTTCTTAGAGGCTAACCCTGGACCTAAAAATCCCAAATATGCATTTGAAAACCAAACAAAAGCTACAATGCAAAGGACATGGATCCATTACAACAAGAGAGCTAAACAAGATGCAAAACATTAGGAGGAATAACTTGCAAGGTGAGGTGGTGAATAATGTTAAGCACATGTAATACCTTGAAGGTAAGGAACCAGTCCAATCTGTTTATCTCCAGACCTTAGTCCGTTTTTGGTCCTAAAACCCAGGTTTGCAGATACCAACTGCAGTTTTAAGGTTCTGGCCTTAAATAAGTAACAATCAGCCTTCAAATCAAACTACCCAATAGCTTAATTGAACTGAATAAAACCAATCTGGGACAAGTACAACGAGGGTCAAAATATCACTTTGTCAGACTGGCAACACTGAGAGGAGGGGCCAAAAAGTCACATATCTGTACATTTTACCCTAGGTCTTACCACAACACGGTGACAAACAGTTTAAAACCTGGTTAGTTTAAGCTAATTGTTTAAAAAAAAAAAAAAAAAAAAAGCATTTATCAGGGCACCTGGGTGGCTGGGTTGGTTAAGTAATCTGACTTTGGCTCAGGTCATGATTTCCTGGTTCGTGAATTCTAGCCCCACGCTGGGCTCTGTGCTGTCACTGCCTGCTTCAGATCCTCAGTCTCTCTCTCTCCGCCCCTCCCCAGTTCGTGCACTCTCTATCAAAAATAAATGAACATTAAAAAGTAGAAATAGTATTTATCAATATACTTACCCTAATTTCTTGACATATTCTAAATACCCAATTAGAATTTCATGATAGACGGCGGTCCTCAAGCATTTAGGACGGAAGAAATGAACACTGTCGAGGTATGATATGTAAACTCTCCTATACCAAGTAGGGAGACAGAAACCAAGTCAGGTCACATAAGGAGTTCTTACATTACATTTTCTCTCTTCTGGGCTCTTTTTTCACCTCATTTGTAATGCACATCATGTAGTCACAGTTAGGAAAATGACTAGATTGTGAGCACTTTAGGGGAGTTTTGTGAGCCTATGGCTCTATTCTAGTCTCAGTACCCAGGAGAGCCTGAAGCAGAGTATATGAAGTAGTATTTATGGATCCAAATTTCCTGGCAGTATTCTTACTCTGGCCTTTATACTATTTGAAACAAGAAATTCAAAACCATATCCTAACTTTATTTGTGTGACATTCTTTCACATACCTCTCAGGCAAGGTACTTTTTAACACAATCTATGTTTAAGTCCACTGTTTCCCACTTCCAATGTGAGGCACCTGTTCATATCCTCTTCCTGATTACTATGGTCACCGAAGAGTGGTATTTGGGCAGTGAGAATCTGCATTTCCATTTCCAAACCAAGTATATCAGCTTCTTGCCCATGATGCTTTTTGCCTATTAAGCTTCAAACTCCCACTTAAATTGGAAGGCAGATGTGTTAAGTCCTACCTCTGGTTGGGTGGAGGGCAGTCAGAGCCATACTCTTGAACGTGCATGCCAAAGAAGCACAAGTCAACACCGTCTATCTCTTCAAAGGCAAAGAGGGCTTTGGTTCGGTATGGGAAGGATTCTGCCATTTCTCCACTATCTACAAACCTGCACAATTCAGATTGGAGGGAAAAACCACAACACTCATTCAGATCAAAATTGTCGGCAGTAACTATATAAACATTTGCAGAACCGTAAGAGAAGAAACGGGAAAACTGATAGATACCTTGCTTTCATGCCTGGTTTCACTTCCACAGTTTTGTCAGAAGCATGAACTACCCGAACAGTGACCTCTCCTGACTCAGGGTGATTCTGTCGCCTAAGAAAGTCATTCACACGATTCTCCAGAAAGGTGCCAAGCCTGGTAGATGGCAACCCTGGGAATGTAGAAGTGAAAAGTTAGCAGTAACCACAGTGCAAATTTATTACTGTCAAGTCTTAGACTTCAATATCAAATATCATGTCTGCTTTTTGGGTACAAATAGGATAACTTTAGGTAAAGATTAGGAATACTTTCTGTGGTCAATTCTTGAAAACAATTTCTAAAAAAATATTCCACGAATTTGTGTGCCACCCTTGCACAGGAGCTATGCAAATCTCTATCATTTCAATTTTAGTATAGGGGAGGCAGGCATGGTAGCCAATACTTTTTAAATGTTCTCCCCCTTTAGTTGGAAAAATTTCCAATCTCAGAAGTTAAAACATAGAATATCTATATGCACTTCCTTGACTGCAGTAATATTTAAAAATAACAATGGCTAGGTATTAGCAAAAACCTTACAGGAATAAAAGCAACCTATAGGTCAGCAAAAAACTGCAAAGGCACCTACAGAATTAAATAAAATACTATCAGGAGATAATACCAACTGTATGATACAATCTTTGACTCACTCCCCAAACCCCCAGGAGAGACAGGTCTAAAAGAAGCCTCAACTAATGGTATGGATAAATTCGAGGTAATGACTCATGGGATGTCAATTCTGGACAAATAATTCCACATGTGGCCCCGGTCAGGAAATTCTCCAAATATGAAGAAATGTAGGAAAAAGAAAAATATGTATCTGGGGCACCTGGGTAGCTCAGTTGGTTGAGCACTGGACTCCTGATTTTGGCTCAGGTCATGATCTCAGATTTTGTGGGATTGAGCCCTATGTCAGATTCTCACTCTCCCTGTCTGCCTGCCCCCATGCCCCAGCTCGAGGACTCTCTTCCTCCATCTAAGACACATTAACAAACAAACAAGAAAAGCACATATCCTCCACATGTGAAGTTTCCCCCCTTAGGTCTAATGAATATCATTAATGTTTATTTAAACACTTAAATAATGTTGTTGTCGTCGTCGTCGTCATCGTCATCATCTGTGGTATCAGTGCAGAGCCTGACGCAGGGCACAAACTCATGAACCATGAGATAATGACCTGAGCGGAAGTTGGAAGCTTAACTGACTGAGCCACCCAAGAGCCCCAGGTCTAATGAAGTTTACACCACAAAGTACATTACTATTTATCTTTAGGTAAAATATAGAAAAATTTGGGGGTTTTGGTTTTTGACTCTGCTTAAATATTGTAAATAAGGTTGAGGGAAGAAAATAATTCATTTTGGATGGTTTAATCTATCTACCTATACCTACCTACCTACCTATCAGTAATCTCTACACCCTAAATGGGGCTTGAACTCTAACCCTAACCTACCTATCAGTAATCACTACACCCTAAATGGGACTTGAACTCATGATCAAGAGTCATATGCTTTTCCAACTGACCCAGCCAGGTGTCCCTTGAATGGTTATTTTTATTTATTTATTTAAAAAAAATTTTTTTTAATGTTTTTTATTTATTTCTAGGAGAGAGAGAGAGAGAGAGCATGAGCAGGGGAGGGTCAGAGAGAGAGGGAGTGACAGACTGAAATAGGCTCCAGGCTCTGAGCTGGCAGTCAGCACAGAGCCCGACGCGGGGCTCGAACCCACGAACCGCGAGATCATGACCAAGCGAAAGTCGGACGCTTAACCGACTAAGCCACCCAGGCGCCCCTGAATGGTTATTTTTAACTATGCTTTAGTAAAGTATTGCCAAGCTTTGCTTCTGAGAATGAAACTTACTTTTAGCAGAAAATTTATTTTCTTTCCTGGTTCGTGCGGATTTCTTTAAACAGCCATCGCAAACAAATCTAAAATATAAACCAAAACTTTGCTTATCGAGCTTAGAAGAACATTTAAAATATGCCACAATATTTATCATATATATGTACCAAGTTAAAATCTAAAAGACAACCTGAGAGAAATATTTCTAAATATTTAACGAGTTAATATAATTAATATAAAAAGAGCATTAAGAAATTAAGGGGAAAAAAGCATAAAAAACCCTAAGTGAAAAACACGCAAGAAACCATGGGGAAATGTGAAGGGCATAGAAATTGGTTAACATGTGAAATGATGATGGATTACAAATGGAAATAGGAATTTCGGTTTTGGCCAATCACACTGGCAAAAGTCCAAATGTCTACTGGCAGGAATGTAAGTAAGTATACTTTGAAAGGAATACATATATAGATATGTATATTTGTATATGTATGTATATATGTATATGTATAATATTTACTTACTTACTTATTTATTTATTTATTTATTTATTTAAAGTAGGCTCCATGACCAGTGTGGAGCCTGATACAGGGCTTGAACTCACAACCCTGAGTGTCTGATCAAGAGTCAGACACTTAACAAACTGAACCACCCAGGAGCCCCGGTACGAACAGATTTAGAAGGTACCCTCTCTTTGTCCCAATTACATAAGGATGTGTGCATAAGTAGAATTTCTTTCAAAAACTTGAGAACACACATGCGTTCATTGACCAGGTGACTGATGGACATAAACTGCAAGAGGCACTGTGAATCTCTATCCTCACCTGCTCTGTAATTAAGGATAGCAGGAAAAAGGCATATCTGAAGACAAGCCACATATACATCAAAGGACTATGATTTTTCCCTGTGTTATTTTCTAGAAATGTGTTGATTAGCTGCCTCTATCCTGTGACCTCCAAACCAGCATTAACAAAGTATGGAGCAGAGGGCAGTGCAGAACCCCATCTTTTTTTTTTTTTAAGTTTTTATTTATTCATTGAAGTAGTCTCTCTCTATCCCTGATGTAGGGCTGAAACTCATGACCCTGAGATCAAGAGTCACATGCCCTTCTGAATAAGCCAGCCAGGCACCCCTCGATCCCATCTGAATGAATCACTTCATGCACAGACACTCTCAACCTTGGAACAGAGCTGGTGTCAACTCCATTCCTGGAGAGTAAAGGGAGACCCAGAGTAGTAGACAAGTGTCAGAATGGACAAAAATCCACTCACTGCTGACAAACTCGTTGATAATATGCAGCTTGACTAAATACATGGGGAATATTCAGAAACCAAACATGGGGCTCAAGAATAGCTCGGTTATTGAAGTCTGTGTCGAATCATTTCTATGAAACTCTATCTTCACTGGACAATAACCATGTAACTTACTGTCCAACCCCCAAAACATCAAATCCTAACCAGCGTCACCATTTAGCCTACTATTTACAGTGTGACATTTTCTGAGGTAACAAGAGAGCTGCCCCACTGACATCCTCCAGATCTTCTAATTTTTCTACCATTGCCAGTATAAGTAGCATTCAAAATCTGGCAACTTTACTTGCTTCTAACACGTCTTTGCTAGTTTCCAGGTGCTAGAGATTTCTTATCTCTGATTTTTCAAAAGATGTTTACTTTTGATATAAACTTTTTACCAAAATTTAAAAAACCAACAGAGTAGTTATTTGTATATGGATTAAAGCAATGCGTGCAAATTAAAAGACCCATATTTTTGATTCTAGCTTACTAAACGTTTTAAAAGTGAATTTTAATTATCTCTTCCCATTCCCGCTGCAAAAAACAAAAACTTGCTAAAAATATGACGAAACATAGCTCTAGAAAAAATACTGCCATCTCACCCAGATGGCCAGATGATTTCATGATGGAGAACACAGATCTGATGCATCTTTCTTCCACACTCTGTACATTCAACAAACCTGGAAATGAAAAGCCAAAAAGTCAAGATTAAATCCCAACATTTCCCCCTGATTTCTGAACAATTCAAAAGACTGCCAAAGATCACATTCAAAGAAATGAATTAACAGTTCTTAAAAAAGTTTTTTAGTTTTTAAAAGCTCTATAATGTTAACAGAGCAAAATTCAAAAGCAATATAGTTATTAAATGTGAGTTTTATTTTTTCAATTGTTTAGATTTTAAGTAATCTCTACACCCAAACTCACAACCCTGAGATCAAGAGTTGCATGCTCTACCCAACTGAGCCAGGTGGGTGCCCCTGAATGTGACCGTTTTCAGTTGACTGTGGGTAGGCAGTAATAAGTGAAAGCTCATTCCTGCCTAAACTTCCAAAGAGGTTTGACGCCATCTTCCCCATTCTAGGCGTGGCCAGAGTACTGGCACAGTTCAGTACCCTAAATAGCCTCACTGCAAAGTGAGCATGAAGCTGTTTGAAAATGCACTGGAAAACAGGGACAGAACACCTGACACTGAGCAGAGGTACCTTGTGGCTTCACTTGGGCCCATAAAACACCAAACTATTAGTTGGATTTAGTGAAATGTAAATGAATATGGACTGTAGAGCAAACTTCCACCTTTCTACCATCTATGTTGCATGTATGTTATATATATTTATCCTCAGGATACAGAACCATCTCACTGCCTCTGCAAACTAAGAAAACGAAAGGAAGAAGGACAATCAAAGCGTAATGACTATTCAAGGGAAACTACTTACAGTTCAGGATCCAGTGTGTCATTTTTTCTCTTAGAAAATTGTTCTTTATTTATTGTACTAAGGAGAAAAGAGGGACACAATGAGAAAAAGTGATATGGAAATAGGAGCAATCTGATCACTATTCTAACCAAAGGAACAAATCTTGTAAATGGATTATTTAAATCTTCTAAGAAAATACTGAGAACACATACATTAAACAAGTACATTCTTGGCTCCCCAAAAATATTAACATAAAGGAATGCCTTTGGTTTTGGAAAGGAATTTGCAGTAAATCTATTTCCCCTTATATATGTATGCATGTATGTACTTAATTTATTCTGAAAGAGAGCAAATGAGCAAGGATTAGGGAAGAGGCAGAGAGGGGGAAAGAGAGAGAATCCTAAGCAGGCTCCACACTGTCAGTGCAGAGCCTGACACAGGGCTTGAACTCATGAACTGTGATATCATGACCTGAGCTGAGATCAAGAGTCAGATGCTTAATTAACTCAGCCACCCCTCTTCCTTTTTAAATCTTGTCTACCACTCTTAATATTAGGTATTTATTCCTTTTCTTCTTTTTTAAAGATTTTATTTTTAGGTAATCTCTACACCCAACCTGAGGCTTGAATTCACGACACTGAGATCAAGAGTCACATGCTCCACTGACTGAGCCAGCCAGGTGCCCCCAGTATATGTATCCTTTAATAGTTTAATGTTCCTAGACTGGGCTATGAAAGATAGTGTATACAGAAGGAGCTAAGCCACTATTTAAAATTAATACTCTAAAAATAGACTAAAAAATAAAATTAATGCTCAAGTCAAACAACTTTTTCTATTAATAAAAAATCTCAGTATTAAGATGACATTTTTCAGGTTACTTATAGTTACCCAGAAAGGGTAATTTTAAAGAGTAAAAAGTCTTCATTTTATAGTATTCATTTTAAAACTACAAGGCCTCCTATCCTGAAATCTAGCATACTACATGGCTCCAAGCCTCACAAATATAGAAGCCAACAGTCTTATCCCTTCTCTATCTAGAATAAACTTCAGAAGGCCCAACTTTGATTACTGTGATTCCTCTTCACAAAAATGATAACATCTCCACTTTTAAACCCTTTCCTGCAAGCTACAGTCTAGACATTATTCTGTAACGGCCAAAGCCACTGTGACTCAAAGTGTGTTCTAAAGACCAGCAGGACAGAAAGAGCTGGGAGCCTGTCAACAATGCAGGCTGTGAGGCCCACTATAGACCTGCAGAACTGGATGGGGGTTTCTATACTCTTTGGTTAAGAGATGCACTGTCCTAAGGTTTAGGACATGGGGGAAGGCACTCATCAGTGCTACCAGTGGTAAGGCTGCCTTCCTTTCCTGCATCAGAGAAACCTAGTTAAGAGCTGTCAGCCTAGGAGCACCTGGGTGGCTCAGTCGGTTAGGTGTCCGACTTCGGCTCAGGTCATGATCTCACAGTTCATGGGTTCGAGCCTCGCGTTGGGCTCTGTGCTGAATGCTTGCTCAGAGCCTAGAGCCTGATTCGGATTCTGTGTCTCCTCTCTCTCTGCCCTTCTCCCCCCCACTCCCTGCCCCGCTCATGCTCTCTCTAAAATAAATAAACATAAAAAAAAATTAAGAACAAAAAAAAAACAAAAGGAGCGGTCAGCTTAATGTAGCCAAGGGTCAGAAAACTTCCATAAGGCTCCAGGGAAGCCAGCATCCACTTTCCAGACGAGCACCAGACTCTACCACACCATATGTCAATAGTGACTGAAGGAAAAGTGCAAACCTCGACTTAATTTGGAGAAATGAACCAGTTTTTCCTCAGAAGCCCTATTTTTAGTAGTACTAGTACTATATACTATATGTACTAGTATATACCATATATAGTATATACTAGTATAACAATTCCACACTTTCTGGAATGTTCTGAATTGCTTTTGTTTAATATACATTAAACCAGGAAAGAAGAAACACAAGAATATTAAAAGCACACCAAATAGTTTTCTTTCTAAAACAGTACATACTTGACACACAGTGTCGCTTAACTGACTAAGCCACCCAGGCGCCCCTAGGTCACTCTTATAAGTGGCTAATTCCCCCAGTGTTAAATTATATTCATGGTTATAGTGATTTTGTTATTGTGAACCTATGTGATGAGGCTGTTATGGTAGTTATTTGTTCAATTCCCCTCAAACTTAAACCAGTTAATAATGAAGTTCCCTTTTAAACAGAGATCTAAAATGACCATCCAGTGTTGATAGATTTCCTAGATCAGCACTGACAGAACTTTCTGCTGTGATGAAATGTTCTCTCTGTGTGCTGACCAACATGCCAGCCCCTAACCACAGTTGTCTATTGAGCACTTGAAATGTGAATTTTACACTTTATTCCCTTTTAAATTAATTTGCATTTAAATAGCAAACTGTGGCTAATGGCTACTACACTGGTGGTGTAACTCTAGACCACTTAAGAGCTTTAGCACAGTCACTGGACAACACTCCAAGATAGCACTTGCCAAAATAATGCAGTTACTTACGTTTGAGGCTGGGAAGGGTCATCCCCCAAAGAAACGCTCTCCCCTTGGATTTCATTGAAACACTTCTCACAGAAATGATACCTGTCGGCAAGAAGGCCATACTGGGGTGAACTGTTCCGTTCACACAACACAGCCCAAGCCAAGCAACGAAGCCACCAATCACAGCAGGCCAAGGAGGGGAACGGGAGCAGAGAGCAGGTCATCAACGGCGACAAGGACATTCAATGATGCAGATTTATGGGCCCCACAGTTTGGGGTTTTTTTGTTTTTGTTTTTGTTTTTTTTTGCAATCAAAGCCAAGTGCGGACAACGACAAGCATGAGGGAGAAAAAAAAAAACACAAAACAAACGAAGAAATGAGGGATTGCAGGACAACAAAAAACATAAAAGCAAGACAAGACAACACAAAGCAGAAAGCCAAGGCAAAGCACAGATTAGCATTAAATATCTCAAATGGGATCACAAGTAGCAAATGATTACAGCAAATAAAACAAAAAAGTTTCACTTACACAGACCTACACACTTTCATTCTACTAATTAATGTTATTTGATGCAAATAATCAAAAAGGGGAAGGAAAAATATACTGGAGAGAGAAGAACTGCTAATCTATTACTGAAACATAGCAATCACACACTTCTCCCCATTTCCAATTAACAAAAAATGACAAAAAATCCACTACAATATAAGACCAGAAAGCAATCACCTAAAAACCCTGGATTGAAAAAAAAAACAAAAAATTTTTTGATTCCCAAGGTAATCACGTAAGTTAAAAAAAATTCTTTATTTTTCAAGTGCTTAAATATGGATTGTAGTCATCAACTGAAGTTTAAAAGGCAAAAAAGAAAGGCAGTGGTATGTGTGGGCACATGACAACACGTTCCTTGGGTACAAGATTATAAACAATGTAGACTGATGTTAAAAATTCAAACAGGTATAAATGTCAAGACTGCGGCAGGAGAAAAGCTTCATGCCAGTTGATAACTTTTTTTTAACGAAAGTGCTTTTAACAACTTGAGCTTTTCTCTGGAGTATTAAGAGTGAAAAACTATGGATTCTAATGATTACAACAAAGCATTAGGAGAGAGCACCTAACTTTCTGTTGATGAAACAAAAAGTTTAAGTGGCTTTTTCAAAGCTGAAATGCATCTGTAGCACACAAGTTTAGCAAAAGCTACCACCACTAGCTTGGTTTTAGTACAGGATATTAACTGCCCAGCCTTGTTATTACCGTTTCAGAGCCCCAAGTAAACATTCTGCACAAGTTATACTGTGAGCTGATTAATGAATATAAGAGAGATGGTGGTTAAGATAGATTAGTGAATGCCGTCTGTGGGGGCACAGCCACTGTTTGGGCAGGAGAAAATAAGGCAGGGAGCCTAATTCATCAGAAACCTACCATCCGCGGTCATATGCAAGTCTTTTCATGTAACAGTCAGGTGCACACCTATTTTTATAGATACCCCTTTTTATATGCTTAACAGGGGCAAAGCAGAAACTCTGAAATCCTGTTTTCAAATGCTCTGAGAAGAATAATATACTAATACGTTGCACACAAATGATATAGCTGGCTAACAAACTTCTGGTTAAAAGTTTTTGGGAAAGGCAATAGCAGCAGTTTCATGGACAAAAAAACACTAATCGGTTCACAAATAGCGGGGGCCAGGAGGTAATCCCATCTATGCCACCAACTCTGTGAGCTGCTTAACCTCCCAAGGCTTTGAGTTCTGCCTTACAAAAAATAAGGGGCCAAACAACTGACACAAGGCCATTTCCTGCTAGAAAACTACACTAATTCTGCAAACAAAGGCAGAGTGTTAGGACCAGAACTTGTGCTGTACAGCGGTTTTCAAGCAAGGTACACATGACCATGAACGTATGTGTGCTGGTCCATCTGCATGCACTCCCTGGACACACGGATATGCGGACCACGGTCCACAACAGCTGAGCTTACCTGTTCTGATAACTGTAGTAAGTGGCATCACGAGGGATTGTGCATAACTGTTTGCCATAGCAACAGAGTGTCTGTGGAGAGAACTCCAACTGCAATAGAAACCATTTGTTAAATAGTACACAGGCCTGAAAGACAAGCTAGGATATTTATACTGGCAAATCAGAAACAAAAGTCAGTGAAAGTTCTCATTTATATAACAAGCTATTTTAGTTTCCAAGAGAATATGCAGAACCACAACCACTCTAGTTTACTGTATGACAGCAGTCCCACTGATCCACAGGCAAAGACCACGAGTGGATGCCTAAGATTGTGGACAGCACCAAACCCTATACATACTGTGCTTTGTATCTATGACAAAGTTAACTTACAAATTAGGCACAGTAAGAGATTAATAACTAATATTAAGTTGAACAATTACAACACCATACTGTAATAAAAGCTATGTGATTGTGGCCTCTTCTCAATATGTTACTGTACTGTACCCATCCCCTCAAGGCCTAGGTGATGAGATGAAGGCATTGTGAATGATGGAGGCATTGTGATGTAGCATAAAGGATACTGAAATGGTGGGAAGTGACATCACAGGTATGGAGGAACTACGGTACTGTATTATTTCATCACTCCGAGGTAAGCTTAGCAGTCATATCCTTCAGCCACTTAGCAAAAAACTCAGCAGGACAACAGGAGCTGCACGGGAACTGGTGTGCACGGAAAAACTGGTACACGCCAGGCACTGTGCACCCATGGATGAGTAAGATCCAAATCCCGACTATGAGTTTACAATCTGATGATTCAGGATTCTATCAGTCAAGTTTTCAATAATTCTTATCCATGCAAAAATTTCTTACCTTTCTGCCACAACAATATCCAAGGCTTTGCATTACTGGGTCAATTTCTTGTTCAAAGACCTCAGACAGCTTGGAGCAGTATTTGTACACCCGTGATGTTTTCCGATTATACAACCAGGCATTGTTGAACATAAGCCAGATGTCATCCACATACTGCCAGGGCTCCTGATACTGTCCAGTGTCTAACTTCCTCTTGATGGTGGAAAGATCCATGGGACTTTTCACAATATCGAAGTAATCCTAGAAGGGTTAAGTGACACCAAGCAACATTACAGAGTCTCAGTATATTTAAGATAGATGCGGTGTCTTCCTATAATCATTAATTTTCCAGAAAAGTTAAGTCTCTGACCTGACTATATGTCCAAGGAATTAAGTGATGCCTATCACTTCTTTAAATTATTGGGCTACAAAGATAATGAAGCAACTCAGAAGGCAGAAATAACAGCGTTAAAACTTTCCAGACTGCAGGCTGATGATCTACTGAAACCCCAGATTCTTTACCGTAGTGTATGTGCAGTCCATTTAAAGACCAAGAAGTAAAACAGCCTTAACATTTTAGTATTAAAAGGGGCCTACTCTTGAGAAAACTAAGCCCAGTGAACATCCGTGATCTAAGGCCTCAGAAAAATACAGGAAAAAAGAAGTTCCTAAAGGATTTTGCCCCTGCAAGTACTCCACTGCCTTCTCTAAAACCACTGATAAGTGTCAAATGCAGCCTGCCAGCAGCCTGATGTGTAAAGGCAATTTTAAAAACAGAGGAAGCTGATTTTACCGCAGCAACTGCTATTTAGGTGATAAAAATAAATAAACCTATGACCCAGTAATCAGAATCCTAGGTATATACCCCAAAGAAACAAAAACATATGCCCCACAAAAATTTTGTACATGAATGTTCATTCACAGCAGCACTATCCTCAATAGCCAAAAAGCTTACAACTCAGTCCATCAACCAATGAGTGGGTAGAGAAAATGTGGTAGAGTCAGTCATACAAATGGAATCAAATACTGGTTCATGCTACAATATGGAAGAATCTTGAAAGAAGTCAGTCACAAAGAAACACATACTACAGAATTCCATTTAATGAAACATCCAGAATAAACAAATCCACAGAGATAGAAGTAGACTAGTGGTTGGATGGGGAAGGACATGGGCATGAGTGTTCATGGACACAGAGCTTCTTTTCTGGGTGACGAAAATGATCTAAAATGGACTGTGGTAATAGCTGCACAATTCTGTCAATTCACAAAAATCACTGAATTGTACAATTTAAGTGTCTTGTATAATATGTGAATTATACCTGAATAAAGCTGTTAACAAAACAAAACAAAACAAAAAACCAAAAGTCTCAACACAGGGGCACCTGGGTGGCTCAGTTGGTTAAACACCTGAGTCTTGATTTTGGCTCAGGTCATGATCTCACAGTAAGGAGATCGAGCACGGGATGGTTTTGGGGGTCCGTGCTGGGTGTGGAGCCTGCTTAAGATTCTCTCTTACTTTCTTTCTGCTTCTCCCCTACTCACGTTCATGAACACTCTCTAAAAAAAAAAAAAAAGTGCCACCACATACTTACAGGGATTCCTAGAAGTTGAGGGTCCACAGGTTGACGAAAGGGAAGGGATTCTGGATCCTGTCGGTAAAGTGCCTCCAATGTTGGCATCAGTGCCTGTCGTAACTCTTCTGGTTTGAAAACTTAAAAGCATATGTGAAATTAGTTATCAATTAAGCAAAAGAAAAAGAAAACGCTCAAGCTGAAGCTCTAAAAAAATCTCAATGGCCACAAAACACAAAACTGCCTGCACTGTCTCCATGGAAATAACCCTTAGGGCACACTTTCTAATTCTTGGTCCACATCGGGTGGTGCCTTTAAAACACCATGCCTAGTCAGCTTTAAATACCCTTCAAAGCTCAGTTACCTTTTCAATCAGAAATTCAGTTAATATAGTCTTGATCAAGCAGAAACAGAATCCTAAGCATTCGAAAAATTTATGAAGACTCTGGTCAAAAAAACCTTCCAAAAGATACTAGTGATGACAGGGATGGGGTGGGGTGGGTGCTGTCAAAGAAGAACAGAAAGAAGTCCTCGCTCATGAGAACAGTATATACCAAGTCAGAAGACCTGGTATGGTCTTAACACTAAAGGAATCAGAACCTCCGAAGGGAGGAATCCCTCATTAAACTGCTTGATGTTTTAGAGCTTAGGAGGATTAGGAGGAGGACAGATTACCTTAATGGCAAACGTGAGGTTTAAGTCTAAATAAAGCGAGAACTAAATTATTATTGCCAAAACAACAGACTCAATTGATCAAATTTCACTCTAATGTGCTGAGCATGTTTCTTAAAGGTCAGGAAAGATTGCTGGTGTATCCCAAATGGAATTAACTTAAGCTATTATTTAAGAAGCTACTCATTTAAGGTCCAGGTTTGAGCTTTAAAACACTCTAAGCAAAGGCTTTGTTACTTCTATTTACAAATTAGTTGTATCTTCAAGAGAGCATATTTGTTAGTACTTTAGATTATTTTTCACTTCATGGTGGGAGGAGCCATGAAAAAAACAGAGGAGAGAGGATTCTTTGTTTCTCATATCATATCTGGGTGTACTCAAAAGTAACAAACTCAAACAAATTTGTGAAATTAGCTGTTTTAAAGATGGATTCCTAACAGTAAGATTGGGTTTCTTGCAGCCTACATTAATACACCTCGATTATAGAAACCTTATTTAAATCAAGTAAATTTTTAACCCCCAACATTTTAAGCTACGTTGTATATACATATAGCATCTTCAGGAGCCAGCAGATTGCTCCCTTTAAAGAAGCCCTACCTGTGCCACAGAGGGTGTCACTAGAGCTGTAAGTTCTAGTCCCAAAGTTGGTAAATCATTTGAGGGAATTAAACAGAACTTAACACTTTGTATTAAGCAGAGCTGCTTGCTTGGTTTGACTCATTACTATTTAGGAGCTGGCTGGGAGCAGACTGAATCGGCCTGCCTGGGTTCACTTAACCAGCTGAGTAAAGCCAGGGCAGGCTACTTACTTAACCTTGCCCAGCCTCAGGTTTTCAGTAACGTCCCAGAGGTATTGTCACATTAGGAGATGAGACAGGGCAGGTGTGTGGCACGGTGCCTGGTGTCAACAATAGGTTGACAATAAATAGTACTATTATCACCGCTACTATTTCCTGCATTTTAGTCAACGATAAGTAACAATTTTTTGCTCTGAGGAAAAGATTTTGAGGGGCACCCAATCCTGGAGAAATTTTTTGCTCTGAGAAGATTTTGAGGGGCACCCAGTCCTGGAGAAATGATGGGTGTGACTGACCTGGCAACTGTAGGTAGAAAATATACCCACCGCAGGAAAGAAAAAGTCTTCTCCAACATTAGTAATAACACAGAGACCAGACCAAAAGTGTTTCAAGCTTAATGAAATCACATCAAAGACCATTTCTGAGACCCAAGAAGGCTGACCCCATCCTACTCCAAGTCTGTGGTTTAATTCCTGCCTCCAGGAACAGAGAGCCTAAGAGACCTACTCTTCTTCTTTGACTGTCCCGGGGCTGGAGATGACTGGGTAGCTAAAGCACTCGGCTGGTCTTCCTCCTCTTTTGTTTCAGTTTTTAACTCTGTGCCTCTCTCTTCTGTTTCTGTAGGTTCCATTTTACAGTCTTCTGCTTTAGTCTGAAAGACAAGGTAAAATTTTTATTATTCCAAAGACTCATCACCAGGAAGCAGTAAGATCACGGTCTTATTTACTCCTTCCTGTGGACATATCCGAAGACCCTTTCTCACGTGGAAATCAATGAAATGAGACCTAATTACCAGAATACTTTCCTGTAACATGTTTAGTGGGGTACCTAGATGGAGGCCCTACCCACATAACAGCAGTCACTGCCCTACTCTCACCTCTGGAATATCTTCTGGCTGCGTATCTGCTGGTTCTGGTTGATCCACTTCCATCTTAGCCTCCATTTTCACTTCCTGTGAGGGCTGCTTCTCAGGAATGGTCTGAGAATTCACTTCTGTGCTACTAGTAGATGGAGGGTTTGATACCTGCCCTTCAATGCTTACAGCTGGTTGGGAAAGCTGGGCAGAAAGAGGGGGGGAAAAACAAAAAAAGTTTGCCATTTATACAACTAGAATTGAAGCTCTGCGTCAAGATGGTATGATTAACCACCTATTTTGAGGCTATAGTATCACTCTATTCATTTATGGTGCTTTCATGTACTTGGCCCGTTTTCCTCCCTTGAACTAAATCGTGCTTAAGAACAAGAGACTGAGGACTTGCAAATACGGACTGGCTGCTGTAAAGAAGAAAGCCAGCAACAGTTTCTGCACTGGCTGTCATTCTGTGGCAGCGTGGGAGGGGTGGGGTCTCAGAGATGACAGCTCTGAAGAGCTCACGTTTACAAAGTGGAAAGAAGGATGACTATTTTGTTTTGTTTTGATCTTTTCAATGGGAAAAGCCGCAAATGTACAGAAAAAGTACAGAGAATAAAATGAACTCCCACACTCAGTGGCTGCTAAGTGGCATTAAAATGTATCACCACATTTTAATGGGATAACTACCAATTTCTTTTTCCCAAGTCTTCCAATAAAAATACCTCACACTGAGTAGTTAGTATTTTTAGGAACTACCCCAATCAAAAGCTTCCTTTCTGCACTCTGCCGTTCCCTGCCTATCAGAGGCCTCTTACTTATAGTGTTTTATGAAGTAGCTATTACTCATGGGACTTTTTGGCTCACCAGCATGACAGAGAACTAAAATATTAAGTATCAGTGAACAAGCAGAAAGTTCTATACCTTGACACACAGAATTAGTAAAGATATAACTATTAGATGTGAACTTAGATTTCCGCTACATACATAATGAGCCTCTCACAAGAAAGCTACAGACTGTTCCAGGCCCCTACTTTTCTCATCTTAGGTCATGATTTTCTTCCTTTCTTTTTTTTTTTAATAAGTTACTGATGATCCTTTTTCTTTTTAAAAATATTTTTCTTTTTAATGTTTTATTCATTTCTGAGAGAGAGAGAGATAGCGTGAGCAGGGGAGGGTCAGAGAGAGAGGGAGACACAGAATCCGAAGCAGCCTCCAGGCTCTGAGCTAGCTGTCAGCACAGAGCCCGACATGGGGCCTGAACCCACGAACTGTGAGATCATGACCTGAGCTGAAGTCAGATGCCCAACTGACTAAGCCACCCAGGCGCCCCAGGTCATGATTTTCTAACCGTGGCTCGGACCACAGACATTCATAAATTCATGGTTTTGTTCACTTGCCCTCAAATATTACAGCTCAGACTGCCTGAAAAAGATTCTTTCAAAATATATAAAATTTACATATTGTACTAAACATACTACAGATGCTTTCTGTTTGTCATCCCACTTATATGCCTTTAAGCCTCGGAACACAAAACACACCATGGGCCACATCAGACCTAAACAAAACCTTTGAGCTCCCTCCATGCTAGGTACTAGCAGGGGAAGAAAGAACAGGAAAGGAAAAGAAAGTTCCTTACTACAAAGAGATTCTGGTCTACCGGGGAGACAACACAATACAGAACAGCAACAGCACATAAAAAATCCAACATGGCAGTACAACCGGAAGGCCTCTGCTTACCGGAGTTGCAGGCTGGGGAGGCAGCAGCGGCGCCGTTGGGGTGGGAACAGACGCGGCTGTACTCTGCTGCGACAGAGGTTGCTGCTGCGGCTGGTCGGCAGAAGGGGCAGCAGGAAGTGAAGGCTGAACTTGGGGAGGAAGCTGCGTTGGTGGTGGTGTAGGTGTCTGCCTTGGAGGCGGATGGAGAGCTTGGGTCTGTGGCCCGGGTGGCAGGGCTGGAGGTGTAGGGACAGGGGCTGGAATTGCTGCTGCTGGTGGCTGCTGAGCCCCTATGCTTGGGGGAGTGTGGTGAGGCGTGGGGGTGCGACTAGGTACTGGAGAGGGTGAATTCTGATGCAGAGCTGATTGAGGGAGAGGGGGACAGTGAATGTGGCTCCCTTGAGACCCTGGAGGCATTATAGGAGAATTCACAGGACAGGAAGAACTGGACATCTGTGCCTGGTAAATGAGAAACATAACAAGATGGCAATTTAAAACTCACGAAAGAAGTAATTATATAGGCAGGCTATATACGCAACATGCTTCCACTTCAAAATATGTCAAAAATCTTGTTATTTGTGGCGTGTCTTTAGATAATCCGAGCAATATAGTACTTAATTAAGTAGGCTTCCAAAAAAATCCACCAGAATGGCCACAGCCCCTGTAGGGGCATGAGACAGTTGAGTCCACAGTATTTTCTGTCCAGCTATGGTCTCTTCAGTCACAGTTCTTTCTTCTACATTATAGTTCTAAAATTTCATTTTAAAAAGTGTTTACTACAATAAAAAATGGTTACAACTATCAATTTAATCTATTTTCTTGTTTATAACAGTAGCACTGCTATGTCACTATAATCTCATGTTCATAATACCATCTGTCCTTACTTGTTCTTATTAAAAACTTTAAAAAATCATCTATTCTTCACCCAATATTTGCTTCCAGATCATAAAAACAAACCCATCCACGAGACATACTTGAGACACCGGTGCCTGACCGCCAGACGGAGCCAAAGGCATATTCGTTACATTCATTCCCTGTGTTGAGAACTGAGTCTGGGGAAGGAACTGGCTCTGGCTGGAAGGCTGCTGCATGCGAGGCCCATAGCCCATAGGCTGCAGAGGGGAAAAGAATAAACACAGAGCACCAGATTGTTCCATTATGGTTATTCTAATATGGTCAGAATCCCCAACTACTCTGGTTCTGCTGAGGGGACAGTGGGGTAGGAAAGGAAGAAACAACAGACTCTCATGCAAAGATAATGGAGAATACCCTCACAGCTGACCAAGGCCTAGTCCAAAGCAACTATAGGAGCTTATACACAAACCAATTCTCTGATACACAAATGCACCCGACAAGGTACAGAAGTAACTGCTTTTGCATACTGTTTGTTAAGTGACCGTGAACTATAACTTTACAAGGTCTTTGCTCATGTCATGATACTGTAACATCGCAAATATTTTTTTAAAAAAAATTTTAATGTTTTATTTTTTTTTTTTGAGAGAGAGAGACAGTATGAGTAGGGGAGGGTCAGAGAAAGAGGAAGACACAGAATCCAAAGACAGGCTCCAGGCTCTGAGGTAGCTGTCAGCACAGAGCCTGATGCGGGGCGCGAAACACGAACTGTGAGATCATGACTTGAGCTAAAGCTGGACACTCAACCAACTGAGCCACCCAGGTGTCCCTGTAACATCACAAATTTTAAGACTCCATAATCGGTTCAATTAAAATCTTACAAAAGTTGTGGCTGAACTTGGTAGCATTCATGGTTCACAAATACTTGAGGTTTGTTAATATTTCTTTTTTTTCTTTTCTTTTTTTGTGAAAATATGTTTATAGTACCTTTACTTATAATAGCCAACAACTGGAAACAGTAAAAATGTTCATCAATAGGGGCACCTGGGTGGCTCAGTTGGTTGAGTGTCAGACTTCAGCTGAGGTCATGATCTCGCTGTTTATGGGTTCAAGCACCGCATCAGGCTCTGTGCTGACTGCCAGCTCAGAGCCTGGAGCCTGCTTCGGATTCTGCATCTCCCTCTCTCTGACCCTCCCCTGCTCACACTGTCTCTCCCTCTCTCAGAAAAAAATAAAAAAATTTTTTTTTAAAATAAAAAAAAAGCCCATCAATAGAAAAGAATAAACAAATTGTGGCACACTCACAAAACTGAGTATTACTCAGCAATAAATAATGAATTACTGGGGGGCCTGAATGGCTCAGTTGGTGAAGCGTCTAACCTCGGCTCAGGTCATATGCTTAAAGCTTTTGAATTTGAGCCCCATGTCAGGCTCTGTGCTGACAGCTCAGAGCCTGGAGCCTGCTTTGGATTCTGTGTCTGTCTCTCTCTCTCCGCCCCTCCCCATACATACTGTTTTTCTCTCAAAAATAAACATTAAAAAAAGAGAGAATAAATTAGTGATATGAACATCAAAACCATTATGTTGCGCTAAAAAGGTAAGGCACAATACAGTATATTTGAATGATTCCATTTGTATGAAGTTGAGAAACAGGTAAAGCGAATCCAAGTTACAGAAATCATGGTACTGATTGTCAAAGGAGATAGGAATGGGGCATGAGGGTACTCTTTAGCTGAAATGTGTTTTATCTTGAGGACTGTTACATTTCATTTATAAAATTCCCAACAAACACAGGCCTTTGAGGAAGGAATTATGAAATACCAAAGGCCCAAACATCATAATCTAAGAATTGTATTTATCTTCTAAACATGGCAGTATGGTGCCAAGACATTATGCTAGACCACTCCAAAATGGTCCAAGGATTGGAGGCACTAGTTAATAATGAAAGGGTAAGAACTGGGGTTAACATGGAAAGGTGGATTGCATAAGGAGCAGTGAGATACTCAGAGTCCCTCTTCTCCAATGTCTAGAACCAAGCAACCGTTCCTCCTTCACTCTTGCAAGTGATAGTTGTGTGTTTGGTGAGCATTATAAAAGAGAGAGGACTATCAAAGTGTGCAGACTACTAAACAATGAGATTCCAGGGAAAGGTGAGACTGGATGCTCTTATGAGTTTCTTAAAAAAATTTTTTTTATGTTTATTTTTTTGAGAAAGAGCAAGCTAGGGAGGAAAAGAGACAGACAGACACAGAATCAACTATATTGGATCCTATAATATGTATACTTTAGACAGTTGGCTTTTCATTTAAAGTTGTAAACAGCTTTTTTTTTTTGTAGTTGATTCATTTTTGAGACAGACAGAACATGAGTAGGGGAGGGGCAGAGAGAGAGAGAGAGAGACAGACAGACAGACAGACACACAGAATCTGAAACCGGCTCCAGGCTCTGAGTTGTCAGCATAGAGCCTGATGCGGGACTCGAACCCACAAATCATGGGATCATGACCTGAGCCAAAGTCGGACGCTTAACCAACTTGAGTCACCCAGGCATCCCAAGCTGTAAACAGCTTTTATGCCACAAGTTCAGAAATTATTGTTTAAAGAGCATTACAATTTATAAATATAGCACCATTTAACCACGAAGAACCCCTTACTGTACATTCACGATATTGCCTTTTTCCCCCCAAAACAGAGTACATAATAAAAGATCCTTAACATGGATTTTCTCCAAATGATATCCTTTTGGTATCTTAGTGATGATTTCTTTAGGATAAATTTCTAAAAATAATTTATAGGTAAATGAGATATATGAAAATTAGGGATTTTAGTATTTACTGACTGCCTAATTATGGTACATGATTTAGTTTTTTCCTATTCCACTTTAAAAATATCTACCCTCAACTCTAAAACACATATATAGGGGCGCCTGGGTGGCGTAGTCGGTTAAGCGTCCGACTTTTGCTTGGGTCATGATCTCGCGGTTCGTGGGTTCAAGCCCCGCGTCGGGCTCTGTGCTGACTGCCAGCTCAGAGCCTGGAGCCTGTTTCAGAGTCTGTGACTCCCTCTCTCTCTGACCCTCCCTGCTCACGCTGTCTCTCTCTCTCTCTCTCCTAGAAATAAATAAAAAATATAAAAAAAAGAAAAAAAAAAAAGAAAAACCTTTGTTTAAAAAAAAAAATAAAACACATATATAACCATTTATTAAGTGTAAACTAAAGGCCAAATACAATAGAATTAGAGATAAAAATCAAGATTAAAGGTTACTCACTTATAATTAGCTATTTAAGCTATTGTTAAGTTTTGTTTACAAAGTAGAAACAGATAATAAGGATTTTTTAAATGTTAGGTAAAGGCCAAATGATTACCCAAAGATGTCAAACTTACTGGGTTGAGAGATCCAGGCTGAGCTAACTGTCCATGGTGCTGAAGAGGAGAGGTTTGCCGGGGTCCAATCGGGGGCTGGGGCATACTCATCTGGCCAAATTGATTCAAACCTGTGAGTAAGTACAAAATATTAGATCTGAATACCTTCATGGAACTGGAGAACTAAAAGCAGAATTCTTCTGATGCTGTGACATTTTATCAGGACAAATAAAGGAACCTGTTTTTAACTGAATGAAATGGTTCCATTCACAGCCACAGAAGTACAGTTAGTTAACATACGGATTCTGAATAAAATTTTACAATTTAAACTAAAACCCGCCTTGACCAGTTGTTTTTACTGAAGAGAGAGAGAGAGAGAGAGAGAGAGAGAGAGAGAGAGGGCGGGCACAAGCTAGGGAGGGTCAGAGAGACAGGAAGACACAGAATCTGAAGTAGGCTCCAGGCTCTGAGCTGTCAGCACACAGCTCGACATGGGGCTTGAAACCACAGACCCTTAGATTGCGATCTGAGCTGAAGTCAGACACCTAACTAACTAAGCCATCTAGGTTCCTGGACCGTTTGTTCTCAAAGGATGCTCAATCATTTCATGTCTTTTCCACCTACCAGCCAAACTGTATTCCATACCCTTCCTTTCTCCCTGGGCTCCAAATCCAAAATATTTTCTGATTTCTCAAGTAGGACACACACTGCTAGCCTGAGGCAGGATTTAGGCAGGAATTAGGTTAACAAGACTAATCTTGCAGTACACCAGAGACTCTTCTAAAAAGTCACGGTTGGGCACCTGGGTGGCTCAGTTGGTTGAGCATCAGACTCTTGGTTTGGCTCAGGTCATGATCTCACAGTCTGTGGGTTTGAGCACCATGCCGGATTCCACACAGTGTGGAGCCTGCTTATGATTCTCTTTCAAAATAAATTTAAAAATAAAAATTAAAAAGTCATGGTGAGGGGCACCTGGTTGGATCAGCTGGTAGAGCATGGGACTCTATGATCTCAGGATCATGAATTCAAGCCCCACGTTGGATGTAGGGCTTATTTAAAAAAAAAAAAAAAAAAAAGCCATGGTTAAATAAATGAAACTCGTTCACAACTTACCAGGCTGTGGAGTTATCCGAGGCATCATCTGGTTTGGCACACTGCCACGGATCATAGATGGGTCAGGGAGAGGGCCATCTAGAGTAGAATAGAGAAATGGTTAGAAAATCTTTAGCCAGCAGCACTTCTGTTTAAAAAAAAGGGGGGGGGGGCGCCTGGGTGGCTCAGTCGGTTAAGTGTCCAACTTCGGCTCAGGTCATGATCTCACGGTTTGTGGGTTTGAGCCCCACATCGGGCTCTGTGCTGACAGCAAGCTCAGAGCCTGGAGGCTGCTTCAGATTCTGGATCTCCCCCTCTCTCTGACCTCCCCTGCTCATGCTGTCTCTCTCTCTCTCTCCCAGAAATAAATAAAAACATTGAAAAAAAATTAAATAAAATTTAAAAAAAATTAGATTTTCAACTGGGCAGAGGTCGGCGCCGCTAACCCCTGGGTTGTTCAAGGGTCAACTATATGTAAGTTCTACTGCATTCTTGGATTATTTGCACATCCTCTAGCATAGTACTTTGCAACTTCTCTCCACATCATTGTGCAGATCAAATAATATTTCTACAGCATAATGGGAAAAGACAGGATGCTTGTAGTGCCAACTCTATCTACCCTGGACATGCCCTCACCCAAAGTGCTATGCACTCAAGCCTCAGACACACTTGTGACTGACTATGCTCTAAAGAGAAGCCTACAGTGCGCAGTAACAGAAATGATCACACAACTAACTGGTTTTGCGCAGTTCAAGTTAACTAAATCCATCAAGATTTACCATTAATACTGCCCCTAATAAAGCTATAATACAAATTGAATACAGCAGAGAATTCTGAACATTTATTCATATACTCTTACTCACAGCTGTGCAAGATTTCTAAAAATTACATGTATACCCTATGTTCATAATATAAAAATTAGAGAACAGAGATAAATCTCTATACTTTTAATCCTCCACGTGTGCATTCATCTATACTTTATATGAAAGCAAGATTTCCATCTAATATGCAAGGAAGTTTTCCCCTGCCAATAACATGGATAAGTGTTGCAAGCTAAATGCCAGCAGAGACCAGGCAGTTAGCATCCATCAGTGGGAAAGAGCAGGCATTTTCAACAGGGCAAAGAGAGCAATGGGAATGAAGTGGGGAAAGCACAACTCTGATGACAAGTAGACATGACTGTAGCGAGAGACTGTGGTGCCACTGTGGGGAAGAGAGGGCCAAAGCTGCTAGATCCTTCCATTTTAAGGAAACCAGAAATTGAAATGTTTTTA
This sequence comes from Proteles cristata cristata, assembly GCA_017311185.1. NCBI lineage: Eukaryota > Metazoa > Chordata > Mammalia > Carnivora > Hyaenidae > Proteles > Proteles cristata. Next base: position 568,798 of record JAESUZ010000358.1, on the reverse strand, counting down.
AGTGTTTATTTATTTTGAGGGGGGGGGGGGCGTGGTGAACAGAGGAGTAGAGAGAGACAGGGAGAGAGAGAATCCCAATCAGGTTCCACATGGTCAGTGTGGAGCCCAATGTGGGGCTTGAACCCATGAACAGTTAGAGCATGACCTGCTGAAACCAAGAGGATACTTAACTGACTGAGCAGCCACCCAGGTGGCCCCTAATGCAAAATCTTTTCAAATGTGTGAAAATAATCAAATGAAAAAACAAAAACCTAATTATACTGCTTACAGCCAGTTCACTTTCATTTAAAACTACAATGCACATGAAGGTTTTACTGACTGCACAGTATACACGTGCAATAAAACCTACTGTGGGCCCAGTAGGCAGCTCTTACATTTTATCATAAGGAACATCTGATGAACATTTGAATGGATATTTTGATGACAATATATGTATATATACAGAGACACATATAAAACTATTAATTAAAATGTTTATCATTCACATTTAAATACTCCCAAGGCAAAATACACACATAGACTGAACAGATTCCTTAAAAAACACAACACCAGGGGCACCTGAGTGGCTCAGTCGGTTAAGCGTCCGACTTCGGCTCAGGTCACAATCTCACCGTTTGTGGGTTCGAGCCCCGCGTCGGGCTCTGTGCTGACAGCTAGCTCAGAGCTTGGAGCCTGCTTCAGATTCTGGGTCTCCCTCTCTCTCTCTGACCCTCCCCTGGTCACGCTGTCTCTCTCTCTCATAAATAAATAAAAACACTTAAAAAATTAAAAAAAAAAACACACAACACCAAAAATATCCAAGTAAGCCTATCACCACCACAAGAAACCAATATTAACAAATTAGCATTGAGACATATGGGTATCTCAGTCAGTTAACTGTCCGACTCTTGGATTTTGGCTCAGGTCATGACCTTGTGGTTCATGAGATTAAGTCACGCATTGGGCTCAGTGACGAGTGTGGGGGCCTGCTTGGGATTCTCCCTCCTCCCTCCGTCTACCCTCCTGCCCTCCACCCCACCCCCCGCATACACCACACTGGCACATGCTCTTTCTCTCAAAAAACAAAAAACACCCCACACAGATAATATACATACTTGTCAACTTTCTCTTAAAGATTTTATGTTTGCAAAAAAAAAAAAATTGAGAAGTCAGCTCCTTATTCAAACTTGTTAACAATTAGGTACATCAATTTCAGACTGCACATAATATATACTGTTTATATTAATCACTTATAAAGATCTTTCTAAATTTTTTTAATGTTTATTTATTTTTGAGAGAGAGAGAGATACAGAGCACGAGCTGGGGAGGGGCAGAGAGAGAGAGGGAGACACAGAATCTGAAACAGGCTCTAGGCTCTGAGCTGTTAGCAGAGAGCCTGATGCAGGACTCGAATCCACGGACCGCGAGATCATGACCTGAGTCGAAGTCAGACACTTAACTGACTGCGCCACTTAGGTGCCCCTATAAACATCTTTCTAAGCCAATACGGATATCTACCAGAATCACCCTTTGATTATATAATGCATGCCCTGTGCATAAAAAAAAAACTTTACAGAAATGTAAAAATTGGAAAGTTCATGTCTTCCATATTCCTTCCTCTTACTCATAATCATTTTCTCACGCAAATATATAAATGAGAAATAAATCATACTCAATAGATCACATTAAAGGAGTATAAAAACTGTGATATAGTTTAGTTCCAAGTGTGCATGATTCGATATTTGTGTATGTTACAAAAGATGACCACAGTACTTCTAGTCCATCGTCTAGTCCACATCCATTACAAGTTTTTTTCTTGTGATGAGAACGTTTAAGATAAGCTTTTATCAAGTTTCAAAAGTCCAATACAGTGTTTTTTTTAATTAAAAACATTAAATTTTGAGAGACAGAGCACAATGGGAGAGGAATGAGAGATAGACGGAGAGAGGGAGACACAGAATCTGAAGCAGACTCCAGGCTTTGAGCTGTCAGCAGAGTCCAATGTGGGGTTTGAACCCATGAACCACAACATAATGACCTGAGCCAAAGTGGGACGCTTAACCGACTGAGACACCCAGGTTCCCCTATGGCATTATTAACTATAGTCACCATGCTATATATTACACATCCTCAGGACTTCCTTATAACTGTAAGTTTGAACCTTTTGACCTCCTTTACACATTTCTTCAGCTACCCCATGTCACTAACACCCATCCTAACCCACCTCTGGCAACCACCAAACTGTTCTGTTATCTATGAGCTCATTTTCTTTAAGATTCCAAATTCAAGGGAAACCACATGCTATGTCTTTTTGATTTAAAGGTCCATACATGTCACAAATGGAAAGACTTCCTTTTTTTAATGACTGAAGAGTACCTGTGGGTGTCGGTGACACACACTTTCTTCATCTATCGATGGATATCTTGACTATTGTAAATAATGCTACAGTGAACATGGGGGTGCATTTAATGCTTACCTTATTAAACTTTTTTCTTTTTTAAATAGTTCTTATTTATTTTTGAGACAGAGAGAGATAGAACATGAGCGGGGGAGGGGCAGAGAGAGAGGGAGACACAGAATCTGAAACAGGCTCCAGGCTCTGAGCTGCCAGCACAGAACCCAACGCAGGGCTCAAACCTACAAACCATGAGACCATGGTCCAAAGTCGGTCACTTAACTGACTGAGCCACCCAGGCACCCCTAAACTAGTTTCTTTCTTATGGTGCACTTTGGGCCTTTTAACCTAATCAAATTAATCCTTTTCTTTATGGTTTGATTTTATTTTCTGGATGTTTCATCATGCACTTTAAGACAGTGATGAGCTGGGTTTGGTTGGGTAATTCAATTCAGCCTTTTCTTTCAGGAAAACTTTCTTCTATTACTTTTTAATTACAACTTTATTTAACATATCCTAACTGTTTACAGCCGACTGGGAAGACAAAATGCCTGGGTTTCACTCTTCATTCAGCCATTCACTGTGAGACCACAGCAAATTAGACAACCTTTCTATGCCTTAGTTCCCTACTTGTAAAATGGGGATAACAGTACCTAACGTTAGATTTCTGGATCTCTCAAATCATTTTTCTATAGATCTATCATCTCTCAACTGGATTTTTGTTAAAGATATTTGTTTATTTGAGAGGGAGACAGAGCACGAAGGGGGTAAGGTAGGGCAGAAAAGAGAGGCAGACAGAATCTGAAGCAAGCTCCAGGCTCTGAGCTGTCCACATGGAGCCCGATGTGGGACTCTAACTCACGAACCATGAGATCATCACTTGGGCTGAAGTCAGACACTTAACTGACTGAGCCACCCAGGTGCGTCTAATTTTTTTGTTTTTAATGTAAGAGCTACAACCTGATGTGGGGCTTAAACTCATGACCCTGAGATCAAAAGTCACATGACCCACGGACTAGGCACCTCATATTTTGTACTTTTTAAATTAAGCTGTTCTTAAATTCTGATATTGTTTTGTTATTGCTAATCTGGTTTTAAGCTCAGTCAACTCTCCCAGTTCCTTTTCCATTCCCTGCGGTCTTTTTATGTTTGTGTGTGTGTGGGGGGAGGTGTAATTTTTTCTTTTGAAAATTTCCTTTTTCTGTAATAACTCTCTCCTGCAGTTTTAATTATCTACACAAGGACCACAGGATGAATCCCTTTATCTCTGTATAGGAAACGATCACCTCAAGGTGTGAGTGTGCTATTTGCTCAAAAGGATAGGTGGTATTATCTTAGAGGGGTTTCTCTGGCAGCCACACCCTGCCCTTCACCTTTAAGTAGAGGGCTCCAGATGGTTGGTTAAATCTGTTCAACTTTCAACTGCCTGGGTAAAAAGGGGATGCTCTGGAGAAGCCTCAATTAAAATATTGTAGTGTATAGTGTACGGTTACTTTAGTAGTGCAATACTAGGGGCACTTAGGATGTTTCTGACGTTTTCAATAGTATAAATTATGTTATTGCGAATATTTCTATGCAACTGTACAGTTAAATTTCTAGAAACAGAACTGGATTTAAGGGAAAAAGAATTTTAAATTCTCACCAGCAGCATATTCCAGAGCCGTGTTATCATACAGTCATTAACACCCACTCTAACCTTTAGAGATGCCAAAAGGTCATATTGATTTTACTTGTTCTTTCATTTCCTTTTCCCGTTTTTCATCTTTTCTCCCAAGTCATATACTAAGGAAACTATATCTTTAATATTGAAAATACTTTCCTTGTAGGCGCCTGGGTGGTTCAGTCGGTTAAGCGTCCGACTTCGGCTCAGGTCACGATCTCGCGGTTTGTGGTTTCGAGCCCCACGTCGGGCTCTGTGCTGACTGCCAGCTCAGAGCCTGGAGCCTGCTTCAGATTCTGTATCTCCCTCTCTCTCTGACCCTCCCCTGCTCACACTGTCTGTCTCTCTCAGAAATAAATATAACATTAAAAAAAGAAAAACAAGAAAATACTTTCCTTGATCTGTCTATGGTATCTTCTGTTTAAGGTATCGTCTGTTGTCATTTTTTTTTTCTTTAAAACTTCTAGGCAGTATCCAGTTTAAAGACATTTCTTGTTTCATTTTATATTTTCTTTGATACATTTTGTGTACTACTTTTAATTTTTGGTTTAAAATTTAAAACTTTTGATTCTTCCTCTTCCCGTGGGCGGCCTGAGGTGATCTCTGAAAATGTTCGCTATTCACTTGACCCAGAAAAACTGACAAAATCATGGAAATCAAGATGTTCAAATCTTCGTGTTCACTTTAAGAACACACATGAAACTGCCCAGGCCATCAAGGGTATGCATATCCAAAAAGCCACCAAGTATCTTAAAGATGTCACTTTGCAGAATCAATGTCTGCCGTTCCAACGCTACAACGGTGGAGTTGGTAGGTGTGCCCAGGCCAAACAGTGGGGCTTGACACAGGGTCGGTGGCCCAAAAAGAGTAAATTTTTACTGCACATGCTTAAAAATGCAGAGAGTAATGTTGAACTTGAGGGTTTAGATGGAGATTCTCTGGTCATGAGACCACATCCAGGTGAACAAAGCCCCCAAGATGTGGTGTAGAACTTACAGGGCTCATGGTCAGATTAACCCATACATGAGCTCTCCCTGCCACATTGAGATGATCCTCACTGAAAAAGAGCAGAGTGTTCCTAAACCAGAAGAGGAAGCTGCACAGAAGAAAAAGCTATCCCAGAAGAGGCTGAAGAAACAAAAACTTACGGCCTGGGAGTAAATTCTGCATAAAATACATGCAAATTTTAAAAGTAAAAACAGAAAGAAAAAAAAAACCAAAAAAACCACAACAAAAAAAACAAACCACTTTTGATTTTTCTTTAATTCACATATGGGATGGGGTAGGGATCTCATTTGACAAAATGACAGATTTAGTATAAGCTGAAGGTCAACATATCCTTAGGGCTATTCAGTTCTATTAACATTTATTCCTGCCTGCGCTCCCTACCATGCTGCTTCCACTCTCACGTAAGACTACAATTGATATCTGTAGACTTTAGACTTGGCTCAAATTTCACCGGACAAAAACTACCAGAAAACGAACTCCAGAAAGCTCTACTCTACCCAAGTGTCTCAGGTTTGCCCACCTGTCTCTATACATTAGTTACTGTCCTGGTTTAGACCATTAGCACTGGATCAGTCACAATTCTAGTCCTGACTTCCTTGTTTCTGAACACTTATTCTCCTACATACTCAAAATACAGCTGCTTTTCCTTTGCCAGTGGGCTTCCTGTACACTCTTCCTCTGCCAAAAATGCTGTTCCTCTTCTCAATTCTTCTCCCGTTGTGGTCCAATGAGAACACTGCAGTTAACAAACGGGGCTGCTAAAGGCAAGTGGCAATCAGCAGTTCTCCACTATACTACCTCAAGGCCTGCGGGAAATGAATTTGAGCCCACTGAAAATCCTGGCACATGAGTTGGTACCTCCTCACTCAGCTGGCACTATCTACAGGTAGTCAGCTTTCCCTGACGCAAGAAATACAGAATTTTCGCTATCACAGCCTTTCTCACATCATTTAAAATAGCCTGTGTTCTTCCTCACCACTGTGTACCTAACTCATTTTACTGCTTGGAACCTCATCACGAGTCAGTGAACAAGGTAATGCATAATCATCTTGGCTATCTGGTTAATTCATTAGGTTGAGAAGGCTGCTACACCTAGAATACTAAAACTGTCAAGATGAATTTTTTTTTTTTAATTTTTTTTTTTTAATTTATTTCTAGGAGAGAGAGAGACAGCGTGAGCAGGGGAGGGTCAGAGAGAGAGGGAGTCACAGACTGAAACAGGCTCCAGGCTCTGAGCTGGCAGTCAGCACAGAGCCCGACGCGGGGCTCGAACCCACGAACCGCGAGATCATGACCTAAGCGAAAGTCGGACGCTTAACCGACTAAGCCACCCAGGCGCCCCTGTCAAGGTGAATTTTTAAATGCTTCTAGGAGAGCCTAGATTGTTCGGTCTTGGTCAAGCATCTGACTTTGGCTCAGGCCATGATCTTGCAGTTTATGAGTTCGAGCCCCACGTCAGACTGTGCTGACAGCTCAGAGCCTGGAACCTCCTCTGATTCTATGTCTCCATCTCTGTCCCTCCCTTGATCATGCTCTGTCTCTGAACTATAAACAAACAAAAATTAAATGCTTCTAGGGGCGCCTGGGTGGCTCAGTCAGTTAAGCGTCCAACTTTGGCTCAGGTCAGATCTCATGGTTTGTGGGTTTGAGCCCTGCATCAGGCTCTATACTGACAGCTCAGAGCCTGAAGCCTGTTTCCAATTCTGTCTCCCTCTCTCTCTGCCCCTCCCCCACTTAGGCTGTCTCAAAACTATTAAAAAAAATTTTTAATTAAATGCTTCTAAGAAATAAATAGTTCTTAGCCTTTGAACATACTGTGTCAAGAAGCAAGCGTGACAATGTTAGGTAACATGGCACTGATCATGTGTTTAGGTTGGCAGCACCTCTGATCCTGTTCAGCACTGGCTGCCTACCACATGTAAGCTAGTATAAGCCCGTGGGCTATCATTTTCTAGGTGTTCACTAAGAGAGAACAATATCTTAGGTTCTAAAAATGATGCCAGATGATCAAAATATATTAAGCACTATGACCAGAAATCCTAAACATACTGTTTAATTACTGCTTTTACTAAGGGCTGAATTATTTTCTTTGCAAGGGCCAAAAGGGCCATTCAGAAACTCTAGAATAATTATACCAGCTAATGCAAATTAATGACTTTGCTTAGAAAACATTTTCTCCCCGAAAGTAGCTATAACAAAGAGCACTTACTGGATGTCATCCCTGGTTGTGGCTGCCCCATATTAGGCCCCGGAGTCATAGGAACCGGCACCATGCCCGCAGCACTTGGTAGCAGGTTTTGTTTCTGTAGTCTAGTCCTTCGTTTTTCTTCTAGTTCTTTCTGGATCTTATAGATTTTCTCAGCTAGCAGGTGGTAGTATTCAGCCTTTTTGAATTTTGGAAATAAAACAGAGATAAGGAAAAAAGAAATTACTATTAGGTAACAGAAAAAATGAACAAAGAACAGATATTAGCTTCATTTACAGAGATAAGGAGAAACCCAAAGGGGAGGAAAACCTATTTTACTTTTTAAAGTTTTTATTTTAATTCCAGTTAGTGAACATACAGTGTTATATTAGTTTCAGGCATACAACACAGTGATCCAATACTTCATACGTCACCTGGTGCTTATCATCAGTGAATACCTTAGTCCTCAACAAATATTCCCCCCACTTCTTTCTTCTGATAAGCACCATAAAAATCTACTTTCTTAAATCATCCCAAATGTGAGCTCATGTTTGGAATTTTCACATGAAAAGCAGCTTTACTGTGAAGCTACATAGTAAAGTATCACTTCTGAAAGTAGGTTAACAAAATATGTACTGGCAATTTATGGCACATGGAAAGAATATGCAACATTGTGGAAAAGTGCCAATTTAGAGAAGTTCAACCGATATAGAGAAAATGGAATACTACTTGAGATGAACAGAGTAAGCAGCTGATTCACCATCTTCTAGTGAAAATAGCACAGAGCTGGTAACAGCTCAACCACTTTTAAAGTTGACAGAAGGACAACGCAGATAAAGTGGCACGCGAGCACACTGGATTATTAAGAGGAAAAACGTGAGATTCTTGATGACATATGCTTGAAGAAAATTGCTTTGTTATCTTGACTGTGCAGTGAGACTAAGGAGAGCTGAAGGGTATCCTCTAAAGTACAGTATTGTCTGTACATGTTATGAAAAGGAACAAACAACTAGAATAGGTCTATTTCTGACTTTATGTAGAAAAATAGACACTCACTCGATTATTTGCAGATTCATACATGTCTCCTTCCACTTTCCGGGCATATGCAACCAAGTTTTCCATCCGTCTGTCTTTTAAAGCAGCAGGATCCGGAGTAGGAAATATGGCTTGAACACTAGGAACAGAAAATTCTACCACTATTATATCATGTAAACTTTTCATTCTTGTTATAGAAACGTCTAGCACTTTAAACTGTTTCCTGGTTAGTATTTCATTTTTATGCAATGTACACATTAAGTGAAACAAAAAATGGTGGGATGTGCTCAAATATTAAATGATACAGACCAAAATGAAGTGGTCTCTGCAGTAACCAAAGGGTCTCCCCAATCAGAACATAAAAAATGACACCGTAATAATAATCCCCTTGGGTTCTTGTCATGCTAACATAGGAGCAAAAAATTATATGGTGGAATTTGCATAAAGAAAGTGAGGAAACCTGACCTTTGTCATTATATCACGACAACTAGGCAAGTAGAACTGCCTTCAGATCCTTCTACTCTCAATGTATTCAGCTTAATAACATAAAACCGAATAACTACAAAATCTTACAAGGAGGTCTCATTCACTTGTGTAGGACTTGAAAAAAAACCAGATGGGGAAGAAATAAATGGAAATTTAGAAGAATATTTTGAGTTGGTAAAAAATTCTCAGGCATATAAAGTCAAGTCAGATGATGAATCCCAAATAATCTATTGTCTGTTATGAGAGCAGCTGCTAAACAATTTGAGTATTACAAGGTAAGTTTGTTTTGCTTATTCCTTTTGAATTCATTTTATTAAAATCTTAGTGCTTTCTCATCAAATTCTGCTTCTAGTGGCATCATTTTTGAATTCCTAAATCAAAGTCGACTATAATTGGTATGCTAATGTAACATAAAAGTAAGTTTAGATAAAAAATAGACCACACAGTTCTAAGCCAATAAAATATACGGATGGAATGAAAAGAGACCTTTCTAGGGGCGCCTGGGTGGCTTAGTCAGTTAAGCGTCCGACTTTCGCTCAGGTCATGATCTCGCGGTTCGTGGGTTTGAGCCCCGCATCGGGCTCTGTGCTGACTGCCAGCTCAGAGCCTGGAGCCTGTTTCAGTCTGTGACTCCCTCTCTCTCTGACCCTCCCTGCTCACGCTGTCTCTCTTTCTCTCTCACAGAAATAAATAAAAATATTAAAAAAAAAAAAAAAAAGAAAAGAGACCTTTCTATTAAGTGGAGGAAAAATGAAAAAAGGCTTTCCCTGAGGAAAAAGATGCTGGATGTCGCTCAAAGTGCAAGCTCTGTAATGGGCAAGGTCCAAGCTCTATTTTTTATAATACTGGACACATTACATTTTACTGCTCTCTATCCCTTCCCCTTTTCACCAGACAAGACCTCTTTATAAAAAAGTTGGTAAGGCTGAATGGCTGGCATCTACCAACTCTACAACAAACAATGCAGAGGTATCTCACCAACTACTGACATGCACATCTAGAGGGCCAGAAGACCACAGAGCAGCCACTCTACCAGGTTAAACTTGTCAACATCATAAAAGCTTTAATAGGGATAAAAGAAAAGTGTTGCCACCATCATATTCTAAGAGCTGAGACCTGGCTTTCCTTTTAAAATTTGACTTTTGCAAAGGCAGTGACACTAAAATGAGTAATTTTTATCTAATATATTAAAAACTGTCACTAGGTAAAATAGTTCACACACTGTTAAAGCTGAAATACTCCTACAAACGATGGTGGAAAGGCTAAGAAGCAGAACAGGAAGCAAGTCAGTCACAGGAGTAGAAGCATTAGCAGCAACAGCCAGACTACAGAAAAATCAATACTCCTCCTCCTGCGGTTAAGTGCCTGGCAGACTGGAAGCAGCTGACATGGTAACTCTTTATGAATAAGACATGCCTATAATCTTACAGTTTGTGAACAAGATGATTTCGAAGATCCTGAGTAATATCTTCATGCCATTGTTTCCGAATTCCAGTATTAGATGGTTGAGCTGTTGTTGGTATAGGACCCAGGGAGGCCACACTGGCATTTTCACTCATCATTGGGCTTTAAAAAGATATTGTGAAATAGGTTTAGTGAAGAAGGCAGGAGAAAAAAGATCTCATTTAAAGTATAGCTGACAGTGATTACTACAATGGGTCCAACATACTACGACAAATCTCGTTACATAAAGAAATCCTGGGGAAATTGTGTGTGTGTGTACTTGTGTCAGGCAGAGGTAACCCACAACACTTCATCATGTGGAGGTGGGATGAAGTCGTGGGTTTAGAAGACTTAAGTGTTATGTTGTAAGGCTAAACTTATGTTGACACAGCTTATTCCTGAGAATCACTAGGTAATGGATTAATTCATACCACTGGGGATAGAGCAAATTCATTTTTTAACCAGCTGCATAGTTGCAACTTCTTACAATATTCGGGGAAGGTGTAGGTTACTCCAGATAACTGACACAATTTCAAGTAAGATTGTAGAAAGCCAAAAGTATGGATTCCATACTTTTGGACACTACTTGTCTTTGTCCATCAAGGATGGCTTTTCAAGGGGAAAAAAACTCAGAAAAGGAATTTGAACAGGAGTATGAAACATGACACAGGGCACACACCAAGAAAAAAAAACTTACTTTTGAGAATTTATGGCTGAATGCAACATTGAGTCAGAAAGGAGATTCGAGGTTTGAACCCCTACACCTCCATTTACTCCCATAGGACTAGCACCTAGGACAAGATAAGAAGAACTTATCACAAGAACTGTTTATCCTTTCAAAGACCCAAAACCCAGAAGCAGTAAGGACAAGATTTAGAAATTGGAGTAACAAATAAAATAATCACCATGAACATAGAGACAAATGACGACCCAAGGGGGGAAACAGCAGGGCTGTATGGCAAATGCTGACAACAACAAAACTTACGTACACTCTTTGACTTAGTATCTCCAACTGTAAGGGATTCTGTCTCACAGGTGTACTACTCTTACGTGTATGGACACACACACAGTGATGTTAAATGGAGCAAAAACTAAAACCACAACTGTTTAAGTAACTATATACGCACATATCCTTTCTTAAGCACAGCTTATATGAGGACACTAGGAACCTATGTGCAATGATCCCTGAAGAGGGGACTCAAAGGCTATGTATTGGTAAAACATTTTGAATACTCCTTCAAACTGCCCTCAATAGTTCTATGTGCATACATTACCTCTTCCATTAGTAAGTTTAATGAATAGTCCATTTCTTTAAAAACAGAAAACAGCAATATTCAAACTAAACCAGATTCTTGGGTGGTTAAAAAAATCTGTTAAAATACACAATTCTATTAATATGCCTCTCAAGGTATTTTAGCTAAAAACAAGGAAACAAAACTTCCCACTAAAATGCCAACAATTGGCTAGATCTATAAACAACATTTAAAGGAAAAAAATGCTATTGGCTTTCCTTCATCAGGTTTCCTAAATACTTAAGCAGAAATTTGCTTCTGACAGTATCAGCTAGCTCTGAAATGTAATTACTGGAAGTCGTCTTTTAAAACAGAATTGTACTGTTCCTAATTCTGTATTTGTCAATGTAAACAGTTGTGTGTAAAAATACTCCTTTTTAGAGACATTATATACCTGTAACATTGATTTGCTTTACTGATGGCAACAGTATGAAGAGGTAAAAGAAAAAGTGATTACATTCTACACCAATTTTCTTATCTCACTGCCAATTCTGATGGTATATGAAAACAGCAAAGCACTCTCTATGAAGTCTCCAGGTCCATTTAATATGTGGCATTGACTCTAAGAAATGGCCCAACTTGAAAAGAAATACCCTTACACAGGTAAGTACTTAAGATCCTAAGAGGGAGCATTCACTTGAGTACCAAAATTAAAGAAGTCAGAAAATATTGGCACTACCAGAGAATAAATCAGAAAGAAAGAAAAAAAAGAATCCTAACACCTAAAACTCATCAAGAATATATTTTTTGGGGTGCCTGGAAGGCTCAAGTTGGTTAAGTGTCTCCAATTCTAGATTTTGGCTCAGGTCATGATCTCATGGTTCATGAATTCAAGCCGCGCGAACCCGGGGATCTGTGCTGAAGGCACACAGACTGCTTGGGATTTTCACCCTGTCCTTCCCCCCTCTACTCTGAAAATAAACAAGCAAACTCAGGGGGGGGGATGTGTTTCTTGTTTTCTAAGCCCTAGGAGGAATCTCATATTAATAAAACCTTTAAAGAGTATGTGAACTCAGTCGGTATTAGATTAACAATGTGGTCAAATACAGTCAAGGAAGTCTTATAGTAAAAAAAAAAAAAAAAAAGAAACACAAAACAAAACACTCTAGGGCTCCAGAAAGGATTCTTTCTTCTGGCTACAGAATCTCTATAATCTGATATATGTTAACAGATCCTGCAGTTCTGTCTACTTATTTGCTTACTTGGCCATCCATACTAGAGATGTCTCAAAGTAAAGGCCATACCACTTTCCTCTTTTCTCCTCCCAGCATATGGCATATCTGAATGAATGCTATTTCTCATTTATTCAAATGTCTGCATCAATCAAAGGTACCTCACATTTATAACAGAATGTTCCAGCATTACAGCTAGGTCTGCCACAATGGGAGTTCTATCTGTACTCCCAAGCTGTTATTGTGAATGTCTTCGTATGCTTACAGGCATTAGTATAAACGTTTGCTTAGGGTATTTCATCCTACCGAGTACTCCACACCTCAGGTAAAGATGGTATGACACAGACCCATAAACATAAATACTACTTTTTCTAAAAATCCAACAGCCTGGGAAAACAAACTAGCACTTATATCTACCAAACAGGTAAGATCTAAGACTTTCAGAAGAGAGTAAAAAACAAAACCCAGGTGTTCTTGACAGTAATAGGTCCAGAATATCCATAACATAGCTGAAAGTTAGCTAACCAATAAATGTGAAGGTCAGTAATAAAACAATAGGCCAGTTAAAGGCAAATAAAAAATCCTAAAACATTTTTATGCTGAAATTATTAAAGCCTAATCACATACACACAACCATACATGGCATATTCATCCCACTAATGTTTAATCTGGATCTAATTATAAGGAAACAATCAGACTAATTCAAATTACAGTACAATCTACAGTGTTCATCAAAAGTCAATGTGTGGTGAACAAAGAGAAGGGAGATGACTTCTAGATTAAAAGAGACAAAAGGCATGTAACAAACTAAATGGAAAAGCCCTGAATGACTTTGGGGGACAACTGGAGAAATTAAATTATAGACTGTACATTAGATGACATTATTAACAAATATTAAATTGTGTAGGCACGGTAACAGCACTGTGCTTATGGAGAAGAATGTCCTTCTTATTCTTAGGAAATGCATACTGAAATAGTAGTCAAGTGTCAGGATATCTCAAGCACACAAAGAAATAAAATAAATGTTGAAAATAAATAAATTTAGGTAAAAGGTATGTATAAGGTCTCTACCTGGACTATTACAACTTTTAGGTAGGTTTGAAATCTCCAAATTAAAATTTAGGAGAAAAAAATGTATCCATATGGGAGTAAACATCAAAATACTACCTTTACCCTAAATCTGCAAGGATTATAAAGAATCTGGAGTACTTATTTTTTATTTTTGAGAGAGAGAGCCAAGCACAAGCAAAGGAGGGGCAGAGAGAGGGAGACACAGAATTCCAAGCAGGCTGTCAGGCTCTATGCTGACAGCGTGGGGCTAGAATCCAAGAGCGCATAAGATCATGACCTGAGCCGAAGTGGGATGCTCAACTGAGCCACTCAGGTGCCCGAACCTAGAGTGTTTTAAATCACTGTAAAGGATGATGCAAAAGAAAGCTTTTTAAAAATTTTAATATAAAAAATTAGGGGCGCCTGGGTGGCTTAGTCGGTTAAGCGTCTGACTTTCGCTTAGGTCACGATCTCATGGTTCATGGGTTCGAGCCCCGCGTCGGGCTCTGTGCTGACTGCCAGCTCAGAGCCTGGAGCCTATTTCGGAGTCTGTGTCTCCCTCTCTCTTGACCCTCCCTTAAAAATAAATAAAAAAATTTAAAAAAACTTTTTTTCAATTTATTTTAGAGAGGATGGGGAACGAGTGAGCTAATGAGCAAGAAAGAGCACACTAGCATGTGCATGGGGGAGAAGAGCAGTGTGGAGCCAAATGCAGGGCTTGATCCCACGTTTGTGGGATCATCATGACCCGAACCAAAATCAAGAGTTGAATGTTCAACCAACTGAGCCATGTAGGCACCCCACAAAAATTGTTTTTATGTCCCAAATTTCCTGAGGTTTCCCCTGGGTTTCTAATTATATATCCAATCTGCCTTCTTGATAGGGTCCCCAACAATATTTTAGTATTAAAATAATATGGGTGAGGGTGCCTGGGTAGCTTAGTTGGTTAAGCATCCGACTCTTGGTTTCAGCTCAGGTCATCATCTCGCAATTTCCTGGGTTCAGGCTCTGCACCGGGGTCTGCGCTGGCAGCATGGAGCCTGCTTGGGATTCTCTCTGCCCCTTCCCAACTCACGCTGTCTCTGGTTCTCTCAAAAATAAATACATACGGGCACTTGGGTGGGTTGGTTAAGCCAGCTCAGGTCTTGATCTCATGGTTCATGGGTTGGAGCCCAATGCAGGGCTCTAAATTAATGGTGTGGAGCCTGGAACTTGCTTTGGACTGTCTCCCTCTCTCTCTGCCTCTCCCTTGCTTGTGCTCTCTCTCAAAAATAAACTTAAAAAAGAAATACATAAATTAAAAAAAATACATATGGGTGAGCCCTGACAGCACTAACCACTTGGGAGTCCTATCTTAGAAAAACAAAAGAAAAACATTTTAGGTTGTTGAGTAAATGGAAACATACCCAAGTAAATTGCTTTTGTTTATAAATGCAATAAAAACCTTACACTATTAGGGGACACAACATAGTCCCGTTTGTGGCTATAGTCTACCACATCAGTTCTGAACCTAAAATATCCTAAAGTAAAGACCGTTAGTGGAAGAAAACAGAAGTGAAGAGCTTGGTTTAGTGATTTCAAAATCAGGAGATATCAAAAAAGTAAGAAAATACAGTTAACACTAATTTGAGTACTGAACTGTGTATTTCTTTACTCTTTCTGATAATATGGCACTAGGCTAAGGCCAAGATACAACTCCAGAGTCATATTTCTGATCATCACCAACATTTTTATATTCCTAAGTAAAATCAATGATAAAAGCTCTAATAATGATAGAAGCCTTAAAGGATCACTTTAAAGACCCAACACAACAGTCTACAGTAATAACCTTTAGTCCAAACATCACTCAGAAGTATAGTTTTGGTTAAACTAATAAATTTCTTAAGATTTTGGTGTGAAGTGAAAAAGCAGTCCCAAGTTCATAATATGCAATAAAATACTTTCCTAAAACTCAAAGACTGCTGAGAAAACTACATGCCTTAGTCATGGTGACTCCATTTTGATATTCACTTCTTTTATTATCTAAATTTTAGGGAACTCAAAAAAATAATATGAAAATAGAGGGCACCCCTTTCAACATAAACACGCAAGACTAATTATTTTTAAAAGGGCTTTTGTATATGGGGCACCTGGGTGGCTTAATAGGTTAAATGTCCGATTCTTGATTTCATCTCAGGTCATGATCTCACAATTAGTTAGTTCAAGCCCTGTCTCAGGCTCCGTGCTGAGAGTGCTTGGGATATATATATATATATATTTAGTGCTTGGGATTTATTTATTTATTTATTTATTTATTTATTTATTTATTTATTTATTTATGAGACAGTGTGAGCAGGGGAGGGTCAGAGAGGGAGATGCAGACTCTGAAATAGGCTCCAGGCCAGGCTCTAATCTGGCAGTCAGCACAGAGCCCGACGCGGGGCTCGAACCCACGAACCGCGAGATCGTGACCTAAGCGAAAGTCGGACGCTTAACCGACTAAGCCACCCAGGCGCCCCTAGATTCTTGTTTCCTCTATTTCTCTGCCTCTACCCCACTCATGGGCACACATGTGCACGCAAGTGGCTCTCTCTCTCTCAAAAATAAATTAAAGAAAAACAAAACACAAAAAATTAAAGGGCTTTTGTATGAAAGAAAAAACACTTCACATGTAAGCCTTTGCCTATGTGGGTTGAGCCTGATGAATAGAAACCATGAGGCTGTAACATGCCAAAAAGAATGTATTCATATTAGTTTTTAAGATGGGATTGAATACAAAAGAAATAAATGAGGTATTCTACAAGTTTTGATTCACAATGATTATCACTAAAAAGGCACCATTGATTGAATTAACAAGAAACAAATGGAAACTTGATCAATCTTTAATCCTAAAATAAAGGCGCTAAAAAAAAAAGGGAAAAAGAAATCTCAAGAAACTAACTTTTAAATAATTTTGTGGCTGTAAACAAACGTATATACACAGATGATACAAAGGAGACAACAAGGACAAAACTAGGAATTAAAACAGAAGTTTTGAAAAAGTAACAGGAAATAACCAATTACAAAAATGAAAATCCAGACCAGGCAGGAGTAGACAATTACACTGGGTCAAGGTCCTAAAACTCAAGGAAGATTTTGGGTAACACTTCGGAAAACATGGAAAGAGAAAAGAAAATAAGCAATCTTAAGTAGAAAAAGGTGAAGGGGGGAATGGCGTTCTCAGTTCTCGATTCCTGAGCCCTTTTCATGTACCTGAATACAAAAGAGTTTGAAAATCAGCCTGAAAGGGTAAGATTAGCTCTTCATCCTAGTTTCTTGTCTGGTTTTTAATGATCCCCTCACTCCATAATTATTTAACAAGTTAGCACTGTTTGTCAAGAAACTATATACATTTAAGTTAAAAACAACAGAAATCAACAAGATTACATTTTTCTAAGAGTAGCAAGCCCAATTTTGTTTCCTCATTTAGAAGCAAACAATAATGGGCAGAAACTAAAGGCTATTGCAAATATTACCTGAAGGATGCTAATGGACTTCATATGAAAAGATATTCTGTATCATTCAGAACCAGACTGTTTTCTACAAAGTTGTGGAAGAACTAACCACCAAAGACAAGCAGCTGGCTCTGGTATAATCTCATCAGATTATGATGAGACCTTTGCACTACAATCAATCTTTAAAAAATTAGTGAAAGAAATTAATCATGTAACCAAAAATAAATAAATTAATTAAAAAAATAAACCATTAAGAGATGGGGAGAAATACACACACACACACACACACATAGACTAAAATAAACCAAGGAGATAATTCTGCACATCACATGGCATGTATACACATAACCGACATCACGTCTTTCACAAGGGGAGACATAAACTTACTCATGTTGCTCATGGGCCGCATGCCTTGGGGAGACTGGCCAGACTGCTGAGTCGGCTGGTTCTTTGCTTGTACCTGGGGCTGCGTCGGCATCTGATTTACCTGATAGGGCAGCCCAAGAGCAGCATAGGCCCTTTCTATAGAGCTGGGATCAATTTGACTGACAGTGCTGAGGCTGGGGGCAGACTGTTGTCCCACCCCTAGAGAGCTAGTATTTCCAAGTCCAACTGGTGCTCCAGTCAGAATTGCTAGAGGAGACAAAAGAAATGGGATTACAACATTAAAGATCTGAGAAAAATAGGACTAACCTATCTGCATGAATTCAGAAGATACAAAATTATTGTTATGTGATTATGAAACATGTCAGTACATGCATCTTGTTTCCCACTATATCCCTGAAAAAACGTCTAGATGCAGAACTGAATGGTCAAAGGGTCAATATCACCGGCATGAAAAGCTTTTGATCCAGAGTGACCAAAGCCTTTCTACAGGTTGTTATCAATGTTCCCACCAACAGTGTATGAATGGCTCAGAACCAGACAAATGCCAATACCAGGTAGCATTTCTGCTCAAGTGATGAGAGAGAAACAGCACCTTATTTAATTTTTTAATTTAATAGTGAATGTCCTCCCTCTACTGAACTATTTCCTTCTCCCAATTTTCTACTGGGCTATTTATGATTTCTTAATTTATGGCACTTAATTCATTCTTAATATGCTGCCCCTATGTTTCCAAATCTGTCATTCAACCCTAAGTGCTCAATATTTTGTTTCTAGAAAGGAGGTGTGGTAGCTGCACTTTTGTCTTTCTCTCAGAAAAGCTCACCATCCTAGGTTTCTAAAAATAATTCCAAACTTTCCCCCCTTCTCTTTAAATAATTTCAAAGTATCTAAATATTTAGACCACAGGTAATAAAACAGTAACTTACCCAATGTCACAGCAATGATCTTTTAAGTTTTCATGAATATAAAAATAGAGCATTAATTCCCCATTTTTATACAGAATAACTATTAAAAAGTTTTTGGATCTTACTTTAGGTAATAAGCAGTTCAATCCTAACCTCATTAATATGAAGTTAATGGGAGTGGAAACAACCTAGGATGACAGCACAGGACAGTCACAGGGACTTCACATAACCAAGAAGTATGTAGTCAAAATCCCACCAAACTGCACTGGTGAGAGTCTTCAGAGTATTTTTGGTATAAAAGCTTTAAAAGATTTAATCTCTTACACTGTTGATTTCTTTTATCTCCAGCATTTTTAAGAGGGAGACACACAGGACAGTCATGCCTTGTACAATTCTTCCAGTGTGAAATGATTTGTCGAGAAGATGCACAGTGTGCCACTAAAAGAAAAAAACAACGGTTTTTCAAATGCAGCTTATACTTTTTATGTCAGTATCAGCTAACTTGTCGATCACTTAACAAATGCTACAAATGTTCATTCATTTCATCTTCGAATATCCCTATAGGGTAGCCATTAGCACTCACATTTTATAATAAAGTCAGAGCACACAAAATGGGATTCAAACTTAAGCAATCTGCCTCCAAAGCCCTTATTTTTCACCGAGACATGCAATGTACTTTATAAAAACAAATTTCTAATGACCTCATCCATATATAAATTGTAGTAAGTTGGGTAACATTGTTTTAGTGTTTGCCTGTATGACAGTTAGCAAATCCTCAGTAATATTTAAACTGTGCTACACTGGGGCAAAGTCAGTAAGGATCATCACAAAAGGAAAATTCTTTAAAATTTCTACCATATCCCTACATAATCACAAAATGATACTGAATTTTATCACATCTTAATCTGGAGTAAGACGTTATTGGTAAAGAAGTCTCAAAACAGAGTAGTAGTTCACATTCTCGCTCTTCTCTTGGACGGTAAACATTAATTGCTGAGCAGAAAAAACTCTCTGGGTCCCTCACCTTGGCAGGACTTGCCCGACTGGCAGTGTGTCATGTGGTTTAGGACGTTCTTCATCGTGCGACAGTGAGGAAGGTTGCACTGCCTCACCTCCCCATTAGCCTGCTCCCGGCGCTGGCACTTGTGAGCGTGCAACAGGAGAACGAGCTGCTGCTGGATGAGCTTGCGCTTCTCCGGATCAGCTGTGTGTGCTCCAGAACCCATCCCTTGGGCTACCGGAGTCACAAGGCCTGGCTGCTGGACCTGTGGGGCCTGCTGCTGACCCTACAGGAGACAACAACAAAAGGTACATGTAACGTTAGGTGTCGCGGTGTGCTCTTTAGGAAACAAAGACCTGGACATTTTCAATTAAAACTTTCAAGGACATCTCCCATGTACCACAGGCGATTCCAAGGTAGATAAACAATGGTCCTACCATCAAGAAATTCAATAAGAAAAAAAAAAGAGAGAGAGATTTGTTCATCTGAAAAGAAGGGTTTTTTTCTATTCCTAAGAAAAGGAAATGATTTCTTGTACCAGGTTTATATGTAGCTATTTAACTTATCAAGGAAAATTTCTGCATCCTTAATTGTATAGGCCATAATGTCTTTTAATTGGGATGATTAAAACAAAGAATACCTCAAAAAAAAATTCAATAAGAATTACATTACCAAATAATATAATCAAAGTATATGTAGTATACAGATAGCAAAATAAAGAGGACACGATAAGTTAAGTTCGGGTGGGAGAGGGAAAGGTGCGGAATCTGTAGTGAAGAGCAAGTCCAAGTTAGGTTCTGAAACACAGTAACAAGAACTTCCCGGGAAACTGAGCAGGGGTCGTTTAGGTGGGTGAAAAGTTAGTTTTTGTAATTATGGAAGAAAGCTCTTTCTCTTCCCTAAATAAAAAAAAAAGGAAATATTTCTGGGGTCACAGATGACATGTTTTATTCATTTTTATATCTGCAGTACTTAAAGTATCTGAAATACAGGCAAAAAATAAAAAATCTGAAAGAGAAATGCCATTTCTATAGGACAATATTTCCCAAAGGTAAACACAGACTACTTAACAAATTTGTAAGTAGAAATAGTTTTATTTTTAGAAAAATAGCAATGCTAGAAGCTTTGGAGATTTACTCAAAACAAAATCACTGTTTAAAACAATGTTTAACTTTGAGAGGGAAATGACTTTTATGTGGTAATATCAGATACAAATGTGTAGATACGGTCACTGAGAGCTGGCATCCTTTGCCACAGAGTACTTCCCAAGAGGAGAAGAGTTCTACTCTCACATACTATAGAACTGTCCATAAGAAGATGTGCAATATGGCAGGCCACATTTTCACTACAGCAGCCCCACTTGCTCCCATTTGGCCCAATACCCTTACTGACTACTAGAAATAAGAACCCATGGGAAATAAAAGGAAGGTACAAGCGTCCTGGATCACAGGGTCCATGCATGACATCCTAGTGTGTACAGCAGAAAGCATTAAAGTTTGACACAGTTCTTTCGTCAAAATGCCAGTTTAGAGACAAATCTGTAGGTAGATTACTACCCACCATGTTGGGCATTCCTCCACCAGGAACTGCCTTTTTGTCCATTGCAAATGGAGGTAAGCTATTTGGTAGTACAGACTTTGTCTGAATCTGGAGACCAAGGCCACTGCCTCCAATCTGCTGTCCAGAATTCTGTGTGTACGGTGAACCGTAAGGATTAGGGTTGTTCATCATTCCCATCTAAAAATAAAAAAACAGATGAGAAATTAAATCTTATTCTTTACATTAACAGAACATAACCATTCTCTTTCCTTTTTTTTTTTTTTTTTAATGTTTTATTTATTTTTAGGAGAGAGAGAGAGACAGCGTGAGCAGGGGAGGGTCAGAGAAAGAGGGGGTCACAGGCTGAAACAGGCTCCAGGCTCTGAGCTGGCAGTCAGCACAGAGCCCGACGCGGGGCTCAAACCCATGAACTGCGAGATCATGACCTAAGTGAAAGTCGGACGCTTAACCGACTAAGCCACCCAGGCGCCCCATCTTTCCTTTTTTTTTTTTTTAATCTATTTTTGAGACAGAGAGAGACCCAGAATCAGAAGCAGTTTCTAGGCTCTGAGCTGTCAGCCCAGAGCCCGAGGCAGGGCTCAAACCCACAAACCTTAAGATCACAACCCGAGCCTAAGTCAGACACTTAACTGACTGAGCCACCCCGGAGACCCTCTTTCCTTTTATACTTCCTAATTTATAAAAACAATTTTAAAGGAAATCCTCCACAATTATAAACAAGATTAAAGAAGTATGTTTATGAAAATACTCACATTTTCAAGATTTCAGCTCAGGTAGAGTAAATTTACAGATATTTTCTGTAAATACTTGATCTAATGTGTTTTATAAAATTTTACGAGCACCTTCATTAATCTGTATCTGCTAAGGTTTGCCATTCATTTTCACTTTTAATGCATTAAATAGATTTTTATTTAATGTACAAAATATAGCTTAATAAATTTAATTCAATAAATGACCTAATCCCTAAACGTGTGATAGAGTTTGATATATCAAAAGCATCTGAATGCTTGTTTCAACATTTTGTTTACATAAAAGGTAGAAAACTGATACTTTTGGGGATATGTTCTTTTTCATTTAGGGACACAGTAGCAGAGTGATTTTCAAACTTTCTGAATCTGAATCCTTTAGACAGAACATGTAAACTTCAGAGTCCCATGCTGTCATTCCTTGCTGTCTTAAACTTAGCGGCTTTCGGGCACCTGGGTGGCTCGGTTGAGTGTCTGACTCTTGATTTTGGCTCAGGTCATGATTCCAGGATAGTGGGATCAAGCCCCGCGCTGGACTCCATGCTGAGTGTGGAGCCTGCTTAAGATTCTCTCTCATCCTCCCTCTGCTGCTCTCCCCATCTCTCTCAAAAAAGGAAAAAAAGGGGTGTCTGTGTGGCTCAGTCGGTTAAGCGTCCGACTTTCGCTTAGGTCATGATCTTGCGGTTCATGGGTTCGAGCCCTGCGTCGGGCTCTGTGCTGACAGCCAGCTCAGAGCCTGGAGCCTGTTTCAGAGTCTGTCACTCCCTCTCTCTCTGACCCTCCCCTGCTCACTCACTCTCTCTCTCTCCTAGTAATAAATAAAAAAAAAAAAAAATAAGGAAAAAAAATTTAGAAAACCTAGCTGCGTTATTCATTAAATTACCTACTTGGATCGTAAAGTAATTTGAATTTCTTTGCAATCCCTACATACTTAAAAAAGTAGGTTTCTGTCTGTATTTATGAAAGTCAACCTAGAGTACTAGACAGTTATCAACTTAAAGAACAGACTATTAATTATTCAGAAACTAAATGTTTTACAGATAGCAATGATGTAACTTATTTTTTTTTAAATATTTTTATTTATTTCTAGGAGAGGGAGAGAGAGAGAGAGACAGCATGAGCAGGGGAGGGTCAGAGAGAGAGGGAGATATACTCTGAAACAGGCTCCAGGCTCTGAGCTGGCAGTCAGCACAGAGCCCAATGCGGGGCTCGAACCCACGAACAGCGAGATCATGACCTAAGCGAAAGTCGGACGCTTAACCGACTAAGCCACCCAGGCGCCCCACAATGATGTAACTTATAATCCTCTTCTTCCATATAAGAACCCACTGTAAGTCAAACACCACCTACTGTAACATACAGCAAAGCTCTCAGAAAAGAAGGGAGACTACCGCTACTGCCCAATTAAAAGGAGTCATACTAGATTTTCATCCTTCTCAACTAGATCCAATTCTATCAGAGGACCCTTCAAATTCTATCTCTAAACACACACACACACACACACACACTGTTCCCAGTCCACTGTCACTGTCTTAATTCAAGCCCTTCATCACAGCTTGTGTAGACTGTGTCCAACAGGTTTTCTCACTTTCTGTCTACTCTATTTTCTACCCAAAGCCTTCATGATCTTCATGATGCCTTATCTATCCATGGTCTCCTACTAGATCCTGTACCAATTGACTTGCAAATCTGAGAAGCAACTCGCTTCTTGAATCCCTAGCATTTGCCTTAAAGATTTTCCTTTTCCCTATAACTAGACAGTGGCACACCCTCCCTTCCTATTTGATTCCTATATGATAACCTGTGAAGGAAATAAAATACTAAGTTCACAAAGAGGCAGTCCAAGTTTTCTTTTTGTTGCCTTACTTAAAGATACATTTCAAAAGCTACCATCCTTTGAAGCATCTGTTTATAGTCCTAGACAGCTAAAGAGCTTTTTTTCTACTCTGATATAAATGTTTATATAAATAAAATGCCTTTATTTATAATACAACATAGATGGTAAGATAAAATGCATGCCCCTTCTATCTCCCAAGACTCTGCACAGTAAGGGAAAGAACTTAGTTCATTTATCTTTGTAACCCCATTGTCCTAAATCTGACCCACAAAAAGAGCCCCTTGAGTCAGGAAAACAGAAATATAAAAGTCATAAAATACAGAAGCAAGCCCCTGTAAATAAAATTGTTCTTTAAATCATATGTAGTAACTATTCTCTGGCAAATTTATAAGAACATGACATCTTTATCAGTTCAAAGGTTTGCCTATAGTAGAGAGGCAAAATAATGAAGAAAAATTAAAGAATATTTAATTTTTCAGAGACTAGGAAGGAGTTCAGTAACTCAGGGAATGAGACTGAAAGAAGTGGCAAGGTTTGGGGCGCCTGGGTGGCTCAGTCGGTTAAGCGTCTGACTTCGGCTCAGGTCATGATCCCGCGGTTCATGGGTTTGAGCCCCCAAGTCGGGCTCTGTGATGACAGCCAGCTCAGAGCCTGGAGCCTGTTTCAGATTCTGTATCTCCCTCTCTCTCTGACCCTCCCCTGCTCACACTGCCTCTCTCTCTCTGAAATAAACATTAAAAAAAAAAAGTGGCAAAGTTTGGGGGAGAAGAATAAAAGAGAGGGGGCAGCCTGCATGGGAAATACCCAGAGTAAAAAATTTACTGCCTGAGTCTTCAGTAACTGAATTTCCTAAGTGAATCTGGCCAATAAAACTATAGGGATGATCAAATACAGAAACAGGCTTAAACACCAGTTCAGGTTTCTTTTGTTAGTTTCAAGTGTGGCTGCAGGCGCAGGGACTCCATATGCTTTTCAAGTACTAATATTTATACTTAGTTGCAATATACTTACTGCAACTATACGAATATAGTTGCAATAATACACTGAGCCTGTATCTGGGGGAGTTACAGTTCACTTAACTGTGTTTCCAATTAGCGTGGAAATTCATGGTAGACATAAAATGAAAGTCATTCTAACACAAAATCTGCATGACAGACCATAAAAGACCAAAAGACAATAAACTAAGCTTTTAGGAGTTCATTATTTACATAAAGAAATAAAATACGGGGATCTATAAGCTGTATTGAGGTCTCTTAATAAGCATGATGTCTCCGCTCAAATATATCAGAGTAGAATCTGGTCCTTCATGTTTGTTCACACAGACACTGCCTTACCTGCTTACATCAACCGAGTTTCAACCAGTTCCTGACATTGCTTATTTTCTCAACCACAATGCATCAGCTAGGAACTCCAAAATGGACTGTGGCCTCAAACAGACTGCACTGACTACGGGTCAGCTAGCAGCAATTCATTCCTGACACTTCTGGACACTCTGACCAACAAGGACTTGCAGTCTTTTGGTTTTTCCGTCCGCGTCAGAGTCCTGCCAGTGTTGGCTAACATACAACCAACCTCCCTACCTTTACCCTTTCACTCCCCCCACCTCCAGTTCTCCCCCACCAAATGTAACAAGAAGGGACTATACTGTACTTAATTTTTGTTACACTGTAGTTCGTTATTTGATCTAGTTCCCCTTCTCTATACCTAAAGTGATCCAGATGTCTAACTACCCAACACTTACCTGCAACACAAGGAACAGGTAACTAACCACAAAAGGCAGAGGACCAGGAGATCAGGAAGCTATAATAGCTCTAGGCAACTAAAACACAAAGCACCTGAGGGGATTAGCTTTTCTTTCTTTAAAAAAAAAAAAAAAATCTGACTCTATAGGCTGTTTCTAAGTTTTCAGTATATTAAAAGCAGAAACTTACAGAGCACAGGAATACAAAAAAAACACCTGAGAGTGGCAATCATTGGTAAATAGGAAAAATAAAAAGTGGTACCTCAAATAAGGGTACTCCAAAATTCACCAAATAATAAAAACAAAAATAAACTACATTCAGACACTTCCTATTATCTACTGGATTTAATAAATGCCCATGTTATATATCTGTATATGTTATACGCCAGACATTAAGTTAGTCAATCACTGAGGGTAGGATGATAAACAGGGGGGACGGGGATCTCTCAGAACCTACACCAAATCCTAAACATTATTTTTCATTATTTTTTCCCATTACTCTTATACCATATTGCATACCTAAAACCATATCCACCTAGGCTGTAAATTTGGGTATAAGCTCTATTTAAAACCCATCAGACTACAGCATTTAAGACAGTCTCCCTCTCAACATGGATTCTTTTCTTCCTTGCCTTACACTTACTAGGTGCTGCCCAACTGGTCCTTCCTACCTGCTTCCTTCCTTGCCAATCCAAGTTCTAAGACAGATCAATCACTGCTCTTACTCTGAAACTTCATAGGTTAAATAGTCTTTAATATCATATGCCAAAGATCATCACAAACTGATCTTAATTAAAAAAATTTTTTTTAGGGGCGCCTGGGTGGCTTAGTCGGTTAAGCGTCTGACTTTTGCTCAGGTCATGATCTCGCGGTTCGTGGGTTCGAGCCCCGCGTCGGGCTCTGTGCTGACTGCCAGCTCAGAGCCTGGAGCCTATTTCAGAGTCTGTATCTCCCTCGCTCTCTGACCCTCCCCTGCTCACGCTGTCTCTCTCTCTCTCCCAGAAATAAATAAAAATATAAAAAAAAATAAAATAAAATAAAATGCCTACTGAAAAAAAAATTTTTTTTTAATGTTTTATTTATTTCTAAGAGAGAGAGACAGCATGAGCAGGGGAGGGTCAGAGAGAGAGGGAGTCACAGACTGAAACAGGCTTCAGGCTCTGTGCTGGCAGTCAGCACAGAGCCCGATGCGGGGCTCGAACCCACAAACCGCAAGATCACGACCTAAGTGAAAGTCGGACGCTTAACCGACTAAGCCACCGAGGCGCCCCTCCTGATCTTAATTTTAAATGAAGAGCTCTAAAAATGACATTACTGCTCCTACCTCCTCAAAAATTTGTTTTAAAACATTTTTCTTTCTTTCTTTTTTTTTTAAAATGTTTTATTTATTTCTAGGAGAGAGAGAGACAGCGTGAGCAGGGGAGGGTCAGAGAGAGAGGGAGTCACAGACTGAAACAGGCTCCAGGCTCTGAGCTGGCAGTCAGCACAGAGCCCGACGCGGGGCTCGAACCCACGAACCGCGAGATCATGACCTAAGCGAAAGTCGGACACTCAACCGACTAAGCCACCCAGGCGCCCCAAAATTTTTCTTTTTTTATTTCAGTCATCTCTATATCCAATGTGGGGCTTGAACTCATTACCCCAAAATCACGAGTTGCCTGCTCTCTGACTGAGCCAGCCAGGCGTCTTTTTTTTAAGAGAAAAGAAGGAAAAAGGGAATTATTCCCAAGGCCAATATTTATTTGAATGAAGTTCAGAGTTTTTTTTTTTTAATATGAATTTCATCAGTCACAAAGCATATAAAATTTGGATACAAATCTATTCAGATAGCAAGTAACACATAACTCTTCCTAGTATGTGAGGTAACCAGAGTCACAGGAAAGGAGGCTACCCTCAGATCTAGGACTACAGAAAAGAACTAAAAAGCAGTACATAAAGATGCTCTGATGTTGTATCTGTGTCACTAAGGCAGAATTAGAGAAAATAGGCATAGTTCCCGTGCTCAGAGATCTTAGTCTAGCAATGATCACCCCTATGTAAGGTTACAAGTCAAGTGAGGAGGTGACCATTGCTGTAAGATACATAAAAGCATTGATTCCATCTGTTTTTAGCTGTGGATGTTTTATCAATACCGGAATCATAATAATAGAATGAGATTATACTACAGTGATACACAACATGCACTTTTAACTCAGAAAGACCAGAGTTCCCTGTAATACCCACTCCCTGACTTTGTTTCCTAACCTGTATAATGGGAATAAAATCATAGGGTTGATGTTAGGAATTAATGACTCTAACATATATCAAATACCTATTAACATTCAGTAGTAGCTCCTTAGCTTTTGGAACCTAATGCTAATTTAGGTACGAACATACTGTCTGATGTTGCTATTTGATAATATTCTGGATCTTGTCTCCTTAATCATAACAAGTGCTTTCACAGAACACCTTTTTTTTAATTCTCTAAGGGAAAAAACAAAAACAAAAACACCCTCCAGAATATTAATGAACACTTCCTAAACAAAAAGTCCTTAGTTCCAAAGAAAGTTAATCTTCCATCAAACTTAGAGAATAGTAACCCCCTGAAGTCTCAGTCGGTTAAGCATCCGACTTCAGCTCAGGTCATGATCTCACAGTTCGTGGGTTCGAGCCCCGTGTCTGGCTATGTGCTGACAGCTAGTTCAGAGCCTGGAGCCTACTTCAGATTCTCTGTCTCCCTCTCTCTCTGACCCTCCCCTGTTCACGCTGTCTCTATCTCTCGCTCAAAAATAAATAAAACATTTTTTAAAAAGTCATTATAAAAAAATAAAAAACAAAACAAAAAGGGAGAATCTACAGAGGAGGTAGGAATGACAAACAGAATCTTTCCCTAAGGTAAGAGGTCAATATTCTTTGCTGTATAGCAAAAAAAAAAAAAAAAGGCTTTCATGTATCTAACATGACCTCAGTCTCCTCACTCTCAATTCACTCCTGAACTCTCTCTCATCTTTCTCATCATCACAATTCTCAGGAACACAAAAGTCCCAATGCCTGCTCAGTTATTCCTTTTACAGTGAAAGCTTGCTCCTCACTAATTGTGAAAATCTTGCTTATCTTCAATATCCCCTTGCAAGCAAAGCCATTTCTTTCATTCAACAAATATTTACCAGCCACATGCCAAGTGCTGGCAACTGTAGTGTGATTCCACTTCAAGAAAAAATAAATAAAAATGTAGGAAAAATATGAAGGAATAAGCATCAAATATATGCTTATGTCTATTAATTCTATAAAGAAAACATTTAAAAAGTTTTACAAAATATATTTAGCCTGCTCTACTTAATAAAGTTAAAAATAAAAAAGTAGGCTTTTTAAAGAAAAGCCTTTCAAACAATGACCAAAATCAGGTTAACTGGACACCTGAAATGTCAGTTGAGGCTTCACAGTAAACAAATGCACCTTAACATTCATCAACTAGCAAGGAAAAGTAACATTTAATAAGTCATTCAGAATTATCTCTTGAGCACCAGGGACACACATTCTAAGCAGTGGAAATAAGTACTGCCTATCTGACAAAAGTATAAGGCCAGCTAGCTCAAAACTGTTATTTTTATTTATTTGCTTGTTTGGATGGTTGGTTTTTTGAAAGCATGTGCACATGGTGGAAGAACAAAGAATCTTAAGCAGGTTCCACACTCAGAGCAGAGTCCTACAAGGAGGTCCATCTCACGACCCAGAGATTATAACCTGAGCCAAAATCAAGGATCAGATGCTTAACCAATTGAGCCACCTAGGCGCCCCCAAAATGTATTTTTGTAAGAAGGCTATGCAGGCTAAAGTGGGCTTAGAAATGAGATGAAAATACAGGATGCCTGGGTGGCTCAGTCAGTTAAGCATCTGACTCTTGGTTTTACCTCAGGTCACGATCTCACAATTTGTGGGTTCAAGCTCAGGTCTGGCTCTGCACTGACAGCATGGGGCCTGCTTGGGATTCTTTCTCCCTCTCTCTGTGCCCCTATCTTGCTCACGCTTGCTTGATCACTCTCTCTCAAAATAAAATAAAATAATTACAAAGAAATGATATGAAAATATTCTAGTATTTGTGAAAATATTCTAATATTTATTCTAATATTGAGAAAACAGGAATTATCTAGCTATCATTTGGAACAGTGAAGTATTATATACAATACCCCTGAGTTGTCAAATAATTGTTTTGCTGAAAATTAAGACCTTCATAAAATCCACAACAAAGTAGATCCTTAGCGTATATGTGGGAAATGGCATACCATGTAAGAAGACTAAACATGAATAGTACAGAATAAGTGATTAACTGACCTCAAGCCCCTCAAGCATCATTGGGACAATCAAAAACATACTGACAGTGCATACAAACCAAAATTTACTTACCTTGAGAGGCTGGGGGCCCCTCAAGCCGGTCTGTCCTCCCATCTGAGGAGAGCCCTGCTGCAGTGGTTCCGTCATTAAATTACCAGCATTTCCCATGCCTGGGTTTGGGTACTGCATATTAGGTCGCCCCCGGCCTGCTCCAATGGAACCGTTCATGACTTGATTAGGCATCATCCCCTGTCCATTGCCTGTATTCAACATTCCAGGATTCATGCCAGCATTCATCCCTGTGTTCATTCCCATGGTAGGCTGATTTACTGGACTGTTCATCATACCTGCTGCAGATGGTGCAGGACCCTGATTTGGTCCACTAGTGCCCATTCCCATGTTGGGAGAAGTCAAGCCAGCCTGCGCCATTGGGCTTTTGACCATGCTATTTATCAAACCTAATCCAGGACTGTTCTGTTGGCCCTGGCTGGCCATGCCTTGGCCTGGGCCACCAACCCCCATATTGAGGTTAGGGGAACTGCCAGATCGTAGCAATTCTGATAGTTGTTTATGTTTAGAGGCTGCATCTTGAACTATGCCAAGACTTGTCTGAAGCTGACTAATATCACCACCATTGGTTAGTCCCAATTCTGTAGAGTTGATTAATTCATCTGGTAAGTCATGCTCCAAGTCAAATAGAGAGCCAAAATCTAAAAGCAAAGAAAAAAGGTAAAGGTTAAAGTATGACAGAATCAAACTTACAAATTGCTCTATTTTTTTTCTTGATAAACATTAAGTATTTCCAAACCTCACTCCATGGGATACTACCTATATTGACGTTTTTCATTATTATACTAAAAAAACTGTTACGTATATATTTATAGAGAATATTTGGTTACGCCGACAAGTTTAAACACTTATGAACTGTACCTGAAGTAAAGCCAAGGAAAAAGGACTAAATCTTAGCACAACACCCATTAATGTGAGTTCCTGAGTTTGTACTGATAACCATGAAAATAAGATGTACAATTATTTAATATTCTAAATTCCTTAGAAGAGGTTAAAATAACTTATCTAGAAACAAACTTATCTAGAAACTAAGTTCAGAATGAAAAAAATTTCAATATTATAATAATAAAGCCAACATATACAAAAGACCCACCATTTGCAGAGTATACAAAGTGAGCTCCGTAAAGACACAGGCTGTCTGCCATTCTTTACCCAGTGTCTTATCACAGTGCCTGCCATAATCCAAGTCCTTGATCTGACTGAATTCGCTTTCACCTGACCTGAGCCTACAAATTACTTTTCCTTAACCAACAAAATCTAGCTGGAATAGAATATAAAACCGTGCCTCTAGCTCCTTCAATAACATAAAATCACCACCACCAAAAAGAGGATGCAAATTATGGATTAACCCAGGGTTTCTCAATCTTGGAACTATTAAACATTTTTGGGCTGGATACCGTTGTTGTGGGGGAAAGGGGAATTGTCCTGTGCGTTGCAAGATACTCAGCAGATCTGTGGTCTCCGTCAATGCCAGGAGTACCCCTACATTTTGTGACAACCAAAAATGTCTCCAGAAATTACCAAACGGCCCCCAAAAGGAAAAAAATTGTCCCTGGCTGATTTGTGGACTAAAGTATTAACTCAATATATATATGAGGTGTTTTGAGTTTTCTTTCCTCTTGATTCTCTAAATAGTTTTCACATTAACAAGGCATCACTGAGTATTTGATAATTAGATATACTTAAATCTACAATTGATTATACTCTTAAAAAAATAGTCCATCCCTTGAAGACAAGATACCACTTAAAAATGACCTACTTGGTTCAATTAATCTTGGTTCCTAAACACAACTCTTCCTCTATGTGCCCTTCTCGTTCTTACAGCATTCTATCACGGGACTGAAATTCGCTGTGTGTCCATCTCTTTCTCTCTGCCCCGCCCCCCCCCACCCCCCGGCCCGCTATCTCTTCCTATCAGGACCCCTTACCCCACCCCACCCCAGCATCCAGACTATAACTCTCTGGGAAGGACAGTCTCACCACTTATACATCAACTCTCTGCCTAATGTCCAACACACTCAAGCATCTGGTCATATTTTAACTGCCCTGAATCACACCCCGGGATCTCAGGGTATGATTCAGAGTCCAGACTTCTACAGTATTATTCTTTCCTTCTGAAAAATCATTTTGTGCTCTTCACCATCATAAAAACACAATGTACCTTAGGTGTTTTGGAATACAAATAAAGTTTCAAATAAAATTTCTCTAATATAGCACTACCAAAAGACAACTGCTTAATATATGGATATAGGTCCTTGTTTCCATTTAGATAATTCACAAAACTAAGACTGTACCCATTTTATGAACAATTTTGCATTCTACTTTTCCCCTGGAGTATACAAGGAAATAGCCCGTCATCAGTTTAGTTTTAGCGTTGAACATTAAAAAAATACATATCTGTTCATTTATTTATTTATTTATTTATTTTACAAATAGTTTATTGTCAAATTAGTTTCCACATAACACCCAGTGCTCATCCCCACAAGTGTCCTCCTCCATGCCCATCCCTCCTCCCCCCCCCATCCACCAGTCCTCAGTTTTTGTCAGCATTCAAGAGTCTCTCATGGTTTGCCTCTCTCCCTTTTCCCCACCATTTCAGCCCTTCTTCTCCCCCTTGTACCTCCATCAAGTTCCTCCTAATCCTCCTATACATGCAAACATATGATATTTGTCCTTCTCTGCCTGACTTATTTCGCTCAGCATAATACCCTCAAGGTCCATCCATGTTGCTACACATGGCCACATATCTGTTCATTTAAACACACACACACACACACACACACACACACACACGTAGTGGGAAGTTAAAGAGGAAATCACACAAAAAAAGTAATAATAAAATACTTTTCAAAGCTTAAATAAAAACAGAGCTAAAAATTAATGAGTTAAGTAGCTAAGTTATGTTAGAAAAAAATCAACAGCAAGATGATCAAAGATAAAAGCAATTATCAACAGAAGAGAAAGACAGCTGAGAGGGTACCAACAAAACCTGAAGTTGGTTGGTGTTTTTTTTTTTTTATTTTGACAAAGAGACTGAGCAGGGAACTTGGTTGGGGGGGAGGGGGGGTGGCAAAGACAGACTGAGACACAGAAGCTGAAGCAGGCTCCAGGCTTGGAGCTGTCAGCACAGAGCCAGATGCGAGGCTCTAACTCGCCAGCTGCAAGATCATGACTCGGGCTGACATAGAATGGTCAATCAACTGACTGAGCCACCCAGGCACCCATTTTTTTAATGTTTATTTCTTTTTGAGAGGGAGAAAAAGAGCGGGGGAGCAACACAGAGAGAGGGGAGACAGGATCTGAAGCTGGGTCTGTGCAGACAGCAGAGAGTCCATTGTGGGGCTTGAACTCCTGATCCCTGAGCTGAGGTCGGACACGTAACTGACTGAGACACCCAGGTGCCCCAGAAGTTGGTCCTTTGAAGAAAAGTAATAAAAAACTGAAAAGACCCCAAAATAGATATGTTCCTGTATTCACCAAACCTTAATTGAAAAAATTTTAAGTAAGATAAATGTCCCAGTTTCTGCAACCAATCAATGACACAAAAGGAAAAATATCAGATCCAGCAGTAAGATATACCTTATTTGGATCCTGTAAACCAAATGTAAAAAATAAGCAAAAAATAAAAAATAAACACCCCCCCCCACATTTTAAAAAAGAGAATCAAGAAAATAAAATATGACTGAGTTGTAACATTAAATCATCAATTTTGCTGGGTGTGATAACAGCATAGTTACTATGTTAAAACAAATCTTTTAAATTAAGAGATACATATTGAAGTATTTCTGGTGAAATGACTGGTCTAGTATTTGCTATAAAACTCTCCAGCAAAAAAGACAGGAGGGAGTATGAATGTGTGTGCAAAAATACGAGTAACTTAAAGTAAAAGGCACAAGGGTAGTTCCTTTACACTATTTTATCAAGTTGAAATTTCCCATTTAGAGGTGCCTGGGTGGCTCAGTCGGCTGAGCGTCTGACTTGATCTCACGGTTCGTGGGTCTGAGCCCCGTGTCGAGCTCTGTGCTGACAGCTCAGAGCCTGGAGCCTATTTCAGGTTCTGTACCTCCCTCTCTCTCTCACCCTCCGCTGCTCACGTTGTCTCTCTCTCAGAAATAAATAAAACACTAAAAAAAATTTAAAAATAAAAAATTTCCCATTTAAGTAAATTTAAAAGAAGGAGACATAGCCTGAATAATCCTATTACTACTATTAAAGAAAACAGTCAGTCTTAATCATCGGTTAATCTTCCCATAAAAAAAACACCAGATCTAAATGTTTTTATACCACGTCCTACTGAACTTTCAAATAAAGGACAATTCAACCTTTTACAAACACTTCTAGAAAATGGAATACTCTAAAAGTCATTTATGGCCAGTATAAGAAAAGAAAATCATGAACGTAGAAGAGTCAAACAACAACAAACCACATAGACAAATCAAACTCATTAGTGTCTTTAAAATGTAATGTAATGTAATGTAATGTAATGGGGGGCGCTTGGGTGGCTCAGTCAGTTGAGCATCAGACACTTGACTTTGGCTCAGGTCATGATCCCAGAGTCATAGGATCGGACACTATGTTGGGCTGTGCTGAGCATGGAGCCTGAAGGTTCTCTTTCTCTCCCTCTGCCTCTTCCCTGACTCGTGCTCGCTCTCCCTCTCTAAAATAAAATAATAATAAAAATAAATGAAATAAAAAATTTTAATGTAATATAATAAAGTTGGAATAATGTCAGGAATCTAGGGGGGACAGATTTGCATTAGAAGCTTAGAGTATCGATAAATGTCATCATATTAACAAAGGAGAATGAAAATACAGGATTCATCTCAAGGGCTGTAAGGAAAGCAATATATAAATTCAGTGCCCAATCACACCAAAAACCCAAAACAAACCACCACCAACAACAAAAATGACAGCAATCGAGAAAGTGATGGCAACTTCCTTAAATTGATGAGATTTCTTCCAAAACCTAAAAACTGAGAGCAAATATGCACTAAACGACCAACATCAGAAGTCTCTCTAGCATCAGAGCAAGACAAAGATAACCCACGACAAACACTTCTAATTCAATGCTGTCCTAGAGAATCTAGCAAAAGCAATAATACAAGACAAATTGCAGTCAATGCAGTTTCAATCAAAATTATAAAAGCTTTTCAGGAAACCAGACAAGGTAATTCTGAAGTATATACCAAAGAGCCTAGTTTCCACCTCTGTATAGCAGGAAAGTATCTACTTCATAGGTTATTTGTGACGTTTAAATGAGTTAATGTATGTATTCAGAATAATACCTGACACAGTAAACACCATGAAAATGTTTTATCTATTATTATTCAATGGAATCATTACCCTATTAGAAGACACAGCAGTCTTCTAATAATGAAAGCAAACTACCACGCACTTTCAACATGTCAAGCATTTTTCTTGGCACCTTATTAATTGTATATTTTCACTAATCATCTCAGCCATCTCAGAAGTAGATAATAGCCATATATACAGGATTAATGGAGGAGAAATCAACTTCAGTAATACAGAAGTCTTAGGGCCCCTGGGTGGCTCAGTTGGTTAAGCGTCCAACTCCTGATTTTGGCTCAGGTCATGAACCCAGGGTGTGGGATCAATCCTCACTGAGCACGGAGTCTGTTTAAGATTCTCTCTCCTGGGGCACCTGGGTGGCTCAGTCAGTTAAGCGTCTCACTTCGGCTCAGGTCATGATCTCACGGTTTCTGGGTTCAAGCCCCATGTCGGGCTCTGTGTTGACAGCTCAGAGCCTGAAGCCTGTTTCAGATTCTCCCTCTCTCTCTGACCCTCCTGTGCTCACACTGTCTCTCTCTCTCTCAGAAATAAATAAAACATTAAACCCCACTGTGAAATCAGATAGGTTTTATACACTGGTAGGATCTGAAAATAAAAGTTTACAACTGTTCTTTTTTTAACGGTAATCCTGTACTTCCAACAGACCTAAACTGTAGTTACTACTACAAGAGATTCCTCAGGTTTCAACTCAAAGACTGATCCCAATACTCCTGTTTCCCAAGATAGCTCTCAACCTCAACTATGCACTTCCTATCTTCTATCTTTTGTTAAGGCTAAATATTTGTGTGCATCTTGCTTCTTTACCAAATTATGACTAACTGAAGGACAAGGGTTGCACTTAATATTTACATTCCCACAGGATCTAGCATATGCTCACAGACCAGCAATTCTAAAATTGCATCCTAAATTATTTATATCTGACTGGGTATTTAGAACTTTTTAAAAACATATATTTTATTTTTAAGCAATCTCTACCCCTAACATGGGGCTCGAACTCACAACCATGACATCAAAAGTCGCACACTGAGTCAGCTAGGTGCCCCAGGTATTCACAAAAAGTTCTCTTACTTCTACTTAAAACATTTTCAACAGCTATACTGACTAAATGTGCAATACTATGTAAAAGTCACATATACTTTGACCTCTGATCGAACAGACCCTATTATTTCATCTAATATCATTGACTATCATTATTATTCCTAACCTATTTTGACTGTGTCTCAAAGCTGTCATTAATGATTCCTAAATGCCATTAGCTATCACTAGTTTCAATAACTTGGCACTTCTCAAGGAGTCCAAATACCTGGATTTAAACCCAATTCTATAAGCTGACTTCATATACCAACTGTGAGCTAAAGTTACATCAAAAGATAGTAAAACATCTACCTCCCTCACGGAGTTTTATTGTTGTTGTTCTGATTTTAGGGCTAGCAAGTGTTTACTGAGAAAGGTGAACTCACACAGAAGATTCTAGTGTCCCCAGCTGAGTGATACAAAATCTGAATGCCTGGTGAGAGATTTCAGAACCTTCTGTCCAGAGGGAAGGGTCAAGGTAACTTCCAGGGTGTATCCTTAGCCACATAAACAACAAATGAAACCTAAGTCCTAAAGCTAGTAGAAAAGCAAGTTCCAAACTAAAAGTGGTATGTGTGAAGATGCAAGGGGGGAAAATTATCAAAAATTTACTGTCACAATTTAAAGAAATCCTACTGAACAGCAGGATTAGTACTGACCAGCCTCAATTTCATGCCACTTGCTGAGCTCTTCAAGTTCTTTCTTTTCCTTTAAGGAAAGGGAAAATATAAAGGTTCAAATAAATCATCTTCTCAACCCCCCATCTCAACTTGCCCTTCATAGGGATTAGTTCAGATCAGTGGAATAAAATTTAGACTTTCAACAAACATAAGAAATTTAGAGAGTCCTTTAATAGAAGAGTTTGGGATTGTTATTCTAAAGAGAAAACTGAGCTACTGAAGAATTTTTAAGCACAAATATGATTATGAACAGATTTGTATTTATTAAAGCCCACTCAGGCAAACAGAATGAAAAATGAAATAGACAAATAAGCTAGAGTCAGAGAGACTAGTTAGGGGGCTGCTGCTGGAGAAGTAACAAAAACTAGCAGATGGGGCGCCTGGGTGGCTCAGTCGGTTGAGCATCTGACTTCGGCTCAGGTCATGATTTCTCAGTTTGTGGGTTCGAGCCCCGCATCAGGCTCTGTGCTTCCAATTCTGTATGTATCTCTCTCTCTGCCCCTCCCTTGCTCATGATCTGTCTCTCACTCTCTCTCTCTCAAAAATAAATAAATGTAAAAAAAAAAAACCACATACATACAAAACCCAGCAGTTAATCCTGGGGCAGAAGTACTAAATGGGCAGAGGTGGCAAAGAACTCCTGGACTACAGGTAGTGGGTTGAGGAAAAAGACAAGGATGACTCCCAAGTTTCTGGGGTTAGACAACCTAAGAGGATACAGAGGTACTGCTATCCAGACAGGCAATCCGGAGAAACACTCAGTGATATGAGAGAAATGTGGACCCAATGGACATTAATGAACAGGGTCATCAGATACACAAGTATTTAAGGGACCATGATCTTAACCACCAGAAGACGTTAAAACCCAACATTCCCCAGCCCATCCATCAGGAATACGGTCTTGGAAACCAGGTAAGAGCTGTTCAGTGCAGCTGTAAAGCAGCAAGTAAGAAAGTAAAAGACGTAAAAGACAACAATTACCTTTTCTAGATATTAAAGTAAGCTTGTAAATATTTGCTTAATTTCCCCCTTTCTCTACGATTAGAAATTTATAAATCTGAACTTTATTCTATTACCTCTTACACTATCCTAAGGCAAATATTACAAAACAGTATCCTAACTGTTGAATGAACTCACACTATCTCTGGTAAGACATTTCCTTATTTACAAAAATTATCAACCAATCAACATCATTAGTGGGCTATTTCTACCAAATAGTTTGACAAGTTCCCATATACCTTTAATGATGCTCAAATACAAAATAACTCTGTAACATAAAATGTTTCTTTTTCTTTTAACATTTATTCATTTTTGAGAGATGGAGTGAGGGAGGGTGGGGGAGACGGAGGGGGAGTGGGAGAGAGTGGAGAGAGAGGGAGAGGGGGAGGGGGGAGAGGGGGAGGGGGAGAGGGGGAGAGAGGGGGAAGGAGAGGGAGAGAAGGAGAGGGAGAGAGGGGGGGAGGGAGAGGGAGAGAGGGGGGGAGACAGAGAGGGAGAGAGAGAGAATCTGAAGCAGGCTCTAGGCTCTGAGTTGTCAGCACAGAACCCGATGTGGGGAACTGTGAGATCATGACCTGAGCAGAAGTCACTTAACCTAACTGACTGAGCCACCCAGGCGCTCCGAGTAAAATGAGTAAGAGTAAAAGGAGTAAAATGTTTCTTCGCTTCAGTGTACATTCAATCCAAACACAGTGATACTAATGTGACTGACAGGATATACTGAAATCTGACTTGCAAAGTTTAGAATACATAAGGTGTATCCAATGGATCACATATTAGAAATGCTACAATCTAAACAAAAATGAATTTGGACTGAATATGTGGGAAACTAGTGTTGAGTAAAAATATTCTTTCATTATTACATACTGATTTTGTGGGTCACCCTTGGTGTTTTCTATATTGGTATATGGATTTAGCCATATAATCTCTTATAAAATGAATACCTTACTTATTAGCCTTTCCAAAAATCAAGATGATCCCTTAAATAAGAAATTAGACTATTACCCATCACAAAATATAGAAATGAAACATAATCTTCAAAATCAGAATTACTAGGGGCACCTGGGTGGCTCAGTTGGTTGACCATCTGACTCTGGCTCAGGTCATGATCTCACGGTTCATGGGTTCGAGCCCCGCGTCGGGCTCTGTGCTGACAGCTAGCTCAGAACCTGAAGCCTGTTTCAGATTCTGTATCTCCCTCTTTCTGACCCTCTCCTGCTCACATGGTCTCTCTCTCTCTCTCTCAGAAATTTAAAAAAAAAGGAGAAATTTTAAAAAATTAGAATTATTAATAATATCCCACACACTGCGCTGTGAGCATAAATAAAAGGCTTTTTTTAAAAAGTTACTAACTAGGATGTGGAACTTAAAACAAATAATTTTGACTCAAAATCTAATTCTACTGAATAGCACCTCTTCCCAGTTATATGCCCCCCCCATTTAGAAAGCTCAAACATTATTTGTTGAATAAACAGTCACATTTTTGTGTTTTAGGTAAACCGAAGTCAAAAACTCAGTTCTGCTCTTAAACTGTACACATTAAGCAAAATACCCACAGTGTTCTGAATCTAGTCAACTCTCAAATATCTGCGTAGAAGACAGAATTCATCCACTGACTCTCATTTTGTTTTCTCTATAGCATTAAAATGCTTTTTTAAAAACGCACATTCCTTGGGTGCCTGGGTGGCTCAGCTGGTTAGGCATCTGACTTCAGCTCAGGTTATGATCTCATGGTTAGTGGGTTCAAGCCCTGCATCAGGCTCTGTGCTAACAGCTCAGAGCCTAGAGCCTACTTGGATTCTGCTGTCTCCTTCTCTCTCTGTCCCCACGTGCACTCTCTCAAAACTAACCATTAATAAATAAACATTAAGAAAACGATAAATAAAAATGCACATTCCAGAGCTCAAAACCTTTCTTTCCTCTAACCCACTGGTGAGGCCAGAGGATAAGAAGGAAATAGACAGGTGAATTGTGGAAAGAAAGAGAATACGATGTGAACTACGGAAAGCTCAGCCAGTTCAGTAACTGAAAGAACTCAAAGTAGGGAGAGGAAAGTAAATGACGAGGCGGGGACACATCAGAATGCTCAGAGCCACTATTCCAGGTGAGGGACCTGGGACTTTAAAAATAAGAATGGAAATGAACTTTATAGAACTTTAAAAAATGTGGTAACAGTCTGGCTAGACACTGACAAGCTCATAAAGATACCTCATTCTTATTGGTTTAGAACACTCCTACATTATTAACTCAGCTGTTTTGGATGCTGAAGAAGCATGACATTTTAAAACACTGCAGTCTTTAAAATGAGGAAAATTTGCAAACTTCATGAATTAATTAGGTTGAAACAACTTTCCTAACCTTTATTCGGTACTTTATTAAAAATAGTATTTTGATACTCTGTAAATGCAGCAGACTTAACCTAATCACAAAGAGCCCACCTATTGAGAAAGATGCAGAAACACTTAAAACTACTTTTGAAAGACTAAGAAAATTATATGAAATATCCATGCTGGAAAGACAGATATGACTTCTAATACTTTTCAAAACAACTGAAAACTACATGTGGGCTGTATACAAATCTGGATTGAAGATGATAATATTGGGTTATACAGGATCACAAAGCCATGCAAGTTAGCAACTGTTAAATTTTGAAATCCAACAGAGTCAAAGGGCAGAAGTGCAAGCAAATTTCAAAATATGCATTCTTAACATTGTCTTGCCACCATGACATCAAAAGGTACACCTATACTTTGGCAAGTGACTAACTGACTTGAAGTTGATTCTTAACCCCAACACATTTATTTAAGTTAGGTCTCGAAATTTAAACAGAGATGAAGTGCTATGACTGATCAGATGTGTGGCCTGCCTTGCTCTTTATCAATTTATTAATATAGTGACACTTCCTGGTGTGAAATTAACTCAAAGGTGAAGACGCTCTTATTAAAATCCTACCTTAAGAATCAAATCAACAACATGTTCATATTAAACCTAAACACATATGCTCACTTAACTACCTCTGATCGATTCTTTTTTTTTTTTAATGTTTATTTATTTTTGAGAGAGAGAGAGAGAGAGAGAGCGCGCGAGAGCGTGCAGGAGCGCAAGCAGGGGAGTGCACAGGAGCAGAGGAGCGGTAGAGAGATCGTGAGATCATGACCTGAGTCAGACACTTAACTGACTGAGCCCTTAACCATTTCTTGATTTTGAGTAGTGGTAACATCTTGGGAGAAGCTTTGCGGTGAGGCTAGAATTTGTTTGCTTGACTGAGGTTTGCTTCCAATGGAATGAAATGCTTATAGGGGATCCTAGATGACAGAGCTATCCT
The DNA here is from genome assembly GCA_017311185.1 of Proteles cristata cristata. NCBI lineage: Eukaryota > Metazoa > Chordata > Mammalia > Carnivora > Hyaenidae > Proteles > Proteles cristata. Next base: position 527,676 of record JAESUZ010000358.1, on the reverse strand, counting down.
ACCATCTCTCCAAAAAACCAAAAACAAAAAAATTCTGAAAGATTGCATATCTGTAAAGAAAAAGGGAAGAGTGAATGGATTTTGAGTTATCTGCTGTATTTTCTACATTTAGGACAACTGGTAAACAAAACTTGGACCATAAGTAAACAACTCACATCAATAATCAGAATCTATCAAAAAACTTCCAAGGCAAATGGAAGTGCACTCAGAGACAAATAACATACCCCCAGAATTCCTGCCATCCCTGCTACTGGGTCCTGTAGTGTCACCAGAATTCATCTTTCCCCTTTCCCTGACCGTGTCACTCTCTCATTCATACGTTTTTTTTCCCGATGGTAAAAAATGTCAGACTTTTTACCACATTTCTGTCTTTTCATAATAGGACACCAAATTCTCTTCCACCTGTCTTGCCTGAAAATATACCACCACGGTCTATGGTCGCACCAGAACCACCTGTATTTGTTCTGCCTGAAACAGAAATACTGTTCCAACTTTCTCTTCTTCTAAGGGAAGTTATCTTCAAGTTCTCCTGCCTCTGTTCAAATATGCATTCTCTTAAGTTTTCCCCCAGTCCTCTAAATCCACCCTGTCAGAAACCATCCCTATCCACAACTTTTTTTTTTTTTTGAAACATTTATCAGAGTATATAGAACTCAGAAAAATTATGTGGACAAGTATGGCAACCTCACTAGATCCTAAATGCTTTTAGGGCATGCACCTTGATTCATTTTTACATTTCCAAGTGTCTAAAACTTGGTGGGTACTCAATGTTTGTTGGCTGAAAGGAGAGAAAGGCACACCAAATGAAAATCATACAACTTCAAAATATTCAAAACTTAACTCATCACAACCTCTCCCCGCTATATCCACACACAAATACTTTACTTTGTATGTTTGCTATCTCAGTAAATGGCAACCTCACCAACCCAACTACCCAAACTTGAAATTTGGGAATTATTCTCGATCCCTCTCTATCACAATATCCTAACCTGTAATTAATCAACCAACTTCTGTTGGTCACCCACATTTCTCAAATCTTTTCACTGCTTTCCATCTACTAACTCAGGCCACCGTCATCACAGCCAGAATCCTAAAACAGCCATCTCTCTGGTGTTCCTGCATCATATGTTCCCTGTTCCTTTCCAAGCCATTCCTCACTTTAATCAATCATCAAGGTATAATTCTGCCCCAACCATTTAAAAGTGCTAAAATGTAAAGTCTAAACGCAAATAAGCATTACAAGACAAGCGTAGGTGGCCCCATATTCACCTCTATGGTCATATTTCTTGCTATCCCCCCCTCCCCCCCCGATGGAATTTAATAGGTTCCCTTAACAGGCCATCTTCTTGTTCCCAGCCTGGGCACACTCTTAGTAACCCTACTACCTATCCTTCAGATCTCAAGATTAGACACCAATTCCTCTAAGACAGCCACCAGAGGAACAGCAGTTACAGGTTACAGGCCCTCTGGTTTCTCCCACTGTACACAGGACTTCCCAAACATAATGCTGGTCGCATCAGTCTTGAATGTGGCTCTCGTCCCCTTGTCTATGAGCTACGGAAGGAAGAGTCTATGTCTGTCTGGATTACCAGAGCATTCCCTGAACTGAGGATAAACGCCTAGTATACAGAAAAGTGTTGGTCCAATACAGATAAGTGCCAGCTTGTCAGTATTTTTCAAATTGTGGGTCACATGCCAATAGTGGGTCATGAAATCAATAGTGGATCACAACCAGCACTTAAAAAAAGAAAAAAAAGAAAGAAATATAACAGAAAGATCATGGTATGTTACAAGTAGTACGGGTAAGTTTGTCCACTTGCCTAGACGGGGTCTCTGATACTCATGGAAAATAACAGTTCTTACTGGTGGTGGTCAAAAAATGTGAAAAGTACTGCATTCCCCCTTCTTCTCTTCTCCTTCTTCCTTTTTAAGAAAGTCTTTTAAGATAAGCAAATCCAAAACAGAAATGGTGCTCAATCATACAGTTCTTTAGCAAAACGCCATTCTTAACTTGAGCATTTCCAGTAAGAACAATCTACTTACTGATTTCTCATTATGCTTTAAATACTTGATCTCCATTTACTTACATATACAAGACACCCTATGACACAGTACATACAGTGCTTCTACTTTTATTTTAATCTCTGCTACCATATTCTTATACTCTTAAGAAATTTAACCTTCGAGTGGATTTATTGGCTAACTGCCCACAAGCTTTACTTCTAAGGCTACTCCTCTCTGAACTTCATGATTTGGCTTTCTCTTTATCCAATCTATAAATCCATTAAAAAATCTGCCCCTGCTTTGTTGTTGTATATTTAGTAGTAAGGTTAAAAACCATAATACAATGAGCACATACTATGCTGCAACGCGCACTATCCTAAGCATTTATGATAAAGAGAATTTTCATTTATTCCTCCCTCACAACCCTGTAAGGCGGGTACTACAAGTGAGAAAGCTGAGAAAAAGAAGTTAAGTAATTGGCCCAAGGTTCACACTTAATAAAGGCAGGTCTGGGATCTGAACTCCAAAGTAACCAGACTCCAAAACTCCTTTTCTTAACCGCTCACTTTTTTTCCTGTAGTTTTAATTTTCCTTTCTCTCAATTAAATTATTCTTAATTGCCTTTTGAAGCATTTATAAAATAAGATCTGTATGTAAACTGTTCAGAAAAGGCTTAACAACTCAACATTTATTCTCTTAAACCTCTGAGAAGTGAGTAATAAAACGTTTCCTACTAAAATTTCAGAAAAGGGGTGCCTGGATGGCTCAGTAAGTTGAGTGCCGACTTCGGTTCAGGTGATGATCTGGCAATTCATGAGTTTAAGCCCTGTGTCGGGCTCTGTGCTGACAGCTCAGAGCCTGGAGTCTGCTTCAGATTCTGTGTCTCCCTCTCTCTCTGCTCCTCCCCCACTCACACTCTGTCTCTCTCAAAAACAAACTTTAAAAAAATGAAAAAAAAAATAAATAAATAAAATTTCGAAAAAAATCTACCACCCATCACATAAAAAATCATCTGCAAAATTGTTTTAAAATTTTCTCACTTGGTATGATTTCAGTTTCAACTTGCCCATTAATTTCTCTAATGTTTGCCACACTAAAAAAAAAAAAATCTCAATTTCAGAAATTCTCAAAGGACGAAACACTAAAATCACAGAAAACACAAAGAAGCTGTCTTATGTTTCTATTAATTGCTGGGTGGATGAATTGGCAGAACAGCTCCTAAACTGTTTTTGTAAATATACCAGGAAGAGGTATTTTACACTCCCACTTGTATCTGCAACATTCTTCCTACTCTTTTTTTTTTTCCCTTTCCTATTTACCACTTAATGTCCCTAAAAACACCACGAGGCACTAATTTTCAACTTCTTGTTTCAATTTATCTTGCTTTTTATAGAACAGACTAAGGAGAAGGTGGAAAAGCAAAGTAAAACTAAAACAGAATATAATGCCAAAAGACAACCAAGGCAGAAACCGTTTCCTCTCCCTCCTTTATACATTCACTGGACACGCCAATACGTTTCTCAGCTCCATGAGAGAACACGAATTTCTGCTGGAAAAGGGCACCCATATTGTATGTAACACAAGATTTACAACTTAACAAAAGTCACTTCATCTCACTATCAACCACAGATAGCCTTCCTGAAGCCCTATAAATGAACTTACAAAGCCTTGAGAATAAGCAATTGCCAGAGTTCAAGGCACATAATAAAGTGTTTTGCAACCTAACACCGAGGTCAGCAATACCTCGTTGAACCAAGGAGCCATAACTGAAGAACTCCAGAAGCCAAACTCTAATGTAAATATGCATGCCTAAAAAATAAAATTAAAACATAGTATCGCAGGTTTAAGGGCTGGAAAAGAAATGGCCTCCATCCAAAATATCGTGGTCCGGGATAATAAACCACCAATTCACACGAGTGTTTTTGAGAAAGTATAACTGTTTAAGAAAATCCTTGCCACTTTTCTATTATGTACAGTAATCTAATGGTCAAAATGATATATTTTATATACTATCTGCCCTGTGCCTTTGAAATGAAGAACAGGCATAAAATTCAAGCCAATTCTGACACCTGAGTACACAGTAGGGCCACAAAACTGTATCAAGACCAGAAGGATCTTCACTTAAATGCCAGTCAGACCTTAATGCTGTCCTTCTTCCCAGAGTCTGATCTTTCAGAGCATATAGCAGCAAGTGTTACAAAACAGTGACAGAATATATCCAGTGAACAATGAAGGCAACATATCACCCTCATCACGCCCATTCCTCGGGTATTAGAAAAGGTTCAAGAAATATTTTCAGGACTTACCTGTCAACGTTCCTGTTCAATAATTTTAGCAAAATATTTTTACAAATGGCTTATCATTTGGGGGCGGGGTCATAAAGTCATTTGATTTATCAAATAGTTCTGACCTAACTATACCAACTTAAATAAAATTTTCAATGGATCAAGTACAAATATTGAAACAGGAACAGAAAAATGCAAAAGCTAAAAAGTAAGTCTCTTCCTCTTCATTCCAACACATAAAACCTGAACTTAATTCAAAATATTTGAATCAATCTGGAAATGCTTTAGAAGAATCTCTGACTATCTAATCTGAAGTCATTTTTTTATTCTGCATCAGTGGCTAACCTTAAAAATTTGGAAGCTGAGAGGCACCTGGGTGGCTCAGTCAGTTAAGCATCCGACTTTCGCTTAGGTCGTATCTCGTGGTTCGTGGGTTCGAGCCCCGCGTCGGGCTCTGTGCTGACTGCCAGCTCAGAGCCTGGAGCCTATTTCAGAGTCTGTATCTCCCTCTTTCTCTGACCCTCCCCTGCTCACGCTGTCTCTCTCTCTCCCCCCTAGGGGGAAAAAAAATTTTTTTTAATTTAAAAAAAAAAAATTGGAAGCTGAAATTCAAACACGAATTTGCTTTGTTAACACTGTAGTATGTCAACCCAACTGGGCTCCAGTTTTCTTTCCTATGAAACCGGCACACACTCCTGTCAGATACACTTATGCTTCTAGAACTGCAAGCACTAATCATTAAAAAGTTTTTAATGTCTAGAATATCAGTATCATTTTGACCCAGTTCTAGATAAAAAGTCATAATCAAGTACCAAAGAACTTACTTTCACATGTATAAAATATCCAGGTAATAAATCAAAAGTCAAAATGTTGAAAGTTACAGGTTTGAAAATTTAAAGTGAAGTGTCTCTGTTAAAAGTTCCCTGCAAGCTTATACTACACACTGCTGGCCAGAGGAAAAACAAGAAAGAAAAGCAAGGAAAAAAAAGAAAAGTCACCAACCTGAATTAAGTTCACAAGGGAACAGTGACAGTATTTTCTTAATAACCACCTCCCTCCACACCCAACAAAAAACCCAGACTGATAAGGATTAAAAACTGGACACCAAAGAATTCCTGGAGTACAACCTTAATTGGGGGGAAAGGGGTTTCAACCCTCCCCACAAAATTTAGAGAAAGGTAATACTAAGATAAACTCTTAGTACTAAAATTGACTGAGTTCATCTCCGTGTTGAGGGTTTTTTACTCTAAAAAACCCACTTGATACATTTAGGACTCATAATTATCCAAAGATATATCAAGTAGCAAAACCGTTCTGTTCTGGTGTACTGGACAGGTGAGCTACTACCAAGATGAGTTAGCGCAGATCAAATATGGAGAACGCAACACTGCATCTCAAAAGAGGTGTCTAACAACACAGCACAGCCTGCCTTCCAGGCCTGGTGTTACTCCAAGATGAAGCAGCTCAAATCAGGAGTCATCAAAATGACACACATTTTAAAGAAGTTTTCTCTACAACATCCCAAGCCTCTGATGAACTCAAATGTAAAACCCATTACCACATGAGACAAAAACTAAAGAAACAACACAAAAGCTACAGGTGGAAATATGTCTAAAGGTGATAAGAAAATCCTTCCGAACATTTCACTAACTGCAAAGGAATACGACACTTGATATGTGTAGTAATGCTGAGGGAGAAAAGGCAAGTAAGAGAAAAAAAAATCCACAAAGACTATACAGAAAGTCCAGGGAATAAGAGATCAAAGTTCTCGCACTGCCAATTTTACAAGTCTGAAGTAGAGAACTGTGCAAAAATCCTCAATCTCTGCAGGTTATCCTGAAACTCAGGACACATTTTCTCCCATCAAAGCAAAACACCCAAAGCATTTGCCATATCCTTAACATTTTCACCTTCTGAAATGAAGTCTACTTAGAAACCTGCTTTAGAAGTTCTCTACAAACTCACAGGGTACATTTAACTCCATTATGCACTCTCACTGGCAGATGGAGGGATGACGTTGAGTTAAAGAGATGCTCTGGAGTAAGGGGGAACATCGTGTGGACTGTCAGATGGCCAGCCATTCTTCCTCTTCATTATCCTAGCACCTCAAACAACTACGACAGCAAAGGGAAGGTTGGTGGCCATAAGGACAGCACCCAATTAATTATAAGAAGGGGACGACGGAGAGAAGTCTCTCTGAATTTCCCTTGACAAAAGGGCTAGTCCACAACTGAGTAAAGTTAAGAACTGTAGAGCTTCTTCCCGCTGAAGTATGGATCTCCAAGTATATTTAAAGCATAAAAAGACAAAAACACACAATTACAGAACCTAAACTTTTGTATGTTTGCAGTTCATGACTGGGAGGCTTACAACTTCTAATTTTGATTTCCAACTACATAACTCCACACAATCGGTTATTCCCCCCTCCCCCCCACCAAAGAGAAAGTGACTACAAACTGCAAAGAAAATGCCTCTGCTCTCTCCCAACCTAAAACCCCAGTTTCAGACATTTTGGTCACACACGAAAGAAACGGGAGATGTAAAAATGAACTGCGCTCCATATTGATTCTTAAGACAAATAAAAAAAAAAAAAAACAGGGAGGGGGGGCGGCTAGGAATGGTAGGTAAAAATCGGAACCAAATTTCAGCTTTGACGTTAAACCTTATCACGCCAAACCTGAAATCCTGGATCTCACACACACGCAAATAAAGCCAAGATTTGTTAGACCCTCATCCTCAACAGAAAATCTTGGGCCAAAAGGAGAAAATCTTGAAAAGGAAGAGTGGAAAGTAGAGGAAACAGAATTAAGTGCAATCAAGGAGAAAGGACTCGCAATTCCTCGTTTCTCAACAACAAAAAAAATTCAAAGTAAAATTGCATAGAAAGCCCTTACACACAAATGCACTGGCATTTCAAAAATTAAACTGCACGGAGGCAACAATAAAGGCTATTTCCATAGCACCACTCAGGGGCTCTAATTCCAGAACACACATCGATATGACATAGTGTTGCAACGAATGTATTAGGAAGCAAAGAAAATGGTCGGGCTACTGGACGTCTTCGACCAGCTCATTCAAACACCTTTAAAATTAACCAAAAGGCAGAGAACTAAGACGAGGAAAAGGGAGAAAATATGGAAGAGGAAAGGTGCACCGAGCAAAAAAGATGAAGCGGGGGGTGGGGGGGGGATGTGGAAGGCCGGGGCTCCCGGGACTAACCTGTGCCATCGCTGGCCGACGCCGAGAGGGCCGGAGATGAGAGTTTAGGCCGCTTGGCTGAAGGCGGCCCCGGTTCCACCACATTCTCGGCCATTTTTAATTCTTTCGGAGATACAGGCGAGGAAAACGAGAATCCTCGGGAAATCTCTTCTTCGGCCGGGGCTCCCCGCCCCGCTCCCTGGGGTGGGCTTGGGGGGCTCCGCCGGCCCCCGAGGGGGTGGGGGGGAAGTTCCTTTTTCTCTTCGCCGGGTCGCGGTGGCCGAAGAGGGATGCGGACTCGATAGAAAAGGTAGGGGCAAGTGCGAGGGGCCGGGCCTGGGCCCAGGCCCGGAGGAGGGCACAGGAGCACAAATCCGCCGAGCGCGTCCGCTGCGGCGAATTCCCGAGAACTCGCGGCTCTAGAGGCGCAGTCCCCGGCCCGCCACGGCCGGCCCCTGCCCAGCCGAGGTCTCTCGGAGCTCCGCCGCCGCCATCAGCCTCTTCCTCCTCGGCGCTGTCCTCCTCCTTCTCATCGCCACAAGGAGGCGGGGGCGAAAAGGGGGGAGAGGAGGAGGCGACGAGAGACACTCACCTCCTCCCGGTGCCCCCTCCCGGACCTGCGCCCCCACCCTCCGAACCCTCCTCCTGCCGCCGCGCTCCGCGCCGCCGCCGCACCGGCCCCTAATGGCCGCAGAGAGCTCGCCCGAGCCGAGAGCCAGGCTGGCGCCGCCGCCTCACATCGCGCGGCGGGCGGCGGAGGCGCGGCGAGGACGCCGGGCGCGGAGCTCGCCGGTCCAGAGGGCCGAGGGGGCCGGACCGAGCAGCGCCGCCCGCCCGCGCCGACGCCGAGCCCACCGAGGAGGCCCCGCTCCGCCGGGCGGCGCAGGCGGCCTCTCCTCGCGCCGCGCTCTCCTCCTTCGCCCTCCTCTCCCGCGGCACAGAAATAAATACGGCCGCCGCTAAGGCCCCCACCCCCGGCGGCCAGGTGCCGGGAGCGCCCGCCCCCCGGGGCTCCGCTCGGGGCCGCCCTCGGCGGCGGGCGAAGGCGCCGCGGGGCGCGGGGTTATGTAATGGTCCCCCCTAGGCGTCGACGCCGGCCCGGCTGCCGGGCCGCGGTGGGGGTGTGTGCGGACGGGAGGGGGCTGGGGGTCGCCTCAGCCCGTGCGCCCCGGGCCCCCTGCCACTGTCTCGGCCCCTGCCGCCTGTCTCCGGCCCGGCTCGCCTCCGCACTCTGGCTCCCGCAGTCCGCACTCCGCCCGGCGTCCCGCTTGCCCACTCTCGCCCGCTCCCTCTCGCCCTCTCTCCCCCCCAGCCTAGCACACAAACAAGATGGCGGCTGTTGTTTCTTCCCTCTGCCGAATCCTCCTTACAGGCTAGCGGTAGCAGCGGCGGCCGGAAATGAGCCAAGGGGGGGGTGAAAAAAAGGGGAGGGGTTGGGCCTCCGGAGGGAGGTGGCGAGGGGGCGGGGCTTTGGCCCGAGCCGCTCACACAATGGGGGAAGAGGACCCGGGGGCGGGGCCAGTTCCAATCACGGGATCCGCCCAAGGCCCCAACGCGCTTGGCGCTTCCGCAAACTCCCCCGGCGTCACCCGGTGGCTCCCTTTAAAGGGGAGGACTTGGAGGTGGGGGGGGAGGCGGTTCGGGAGCCGACTCGGGATCTATTTTCAGTCGGTGGACATTTGCGGGAGAAGGTTCCTGGGTTGGGTCTCTGCTTAGGGGAGCGGTGGGAACTGGGGGTGACGGAGTCCGGGAGCTACGCCGGGGAAGGCGCCAAGTCACCGCGCAGGTGGCCGAACGGGAGTGCCGTGGGGATGGCCCTGTGTCCCGGGCTCTTGGGCGGTCTTCAGAACCCCGGTTGAATCAACCGGGCAGGGGGTGCTCTGTCGTCCGCCAGTGTTGAGGGCCAGAGACCCAGTGCATCGTCTCTCCTCCGTCGCTTTTCAGAGGGAACGTCTCACATCCAAAAATCACACTGATGATGAGTTGTTTCCTCTTTCTCCGAATTTTACAATTTGTTTTACAATAAGCCTATGTTATTTTGGCAATCAGAAAACATCGCAGCAGTGGGAAGACGCTTTAGGACCAGACCTAAATGTGTTTCTTGCCCACCACGTGTCTACTCGCACCTGCAGGGTTGCACTCTCCCCAAAGGAGACGTGAATTCTTTTTCTGAACACATCTGAGACCTGAGGACATTTTATGGTACTTCTTTCCGCCCCCCTCCAGTAGGCTAGCTTAATAAAAGCCCACGTCTAGGTAGTACTTTAAAGATCATGTAGATATGGACAAGGACCATAGTAATGTGCTCAAGACAATCTAAGCATCGACAAAAGCAAAAATGTAACTACAGGAAAATTCGTGAATATAACTAACGTGTGTGTGACAACATAGTTTTGCAGAGGAGGGCCTCTCCAGCACGCTTTCACGTTCCTACACACCACAGGATCCCGCTGTTTGGCCCTGGGTAAGTCGGTACCTGAGGAGGTGGCAAGGTGGTTAGTGTTTCCCCAAGGAAACCCCCAAACCAGTATCTATGGAGATAGTTTAAAGCTTTTTCACTCATTTCAAATCTCATGCTCCTTAGTTGGTGTTTGCTTATGGTTGAGTTTACTTTGTTTTTTGTTGTTGTTGTTGTTGTTGTACGTTCTTTAAAACGAATGAGGAAGAGAATCAATAAGCCAGGAGTCAGGTGTTACAGGAGCAATCGAGGTTGGCAACAGGGATGACTTCTGTCCTATGATGTTCGGGCCTAATTCACCCCAACTGCAGTGGAGAAGCAGGCAAATTGGGAAGGACAGTCTTTTCTTAGCGTTGTTTGTGAGGGATTCAGCCTGTGGGAGTAAGGTCAAAACGGGCCTTTGGGAATGATTCAGGTATTTTTAATGGTTAATACCCACATTCGCAGTAAAGACGTAAGAAAGATATGTGGACAAGACCTGGAAACTTGGCGTGTGGTCTCCTTCTGGGAGGTTGCTCACCCAACTTTTTGAAGCTTTCTGACCTTTGGAAAAAGATTTGCCTTCTTTTGCAGAGAACCCAACTTGAGTCTATGCTGCATTCAGACTAACCCAGCCTGCCTGGCCCAAACTATTTGAGGACTAGGTACAGAAAGCCTGTCCAAGAAGATCTGAGGACCATCTCAAGAGAAGATTCTGCAAAAACAAGAATCAGGGGCCATGGACCTGCCCAGAAGGGAAGGCTCCACAGTAAACCTGGGGTTCTAATGCCTGCTGCTTCTCCTTCCTGGAATTTGTTCCTCGGGGTCTTTGCCCAGGACTGGGAGGTCAGTCACGTTGAAAGTGGCTGGAGAAATACAGATCACATAAATGCAATCAAGATGAGACTTCATTGTTTCAAAAAAGCAGAATTGAATCGTCAGCTGGATTATATCTAGCCTAATCAAATGAAAATTTAACCAATTGTGCAGTGCTAGGGAGTGTGTTCATGAAGGGGGAATTGTCAGTCACTAGCTGGTAGGTGGGAGGGGGACAGATGGGAGGGGAGACACAGGAGAGAACAGAGACCGACTGGCAGGTAAGAACAGAGGCACTGAAGACTACCAGGGTTTAAATTCTGGCCCTTGTCACTTACCAACTGTGTGAGGCGGGCAGGCTCCTAATCTGTACAATGGATTTCTTTTTTTTTTTTTAATATTTTTTTATTTATTTCTAGGAGACAGAGAAAGAGACAGCGTGAGCAGGGGACGGTCAGAGAGAGAGGGAGACACAGACTCCGAAATAGGCTCCAGGCTCTGAGATAGCAGTCAGCACAGAGCCTGACACGGGGCTCGAACCCACGAACCGCGAGATCATGACCTAAGTGAAAGTCAGACGCTTAACCGACTAAGCCTCCCAGGCGCCCCCTGTACAATGGATTTCTTGATTAGACCTACTTTACTGCAAAGATTAAACGTGACAATTTGTGGATAACGCTTACCATAGCGTTTGGCACATAGTAGCGCTCAATACCCAATACAGCTTAGCTGCGTCTAGTCATTTGTTCTAAAATTAAATGGAAAAGAGCTCTTCTAGGTGTGGCCTCAACAAAGTTTTTCCCAAACGCTTGTCAATGAGGGAAGAAGGCTTCACAAACTTGGGTTGCTCCTGCAAATGTGAATGTGGACGGGGTTTTGAAAGTGGCTGCATATCTGTGGCAAGGAATTACTGATTTATATACTCTTCTAAAATGTTGTCAGTGTTTGCAAGAAAACATTTTTATTTCTGTTCTACATTTAATAAAATCTGTTCTTGAAAAAAATTTTAGTAGCCCTTGTTGGCAAGAACGTGGAGAATTGGCATATTCATACTGTTAGTGGGAATAGAATATGGAACAAATACTTAGATTCATACCAAACGCTTATAGATTTTGAAAATCCCACTATTTTTTTTTGGATATTTTCTTTCTTTTTTTTTAACGTTTATTTATTCTTGAGGGTGGGGGAAGAAGCAGAGAGAGACACACACAGAATCCAAAGTGGGCTCCAAGCTCTGAGCTTTCAGCACAGAGCCCGACACTGGTTTCCAACTCACAAACCATGAGATCATGACCTGAGCCGAAGTCAGACGCTCAACCAACTGAGCCTGTCTCATTTCTTTCAACTTCCCTCCTTGCAGCAAAGTGGAATTATTTCTGTGCTTCTTGTGCCCATGCTCTCTGTCTCTGGGACCTTCACATAGAGTCCTTCTGTCTGAAAACACCCACAAACCCCACCTGTTTTATCCACCTAATTCCCAATCACACTTCAGGTCTCAGCTGACACATCCCTTTTCCTGTAAAGCCCTTCCTGATCTCCTCAAATCCTGGTTGCAGACTTCTCCCCTGCCCTCCATGGCAAGCCCCCTACACTTCTGAATTGCCTCCATTTTGCACTGTGTTCTAGTCCTTGTTGGCCTTTTTGGGTGATATCAGGAAGGGTGACCGTGCTGTTCATCTCTCTCTCCCAGCTCCTAACTCAGGACCTGATGCATGGTAGGAGCTCAACTCAAACTTCTTTTTTTACGTTTGTTTGTTTGTTTGTTTGTTTAGAACACGCACAAGCAGAGGAGGAGCAGAGAGAATCCCTGGCAGGATCTGTAGCCCAATGTGGGGCTCGAACTCACAAGCTGTGAGATCACAACCTGAGCTGAAGTCAAGAGTTGAACACTGAACTGACTGAGCCACCCAGGTGCCCCTCAACTCAAACTTCTTGAACAAACTAATAAATACCATCAATCTGTCAGTCTGGTCTGAGTGAGTGGGCCTCCTTGCCCACACAGTCTATCTGGCCCTGAAAAGGACAAAGTCTGTCTCACCTGTCCTTCAGGTATAGCCAATCTTCCTCTCTCCTGGATTCTTGAATATCTTGACCCGGGTTCTTTATAACAGAAGGAGAATAAGTGTATGTGTTCATTAATGATCTGGGAAACTGTAAAGCAAACAAAATGTCCTTCATGAGATCCCAAACTGAGGCAAAACGAAGGATTGAACTCAGGTTTTCCAACATCACATACAGGTCTCTTACCACTGAATCCTCAGGGAAGGTAGCAAGTGGGTCTTATGCTTCCTCATGCCTCTGGGACCTAGTACAGGAATTGCTGCAGGATTCACAGCCAATGGTGTCTGTTGAATGAAGGAAGCAAGGAAGAAGGAAGGAAAGAAGCAAGGAAGGAAGGAAGGAACAAGAAAGTTATACTCATAAACGTATACTCAAACACATACATTCACAAAACCTTTTCTATAAAATTTGAACACACAGTGCGAAAACCACCAAAGCAGCCACAGAACTTGTGCCTTTCCACGATGTTCGGCATGGTGTCCCACCATAAGGACTGAAATGGACTAGTAGAGCCTAACTGCCAGCAAGCAGGAACTTGTCATTTTTACACCCTGAGCCAACCTTTCCTGAGCATCATCTCTGTGTCCAGCATTTTGGTAGGTATTACGGAGTCCAAGATGGAGAAGACAGTAATCCTGTCCTCTGAGCACACCATCCAGTTGGAGAGAAACCCATACTGATAAATAGTTACCCGACAGAGTGATGAAGGCTCTCTTAAGGCAAACAAGGATGGATAATTCATAAGCGAAACACTTGTTACATTGGTTACTAAGGCTGGAGTGTATGCTAATGAGAGAGCCCTGGGCAGGAGAGGATGCTGCAAAAGTGGCCTGTGGCCAGGCCACAAAGGACCATGTGTGCCATACTGGGAAATTTGGACTGAGACTGTTGTTTTTTGTTTTTGTTTTTTTTTTAATATTTGGTCATTTGATCTACAAATTAGAACATCTGTACAGTGATTCAGTGGGATATTAAAATATGTTAGCAGTATTATAAATAAAGATCTGGTTGACTTCAAAATAAGAAAACCATGACTTAAAATTTGGTCCTTTGTATTCTAAAAGGGTTCTCCAAAGGATGGCAAAAAAGACAGACATGCAAATAAGATGTTTTCAATGCCTTGTACCCCTAAGCTGATGGTAACTATCGCCTCAATGTGTGGGCCTATCAGACTGTGACTTTACCTAAAGAATCTCAAAATAGCTCTGCTCTGCTCTCTGCGGCAGGCAAGCGTCTGCTCTATTCGGCAGTAGCTCATTCTTTACTATTGTTGCTATGTGACAAACTATTGGCTCTCACTGTTAATCTAAGCCTGCCAGAGAAGGAGGGCGGGCAGAGGGCTTTGGGAGAAGCATCTTTCCTAGAATCTAATGCAACAAATGTGTTCTGAGAATTTCCTAGGTGCTCTCATGGTACCTGGTCCTGAAGATACAGATATCCAGTTCAGATCACTGAACATTTACTGAATAGTTCCTGTATGGAGGTGCTTGGCTGGGCTCCAGCAATGTAAAGATAAATAAAATTCACACAGTTTCTGCCCTCGGTTTATCACTATCTACTAGTAGAGATAGTCTTATAAACAGGAAACTATGATCTATTAGATAGATAGAGGGGTGCCTGGGTTGCTCAATCAGTTAAGTGTCCAACTCTTGATTTTGGCTCAGGTCATGATCTCGTGGTTTGTGAGATCAAGCCCCACACTGGGCTCTGTGCTGATAGCATGGAGCCTGTTTGGGATTCTCTCTCCCTCTCTCTGCCCCGTCCCCGCTTGTGCTCTCTCTCTCTCTCCCCCACAAAATAAATAAATAAACTTTAAAAAAAGATGCAATAATAGAATCCTGGGTGCTATATGAATACTCAGATGGGTGCTTTAGATGGGTTCAGCTTTGGACATGGTGATGTGCTTCTGGGACACCCAGATGGACATCTCCCGTGGACAGATGGATATACGGATCTATATGGAAATCAGACTCAGTCCCCGCCCTGGGGGGTCTTGGTATTGAGTGAAATAGACAGAAATGTAAATACAAAGATCAATTACAATAGTCACAATTCACACAAAGATGATGGTACAACTACCTTGGCCTGGAAGTGTTGATGTCTCTTTAGGAGACAGCCTAGGAGCTGAGTGTTGAATAAATCGAAGTGTCTATCCTGGTAAAACAAAACAAAACAAACAAACAAACAATCAAACAAAAAACCCTATAGGAAATAATCAAACAACTCTTTGGCTCTGCAGTCCAGGCACAGGTAAGGGGAGAGTGCCCAGAGATGGCACAGCAAATACCATAAAGCCTGAACCCTGGACTATGGACACTGTGGTTTACTGGGCAGCTAGCTGTATGGCATCACCTGGTGACAAGAGATATCTTGGGGTGCTGAGGTCATCAGAGGCATACAAAGCAGCAAAACTAGCGATCCACACTCTGCCACCCTGAAAAGCATCTCTCCTTCCACAGGACTTCAGGTGCCTCTCCGTGAGACACAGGAGGAATATCTGCCTTGTCTTCCTACCTGCAGCTTCATTACAGGCTTCTTTGCACTACTACCTTGACTCATCTTGGCATAAGTCAAAATCAGAGCAATTTCATGTGAAGTCCAAATCAACATTCTTACCCATCCTTGAACCTCGAATAAATTCTGTTTTGACCCAGATCAGCTTTCCACGTAAGGTAAACAGACTCTACAAAGGTTTGATGAAGTCACTGTTGCTGTAGCTAAAAGCGTGTGGAAAAGCTGGTAGGAGATTCATGAAGTCATTTTTTAATTTGTCAAAAATGAGAAAGGGGCACCTGGCTGGCTCAGTCAGTGGAGCATGCAACTCTTGATCTCAGGATCACGAATTCGAGCCCCACATTGCCTGTAGAGATTGCTTAAAATAAGTTTAAGGGGACACTTGGGTGGCTCAGTTGGTTAAGCGTCCAATTGTTGGTTTTGGCCCAGGTCATGATCCCATGGTTTGTGAATTCAAGCCCTGCATCAGGCTGTGTGCTGACAGTGTGGAGCCTGCTTAGGATTCTCTCTCTCTGCTCCTCCCACTCTCTAAATAAATGAATAAATAAACTTAAAAAAATTTTTTTAAAAGAATCAGCACTTTGGCAAACAAAGGGTTAATGTATTTAATCCACAAGCTCTTGAATGTGGATAAGGGAAAAAAAATAGAAAAGAAATTGGACAAAACCCCTCACAAAACAGCACAGTCATGGCTGACAAACCATAAGGTGACTCCCCCAAATTCCCGCTTCCTGATGTCCATGCCTCTGTGTAATCCACTACCCCTTAAGTGTGGGCAGAATCTGTGACTTGCATCTAACCAAGAGAATATGCAAAGGTGATGAGATACCACCTCCCGATCATATTGTGTTCTATCAGACTGCACCAAGATTTAGCAGATTGGAGAATCAGAAGAAGAGATTCTCCTTGCTGGTAAGAAGGAGAAGATTGTCTTCTTCCTTCACCTTGAGGAAGCCAAGTGGCAAGAAACTGTGAGTGGTCCCTAGGAACTATAGGAGGCCAATAGCCAGCAGCAGCAAAGCTGTGGCCATCAGTCATACAGCCACAAGGAAGTGAATTCTGCCAACCATCTGAACACACATGGAAGCAGTTCCTTCCTCATTCAAGCCTCCAGATGAAACAGAGACCAGTCAACACATTGATGGCAGCCCTGGGGGAACCTGAGCTGAGGACCCAGCTAAGCTATGCCTGGACTCCTAACCTGCATAACCTGTGAAATAATAAATGTCTATTGCTTTAAGCCACTAAATTGGTGGTAACGTGTTATGTAGCCATAGAAAAATAATACAAATGGGACTACTTTTTCAAAAATGCAAATGTATTTCTAAGTAGGTAATATACTAACAAGATTTTAACACTTTTTTTTAAAATTTTTTTTAAATGTTTTATTTATTTCCAGGAGAGAGAGAGAGAGAGACAGCGTGAGCAGGGGAGGGTCAGAGAGAGAGGGAGTCACAGACTGAAACAGGCTCCAGGCTCTGAGCTGGCAGTCAGCACAGAGCCCGACGCGGGGCTCGAACCCACGAACCGTGAGATCATGACCTAAGCGAAAGTCGGACGCTTAACCGACTAAGCCACCCAGGCGCCCCTAACAAGATTTTAACACTTTAAATGGTGTATTTTGGGGCACCTGGCTGGCTCGGTTGATGGAGCATGCTACTCTTGATCTCAGGGGTCATGAGTTTGAGACCCATGTTGGCTGTAGGGATTACTTAAAGTAAATAAGTAAAACGCTAAAAAAAAAAAACAAACGTATTTTTTTCTCCTACTCTGTCTCCTAGTCAGTGCCACGCCCCAGTGACAATCTTTTTACCACTTTCTCCCATATGCTTCCAGACCTAAGGAGTATATATTTGAGCAAATATGTTTATATTTCTTTATATTTTCCTTAAATTTTCTTTTATTTATTTATTTATTTTTTTAAAATATTTTTTATTTATTTCTAGGAGAGAGAGAGAGAGACAGTGTGAGCAGGGGGGTCAGGGAGTGACAGACTGAAACAGGCTCCAGGCTCTGAGCTGGCAGTCAGCACAGAGCCGAGCGCGGCTCGAACCCACGAACCGTGAGATCATGACCCAAGCGAAGTCGGACGCTTGCCGACTACGCCACCCAGGTGCCCCAAATTTTCTTTAAATGTTTCTTTGAGAGAGGAGAAAGAGAGAGTGGGGAGGAGCAGAAAGAGAGAGAGAGAGAGAGAGAGAGAGAGAGAGAGATAGAGAATCACAAGCAGGCTCCAAGCTGTCTTTGCTAACCCAATGTGGGACTCCATCCCACGAACCCTGAGATCCTGACCTGAGCCAAAATCAAGACTCACTTAACCCATAAGCCACCCAGGGCCCCAACTTTTTTCTTTGCATGTAAAAGGTATGTGTATGTTCTGAACTTTCAAATTATTTTTTTTTAATTTTGGTATACATCATACATACAGAAGAGTGTGTGAAACATACATGTACAGTTTAAAGGCAAAGCTAACCCTTGTGTAATCATCATCCAGACCATGTAATAAAATATAGCCAGTGTTCAGCAGCCCTGCCCATGGCGGTATGGCCTCTCCTATCACATACCCCTTGCTTCCCAGAAGCATAACCACTACACTGATTTCAGCCATCACCATTCCCTTGTCTTTTTAATATAGTTTTCCCTCCTTTGTATGCACCATCAGACACTGTAGCATAGTTTTGCTCATTTTTTACCTTTATATAAAAGAAATCATACTCTTCTTTTGTGATGTACTTATTTAGCTGAACATTCTTATGCGATCCAGCCACGCTGATGCATGAACTTGTGATTTGTCTATTCTATTGCTTAAGTGGTTTTCTACTCTATTAATAAATCATAATTTATTTTTTCATTTTACTGTGGATGGACATTTAAGGCTTTTCATTTTCATTCTATTAGAAACAGTTCTGCCCTGGGGGCTCTGAGGTGGCTCAGTTGGTTAAGCCTCTGACTTAGGCTGAAGTCAGGATCTCACAGTTTGTGAGTTTGAGCCCTGAGTCAGGCTCTGTGCTGACAGCTCGGAGCTTGGAGCCTGCTTCGGATTCTGTGTCTCCTTCTCTCTCTGCCCCTCCCCCACTTGTGCTCTGTCTCTCTGTGTCTTGAAAGAAAGAAAGAAGAAAGAAAGAAAGAAAGAAAGAAAGAAAGAAAGAAAGAAAGAAAGAAAGAAAGAAAGAAAGAAAGAAAGAAAGAAAAAAAGTTCTGCTCTGAACTGGTGCACATGGGCAAGGCTTTCTCAAGGAGTATAGGTCCGAGGACTGGAATTGCTGGGCTACAGAGTGTTCATAAATTCAGTTTCGCTGAGCAGTTACCCAATGTATGTTCCTGCCAGCAGTGGATGAGAGCTCCTATCATTCTGCTTGGT
The DNA here is from genome assembly GCA_017311185.1 of Proteles cristata cristata. Classification (NCBI taxonomy): domain Eukaryota; kingdom Metazoa; phylum Chordata; class Mammalia; order Carnivora; family Hyaenidae; genus Proteles; species Proteles cristata. The sequence goes on along the minus strand of JAESUZ010000358.1, from coordinate 509,000 downwards.
TGACACCATTTGGTATTGTCAGATTTCTTACCTTTTTTTTTTTTTTAAGTTTATTTATTTATTCAGAGAGAGAGAGAACTCTTGCATGTGAGTGGGAGAGGGACATAGAGATACAGGGAGACGGACAATCCCAAGGAGGCTCCACATTGTCAGCACAGAGCCCAGTGCAAGGCTTGATTCCATGAACCATGAGATCATGACCTGAGCTGAAACCAAGAGTCAGACGCTTAACCAACTGAGCCACCCAGGCACCACCAGATTTTTTTTTTTAATTAAAAAAATGTTTTAAATTTATTTAAATTCTGTAGTTAGTTAGCATATAGTGTAATACTGGTTTCAGGAGTAGAATTTAGTGATTCATCACTTACATATAACCCCTAGTGCGCATCCCAAGACCTCAGATTTCTTCATTTTGACCACTCCAGTGGTATGTGTTAGTCTTAGTGTGATTTTAATTTGTGTTTCCTTCAATGTCCATTTGGAATTCTTTTTTTTTTTTTTTAATGTTTATTTATTTCTAGGGAGAGAGAGAGACAGCGTGAGCAGGGAGGGTCAGAGAGAGAGGGAGTACAGACTGGAAACAGGCTCCAGGCTCGAGCTGGCAGTCAGCACAGAGCCCGACGCGGGGCTCGAACCCACGAACCGCGAGATCATGACCTAAGCGAAAGTCGGACGCTTAACCGACTAAGCCACCCAGGCGCCCCATCCATTTGGAACTCTTATCAAGTGTCAGTTAAAGTTTTTGTTTCAACTTTCCATCGGTTTGTTTATCGTTGTCTGACTGATAGGATTTTTAATTTCCCACTTTGTCACCTGTCCTTTAACTTTGCAAAAAGTATATAAGATGCTCAGCCTCAATTCAAAAAGAGGTGACAAAACGCTGATGGCATTTTTAAATCGCTATTCGATTGTCCAAAAATCAAAGAGCTTGATGATACTGTGCTGGTGAGCATGTGAAAAATGTATAGTAGTATACATTAGTATATGTACTATGTGATATATATGTGTATATATGTATGTATTAGTATATGTACTATAGTACAGTATATGTACTATACTATACATTATACACGTGTGTATAAATAGGTGAGCTTCTATGGAGATCAGATTGACATGTCTAACTCACTATGAAATGCACATAACAGTTTGATTCAACCATCTCATTTCTGGGTATTTATTGTAGAAATATATTCCCTTGTATGTGAAATGACGTGTTTAAGGATAGTCAGGGCAACATTATTTATAATAGCAAAAGGTTGAAAACAACTATATACTCAGTGGCTGAAGACTGCTTAAGAAATTTATGATACAAATTTACAAGGGAACACTAACATAGGTTGTTTTTTTTTTAAGAGAGTAAAAAAAAATTTTTTTTAATTTCTGAGAGAAAGAAATAGCATGAGCAGGGGAGGGTCAGAGAGGGAGGGAGACACAGAATCTGAAACAGGCTCCAGGCTCTGAGCTAGCTGTCAGCACAGAGTCTGACACGGGGCTCAAACCCACAAACTGTGAGATGATCATGACCTGAGCCAAAGTCAGACACTTAACCAACTGAGTCACCCAGGGACCCCAGATTTTTTTAAGTTCTATACAGGCTGAAAAGGAATATCTTCCAAGATATATTGTTAAGTGAGAGAATAGGCAGGTGTCGCATACTGTGTAAAATATGCTAGCACACCCATGGTGAATATGCATATATAGTTGTATTTGCATAGAATATCTTGGAAGAATCCTCAAGAAAATAGTTATAGTGGATGTTTGGGGAATCAAGGTGGAGGGAGACATTTTTTATTGTATGTTCCTTTGCAACTTTTGGATTTTCTACTAGTTGCATGTATTACCTATTAAAAGTAAATTAAGTAATTTTAAAATGTTTTGAGCTCCTATAATGGGGCAGACCTATGCTAATTCCTAGAGACACAGTAGTGAACAAAATAAAGACTGCCTTATGGAGCTCCCAGTCCAGGGATGAGAGACAGTCACTAGAACCATTGTGGTGACATGTGATGGTGCTAGAACAGGGGACACTGAGGCACTTTGGAGGAAGGTGACGCATAGCAGGGACATCTGTCAGAGTCTTGGAGGTGGGAAGCTAGTGTGACGTTTGCATGGGGAGTAGAAAGAAGAAGGAGCCAGGCCATGGAGGTAGCTCACAGAGAGCAGAGGCCCCGGCAGAGGAAACGCCATTTGTGGAGGGAGAGTAGAGTTCTGTCCATTTGAGGAACTGAAAGAAGTTCAGCTCAGCCGGAAGTTGACATGAGCTGAGTCGGTTTTTAGAAAAAGCCACACTAGAAATCTGGAGAAAGGATTGAAAGAGGGCAAGAGCAGGGTCAAGAAGACTGGTTAGGGAGCTTCTGTACTCATTAGAGGACCAGAGGCTGGAAGAAGAGGGTAGCAGTGGGGACAGAAAGGGTGGGACAGATTCAAGAGACATTGAGAACGTAGAATCTACAGACTCAGTGGTTGGATGATGAGGTAAAGGGGGGACAGGGTCATTAGAATAATAAAGACTGATATTTGGTAAGTATTTTCTTTTTTTTTAATTTTTTTTTAATGTTTTTTATTTATTTCTAGGAGAGAGAGAGAGACAGCGTGAGCAGGGGAGAGCCAGAGAGAGAGGGAGTCACAGACTGAAACAGGCTCCAGGCTCCGAGCTGGCAGTCAGCACAGAGCCCGACGCGGGGCTCGAATCCACGAACCGCGAGATCATGACCTAAGTGGAAGTCGGACGCTTAACCAACTAAGCCACCCAGGCGCCCCTGGTAAGTATTTTCTAGGTGGAAGTGCCTCCCCAACACTTGATGTGATTCTATCTATCATTCAATGACCTGGGGAGGTAGATACTGCCGTGATGAGAGTACAGATTTAAAGTCTACGAGGGTGCAGGTCACACAGGAATTATGTGGCAGAGCCAGTATTTGAAGATATTTATCTGGCTACCACATTCATACTCTTAACCTGTCTGTCTCACTTTTTTAATGTTTATTTATTTTGAGAGAGAGAGAGAGAATGGTAGAGAGAGAGAGAGAGTGGGCCAGAATAGTAAAGAGAGGAGAGAGAGAATCCCAAGCAGGCTCCAACTGTCAGTGCAGAGCCCAATGTGGGGCTTGATCCCATGAACCATGAGATCATGACCTGAGCTGAAATCAAGAGTTGGAGGCTTAACTGAATAAGTCACCCAGGTGTCCTTAGCCCGTTTCTTAAAGGTGACTCCCAGCTTCCAGGTTAGGGCAACCAAGTGGTGGATGATAGTATTTATTGAGAGAAAACACAAGACAAAGACAGTTCACAGAGGAAAGCATGCATCTGATTCTTCTAGTTTCAGGTCCCTTCAAGACACAGGAGTAAGTAAGCAAAATAGGCAGTTTTATATCTTAAACTAGAGAAAGTTCTGGGCTGGCATTTGGGTATCATCAGCATGCATATAATGCCTGAGGCCAAAGGAGTGGATGAAGCTAGACAGTGACAAACTAAAAGGAGCCAACAGAGGCTTTCTTAGCAGGGAAGTCACATGATCGAATCTTGTTCCTAGCGGGAGAAGCCTGGCAACAGTGTGGAAGGTTGGCTGATTTGGAGCATCACCAATACTTGTGTGTTTGTGTGAGTTACCACTGAGTCCAGGGAACACAGAGACAAATCAGATCCTGTTCTTGAACTTGTGGAACTGTGGGGCAGGGAGAAGTAAGATTAGTCAGACTTATCAGAAGGATAGATGGGCACAGGGCACTGTGAGAACACAGAGGAAGGAGAGGAGACTTAAATCCACCGTGGGCAGGAGGTTCCTCAGTAGAAGATGTGGCTGGAGGTAAGTCTTTTTTTTTTTTTTTTTTTTAAGTTTATGTATTGAGAAAGAGAATGAGAGAGGGAGGGGCAGAGAAAGAGGGGGAGACAGAGACAGAGAGGATCCCAAGCAGGCTCCATGCTCCTTGCTGAGCCCAACACGGGTCTTGATCTCACGGCCATGAGATCATGACCTGAGCTGAAATCAAGAGTTGGACACTCAGGCAACTGAGCCGCCCAGGCGTCGCCCCTCGAGGTAAGTCTTGGTGAACAACTAAATGTTCCCTAAATGAGTACCAGGCAGAGCACTGCAGTCAGAGCCAGCAGCGTGGGTGAAGGTACTGCTGACTTAAAATCACACCTTCAGGGGCGCCTGGGTGGCTTAGTCGGTTAAGCATCTGACTTTCGCTTAGGTCATGATCTCGCGGTTCGTGGATTCGAGCCCCGCGTCGGGCTCTGTGCTGATGCAGCCAGCTCAGAGCCTGAAGCCTATTTCAGAGTCTGTGTTTCGCTCTCTCTCTGACCCTCCCCTGATCACTCTGTCTCTCTCTCTCTCCTAGAAATAAATAAAAATATTTAATAAAAAAAAATCACACCTTCAGTAACTGCAAAGGGGTTCAGTGAGACTGGTGCATTGGGTGTGGGGAAGGGAAAGAGATAACGGTTGGGGATCTAGATAAGCTGCTGAAAAGAAGCATTCTTTTTTTTTTTTTAATTTTTTTTTTTTACTTTTATTTCTAGGAGAGAGAGAGAGAGAGAGAGAGAGGGGAGGGTCAGAGAGAGGAGTCACAGACTGAAACAGGCTCCAGGCTCTGAGCTGGCAGTCAGCACAGAGCCCAATGCGGGGCTCGAACCCACGAACCACAAGATCATGACCTAAGCGAAAGTCGGACGCTCAACCAACTAAGCCACCCAGGCGCCCCTGAAAAGAAGCGTTCTTAAACAAGGAGTTTGAATTTTATCCTGAAAAGAGTGGTGAGACTTTTGAAGTAGGCAGGGAAATCATGTGATCAGACTTGCCCATTAGAAAGATCCCTGTGACCGGAGTGTGGAGCACGGGCAGGAGGTGACCAGAAGACGAGCTAGGAGGGTGGCTAGGAGGATGTTGCAGGGAGAGTAAGGAAAGAATGTTTGCAGTGATCCGGGCGGTAATATTAAGGACCTGAATTGATGACTATGTATTACTCAGCTTTCTCTAAATTAGGCTGTATAATGAACAGCTTTAAAGTCTCATGGCATATGGCAACGTATGCTTATATTTTTGCTCATATAATAAGAAGGTTTTAGGTTGGCTATCTCTCTGCTAGACTCAGCTACACATATCTTTTCATTCTGGAATCCAGATTGAAGGAATACCCACTTTCTGGGACATTTTTCATGGTGAAGGGCTGGCTGGAGCAAAAGTTCCGGCCAAGTTCCACAATTGCATTTAAAGCTCTCATTGAGCGTGACAAAGGTCGCAAATACTCAACATCCCGTTGGCCAGAATGTATCATGTGGCAAAATCCAAAAATCAATAGGCCAGGGAAACATGTTAAGGGTTGGAGGAGATGAATGCTTGTGAACATATAGGGTAGTTTATAGCAACTAGTTGTTGAGGACAGAAAGGAAAAATGGATTGAGTTTTAGGATTTGATCGGATGTACCAAGGATTACCTCAGGTGGTTAAAGTGAAGGTGGCACTACTCAATAAGAAAAGGGGTAGAGGAAGAGGAACCTCGGAGTAGATGATGCCCAGCATCAACTCTGCCTTCTTCTGATAATGGTACCTGGTTTTAGGTAACCATTCTTTCCCCACTCTCAACCATTATGCTTGGGGAGAAACTTCTATCTCCTTACTGAGGGTACACATGACCTCATCATAAGCCAACAAGAACGTACTGTACTCTTGAGCACACTGATTGGTTCAAGTAGGGATTCATGACACAAACATGGCCAGTCACAGCAGGTGAGGATCAATTTTAGGTCTTTAATCTGTGCACTTGAATGAGAAAGGCCAGAGTTGTGGCAGCATGAGAAGAGAACCTAGGAATCGAGTAAAGGAGTCAGCCCAGAGGAAGCAGAGCAGGGAGGAGATATGAGATTTGCTTCACATGAGATCACCAGGTCTTTGACCAACCCATATGTGGAATAATCCCAGGGAAATATTAATTCTAAGCATCAGAAACCCAGAGGAAAAAGCTAGGGAAAGAGTAGTCCAAGCAAGAAATAATGAGGGACTGAATGAATCAGAGGCTTTGGAAAAGGATGGAAGCACTGAATGAGAAGCATATCTGAAGACCAGGGAATTTTTTGGCTCATAGCGTTTGAGGGTTACTCAGAGAAAAGTGAAGATAATGATGTGCTAGTATATAGTGGGGAATATTTGGGGAGATGGTGAAAGCTTTGAGATCAAGAGTACAGAAAAGGGGGTGCATACTTGAGGATCAAAGAACAGGTTTCATTTTGGACATGTTAAACTTTGGGTGCCTATTGCAGATAGAAATACTGATATGGAGCATGATAAATAGGTCAAGAATGGAGATGTAAGCATGGAAAAGGTGAACATATAGTTAAGAGTTGCTTCTAAGGGGTAAATGAGCTTGCCCAGAAAGCACTGATTAAGGCAGAATGGAAGAGGGTCATGGACCTTGGAGAAGTACACCCATTTAAGGAGGTGGCAGTGAATGTAGAGCGATGAAAAGATGGAGGCGTGGTCACAGAGAGGGGAAGGGTGAAAGGCTGTGGAAACCAAGTAATTAGGGAGTCTCTAGCAGTAGGGGTTTTTTGTAACACTTCCCTCTTCCATGCACTCTACATCCAAACCATTGGCAAATGTGATCAATTCTATTTCATTTTATTTCTTTTAAAAATTTTGTTTACATTTATTTTATTTTTGAGACCGAGAGAGACAGAGCTTGAGCGGGGGAGGGGCAGAGAGAGAGGGAATCACAAAATCCAAAGTAGGCTCCAGGCTCTGAGCTGTCAGCACAGAGCCCCACGCGGGGCGCCAACTCACGGACCGCGAGATCACGACCCGAGCCGAAGTCGGACGCTCAACCAACTGAGCCACCCAGGAGACCCAATCAATCCTATTTTAAAAAGTGGATGTCTCAAGTCTATCCATTCATCTCTATTCCTATTATCAGCATGTTGTCTAAGCCAGTATTTCCTCTGCATCACAAGACTTCTCCACTCGTTTCCCTGCTTCTACTCTTCCCCCATTTCAAATCTGTTCTCCACACAAAAGCTAGAGTGATATTTTAGAAATGTGAGTTGAGGGGCGCCTGGGTGGCTTAGTCGGTTAAGCGTCCGACTTTCGCTTGGGTCATGATCTTGCGGTTCGTGGGTTCGAGCCCCACGTCAGGCTCTGTGCTGACTGCCAGCTCAGAGCCTGGAGCCTGTTTCGGAGTCTGTGACTCCCTCTCTCTCTGACCCTCCCCTGCTCACGCTGTCTCTCTCTCTCTCTCCTAGAAATAAATAAAAACATTTAAAAAAAAAAGAAATGTGAGTTGAATCATGTCACTCTATAGCTCAAAGCCCTCCAGTGGCCTCCTACTGCTCTTAGAATGAAGCCCATAGGTGATAAGGAACAACTAGAGGACTCTAGGTAGGGAGTGACACAATCAAATTTGAGAATTGGAAAGCATTTTGAAAACTCACTCTAATCATGTGGGTGGAGGGTAGAGAGAAGAGTAGCAGAGAGCACAGTGGGGAAGCTGTTGCAAGGTGACAGACAATGAGAGAGGGTGGGTTTGAGGAATAGTTAGGTAATTGAAACTATAAGGTTGATGATTGACTGCCAGTAACATGTGAGGCTGAGGTTTCCAATTAGGGGACACTAGTGTCATTAACCAGTAAAAGGAGACAGGGAGAGGAGGCAGTGATGCATCAGGCAGCTGTACATGGCAGAGGCAAACTGGTATGACTTAAAATTCAAGGTCACCCAAATCTCTGGACTTTCAACAATGCTGGGAACATAACTGAGCATCTCTGGTCAGCTCTCTCTCCTGCTCTGCACAGAATGATTGCAACTTTCTAATTTTCTTTCGCTGAACTGTGTGCTCCTTTTGCCTTCCTCTTTCACTCTCCGTAGACGGCCTCACTTCCTACCTCACAAAGCAAAGATAAAGCTTCAGAAGACCACTCGTTCATGTCCCTGCTGCCAAATGCCCACACCCCTGTCTCTGATGCCTATCCCTTCTTCCAGTTTCAATAGTATGACAGGATGAACCAAACCCTCCCCAGATTAGAGGAGAAATCTGAGGATCATAGAAGACCTAGTTCAGAATGCGGCCATCCTTCCCTTGTGGCTTAGATGGGGGCATTTTCACACAATCGTTTTTATGAAAAAGTCCCCAGGAGGAAAGTAAAGGCATTTCTGGGACCAAAAGACCAGGAAATCTTTATCATTTCTCAAGGAACAGGGCAAAATCCAATCAATAGGAGGAAATTGTGTTTTTTTCATATAACTAGACAATATGGAGTTGGAAGAAAATAAATTCTATGGTGAGTTTGTCCTTTGGTGACTAAGAAGCGAAGCAGCTACAACAACTACTGATACAGAGCAATCAAGCTAAAGAGGAAATGCCTAAAAATTTACACCCTGTAAGAGTCCAGAGCTCCCTCTTGCCCCTGTCTTTTTGGGAAGGAGTAGGTGCCCAAGCAAAGGAAGGTTCCATTGATATCCAGTGGGAATGTGCTGCCAGAAGGTAGATGGTGTGGCACTGCTCTCCTGCCAGAGGGGACAGGGAGTGTCAAGAGGCGGGGGCGGGGGGGGGCTCAAAGTGAGGAAGGGCTTATGGAGGAGGCTTGCAGAAGGACCAGAGATGTGAAAGAGAAGAATGAGGGAGGATCCACATGCCAGGAAGGGGAGGACTTTACTCCTCTTCACTCTCATTTTCTGGGTCTTCTTCCTCTTCTTTTTTTTTTTTTTAATGTTTTATTTATTTCTAGGAGAGAGAGAGAGACAGCATGAGCAGGGGGAGGGTTAGAGAGGGAGACACAGACTCTGAAATAGGCTCCAGGCTCTGAGCTGGCAGTCAGCACAGAGCCCGATGCCGGCTCAAACCCACGAACCGCGAGATTATGACCTAAGCGAAAGTTGGACGCTTAACCGACTAAGCCATCCAGATGCCCCTCTTCCTCTTCTTTTAAATGCTGAGCTCCCCACATCTCAGTCCCTGGCCCTTTAATACCACACTTGATCCCCCGGTAGGCTATAAATGCCATCTCTACATCTGTTCAGCAACTGTTTGTTGAGTGAGTCTGCGAACAAATGAATGTGAAGATTTCTGGAGCCAGATGATATTATGGGCTTAATTGTGTCCCTCCTAATTCATAAAGTCCTCACCCCAGTATCTCAGAATGTAGCTTTATTTGGAGATAAGATCTTCAAAGAGGTGATTAAGTTGAAATGAAACTGTTAGGATGGGGCCCTAATCCAACATGACTGGAGTCCTAATAAGAAGAGAAACAGATACCAGGGATTGGAGCACACAAACAAAAGACCATGTGAGGATGCAGGGAGAAGGCAGATGTGATATTGTGATATAAGAAACATATATTTGGTCTTTGTCCCCAGTTCCTTGCACAGAGGTTCTAAAACCCTTGGCATTTCCTGAGTGATGGGGGTGAGAGGAGCATCTTTTGTTATTCATAATTAGTCCCTTTAAACCATACCTGAGTTTCTGTGAATGAAGTGACTCTTGGTGCCCCCAAGCCCCTAAGTAGCTTCAGGGTCACCATCCATGTGCTTGGAGGGTTGGAACTTTCAGATCCACCCCATCCCCCACTTTTGGGGAGGAGTGAGGGGTTGGAGATTGAGCTGATCACCAACAGTCAGTGATTTAATTGAACGTGCCTCTGCAATGGAACTTCCACAAAAATGCTACACTGGGGCTTGTAGAGCTTCTGGGGTTGGTGAACACATTAAGGTGTTGGGAGGGTGGCACACCCAGAGAGGGTATGGAAGTTTTAAGCCCCTCCTTCCTTATCCTGCCCTATGCACCTCTCCCATTTTCCTGTCCCTGAGTCATATCCTTTATAATGAACAGGTAATAGGAAATAAAGTGGCTTCCTAAGTAAGCCATTCTAGCAATTTATGAACCTGAGAAGGGGGTTGTGGAAACCCCCAATTTATAGCCTCTGTCAGAGGTACAGGAGGTCTGGGGCACCTGGGTGGCTCAGTCAGTTGAGTGTCCAACTTTGGCTCAGGTCATGATCTCATGGTTCATGAGTTTAAGCCCCACATCAGGCTCCCTGCTGTCAGTACAAAGGGGAGCCTCTATCCCCGTCTCTCTTGGCCCCTCCCCCTGCTTGCACTTTCTCTCTCTTTCAAAAATAGATAAAACATTAAAAAAATTGAACTGTCCAAAGAGTTGGCTGATGGTAGAGGGAAAAAAAAAAGCCCAAAGAAACATGTGATGTCATGAAAATTGTTCAGAACAGCCCTCTACAAAACAGAGAGAGGGCTCAACAGATACCAACCCTGCCAATACCTTGCTCTTGAACTTCCAGCCTCCAGAACTGTATGAAAATACATTTCTGTTTTTAAGCCACTCAGCCTATGATAAGCAAATTAACATAGCTGATGAGGAAGCCTTGGGACAGGGCCACTTGTAGAAGGACCATGCACTGATGACAGCAAGCAAGTTGAGTATGTGGGGTCTCAACCTTAGAGTGGGGTCTGGGCTGGATAAAAATGTCAGGGAAAGAGTGATATCAGTTTGTTGTCTCTGTCTCCTATGAAGACCATGGACAGAGAGCAGAAAGAAAATCAGTTATTGGGGCGCCTGGGTGGCTTAGTTGGTTAAGCTTCCGACTTTCGCTTAGGTCATGATCTCACGGTTCGTGGGTTCGAGCCCCGCATCGGGCTCTGTGCTGACTGCCAGCTCAGAGCCTGGAGCCTGTTTCAGAGTCTGTGACTCCCTCTCTCTCTGACCCTCCCCTGCTCACGCTGTCTATCTCTCTCTCTCCTAGAAATAAATTTAAAAAAGAAAAAAGAAAAAAAATCAGTTGTCACCCTTTATATTCCATCTGGGAGGCTGCTGCTGGTTGCCTTCCCGGCGTTCATGGCTCCCTTCCTCCTTCCAGCCAGAACCTTGGTTTTGTTCGGGTGTTCGCACCTCCCCAGGCACCCCATGAAAATCTTAGGAATTCGACCCCATTCCCAGCTCCCGCATGTAATCCTGTTTGGTTTGAGACAGCATAGAAAACTCATATTTCTTGTGATTAGTTCCAGAATTTAGGCTAAGCTATTATTTTTCTGGTCACTGTCATGTTCTAGGGGTTGACAGAGACTGCAGAGAGACTCTAATATCCCTTCCTTCTGTAGAACTCTCCATTTTTAGCCAGGCATTGGCCACCCTCCCTAGAAAGACTCTATTTCCAGTACCACTTGCAACTAGGTGTGGTCATGGAGTACGTTTTGACAAATCAGATGTAGATATGATTGGTGAAGGCAAATTTTGAGAAGTATCTTTAAAGAGGGATGTTGTAATCGTCTATTGCTGCATAAAAAATTGCCCCAAAGCTAAGTAGCTGGAAACAGCAAACATTTGTTTCTTGAAGTTTCTGTAGGTTAGGAATTCAGGAGTGACTTAGCTGGGTGGTTCTTTCTGGTGAGGCTGCAATCAAGGTGTCATCAGCTGGGGCTGCGGTCCCCTACCTAAAGACCCCATGAGAGGAGGATTTGCTTCTGAGCCCACTTACGTGGGTATGGGCAGGCCTCAAAGGATCCATTTTCAAATTCACTAACCTGGGGCTCCATGCAGGACTGCTTCATGACATAGCAGCTGGATTTCCCCAAAGCGGGCCATCCAAAGGAAAGTGAAAGAAAGCACTCAAGATGGAACCACCATCTTTTTCTGAACTAATCTTGGAAGTAACATCCTACCACTTCTCCTGTATTTTGTTCCTTAAAGTCCAGTCCATGCTCAGGAAGAGAGGTTACACAAAGTGAATACTAGGAGGCAAGGGTAAGTGGGTACCATTATATAGGCCGCCCCCCCCCCCGCACCCCCCACACACAGAGGGAATGTGCTCACCTCTTTCCCTTTTTCTTCTGCCTGCTGACTAGAAAAGAGAACTAGTGGCTGGAATTCTAGCCACCATCTTGTACCACGAGGTGATCTTGGGAATGGAGGGTGTGAACGGCACAGCAAAAGAACAGAAGGAACCAGGATCCTTGATATTGTGGAGAGCCATTCCCTCCATGGGCTGTGTGTCACTCAGCTTTTTTTTTTTAATCTTGTCTAAGTGTTGTTATTTTTATTTTCCACTTCTGACAGCCAAACCTAATTCTAAGTGATCCAGGTCTTTAGTGTGGCCTTGGAAATTGCTCCGACTGGTAAAAAAGCTCGTTTCTTATCATTTTGATGGTTTAGATGTGATAATTATGAGAATTTGTTCTCTTTCTCTTTAAAAAAATCTTTTTAATGTTTATTTTTGAGAGAGAGAGAGGGAGAGCACAAGCAGGGGAGGGGCAGAGAGAGAGAGGGAGACACAGAATCTGAAACAGGCTCCAGGCTCTGAGCTGTCAGTACAGAGCCCGACGTGGGGCTCCAACTTGGGAACTTCAAGATCATGACCTAAGCCAAAGTCAGACACTTAACTGACTGAGCCACCCAGGCGCCCCTCTTCCTCTTTTTTTTTTTTTTTTTAGAGAATGGCTGACATAGATGTTACATTCGTTTCAGGGGTCCGATATAGTGATTCCACAAGCCTAACATGGCATGCTTTGCTCACAAGTGTGGCTACCATCTGTCACCGTGCAACACAATAACAATACCATTGACTACATTCATTATGCTGCACCTTTCATCCCTGTGATTTACTCATTCCATAGCTGGAAGCCTGTACCACACACTCCCTTTCCCCCATTTTGCCCACCCCCAGACCCTCCTTGCCTCTGCCAACCACCAGTTGGTTGTCTGTATTTACGGGTCTATTTCTGCTTTTCGTTTGTTAATTCATTTGTTTTGTGTTTTAGATTCCACAAACCAGAACTTGCTCTTGATACATGTTCACAATCACTTTCAGTCACTTGCTTCCTTTTTAAAGTCAGCCACAAACTGTTCTGAGTTCCCTTGCCCTTGACTCATGAAGACACAGAGACTTGAACACATTTGCAGAATGTGAAGAAGAAACTGGCATAGAGGAAGAAATGAAAAATCCAGGCAGGGTCAGGACTCACGGGTGGAACAATGGCCTCGTGCAGGGGGCCGGTGAACCACAGAGGCCAGCTGCCAGTTTTTGTAAATCAAATTTTATTGGAACATAGCCCCACCCATTCATTTACTGATTGTCTGTGGCTGCTTTCTAGCTACAAGGAAGAAAGGCAGAGCCTCAGAGCCTGAGGTATTGCTATCTTGCCCTTTATAGAAAAGTTTGCCGACTCCCACCCTGGGGTAGACCGGAGGTGTGGGACTGGGTGCAGGCCAGGGGGGATGATTAAAAGGTGAAGGGGAGAGGGAAGAGGAAGAGTGAGGAGGCGCCATGCTTTTGAAAGGCAGGGATAGGGGTCCGAGACTGAGTTTTCCAAGGTGCTGAGACCCTCATGATGGCAGGGAGGGGTGGGGGGGTGTCTGGGCCCCAGGTCAATCACTAGCACGATCAGCCCTTTGGTCCTTTGCCTTGCCTCGGCTGGATCTGCTTGGGGCCCAGGTGCCCAAGTTCTCCACGAGCGTGGCAGAGTGCCAGGAGAGGGCCCGAGGAGACTCATGGTAAAGAACAGGAAGAAGCTGCAGTGCTGGCTCCCAAGGCATAGACGGAACCATGAGCCTCTGCTCCAGCGGCTGTAGGGACAAGGCCAGGTTCACCAGGTGCACAGATGATGCTGACAGGCTTTGTTTGCCATGAAAGGGGGAGCAAAAGGCCAAGGAGAAAAGGCAAGGAGGGGGTGTGAAGGGTAGGGGAACACAAAATAGTCTAGAGTTGAACAAAGCAAAGAAAGCCGGAGACTGGGGTGGATTTCCGTAAACTTACTCTAAGATCAGTAACACTTAGAGCATGAAAACAATCAGTGACTAGCTGCTTAGGAGTCTTTGTAAAAATTAGGAGGAAAAAAACCCTCAAAATACACAAAGCAAGAATGTATTTCTTTCTCCAGTTAAAGTCCAGAGGTGCATCTTCCAGAACTGGGTGTAGGGACTCCAGCTGGTCTCAGCTCCTCCCAGCGCCTTGCTCTGCCCTGTGCATTTTCCCTTCCCAAGTTATCTCTGCCCCAAGATCTAGCAGCTGTCACATTTCCATTCCAGCCTGGCAAGGGAGGAAATGGGAGAAGGAAGCATGCCCTTCCCTGTACGGATCTCCCTACAACTTGCACCTCCCATTACATATCCCATGGGCCGGAATGTGGCCACATGGCTACACCTTGCAGCAAGGCAGCCTTGGAAATATGTACTTCATTCTTTTTTTTTTTAATTTTTTAAAATGTTTTTATTTACTTCTAGGAGAGAGAGAGAGAGAGAGAGACAGCGTGAGCAGGGGAGGGTCAGAGAGAGAGGGAGACACAGACTGAAACAGGGTTCAGGCTCCGAGCTAGCAGTCAGCACAGAGCCCGACGCGGGGCTCGAACCCACGAACCTCGAGATCATGACCTAAGTGAAAGTCGGACGCTTAACCGACTAAGCCACCCAGGGGCCCCAATATGTACTTCATTCTGAGCAGCCATGTGCACACCTAAATTTGACAGATCAAGTGGAAAACGTAAATTGGGAAACAAATGCTTTTCTCCGCCACATCCCACCCTTATATCTATGTATGTGAAAGATGGCCGTACATTCCAATTTGCCCAGGGTATCATGGTTTACACTGCTACCCCGCATCATTACTAACAGCATTTTTTTTTCATGCAAAAGTGAAGAAAAAAAAAAGGGAGGGACGCCTGGGTGGCTCAGTCGGCTAAGAGACCGACTCCTGGTTTCAGCTCAGGTCATGATCTCACAGTTCACAAGATTGAGCCCTGCATCGGGCTCCGGGCTGATAGCGTGGAGCCTGCTTGGTTTCTCCCTCTCTTTCTGCCCCTCCCCCATTCTCTCTCTGTCTCAAAATCAATAAACATTTTTTTAAAAATGAAAAAGGAGAAAAAATGGTAGTTCGTCGAGAAGTTAAACATAGAATCAACACATAGTCCAGCAATTCTACTTCTAGAATTGGAAGAAGGGACTGAAACAGATTACTCGTACACCATATTCATAGCAGCATTATTCATAATAGCCCAAAGAGGGAAACAACCAATTGTCCATCAACAGACTGTGGGATATGTGTACAACGGAATATTATTCAGCCCTAAAAAAGAATGAAGTACTGATTCATGCTACAGCATGGTTGAACCTTGAAAACATTATGCTCAGTGAAAAATCCAGACACATAGGATAAATACTGTGTCATTCCACGTATATGAGGTTCCTAGAATAGGCAAATTCATAGAAACAGGAATTGGTCATGAGGGGCTTGGGGGAGAAGGAAAAAGGAGAAGATACTGTTTAACGGGTATAGAGTTTCTATTTAGGATGATGAAAATTATGGAAATGTCTGAGGTTCTGGTAGCACAATAATGTGAATGTACTTAATGCCACTAAACACTTAAAAATTGTTGAAACAGGGGCGCCTGGGTGGCCAGTCGGCTAAGCGGCTGACTGGCTCAGGGCATGCTCTCACGGTTTTGTGAGTTCAAACCCTGCTTCGGGCTCTGTGCCGACAGCTTGGAGCCTGGAGCCTACTTCAGATTCTGTGTCTCCCTCTTTCTCTGCCCCTCCTTCATTTGTGCTCTCTCTCTCTCCCAAGAATGAATAAACATTAAAATTTTTTTAAAATATATACTAGTAGAGTAGAAACGAGATAATCAGAATGAAAAGGGTCATTCTGAAGATTAAAGGCTGTGAACACACAGCAGATGATGGTCCATTGCAATCAGTAACATCCAAGTAGGAACAGGGAAGATTCCTTTCTCTGGCAGTAGAATGACTTCCTGTGTGCACCTGTCCGACAGCCCCTAGCTCTGCCATCTGGGAGATGTCCATTATCCTCCATGGACACTGGACAGGTGGGCCCTGGGGAGATGGCTTACTGGGGCTGCACAGGTCTCAATGCATGCTGCCTGCTGGTGCAAGTTTTGGAGCGTAGGAATGGCTTCAAGGGTTGAGTAGTCATGGATTTTTGCAGGCCAACCTACTGGTTTCTTTGGTAATACAATTCTTTCAAAGCCTTCTCTGGCTTTCAAACTGTTTGCTTCAAGTGCAATGACCACCACCAAGGATCTCACCTAGACCAAACTTTTTTTTTTTTTTTATAAATTTTTTTTTTAATGTTTTATTTATTTCTAGGAGAGACAGAGAAGACAGCGTGAGCAGGGGAGGGTCAGAGAGAGAGAGAGTCACAGACTCAGGCTCCAGGCTCTGAGCTGGCAGTCAGCACAGAGCCCGACGCGGGGCTCGAACCCACGAACCGCGAGATCATGACCCAAGCGAAAGTCGGACGCTCAACCGACTAAGCCACCCAGGCGCCCCACCTAGACCAAACTTTTAAGCCTGGATACTTTGGCCTTTTACAAATGGACTTCTGTGCTGAGCCTAATGGCTGCCATCTTCATTCCCTCTGAAATAGGCTGTGAAAGCAACACCCTTAAATCCCATTTTTGCCTTCGGGCTCGTAGCCTCTGGGGGACAGTTAGTCTAAATGATTGCTACTGCTCCCCTGCCGCTCCTCATAATTGCTCAGGTTTGAAATGCTGAAACATGGCTTCTCTCAGCTGTGAAAGTCCCCACGCCATGGAACTCTTGGGCCGACTGGACTGTGGAATCACCAGTGGAATATCTTCCCTTCTATCTCTGCTGAAGACTGGAGCGCTTCAGCCTGCGCCCTGCTCTATCTACTAGGACTCTCAAAAGCAGGGGCACCTGGGTGGTTTAGTTGGTTAAGCATCGGACTCTTGATCTCAGCTCAGGCCTTGATCTCAGCCCCATGGTGGGCTCTGCGCTGGGTGTGAAGCCTACTTAAAACAAAACAAAACAAACAAACAGAAACAAGCAAAAGGCAGTAAACAGCACCCATCACACAGGAGAACTGCGTTTTCCCCACCAGTTCCCCGTATTCCTGCCTTGTTTGGAACTTGCCTTCGAAGGGCTGCTGGCGCGCTCGTGGCCCATTAGTGTGTTGTGATGTCAAGTGGGTCACTGCCAACTTTTTGTTTTGTTTTGTTTTGCTTTAAGAAGGTTCTGCTCCTGGGGCGCCTGGGTGGCTTAGTCGGTTAAGCGTCTTGACTTTCGCTTAGGTCATGATCTTGCGGTTCGTGGGTTCGAGCCCCACGTCGGGCTCTGTGCTGACTGCCAGCCCAGAGCCTGGAGCCTGTTTCAGTCTGTGACTCCCTCTCTCTCTGACCCTCCCCTGCTCATGCTCTCTCTCTCTCTCTCTCTCTCCTAGAAATAAATAAAACATTTAAAGAAAAAAGAAAAAAAAAGAAGAAAGTTCTGCTCCTGAGGAACAGAAGCCCTGCTCTACTGAGGTCCCTGCTCCGGCTGCTTCTAGCTCGCTGGCCCACCCTCTGTTGCTAATGGGTAGCCTCCATCCTCAAGCACCAAGAAAGTGTCTGCATTATCTGTAGTCCAGGCAGATGTACAGGGAGAGATGAAGAAGAAGGCAAAGGGGACACCCACAGTCTCTTACCTTCTGTTCCTAGAAGCTGCCAGGCCGCACATCTACTTATACCCCACTTGTAAGAGCTTACACACATGACCACATCAAATGCAAGGAGGGTGAGAGATGTGATTCTGGGTTACAGGTGCCCATCTGAAAGTTACAACAAATGGAAAAAGTGAAAGAGGATGTTAATTATAAAGCAGCTGACAGGATGCATGTATGTGTGTAGATTTTTTTAAATGTTTATTTTTAAGAGAGAGAGAGAGACCACGCAAGCAGGGGAGGGACCCAGAGAGAGGAAGACACAGAATAAGCAGCAGGCTCCAGGCTCTGAGCTGTCAGCACAGAGCCCGACACAAGGCTGGGACGCATGAACTATGAGACCATGACCTGAGCCGAAGTTGGACACTTAACTGATTGAGACATCCAGGCACCCCTGGGTGTAGATTTTTTAAAAAATATGAATTTCAAGGCATCATGGGTGCTAATCAATGATTTCTTTCAAAACTCTCAGAGCTACTCTCACCTAGGAGGAAGTAGACCCTGCATTCTTGGTCTGCCTTTGACCCATTCCCATTAATAGTGTCTCCAGATTCCCATCTCTTCAACCACCAGATGTATTGCTTAAACTTAAAAGTGGAGTCAACATTCCCAGGTTCAAATCCAGACTATACCACCTATGAGCCATGTGACTTCTATTGGCAAGTTATTTTTAACTCAGTCTCAGTTTCCTTGGCTGTAAAATGCTGATGCCAATAGTATGATAGCCTAGTATTTTTACAAGGATGAGTTATGCATTTGCATGTAAGGAAGTGGAGTGCCAGGCACATGGTAGCTTTTTTTCCTTTTTATTTTTATTTTATTTTTTTAATATTTTTATTTCTAGGAGAGAGAGAGAGAGAGAGAGTGAGCAGGGGAGGGTCAGAGAGAGAGAGAGAGAGACACAGACTCTGAAATAGGCTCCAGGCTCTGAGCTGGCAGTCAGCACAGAGCCCGACGCGGGGCTCGAACCCATGAACCGCGAGATCATGACCTAACGAAAGTCGGACACTTAACCGAGTAAGCCACCCAGGCGCCTCGCTTTTTTTCCTTTTTAAAGTAGGCTTCATACCCAGCGCAGAGCTCAGTGTGGGCTTGAACTTGTGACCATGAGATCAAGACCTGAGCCGAGATCAAGAGTTAGACACTTAACCTACTGAGCCACCCAGGTGCCCCACACAGTTAGCTGTAGTTTATTATTCAGTATCCTCTTGCTACCCCAAAGCCAAACTTCCCTGCACATGAGAGTCTTCTAGAATGTGTGTTTGGTGCCTGTAGTAGTCAGCCCCATTTCCCATCTGATGATCTCTTATTTATTTTGTAATAACATTGTTTCCAATTAAAAAGTAATACAACCCAATAATTCCACTGCTAGGAATCTATCTTAGAGACTCCTGGGAACACACAAAGATGCACCTGGTGTGCTGGCATTGTTTGTAATAGTAACAAATTGGAATAGTCAGACTCTGGAACTTCATGAAGCCATTTGAGAGACCTAAAGTGACTTCTTTTACCACTCTCTCTTTGTCCCGATCTCCAGCCTTCCTAAGGGGTCTCTAGCATGGCACTCTTGTTACTGTTGTGGGAACCTTTGCGTGAGCCCTTCTCTCAGTTTGGCATGTTCTGTCCCTAACTGATTTCACTTAGATATGGCTTTCCTTAATCCCTTCTCCTGACATAAAAGAGTCCCCAGCCAATCTCTAGCACATTGCTCTGTTTTATTTCTCAATATAACACATTCCCATAATTTATTTATTTATTTATTTATTTATTTATTTATTTATTTATTCTGTCTGTCTGCCTGTCTCTCCCATTTATGAAACACAAATGCCAGGAGAGTAGTGCCCTAGTTTTATTTATCATTCTGTCCCCACTGTTGAAAACTGAACCTACTCCATAGTGGGGTTCAATAGCTATTCACTGAATAAATACTATCAGCTACACTTACTGAATATTTTCTATTTTCTGAGCTTTGTTCCTTACCCATATTTATATGTATATATGTAGAACCCTTAAACAATTCTATGAAATATTTACCATTATTATTATATCATTGTACATGGGTCATTTGCTTAAGGCTAAGCAGCTATTAAAGAGCAGAGCTGAATTTCAGCCCAGGGGGGTGAGTTCCAGAGACCATGACCTTAACCCCTACACAACATCGTCTGTTAAATTTCAAGGACCCAAACATATAGAATGTAGGTAAAGCAGTGCCGAGAATGCAATTTAACTATAAATGCTTATTTTAAAAAAAAAGATCTCAATCAATAACCTAAGCTTTCACCTTAGGAAACTAGGGGGAAAAAAGAGTTCATTAAACCCAAAGCAAGAATAAGGAAGGAAACAATAAAGACTAGAGCAGAAATAAATGTACCAAAGGATAGAAAAAACAAAGAGAAAATCAACAAAACTCAAAGCTGGTTCTTTGAAAAGATCAACAGAAGTGATAACCTTTGAGTTAAACTGACCAAGAAAAATGGAGAGGAGATTAAAATTACAAAAATCACAATCAAATAGCAAAAATCAGAAATAAACAAGGGGACATAGCTACAAAACTTACAGAAATAAAAAAAGTTTCTAAGAGGACAGTATAGGGAAACGCTGGTCAAAGGGCACACGCCTTCAGTGATAAGATGAATAAACTCTGTGGACCTAATGAACAGCATGGTGACTACAATTAATGATATCATGTTGTGTACTTGAAATTTGCTAACAGAGTAACCTTAAGTTTCACCACACATACAAAAAGAGCAACTATCTGAGGTGATGGATGTGTTAATTAACCTGGTTGTGGCAATCATTTCACAAGGTATACATACATCAGATCATCACATTATACACCTTAAATGTATACAATTTTATTTATTTGTGAATTATACCTCAATAAAGCTGAATAAAAAGGGGGTAAAGGAGGATATTATTAATTGTACTCCAACAAATTAGATAATTTTAAAACATTCTAATGTTTATTTATTTTGAGATAGAGACAGAGTGTGAGCAAGGGAGGGGCAGAGAGAGAAGGAGACAGAGAATCTGAAGCAGACTCCAGGCTCTGAACACAGAGCCTGATGCAGGGCTAGAACCCACGAACCACAAGATCATGACCTAGGCCAAAGTTGGAAGCATAACCATCTGAGCCACCCAGGTGCCCCACAAATTAGATAATTTCAGTGAGATAGACAAATTCTAAAGTAATCTCTGCCCCCAGTGTTGAGCTCAAACTCACAAACCTGAGACTAAGAGTTTTATGCCTGAACCAGTCAGGCACCCCTGAAATGGACAGATTATAAAACAAACAAACAAACAAACAAACAAACAAACAAACAAACACAAATACTCAAAAACTGGCTCAAGAAGAAACTGAAAATATAAATAGGCCTATAACAAGTAAAGGCATCCAATTAATAATTAAAAACTTCCCAAAAAGAAAAGTTCAGCACCAGATAGCTTCACTGGTAAATTCTACCGAATATTCAAAGAATTATTACCAGTTGTGGTAGATCGAATAATGGCGCCCCAAAGAGATCCATGTCTTAATCCGAAGGACCTATGGATGTTACTTTACATGGCAAAAGGGATTTTGCAGGCGTGATTAAGTTAAGAATCTTGAGATGGGGAGATCATTTTGGATTATTGGAATGGGCCCAGAATAATCACAAAGGTTCTCATAGAAGGGATGATGGACGGTCAGAGTTAGATCACCATGTGAGTAAGGAAGCGGAGGGAAGCAGAGGCCGAAAGAGAAGTTACTACTCAGTGGGTGTCGGGGATGGCGGAAAGAGCCATAAGCAGCTCTTACTTGGAAGAGGCAAGAAACAGATTCTCTCCTGGACCATCCAGAAGGAACCAGTTCTGCCTTAACTTGACTTTAGCCCCTTAGACTCATTTTGGATTTTCAATCTCCAGAATTACAAAAGACTTAATTTGTGTTCTTTTAAGCCACTAAGTTTGTGGTAACTTTTTACAGTAGCGGTAGGAAACTAATACATCAGCCTTCCACAAACCCTTCCAAGAAACAGAAGAGGAAGGAAAGAACACTTCCCAATCATCGTATGAGGTCGGTATTACTCAGATACCAAAACCAAACAAGGACATCCCAAAAAAACTACAGACCAGCATCCCTTTTAGACCCCAAAATCCTGAACAAAATACTATTAGACACACTTTAGATACAAAAATCCTGAACAAAATACTGGGACACTGAATCCAACAATATATAAAAAGGATTATACACCATGATCAAGTGGGATCTACCCCAGGAGTACAAGGATGGTTTAACGTCTTCCACAGAAGAAAGTTTACGTGTGGAGCTTCAGACTGCTCTCCTTAGAAGTGTTTATGAGGTTGGCCCTTAGCCGGCCAACGTGGATTTCAGGACTGGTAAGAGTGGCTCACTCTGCCTCCACTGTTTGTACAAGTAGTGTGGTCTGTGCTAAACATCTGCTTTTCTTCTGGGGTCAGAGTTTTGGTACATGCTAAGCTCCTATTCAGTACATAACTAGATCCTATTAAAAACCTTGGGCACTGAAGTTATCAAATGAACTTCCCTGATAGACAACATTTCACTCCTGTTGCCATGACTTGGAGGAGCTAGGTGTTTCCTGCATTGACTCTACTGCGACAGCATTCTGGAAGCTTGTACCTGATTTCCTCTGGACTTTGCCCCATGGGCTATTTCCCTTTCTGATTTTGCCCTGTATCCTTCCACTATAATAAAACTTAGCTTTGAGTATGACTATGTGTTGAGTCCTATGAATCCTCCTTATGAATCATCGATCCTGAAGGTGGTCATGGGGACCTCTAACAACACATTCAACATCAATTAATGTAACAAATCACATCAATAGACTAAAAGACCAAAAAAACCCTGTAATTATCTCAATAGATGAAGAAAAAAGCATTTGATAAAACCTAACAGCCTTTCATGACAAAGATACTCAACAAACTAAGAATAGAAGGGAAGTTCCACAATCTGATAAAGGGAATCTGTGAAAACCCCCTAACTAACATCAAACTTAATGGTGAAAGATTGAATGACATTCCCCTAAGATCAAGAAGACAAAGATGTCCAGTGTCACCATTTCTCTTTAACAAAGTTTTGGAGGCTCTAGCTAGGGTAATCAGGCAAGAAAAAGAAATACAAGGCATCCAGCTTAGAATGAAATAAGTAAAATTATCTCTCTTTACAGATGAGATGATCTTTTTTTTTTTTAATTTTTTTTTTTTAATGCTTTATTTCTAGGAGAGAGAGAGACAGCGCGAGCAGGGGAGGGTCAGAGAGAGAGGGAGTCACAGACTGAAACAGGCTCCAGGCTCCGAGCTGGCAGTCAGCACAGAGCCCGACGCGGGGCTCGAACCCACGAACCGCGAGATCATGACCCAAGCGAAAGTCGGACACTTAACCGACTAAGCCACCCAGGCGCCCCACAGATGAGATGATCTTGTGCGTAGAAGATCCTAATGGGGCACCTGGGTGGCTCAGTCGGTTGAGCGTCTGACTTCAGCTCAGTCCATGATCTCTAGATTCGTGGGTTTGAGCTCCACGTCAGGCTCTGTGCTGACAGCTAGCTCAGAGCCTGGAGTCTGCTTCAGATTCTGTATCTCCTTCTCTCTCTGACCCTCCCCTATTCACGCTCTCTCTCTCTCTCTCTCTCTCTCTCAGAAATAAATAAAACCATTAAGGAAAAAAAAGAAAAAGAAAGAAAGTCCTAAGGGACACATCAAAAAACTATCAGAACCAATAAATGAGTTTAACAAGGTTGCAGGATACAAGATCAATATATGAAAATCTATTTCCATATGTCAGCAAGGAACATTCCAAAAGTGAAATTAAGAAAACAATCCAAGTTACAACAGCAACAAAAAGTATGAAATACTTAGCAATTAATTTAACAAAAGATATGTATGACTATACAGTGGAAACTAGAAAACATTGTTGAAAGGAATTAAATACGATGTAATGAGTGGAATATGTGGATAAGAAGACTTAACATTTTAAGATTATAATACACCCCCAATTGATCTACAGAGTTAATACAATCTCTATCAAAATCCCAGTTGACTTTTTTAAATTTTGTTTTTTAGTGTTTATTTATTTTTGAGAGAGAGCATGAGCAGGGGAGGGGCAGAGAGGGAGACACAGAATCTGAAGCATGTTCCAGGCTCTGAGCTGACAGCAGACAGCCCAACGTGGGGCTCAAAAACATGAATCATGAGATCATGACCTGAACTGAAGTCAGAAGCTTAACCAACTGAGCCACCCAGTTGCCCCCTCAGCTGACTTTTTAAAAGAAATTGGTAAGCTGATCTTAATATTTAAATGAAAGTGCAAGGGACCCGGAATAACTAAAACAATTTTTAAAAAGAAGAGAACAGTTGGAGGACTCAAACTTCCTGATTTAAAAATTTGTGAGGTAATGGCATAAGGATAGGCATATAGATCATTGGAAAATAATTGACAATTCAGAAATAAATGGAACTGTTTATGGTTAACTTATTTTCCACAAGGGTGCCAAAACAAGTCAATGAGAGAAATAAAATCTTTTTAAGAAATGGTTCTGAGACAACTGGATATGCACATGCAAAATATTGAACTTAGACCCTCACGTCATATTGTACAGAAAAGTTAACTCAAAATGGGTCATAAACCTAAGTGTAAGAGCTAAAACTATAAAAACTCCCAGAAGGAAACACAAGAGTAATCTCCATGACCTCAGGTTAGAAAACAGTTTCTTAGATATGATATGAAAAGCATAAGCAACCAAAGAAAAGCATACAAAGTGAACTTCATCAAAAACTCAAACACTTGTGGTACAAAGGACACTATCAAGAAAGTGAAAAGATACCCCACAAAATGGAAAAACAATTTGCATATCTTGTATCCACAATATATAAAGAGCATTTACAACTCAATAATAAGAAAACAAATAATTTAATTTTAGCGGTGCCTGAGGGGCTCAGTCAGTTGAGTGTCCAACTTTCGCTCAGGTCATGATCTCATGGTTCATGAGTTTGAGCCCCACATTGATCTTGCTGCTATCAGTTTGGAGCCTGCTTTGGATCCTCTGTCTCCCTCTCTCTCTGTACCTCCCCCTGCTCGCACGCTCTTTCTCAAAAATAAATAAACATTTATGAGTGCCTGGGTGGCTCAGGCAGTTAAGTGTCTGACTTTTGCTTAGGTCATGATCTCACGCTGTGAGTTTGAGCCCCGTGTCAAGCTCTGTGCTGACGCATCAGAGCCTGGAGCCTACTTCCGATTCTGTCTCCCTCTTTCTGCCCTTTCCTCACTTTCATTCTCTCTCTCTTTCTCTCGCAAAAATAAACATTTAAAATAAAAATAAATAAATAAATAAATAAATAAATAAATACAGGAGTTCCTGGCTAGCTGAGTCTGTAGAGCCTGTGACTCTTGATCGTGGGGTCATAAGTTCAAGCACCATATTGAGTGTAGAGATTACTTAAAAATAAAAAAAAATCTTTATAAAAAAAATGTGCAAATCAAGAATAAGCTCACAAGTATGTTCTCAACATTATTAACCATTAGGGAAATGCAAATGAAAACCACAATGAGATACCACTTCACACCCACGAGGGTGGCTATAATCAACATAGATAAAACAAGCATTGGTGAGGATGTGGAGAAACTGGAACCTTCACACACTGATGGTAGAAATGTAAAATGGTGCAGCACTGTGGAAAACAGCTGGGTGGATCTCTGAGAAGTTAAACATGGAGTTGCCGGGGTGCCTGGCTGGCTCAGTTGGTAGAGCATGCAACTCTTGATCTCCAGGGTGTGAGTTTGAGCACCACGTTAGGTGTAGAGGTTACTTAAGAAGATAAACAAAAATAAAATATAACCCTCAAATTAAAAAAATTTATATTTATATATCTTTAAAAAACCCATAGAGTTGCCATATGACCCCACCATTCCACTCCTAGGTATATATTCAAAAGAAATGAAAATAACAGTCTGCACAAAAACTTATACATGAATATTCATAGCAGTATTATTCATAATATCTTTTTAAAACATCTTTAATGTTTCTTATTTATGTTTAAGAGTCAGAGAGAGACAGCGTAAGCAGGGAAGGGTCAGAGAGAGAGGAAGATACAAAATCAGAAGCAGGCTCCAGGCTCTGAGCTGACTGTCAGCACAGAGCCCGACACGGGTCTCAAACCCATGAACCGTGAGGTCATGACCAGAGCTGAAGTTGGACGCTTAACTGACTGAGCCACCCAGGCACCCCTCATAATACCTGAAGAGTGGAAACAACATGGATGTCCATCAATAGATGAATGGACAAACGAAATGTGGTATACCCACGCAGTGGAATATTACTTGGCTATTAAAAGGAATGAATGGCCGGTACAGGCTACCACATGGATGAACCTTGAAAACATAATGCTAAGTGAAGAAGCCAGCCACAAAAGGTCACATATTGTATGGTCCCATTTATATGAAATATCCCGAATAGGCAAATCCATAGACACAAGAATCAGATTCGTGGTTGTCAGGGCCTGGAAGTTGGGGGGGAAGTGGAAAGTGACTGCTAATGGGTACAGAGTTTAGGGGTGATGAAAATGTTGTAAAATGGATTGTGGTGCTGGTTGCACCAACTCTGTTGGCCTAATAAATACCACTGAATTGTATGCATACTCTTCTTAAGTGGGTGAATGGTATGGCTTGTGAATTACATCTCAATAATGTTAAAAAAAATGTCAAGGGGACGGTTGGGTGTGCTCTCTCAGAGCACTGGAGCAGGAGAAATAAACTGTCAGTTATGGGGCAGTGGATGGGGGTGGATGAGCTTCCACTGGAAAGATAGGTAGAGGGGTAAGAAAATTCCGGATTGAGTCCTGAGCCCCTGCCTCATTGGAGGGAGGGAGAGAGGAGGAGGATTCAGAAAGGAGACTAAATAGGAGCAGCCACTGGGGAAGAAGAAACCCATGTGGTGTGGACCAGCTGAGCAGAGAGAGGAGAGTGTTTGTTGTGGGAAAGGAGATCAAGTTTGCCAAAGGCAGCGGAGTGGGCAGAAAGGTGCAGGCAGACTGTCCTGCACTTTTGGCAAAAAAAAAAAAAAAAAAAAAAAGTCAACAGTGGGTTCTGATGAAGCCACCCTAGAGCAGAAGGGGGTCCAGGGAGTTTGAAGGAGTAGAAAAAAAGCACAGAGTTCAGTGTCCAGCACACCAGGGACAATCTCAGCTCTGACACTCGTTGCCTAAGTGACCATAGGAAAGACACCTGCCTCTTCAACTCCCGAATGAGGAAAGTATTGCTGGCCTTTCTGGGTCAGTGAGGAGATCCAACACTGGCCTGTACAAACTGCCTGGCACTGATGGGCACTTTCCTTGTCAGAAATTCTAGCTGGCTCAGACTGTAGATGTCAGGGTCATGAGTTCAAGCCCCGCACTGGACGTAGAGCTTACTTTAAAAAAATAAATACATAAAATGTGAACAATAATGATAAATTATCACTGAAATTAAAAAAAAGAGAAGCTCGGGGCGCCTGGGTGGCTTAGTCGGTTAAGCGTCCAACTTTCGCTTAGGTCATGATCTCACGGTTTGTGGGTTTGAGCCCTGCATCGGGCTCTGTGCTGACTGCCAGCTCAGAGCCTGGAGCCTGTTTCAGAGTCTGTGACTCCCTCTCTCTCTGACCCTCCCCTGCTCACGCTGTCTCTCTCTCTCCTAGAAATAAATAAAAAAAATTAAAAAAAAAGAGAAGCTCTACCTCAAGACAGCCAGCCAGCTGTGTGATCTCTGACAGTTTCCTGAACCTCTCTGAACCTCAGTTTTCCGGAGGTTCAGGGGAACATTAGTGAAATCGACCTCACTGGCCCGTAGCAAGAGTTAGATCAGAAACACGCAAGTTAAACATTTGGCCCAGCGCCCAGCATAGTCAGAGCTCTATGAAGAGCTGGATGTTCCTTTGTGCTCTCGGCCCTTGTCGCAATGTACGCTCTGGCTGGTGACAATCAGATAGTCGTGTGGGCAGTGGGGAGCCGCTCCCTCACACCGTGTTCCTTGCAGGGTCGGGCCAGGCCTTCTAAGCAGCCACTCAGGTCTGCCAGCCCAGAATCAACGGGCCATCAGGAGGCTTCAGATCAAGAGCAGGGCTCTGGGCCTCGGCTGTAGCAGGGTGAGTGCGTGGGGGGTGGGGGACCTGAAGCCTTTCCTTAGCTTGTATTGGCTCCCAGCCTGGCAACATGATCGCCCCCTTGACCCCGAGAGGGAACAACTGCACCAGGGCCATCCCATGACTGGTATCCCGCACATAAGTCCTGCTTAACCTTGAGCAGCTGCCCCGGCCACCCCAACAGCTGGGCCCCGCTGGCCATAAATCACCCATGACACAACACGGCCAGCTCCTGGCAGTGTGTGTGGGGTGGGGGTGGGGTAGCAGACAGGGGCTTAGGAACACGCCCCCTTGTCCCCAAATCCCACCCATTCCATTCAAGCCATGGGTGGCAGTGTTGACTCCTTGCGGGCAAACTTTCCTTAAACGTCCAGAGGCTTTTCGACGCTATGCAACAGAAGCAACGTGGACGTATAGGGAGAGGCTCCATGGAGAAGCCAAGTTGGAACCTGGGAAGTGTGACATAGAAGTCACTCATTCACACACATGGGAGGGGTTGCGGGGACTGTAGGTGCGCTCTCTAGCCCTGGGCTCCACATCGCTCTGGCCTCTCCCTTCGGCCGCAAAAACTGGGGTGCACAGAAAGCCAGCTAATCCACAGGTTCCCTTGAACGCAGGGCCAGGGAGCCACAGCTCAGGGACCAGGACACACGCCCAGGGCTATGTGAGTGCAGACACCAGAAGACAGCCTGGATTTTTCCCTTATCTGATGAGAGTGAATTCCAGGCAGTTCATCCACGTGTTTACTTTGCTTCTGTGTGATTTGTCTAGAAATGTCTGAAATGGCATTTTTCCCTTAACATCGTGATGGGCAGCAGAAAGGAAAACAGTATTAATGGGTTACTTGCCATTAGATTGGAAATGTCATTGGTGGAAGCAAATGTGGGTGTCAGCCGTGTTCTGGTAACCTTCACCGGGCTTTTACAGCTTCAAAGGACTGGAAAGAGGAGTGCAAACATTGAAGCGGAGGTTTCAGGGTGCTGGGATGATTTGCTTGCAATCGTCCTTGGCAAAACTAACCTATCTGGTCGGGATAATGTGGTAGGATCGGGTGTGGAAACGGCCAGGCACCAGTGACGTTCTACTGTCCACCAGCGCGCTCATTGTTACAGGGAGTGTGTTCACAGTTCTCACCAAGCTGTGCACTTACAGTGTGTGCACTTTTCCACGTATTGGTGTGTGCACTTCAATAAAACATTGACTTGAACAAATGTTTGTGAATGATATCTTCTTTTCTGTAAACTATAAAACATTTTCAAACATTCCCACAGGGTGAAAGGCACTCTAATCCAGTTTCACTGATGAGGACGGAAGGTTTGGAAAGAAACCACCACTGTGGCCCAATGAGGCAAAGGTACTGAGAGCTGAAAACCTTCTCGATTCCATGCCACTGAATCAGGTGACCTCTCCGCAAGCCTGAATTAAGAAACCTAGTAGAGCCAGGGTTTTATTGAGTTCTATAAGAATAGCGATGGGGGTACCTGGGTGGCTCAGTTGGTTGAGCATCTGACCTTGGCTCAGGCCATGATCCCCCTGTTCGTGGGTTCGAGCCCTGCATCAGGCTCTGTGCTGACAACTCAGAGCTTGGAGCCTGCTTCAGATTCTGTGTCTCCCTCTCTCCCTGTCCCCCTCCCCCTACTCACACTCTGTCTTTCTCTCTCTCTCTCTTTCTCTCTCTCTCAAAAATAAACATTAAAATTTTTTTTAGAAGATTAGCGATAATATCTTTTCTTGCATCTTTTTAAGTTTAAAAGATTTTTTTTAATTTAGTTTCTGGTTATATGTACATAGCTACAAAATTCAAAAGGTACAACAAAGGCATACAATGCAAAGCCTCCTTCTCACTGTTTCTTAGAGACCCTATCCCAACCCCCAACTCCAGATGCCACTGCAGAACTTCTGTATATCTTTCTAGAGAGAGTCTGTGCATAATAGACATGTTCCTTTCTTTTTTAAACATAGGGGAACATACTGGACACACCATTCTACATTGGTCCCTCCTGCTTATTAGCACCTATTGAATCCTGTTCACTGTAATACGCTTTGCCTCTTTTAAAAGGCTACAGAGGACGCCTTCATACAAACTATTTATTATTTATTTATTATGTATTTATTTATTTATAAGTGATCTCTACACTACAACATGGGGCTCAAACTCACAACCCTGAGATCAAGAGTCACACACTCCACCAATTCAGCCAGCCAGGCGTCCCTTGCATGAACTACTTACACAAATCCCCTATCAGTAGACATCTATAATTTGCTATCATATCAATGCTGCAATATACAGACTTTTTCATGTTTTTGTATAAATGTATGCAGGTCATAGGATCAATTCCTAGAAGCAGAGTTAGTGGATTAAGTTAGCATGTCCATTTCAAGTTTTTTTTGTTAAATTTTTGTTAATTTTTTTTTAATGTTTTATTTATTTCTAGGAGAGAGATAGAGACAGCATGAGCAGGGGAGGGTCAGAGAGAGAGGGAATCACAGACTCTGAAACAGGCTCCAGGCTCTCAGCTGGCTGTCAGCACAGGGCCTGACGCGGGGCTCGAACCCACGAACCGCGAGATCATGACCCAAGCGAAAGTCGGACACTTAACTGACTAAGCCACCCAGGCGCCCCTGTCCATTTCAAGTTTTAATAAATATTGCCAAATTGCTAGCTGCAAATGGTCCCATTTTCCAGTCTCCCAAGGAAGGCACGGGGAGCACCTATTTCCCTACATTCTTGCAGCACTGCGTTATCAAACTCTCTGGACTTTGCCAACCTGACAGATTTAAGAAGATGTGTCAGGCTAATTATGACATATGCTTCTCATATTATGAGGGAGACTGAGCATTTTTGCATTTGTTTGACTCATTTGTTTTTTCACTGTGAGAAGTGTCTGTCTACTCTCCATTGGTCGAATCTATTTCGTACGGGGTTCTTGGTTTTTCATTCTCAAATTCGTATTTAGAAAATATAATTTTTAGAACACATTGAGAGAATATAATTTATAGTGTGAAAAAATTCCCACCCCTTCAGCACAAAAATCAGTTATTTGGGTGTGGTCCCATTATACTCTTTTCCACATTCTTTTTACGTTGAGACAAATAATATCTACCACTTATTCAGGGGTGCCTGGTTGGCAGAGCCAGTTAAGCCTCTGACTTTGGCTCAGATCGTGATCTCAACGGTTTGTGGGTTCGAGCACCGTGTCAGTCAGGCTCTGTGCTGACAGCTCAGAGCCTGGAGCCTGCTAATGATTCTGTGTGTCTGTTTCTCTCTGTCCCTCTCTGGCTCACGCTCTAACTCTCTGTCTCAAAAATAAACACACATTAAAAAACAAAACAAAACAACAGTGTTTATTGAATACTTCCTGGGTGCCAGGCGTTGTAGAAGACAATTGTAAGGGTACATGAAATTTCTAGTTCTGCTTTTTCACATAATGTAGCAGGGGTGGTTTCATGTTGCAACATTGTTTTTATGATTCTCATTTGTAATGGCTGCTTAGCAGGCTGTGGCAACAGTGTACGTACTATCATGTAATTAGCCATTCTTAATTGTTAACTTTTGGTGGCTTCTATTGCCTTATAATTTCTGATTACGATACTCTTCAAATCTCTCTTAAAAATTAAATTCTTACGGTGATGTCATCAATTGCATCTTACTTTAATGTCAAATAAACCGCCTTAAAGTATTTATAAATATTCAATCATTGTAAATGAAATGTGTGCCTTATGAAATAGAAGGAAATGAAATGGCAAAAGTAACTAGTGGCTATGAAGGGCACACAGAAACACACATGCACATATATGTATACATACTTGCCTTGCACATGTACGACTTACCACAGCTGTTTCTCCATTTGATGGAAATTTTTCCCAAGACTTAAAATTATGGATAGAAAATTATATCACTCGACTTGCTGCAGAAAGTTTTCATTTAATACAAACTCTATTTGTAAGCACTTAAAAAGCTAAACTAAGATACGTACATTTAAGAGTGACTTGCTCCTCAATATCAATATAAAATGCAAGAGTTAGGGGTGCCTGGGTAGCTCAGCCAGTTAAGTGTGTCCAGCTTTGGCTCAGGTCACAATTACATGGTTCATGAGTCCAAGCCCTGCGTCAGGCTCTCTGCTGACAGCTCAGAGCCTGGAGCCTATTTTGGATTCTGCATCTCCCTCTCTCTCTCTCTACCCCCTACGCTGCTTGTTCTCTCTCTCTCCCAAAAATAAATAAAACAAAACAATTAAAAATAAAATAAAAAGCAAGTGGGATTTCCCTTCACATATCATAAAACTATAATAACAAGAATTACTTTGGCCCTATACTGCCTTTAAAAGTGTGGTAGTGAAAGTGAGTGGCCACCATTACATGTGTTTATATATGTAAAAGCTTGTTTCACAACAAGGCTTTTTTTTTTTTTTTTTTTTTTAAGTTTATTTTGGGGCGCTTGGGTGGCTCAGTCGGTTAAGTATCTGACTTCAGCTCAGGCCATGATTTCGCAGTTTGTGAGTTCAAGCTCCACAGGAGGCCAGAACATTTGGGGAAGAATTTCTGGGGTCCACACATATACATGTGTGGTGAGCTTATCACAAAATACGTAGCAGCACCTTTGTTGATTGCCTTGACCCCTGCACAGGCAATGTCAGAATTCAGCTGAGGCCAGATCTTTTTCCCTTGTAATCAAACAGAGCAGGACTGATGTCAGATGTATACAGGCACAGATCTGAAAGGGGCTTCTCATATTGGAGGTTAACGTTCATCTTCTTCATGGACAGACATCAAAATTATGGGGACAAGGTTACCCAGCACCACACACACACACACACACACACACACACACACACAAACACACACACACACCATTGTATTAACAGTTGTGATTGTAATTCTCCACTCCCAAGTTACGGAGCATTCTTTACTTAAAAAGTGGTCAGTTCCCAGAGGGTGAAACAGAAGGCAGAATTCTGAAGAAGAAAATAGGGAACGGGGCGCCTGGGTGGCTCAGTCAGTTAAGCCTCCGATTTCAGCTCAGGTCATGATCTCACAGCTTGTGGGTTCGAGCCCTGCATCGGGCTCTGTGCTGATGGCTCGAAGCCTGGAGTCTGCTTTGGATTCTGTGTCTCCCTCTCTCTCTGCCCCTCCCCTGCTCATACTCTGTCTCTCTGTCTCTCAAAAATAAATAAACATTAAAAATAAAAAAAAAAAGAAAATAGAGAACAAATACAGAAGTTAGGGGTTCTGGTCATTGTGACACAGCAAGCCCTTGAAGGAGGACATATCACTCACTCCTACTGCAGGAAGGGCCCCAACTCTTGCCGACACACCTGGAGGGGGTGAGCCAAGACCCTGTGGTCCCCATTACCGTGGATGGAGGCGCTGGGCCCCTCTGAGCAGGGGCGCCTGCAGTCGTGTGGGAATTCCTTTGCTGCACTGGTGAACAGATGCCCAGCACCCCCAGGTCCTCTTACCAAAGGGAATCACCGAGCTCCTTCCCAGAGAAAATCCTTTGCACTCAGGATTCTGCTTGACTAGATAAATCTGTGAACATGTTGCAGTTTGTAGCTTTCCCTCTGTTGTGGCTCTGAGGTTTTATCACTAACAAATTTGGTTGCCAAGGCAACCGTGCAGCAGAGTTTAGTCTCCTGACACCCATCCACCTAGGCTGGCTTTTGATCGACGCAGGCTGGCTTAAGTGGTAGGAGTTTGAGGTTGTATTTGGGGTTTTGTGAACTGTTGCCATTAAATCTCCCCCTCAAAAATCCACAGAGAAATGACCACTCAGTACCTGTAAAGGGTCATGCTTTCCCCTTCTATGTCCAGGTCCTTCTCGTTCGTCTTCCTCCCTGCCTACTAGGCAAATGCAGAGAGATCATCAGAGGAAAGAGTCGGGATTGGAAGGAGGTTGCATGGTGAGGCTCAGCCATCAACTGAGGGGTGACCTTCCACCTTTGCGTTGCTCTTCAGAGCTTGCTTGCTGATGCCATTGGCCCAAGGTCACAGTTTGGGTGGCAGAGCTAGGCACCAAGTTCTGAGTTTCTGATGTCCAATCTGTTGCCTTTTCCACTGTGCTAAGCTGGGGAAGCTGGAGAATTACAGAGGAGGTGGGCCTCCAGGGAGCACAGAGAGCCGCACTGGATTGCTACTCAGCCGCATTACTCAAGGTGCCAACCCATGTCAGCCAGCCAGGCTTCTTTCAACGACAGGTCCCTGGAGTCCAGACCCACAGAACCCAGTACCTACCACATCGTGTTGAAATATTCCAATGGTTGTGTGCCTCCCTGCTTTTGTTTTCCTGACATCTCTCTTTCCCCTGGAGAACTGACTCCGTTTCATCCCGTGGTGGGATGCCCAATCAGAGGGCCGCCGAACTGTGGGACTGGGCCCTGTAAGTCAAGGTTGGGACAAGAATGGTGCCCCATCTCCCATCCAGAGTGACTGGTCAGATGGACGTGCAGCCTAAATGGTTATTCCCAGTCCGTCTTGCTGTAGGGATGCCAGGAGCGACAAGCTTCTTCTTTCAGGTTGTGACCTTTAATGGTGGAGGCTGCCTTTCCCACCAGGTAAAGATAGTCTGACTGTGGCCAAAGGGAATGAGACAAACATGCAAAGAGAAATAACGATGAGCAGAGTTAAGAAATGGAGAGCCATACCCACTCTGTGCCATCTGCCCATGCCTGCAGCTAGTACCTCGCCTGGGCTTTGCTGTCACCTGGATCAATACATTATCACCCAATTTCTGCACCAGTTCCTGATTACAGATCAAGGTGAAGGCCAGGTATAGATCTTCTGGCTATGTTCCAGAGTTACCACTTATTGGAATTGTCAGTTTCCAATTGTTATCTAGATAAGTAAAAGGACCCAGTATCAGTGAATAAGTAGAACATAATACCGAAAAGGGCACCTGGGTGGCTCAGTCGGTTGGGCGTCCAACTTTGACTCAGGCCATGAGCTCATGGTTCGTGGGTTTGAGCCCTGTGTCGGGCTCTGTGCTGACAGCTCAGAACCTGGAGCCTGCTTCGGAGTCTCTGTCTCCCTCTCTTTCTCTTCCCATCCCCTGCTCACTCTGTCTCTCTCTGCCTCTCAAAAATGAATAAATGTTAGAAAAAAATTTTTTTTAAAAAGGAGAGCGCTTCCATCCAAATGCCCACAGAGAATGCTTCCAGCCTTTCTCCCTCGCCCTCCCTTGCTCTCCCTGTTGGGAAGAGGAGTTAACCTAAGGTTTAGAGCTTGACCATCACTTTATTTGTAGGTGGCTTCGCTTTAAAATGATCGACAGGCTGCCATGCCCTTTCTGTCCTACCTGTGGGAGGCGGCTGGTCTCCCTCTCTCACAGCTTTCCTAACTACCCCCAGTGGAATGAATGCACTGGGGGCCCAGCTGTGTTCATTCCTGGGGGGGAGAGTAGGAAGGCTGGACTGAGCTACAGGCTTAAGCCAAGTTCTCAGCATAGTTAGCCCAAAGCCCTGCGTTATAGTTCTGGTTTGCCCAGGTTGACAGAATACTTTTCTCATATGCTAAAGTAACCTGCAAAAATTCTGGTACACGAGCCTGGCAAACACAGGAAAGGGAGATGGAGAGAAAAACTGATTTGAATAACGGAAGTGATTCCGCCCACCACCCAGCTCAGTGAATCTCTGGTCCAGAGTATGGAGAGAGAAGACCCAAATTTGCAGCTTCTCTGATCTACTCAGATCCCATATATGTGCCATTTACAGCAAGGGCATCTCACTATTAAAAGTGATTCTAATGCCTAGGGACAGGGCTTTCTCACAAACCATTAGCCTTCAGATACAAGCTAACTACTTTCTCTGGTGCTCACCAGGTTTTTGTTTCTAAAACAGGAGGGGAAACTGGTTGGGTCAGACTCGCTGTGGGACAGGACGGTCCCTCATGTCACACCTGCCCAGGGAGTCTGAAGAGCAGTTTTGAACCAGGAGCTACTCTCCCCTTAACTGAGAGCATCAGCGCCTGCTCTCCATTTCCAAGTTGGCCTTTGGTGTCTGCTCTGAGGGTCAGGGCCCTGGAGGGGAGAAGAGGTGAGGAAGCATCCCAGGCCCCTAGACACTAAGTTACTTGTGCTCAGAGAGGGTGAAGCATCCTGCCCACTTTTGCACAGTGAAGTGGCAGAGCCCTCATTCAAACCCAGGCCTCCCTGGAGGCAGCCCTGGTCCTAACCACTCGGCTGCCTCTGCGGCCTAGTTTAGCAGCTTGCTCTGTCTTGCTCTACAGAAGCACAAATCATGGAAGCTAGAGGGACAGGTAACCATCCGGCACAGCCTGTCACCTAGTGAAGCTCCTCTCTTTCCAGCATCTGCAGTAGCCTGTCAGCTCACCTCTGTTCAGACACCTCGAGGGACAGTGAACTCATTACATCTCTCCAGGCCACCTGTCTCACTGTTAGAGCCACTGCCTTCTACTAAATTGCGCTCTGACTATAAGGTCCCAGCTCCACCCTCTGGACCCTACCTACCTACCTGTCTGCCAGATCCACAAGATGGTCTTTCACTTACCCGAGGCCTGTGTTCCCCCAGAGGCCTCATTTATGCATTTATTTTTCTTGTATGTGCCCCATGCAGAGACATACACAGCACTACTACTGCCCTCTGGGAGCTCACGGACTAGGTGGGTGCTGGTTGTGGACATGGAAACGAGGGTCAGGGAGGCCCTGCAACCAGCAGGTGCACAGTGGAAGCTGGCAGGAGTGGAGACACTTTCACCGATGCTTCCCTGGCACCAAACGCAGGTCCTGGCACACAGCTGGGCTTACATAATGTTGATGAACAGCCAAACCAGCGACACCAGGGAAGGCTTCCCTGGGAAGGTGTTCTCCGGGCTGGGTCTTAGAGGCAAGATCTGTATCAGCCTAGAAGCAGACTAAGTCTGAAAACCTCTGGTTTGGCAAAATTTTGGTTTACTTTCAAGATTGAAAAATTCTGGGAGCCTGGGTGGCTCAGTCGTGAGGCATCTGACTTTGACTGGGGTCATGAACTCACAGTTAGAGGGTTCGAGTCCCACAATGGGTGAGCTCCGGCCCTGCTTCGGGTAAAACCACGAGCTCTGGGTGAGCCCTGCTTCTCTCTCTCCCTCTCTGCCTCTTGCTCACTTGTGCCCCCCCCCAAAAGAAAACAAAAAAGAAAAATCGGGCAATTTCCAAAAAGAAAGAAAGACAGAAAGAAAAATGGGAGCTTTCACAATAAAAGCTGGACTTGTAGCCTCTCCTGAAAACACAAAAGATCTTGCAACACGGGGCTGACAAATCCTCTGGGTGACCATCTCTTTGTGCTGAGAAGTTGTGGCTCCAGACATGAGCCACATCCTCCTCCAACCCACTTCTAAAGCTCACACTTTCCTGCTGGCTCCTCATGGACATCTGCGCTGACTCTTGTGTAGAACCCAGCTCTTCAGCTGCCTCATTACTCTTATTTAGAAACCTTTTATTTTTTTTTTTTTAAATATTTTTATTTATTTCTAGGAGAGAGAGAGAGACAGCGTGAGCAGGGGAGGGTCAGGAAGAGAGGGAGTCACAGACTGAAACAGGCTCCAGGCTCTGAGCTGGCAGTCAGCACAGAGCCCGACGCGGGGCTCGAACCCACGAACCGCGAGATCATGACCTAAGCGAAAGTCGGACACTTAACCGACTAAGCCACCCAGGCGCCCCTAGAAACCTTTTAATTCAAGGCTTCTCAACTTGAAGAAGGAAGGAAAGATAGCCTCATAGGGATTTTTCAAATCACTCTTGTGTTCTAGAAGGATTCCCACTGTCCCCGCTCTCTCCACCCACCGTCAGAAGCCCAACCTCACCCCTGCCACGCTGGCAGTGCTGAAGTGTGGAACTTCCACCCACGAAGTTTCCCCGATCCCACAGGAAGATGTGTCGACGCTTACTCTCATCTCACATGGCGGCAGTCACGCCCCCTTCTTGCTAATCATCACTAGAGTCTGTCACCTAGCAACACAGCATCCAGTGAGAGAGCAACCGCACACCAGTTCATTCATCCCTTCAACAGACATTGACTGAGCTGCTCCCACGCCTGGGACAGTCAGGGACTCAAAAAAGATTCATTGCATGAATGAA
The DNA here is from genome assembly GCA_017311185.1 of Proteles cristata cristata. Taxonomy (NCBI): domain Eukaryota; kingdom Metazoa; phylum Chordata; class Mammalia; order Carnivora; family Hyaenidae; genus Proteles; species Proteles cristata. The sequence continues at coordinate 471,362 of JAESUZ010000358.1, read as the reverse complement.
TGAAGATACAGGGATGAATGAGGCCCCAAAGGAGATCATACTCTGGGCAGCAGAAAAACCAGATTGAAAAAAAACAACAACAGAGTTATAATACAGGCTATAACAGATGGGTGTATGCATATGTGAATTCCAAAGAAGTCACAGGCCAGTATAGAGAAGTCAGGGAAAGATGAAGGGATAGTTCAATTAGGTCTTAAAAAGGAGCGGGAGGGGCTCCTGGGTGTCTTCGTTGGTTAAGTGTCTGACTTTCGCTTAGGCCCTGATCTCGCGGTTCATGGGTTCGAGCCCCGCGTCAGGCTCTGTGCTGACTGCCAGCTCAGAGCCTGGAGCCTGTTTCAGTCTGTGACTCCCTCTCTCTCTGACCCTCCCCGGCTCACGCTGTCTCTCTCTCGGTCTCCTAGGAAAAAAAAAAAAAAGGAGCGGGAGTTCGTTAGGACAGGAAGAAGGAACAGAAGAATCCATATACCAGGGCAAAGGAACATCACAGGCAAAAGCCCTGAGGTATGGTACTGCGTGGCACATCTGAGGCCATGGGGAAGTTCAATATCAATAGAGCAGAGGGTATACCAAGATTCCCAAAACCCATATCCACAAGGTTCAAGCCTGCCCTAAAATTCAGACAGCAGATCAGAGTCCTTTTGAGACAGAGGCCAGGTACACAGCCCAGCACGGCCTACCCTGGGCACAAGGACTGGTCAGGAGAATGTTTGCAGAATAAAGCTGAATATGCAACAGAGACAGGAAGGGAAAACAGAAGTAATTCCCACACCACGCACAGGCCAAGATGCTTTCTCACTTGTTTCCCTCAAGGTTGCTGTACAGCCCACAGGCCCTGAACGATCTGGCCCTGCCCATTTCACCCTTCCCCGTGCCTCCTAGTCCTGGGTGGGGGTGTGGACAGGCGCTTCCTGAGGTTACGGTCTCTGTGTTACCTCAACATTTCTCTCCTGCCTTTTCAGTCTTCCAGTATCTGTTTAACCAGTTTCCTACATTAAGTTCTCCTGCTTAGGGGGCACCCTGGTGGCTCAGTCGGTTAAGCGTCCAACTTTGGCTCAGGTCACGATCTCACGGTTCGTGGGTTCAAGCCCCACATCAGGCTCTGTGCTGACAGCTCAGAGCCTGGAACCTGCTTTGGATTCTGTGTCTCCCACTCTGTCTGCTCCTCCCCCGCTCGTGCTCTGTCCCTCAAAAAAGAAATAAACGTTAAAAAAAAAAAACCAGTTTGGTGTCTGTTTTCCTGCCTAGAAATGAATAAAGGAATTCATGAGTGGAGACGCAGACCAGCACGAGTGAAAAGGAGAACACACAAAATGAAGATGGGGAGGTAGGCCAGGCCAGCTCACGCAGGGCCCGGGGGCCGAGTGACAACCTAGAGGAGGGGTTCAGGGGACTGGGACCTAGACTTCAGCACTGTCATCACCCTCTCAGCTCCTTGAAGCACCTGATGTTCCTGTGTGCCCCAAGGCTTCCTAGGGCGAGTGCCCAAGACTCTTGGCCCGAAGGGCTTTCTCTGATCACAGGAACATGTCCAATGTGAACACGGCCGCTGTACAAGTGCCAGGAAGGTAGCACCCCCAGCAGCAGTCTTTATGGGGGGCAGTGGAGGGGCCCCTGGGTGGGTCATTGGTTGAGTGTCCGACTCTGGCTCAGGTCATGATCTCGCAGTTTGTGTGGTCAGGTGGAGCCTGCTTGGGCCCCTCCCCTACTCACGTGGTCTCTCGCTCTCTCTCTCTCTCAGAAATAAACAAACATTTAAAAAAATGGTGGGAGGTGGAAGTTAGTGGATAAACGCCAAGCTTCCTCACTCCTAAAGTAGATCCATCCAGAGGAGAGCTATGCCCACCTAAACGGAGTCTGAGACAGCGTCCTAGTTGCCCACAGTGGTAACTGTGCACTGATGATACCTGTGTATCAAGCACACCCTGTCCGTCAGCTTCCTCACCTGTCCTGGCTCACTTTCCCATGACTCTGTGGACTCCCTGGGAACAGTTTCAAAATAGGCCACGTGCTCTCAAACCCTTGCCTAAGGATTTGCATTTGATGAAATCTAAAACAAGATGTTACCAGAGATGGTTCCTTCCAGGAAGTAAGCTCTCCCAATAGGATTTTGGAATCGGGTCCCGTGCCAGCCAGGTGGCAAATAAAGGCTCTGTTACTGATGTCAAGTGGGATGGAGAGAGTCCCAAACATGCTGTACCAGCACACTCACGGGGACTCTAACTTCTGGCAGGCTGGAGTGGGGGACAGGTAGAAGATGCACTGGAGTCTGCGACAACTCTATCATTTGAAAAATAAGGGTAGGGGCACCTGGGTGGCTCAGTCAGTTAAGTGTCTGACTTTGGCTCAGGTTGTGATCTCAAGGTTGCTGAGTTCAAGCCCCACATCAGGCTCCACGCTGACAGTGCAGAGCCTACTTGGGATTCTCTCTCTGTGTCTCTCTCTGCCCCTCCCCTGATCATTCTCTCTCTCAAAATAAAAAACTTTAAAAAAAAAGAAAGAAAATGGGGCACCTGGGTGGCTCAGTTAGTTGAGTGTCAGACTTCAGCTGAGGTCATGATCTCGCTGTTTGTGGGTTCAAGCACCGCATCAGGCTCTGTGCTGACAGCTCAGAGCCTGGAGCCTGTTTCAGATTCTGTGTCTCCTTCTCTCTCTGACCCTCCCCTGCTCACGCTGTCTCTCTCTCTCTCTCTCTCAGAAAAAATTTTTTTTTAATTTAAAAAAAGAAAGAAAAATACAAGGGTAATGATTATTATAAGGATTATGAAGCTGTCTGTCTACTTTAACTACCATGAAAGGCCAGAAGGCTCAAGTCAGTCCACTATCAATTCAAAGCACAGTATGAAAACCAGAAATCTCCATGGTGGTATCTAAACAGACCCTCATCCTCTGTACCCAGAGCACAGACAGTGCTGAAAACCAGGCCAAGATTTTCTTTACAAGTGACAAGCGAGGCTGAAGTCACTGCTCCCTCCCCTGCTAGGGGTTGAAAAGGGAAGCAGTGGGACTCTGGAACCTGGTCGGACATTTGAGTAGATTCAGCTGAGAACCTTAAATGCCCAGATCATCATAACCATCAGGGACAGCAGAACTGGGCCCCTCCCTTTCATAAGGGGAACACAGCCTCTGTTCCCTGGAGACCTCGTAAAGTCCTCGCGGGAGGCCGATGTCCTGCACAATGACACCTGCCCTCCTTGAGATCTGCCCTTTCCTGCCCTCAGGATTTCTAGACCCCAAACTAGGATCAAGTCTTACGAAAGAGCTTCAGAACCTGGCCAATCTGTTCGAGCAGGAACAAGGCCCTGCCTGGGAATGTGTCTGGAGAACAATGGATCAGGGAGGGTGGATTATAAGGCTGGAAAGGGGAGAGTTTATTGATTTGGGAAGCCCTCTCATGATTCAGGATTTAACATTCTGGCAAGGGCTCCTGGACCTCCAGTTCTCATACCCTTCAGAATGGCCCCTTAAAGCTTGGAAACAAAGACATCCTACAGTAAATGAGGTAGAATGCTGGACTTGCCTGGGCAGAGTAAAGACTCGAAAAGCTAAGGGAGGTGAGCACGTTAGAATGGATTTAAAACAGAACCTGCCCGCTGATCACAACCTCTGGAAAACACTGTCTTCCCTAAAACAGTTCGGAACGCACCAATAAGAGGTCGCCATTGTTGAGGAACGGTAGTAGGCAATCTTGCAGGCCTGAGCTTACAGAAAAGATGCAGCTATGGAGCTGGGCTCCTCAGGGCCAGGGTGGATGACGGGAGTCTGAAAGCAGAGGCCAGGTGGTAGTACTCAATCATAGAGACAAGATAGATACAGTTACCATAATGGGGAAGAAAACTGGAAAGGCAATCAGATGGCCTTTAACACAGAGCTCTGTGGTGACTGATGGCCATTATATTGGAAAATCTACATTTCTCACCGACTTGGCAGACATGAACTGGCTCTTACACCAGGACCCATCAAATGAAGGGGAGGCCAGATTCCCTCGAGGAAGGACCCTGAAATGCTGCAACAAGTACATACAATAGAGGCTCCCGACTTCCTCCAAAAAGACTTTAAAGTCATTTACCAGAATAAATGTTCACTATGGAACAGAGGAATACCCAGATCTTTTGAGGGCTGTCGGTTACGGGTCTGAGTTGACCCTGATACCAGAAGACCCAAGTGTCATCACGGCATTCTTGTTAGAATGGAGGCATTCGGGGGTGCCTGGGTGGCTCAGTCGGTTAAGCGTCTGAATTCAGAGCATGATCTCACGGTTCCTGAGTTCGAGCCCCGTGTTGGGCTCTGTGCTGACAGCTTGGAGCCTGAAGCCTGCTTCGGATTCTGTGTCTCTTTCTCTCTCTGCCCCTCCCCCACTTCTGCTCTGTCTCTCTCAAACATAAACATTAAGAAAAAAAAAATAGAAGAAGAATGGGGGCATTCGGACACTGGCGATAATGGAGTTATGGTCCTCTAGCCATTCCCCAAATCTCTGAGTGATCAGAATGGAGTTCTTTATCAGCTGGCAGAGCCACACATTTATTCCTTGACTTGTGGAGTAAGAACCACTATGTTCGGTATAGACCAAGTAGAAGTTCCTGAAACTGTCAGAGTCCTTCCTTTGGCCAACAAAGCAAATGCAAAGCACTCCCCACAGCCTAGATGGAATGGAAGAGATTAGTATTATGTTTAATTCACTGGAATAGCCACACGAATCATGGTATAGGACAGTGGACTACCATAGCTTAACCAAACGGTAGCCCTCATCACAGCCGCTGTTCCTGATGCAGTATATTTACTGGAATACAGCAACACCGCCTCTGGCACTTGGTGTGCTATTGACCTGGCAAGCGCACTCTTTTTAATGGCTACCAAGAAACAGATTGCATTCATCTGCGATGGACAGCAGGCCGCAGTCACTGTCTTACCCCAGAGCTAAGTTAACTCTCCTGCTTTCTATCACAATATAGTCCTGAAGAATCTTGATCACTTTGACACTGACCCACATACCATATCTTGAAGCTGCAGGTCTGTGCTGTGTCTAAAAGGCACTGTTGTGGTGCATATCTGCCACAACTCTCTGTAGCAGGTCTGTAACTGCTCACAAGGCTGTGGTTAATATTTATTAATTCCTTCTTCCACACCCCACTCTATGTTTCTTTTGTCCGCCACCAGAGCTTCAACAGGTTAGCATTCTCTGCCTGGCAGAGTGCCTCAAAACTTCATTTTTGAAGGATCTGAATTCTTCGTGGACCTTTTTTATTGGGGTTGTTTTGATTTCCCATTAACTTTTAATACTGGAAATGCAAGTGATAAGAGGTACCACATGGAATCCTCTGGGCTCCAGACATAGTTTTGCTGCACGCAAGTTGTAACCAACGCTTTGATTTGGCAACTGAGGTGAATCATCTCGGCCAGCAGAGTAAGCTCTTTCTACACCAACTAAGAAATGCAAAATGTCCAGACTCCGATTCAGGGGAGCCATAGAGGTGTCCCCTAATATTAGACATTCTCCCTTGGGAACTAAGACCTCCCATCAAGCTGAAAGTTGTGGGAGGAGAAATTAAAATTTACATGTAATAATGAGAAGAGCAGTTCTGGACCTTTGAACAGCACCATGGATTTATCGATCACTGGTTCAAAGCATTGTGTAAGGTAGACACGATGCTTCCACAGCTTTTTTCTTCTTTCTTTTTTCAACTGGTGCCAGAACAGAATCTCCAGTACGTCATTCCACCATTCTTTCATGCCAGCTGCTTCTGGGCGATGGGGTACACAGTAATATTACTGCATTCTGTGCACATATGCTCCAATTCTTTCGTTAGGAAATTATTCCCTTGATCAGAAGCACTGCTATGTGGAACACCATGAGTGTAGAAGGTTTTTCCAAAAGTCCATGGAGGGTGGCACTGGCAGACAGGCAGGAGTGCCTGGGTGGCTCAGCCGGTTAAGGGTCTGACTCTTGCTTTTGGCTCCGGGCATGATCTCAGCGTCATGGGATCGAGTCCCGCATCAGGCTGTGCACTGAGCGTGGAGCCTGCTTACAATTTTCTCTCTTGGGGTGCCTGGGTGGCACAGTCAGTTAAGCATCTGACCTGATTTCTCTTCAGATCATGATCTCAGTTTGTGGGTTTGAGCCCCACAGAAGGCTCTGTGCTGACAGCTCAGAGCCTGAAGCCTGCTTTATATTCTCTCTCTGTGTCTCTCAAAAGTAGACATTAATAAACAATTAAAACAAAAAAAAAAGCTTGTTTGAGGTTTGTGGTTTTGAAATGTGCCTTGTCCTTAAGCCCTATATCTCTAGCTTTCTTCCTTCACATCAAAATTTCTTCAGAGATTAGCCTATCATTCTCTCACTACTGTTCTCTCCGGTCTCTCCCGTTGGGCTTTCGGCTGTCACTCCTTTGAAACTGCTCTTGCCAAGGTCACGGATGGGTGTCCGTGTTACTAAACTTGCTGGTAATTTTCATGTCCTCCTCTTCCTTGACCTCTCAGTGGCATTTCAGACTGTTGAGCTCTCCCTCTCTCTTGGAACACTTTCTTCCCTCGACTCCTGAAAAAGCACATTCTCCTGCTTTGCCTCCAACCTCACTGGTTACTATCCACACCAACTCCAGTCCTGTGACTCCAAATATGCTACATGCTCTCAACTCCCCGATTTACAGCTCTAGCTCTATTCTCATGTCTGAGAAATCTCTTTAAATGCCTCCCTTTGTGATATGCCCACTTGGGTACCTAAGTGGCAGCTCAGATGTAACTTGGTGGAACTCTATTTTGATTCCCCTCATTCTCCCATATCTGGTCCCCATGGCAGTTAATAAAAGAGCTGCCAGCCACGTAGCTTCTCATTCTTGAAGCCTCTTTCTTTCAAGCTTTCTGTGCAATGAATCGGCAAATCTGGTCACTTCAACCTCCAATTTGCACCCCACATCACAACACTTCTCACCAGCTCACTGGCTCCTCTGCTCAGGGTTTTTTTTTCCCCCCCGGGGGGGGGGGGAGGGGGAGAGGTTAGGGAGGGCAACCTGGAGTTCCCAGAAAGCACTTCCAGGGCTTTCCTCCATCATTCTCTTTCAACACCTCCCACCCACCACTATGTTTATCTCCATTTCAATTCTAATCAAGTCTTTATCCTCCACTCCTTGATATTTTAACCAACTCAGTTTTTTAAAAGTTTTCTCAACAAACAATAGGCTTTTCGTCAAAATCAGGGTAGTGTCAGGGGACCAGGACAACGGAAACATGACCCGAGGCTGCAGATTTGTTTCACAAAGATGGGGAGGCAGTGGGCACTGAGGGATGGACACACCACACAGGAGTTAGTGATTGTACCTGGGTGATGGGCACCTGGGGGCTCATTTTACCACCAAGCCCTTTGTGTTAAAAATTCCCCAGAATAAAATCAAGTAGAGGGGCACCTGGGTGGTTCCTTCGGTTAAGCAGGGGACTCTTGGTTTGGGCTGAGGTCAAGATCTAACAAGGAACTGAGCCCTGCATCCAGCTAGGAGCCTGCTTGGGATTCTCTCTTTCCCTCTTTCTCTGCTCCTCCCCCGCTCCCCTTGTCTCTCAAAATAAATAAACTTACAAAAAAACACAAAAAACCCACACACGTAGAAAACCCAAGGCTACCAACTTCTCTGTACCGACTTTATGGTTACGAACCCTTTTCCTGGGCTCTTAAAGTCAGACCTAGTTCCGGGGATCCGCAACAGAGGGAGTTTCGGGAGAGCTGGCTGTTGTGACAAGCATGAGCGGGACACGGCGAGCCTCCCACTGCCGAGCCACCAGGGCGGGACCGCGGGCGTGTCTACTTGGCTCACCCCCGCAGCTCCGCACCCGGCCGGGCGGCCCACACCTTCCCCGCGGCCGGGAGGACACAGCTCAGCTCGCGGCTGAGGCTCCGCCCCCGGTGAGGCCCTGCACGTGCCGCAGGGGGACCCCGGGCGCCTCCTCCCCCGCCCCCACCGCGGGCACGTGACCGCCCTCCCAGGTCGGCGCAGGGCCGCGACCGCCCCCTCCCCCTCCCTCCCTCCCTCCCTCCCGACAGCAAGGGGGAAGCGCTAAGGCTCTGGTCCCTGGGCAGCCACAGCCCTGGGGTTTTGGCGGGTGGCTCGAGTTTCGGGCCTCACGAGGGTCAGAGAAACACCCTGGGGCGAGGTGACCCACGCCAGCCCGGGGCCGCCCCCGCGACCTGGACCCTCGGTCCCCGGGACGCGAGCGCGGCGGGGCCAGGTGGCCGGGTGTGGCCGCGCGCTGCGCCTCCTCCGCGGAAGTCCCTGGGCGCCGGCGGCCGGGCCGGGGGACGAGCGGCCGATTGGAGCGCCGCCGCCCTGCGCCCCGCCGCGCGCCCTGCGCCCCCGCCGCCCCGCGCGGGCCCTTTGTGTCTCCGGGGCTGGGGAAAAGGAAAGCGCTGGGGTTTTGTTTTCCCGTTCGAGTTCCTCTTCCCAGTCCGCCCTCCCAGCGCCTCCCGCCGGAACCCCGGGCGGACAGCCCGCCCTCAGAGTGCGGGGACAAGCCCCGATCGTAGGGAAGCAAACGCGTCCCGCCCGTCCCTCTGCGTGCCGCCTCCAGAAATGGCGCCGGTGTCCCGACGCGGGCCGGGTCGCGCTCGGGAGGCAGGTGTGACCCAGGGGCCTGACCGCGCAGGGCAGAGGGCGGGCGGGTGGGGGCCGCGGCCCGAGCCGCCGGCATTTCAGAGCTGCGAGCTGGGCACCCCCGAGGGGAAGGGCCAGGGACACCGGCGGGGCCGAGGTTGCGGGCGGCTGCTGCTAGGAGATCCCGCAAAGTAGAAGGTCGGTTTCGCGGCCCGGGCGGGACGGTCGAGGCATTCGTTCCTTTGAACCACGGGGTTGAGGAGCCTGCCGCTCCCCTCCCCGTCGTTATTCGGGGTGGGGGTGGGGGCTTGGGCGCCGGGAGGGGGGCGGGGGCCGTAAAAGGTACGGAGACGGAGCCGACGGGACACTGCTGTAGAAGCCGGCAGCGCTTGCACACAAGATCTGTACGACCTCAGCCAGTCGCCCCTCTGCCTTGGATTCCTGGTCTGTGTAATGGGAACGGCAGTTTAAAATACAGCATTTGTGCTTAGTCCCCGCCATGGTCATCAAAACGCCCTCGGCCTCCTTGCTCCAGAGGAAAACGCTGGGCACAAACCTACCAAAGCCTTAGACACTTCCATTTGGGCAGACCCAGTCACACGGGTTTTCATTCCTTCCTCCCATTAAATATTCTGAGGCTTCTGGCAGCCGGCCTGTGCTGGGCGGAGGCTGCATGATAAAGGCAGCAGGCTGGGCCTGGAGAAGCCAATAAAACGGCCACCTCTTTCCCTGGGGCCAGGAAGTGGGCCCTGGAAGATGCCGGAAGCCAGCCTGCCGGGCTGGACCCTGTCCTGCCCTGGACCATTTCGTGTGTCGGGGCTGAGGGTCTCCAGGAGGTGTCTTGTTCTTGGAATGTTTGCTCCCTGGCGTGTTTCTAGAAAGGCCACGTGCCCTGAACACTGTTGGTGTTCTTCCCAAATGATGGTGAGCCTCAGTGTGGACTCTGAGAAGCCAGACCTGGCCCCCGGGCCCTGAAAGATCTCTTTTTTCTTGACACCTCTGCATTGGGGAACGCTCTGAAGGAAACACCTTTCCTCCCCAAGTCCTGTGGTGTTTAGTGCCTGATGCCTTTGTTCTTCCGCCAATTAAGTGTCAGCACTAGGCTCACTTGGTCCTGTCCAAGGCCTGTCCCCAGGGTGCTTAGTGGGTGAATACTGAGCGAACAGAAGATGTCTTGTCTCTCCCTGAGTGCTCCCCAAAGTCATAACAAATGAATAATCCCAGCTACCGTTCACTGTCTATGCGGTGCCAGCTTCATGCCCTCATGTAAGAGCGGACGCGGCCAAATCCAGGCTGCACTCTGCCGTTGGATGGACTCTGGAGGCAGTGAGCTTCCCATCCTGCCTTGCGGCTCTTGCACAACTCCAGCGGTAGCTGCGTGGTGTATTCTCAGCACAGGGGCCAGAGTCGGCACTGGGGCCTAGACTGTCATCCTGGGAGCTGATGGGCCATCACTTCAGCCAGGGTCCATCCGGATCCTACTGATTCAACCCTGAAATGCCCCTTAAATCCAGGTCTCCTCGTTTGTGCCAGGTCACCACACAGAGCACCATTCCCCTCCCCCCTGCCACCTCCAACCGCCTCTTCTCCCTGTTCAATCCATCCCTATCCTGCATCTTCTGAAAAAGCAGACGCCATCCTTAAAACCCCTGGGGAGTCGTCCCTTGCCCTCTGAATGAAGTCTCCACTTTTTCAGGTGGCTTGCAAAGCTCTGGGCCACATTTTAGCCTATTCCCCAGCCACCCCGCTTCGGGCTTTAAGATGCAGCAAAAGCGAAGCTCTCACTTCCTTGCCTTGCCCCACAGCGCGGCCCTCCACCTGGGATGCCCACCAGCCACACCCGCCTCCCCACGTGCTCTCAGATCACAGTGCTCTATTTGCTCTTCTCGTTCCTCTGCAAGGGCTGGGAGGTCCTCGTGGACGGACCATCTCATTACACACAGACTCCCTAAAGTCCAGCACGGCATATGTTGAGTTGAATGAATGAAAGAATGAATGAAGGGGCTCCAGTGAGTTTCCAAGATAGGCCTCAAGCAAATAATCACAATGTGGCTGCATGCCCACCCAACACCAGAGAAGACCAAGGCCAGAGAAGGCCAGGTAGGTCTTGCGGGGGCCGCTGTGTCGGCCACACGGGGGTCCAGGAAGCTCTTGGCCTTGCCACAGGGAGCTACTGAAGCCCAGTAAGAACGCCTGCCTTCCCCTTCCTTATCTCGGGCCTGCTCTTTTGACTGTTCTAGAAGACTGTCCTGCACTTCACTGTGTGAAGACACCTGTGGGTTCCTGTCAAACTTCTGTGGGGGTGAGGGTGGGGGAGGCACTGAGGTGATTTAATATCAGCTAACGTTTACCACATACCAGGCTTGTGCTAAAGGCTTTTCATGTAGGATCTCATTTAACCCTCACATTCCCATTTTGCTGTAGAGGGAAATACAGCACAGAGAAGTTAAGGAACGTGAAAGCAGAAGGTGTCAGAGCCAGGATTTGAACACAGGTTGTCTTACTCCACTATGATTTGAATTTAGGATAAACAGGTGGGCCTTTTCTTCACTCGTTGGCTTGCAGGGGCTATGAGCCACCTGGTGGTAAACTGGCCTTCTTCCCTCCCGGTGTGGTTTAGAAGCCAAGTCTGAGGGAATTTGCCAAAGCGACCTTGTTACCATGGCAACAGCCATGTCCCTGCGTCTGCAATTTTGCAGGTGGAATTCTCAGTCATATCTGCACACACGTGAGCCTGAGAGATTCAAGCAGCTCCAAAGTGGCCGTACCTGTTGGGATCCTGGGGTGGCATTTGGGGCCGGCCCTGGAGGGCAGAGGGGTGAGGCGCCCTCAGACTTCCCCTCCAGACCAGGCCCAGGTCCCTATTCCCTTCAGTCTGAGGCAACTTCCAAAACACAAAACATGCAGAACAATGACCATCACGGAGCAACTGCCCTTCGACTCAGAAACCTTCAGTGGCTCTGAATCATCCATCCCACTGATGACTTACCCCTTTGGGGCAAACAGAATGCCGACTGACCATCGTGTAGTTTTTCCCTCATTGAAAACAAACCTCTAAACTCTACCGCTGCAAATCCTCTCTCCCACCTGGACCCATCTCTCCCCCCAGCCCACGCTCACCTCCACTGCCCACCGCTGACCCAGCAGGGACATACCTTAATTTTCACCTTGACCACTGTAACAACTCTCCATTCGTCCCTCACGACAGGTGTCCATGGGCTCAGCAAGTATTTCTTCAATCTCTTAGCTGGAGGCCGTGCTAGGAGCTGGGGACTCAAGGGGCAAAGCAGACAGAGCCCACCTCTGCCTCCTGGAGCTGGCGAGCTGGCAGGAAATGCACATGAACTGAGCCAAGGTCAAACCCAGCAATGCTGAGAGTAAAGATGTGGGAGCTCCAGGGCCCAGAAGGAGGAAGGTGAGCTGTGGGAGGGGTCAGGTAGAGGGGGGAGAGAGAGAGAGGAGGCTTGAGGGCTGGGCGGGGCTGGAACCTGGAGAGCACCTTATACCCCAGGCCCAGGCTGCAGGCAGTGATTGCAGGTCCCACCAGGGCAGCGAAGAAAGGCAAGAAAGTTCTAACTTGGCCGCAGCACCCCGGGCTAGCCCTGTGTCTGGATAGCATACTCCAGCTGTGTCTCCTGTAGAGAAATGGAGGATTGGGTCAGGTAGTCTTTTAAGCCTTTCAACAATGTTAAACCCTAGAGAAAGGCCAGATTTGCAGCACAGAAAGTTCTCTCAGGCTGGAGAAAGGCCACCCCAGGCCTCGCTCCCTTGCCTCTCCCTAATCCACCCTAGGTACCTGGGTTCCTCCAGTTCCTCCCTATTAACTTAGAAAGCTGAACTTTATTATTTCTTTCAAAGTACATTGGAAGACTGATACACAAGATTTAACACGTAAAGTCACTAAAATACTGGGGCTAATTTACTAGGAGGGAGAGAGCATAATTAGAATTTGGTCCTGCGTGGGAACATTACAACCAAGGGAAAATGGGTGAGCTATATTGATATATACCAACCAGAAGCGATCTCTAAAAGACAATTAAATAAAAGAAGGCTCAGGCATAGCCTATGGAATATGATCCCACGCCTCAAGGGTCTCAGGGTTTATGGGGTGCCTTGGTGGCTCAGTTGGTCAAGCGTCCACATTCCAGCTCAGGTCGTTCATGGGTTTGAGCCCCACATCGGGCTCTGTGCTGACAGCTTGGAGCCTGAAGCCTGCTTCGGATTCTGTGTCTCCCTCTCTCTCTGCCCCTCCCTCCTCATACTCTGTCTCTCTCAAAAATAAAGAAACCATTAAAAAAATTTTTAAAGGGTTTCAGGTTTTTTCATCTGTAAAAGGAAGATAAAAAACAGTGCGACCTCACAAGGTAGTGATAAGGTTTACATGAGTTTATGTTCTTTACTGTGTTCAGTATTACTTATTAGAGAGAGAGAGCGCGCGTGCGTGCACGTGCATGAGCAGGGGAGGGGCAAAGAGAGAATTGCTAGCAGGCCCTCCTCCCCCCACCACGGTCAGCACTGAGCCCAACAAGAGCCATGAACTTACAAACCATGAGATCATGACCTGAGCCAAAATCAAGAGTCAAGACGCTTGACTGACTGAGCCACCCAGGTGCCCCTAAAATCATTTTGGAAACAAATGAAAGTATGTAGTCCACAACAGTGGTTGGTGACCCAGACATTACAAACAAGGAAACATTCACACAAATATGTAATTGTAAATTATGGTAAATGCAAAGAAGAAAAAGAGGCTCAAAGGACAAATGTGGGAGTCAGGCAAGTAAAGGAGAGGCTGCACACTTTGGGGGCCTCCTACCTGTACCGGGGTTAGTCAGGCCCCAGGAATTTGGGGAAACAAGGCTTTGTGTTGAAGGGGAAATGGTTACTAAAAAGAAGCTGGGGGCCCCGGGGTGGGTCAGTCGGTTAAGCGTTCGACTTCTGGCTCAGGTCATGATCTCACGGTTCATGGGTTTGAGCCCCCCATTGGGCTCTGCGCTGATGGTGTGGAGCCTGTTTGAGAATCTCTCTCTCTCCCCCCCTCTCTCTGCCCCTCCTCGACTTGCACTTTTTTTCTTCTCTTTCTCAAAATAAATAAATTTTTTTTTTTTTAAAGGAGAAGAAGAAGACGGATGGGGCATGCAGGTGGCTCAGTTGGTTGAGTGTCTGGCTTTTGATTTTCGGCTCAAGTCATGATCTTGCAGTCTGTGAGTTCCAGCCCTGCATGGAGCTCTGTGCTGACAGTGAAGAGCCTGCTGGGGATTCTCTTTCCCGCTCTCTGACCCTCCCCCACTCATGCTGTCTCTTTCTCAAAATAAATAAATACACTTTTTAAAAAAGTAATAAAAATAAAAAGAGGCCAGAGAAGTAGACATTGTTGAGTGGAGTCTCTTCTTCAGAAAAGCACAGATAAACAAAAACAAAAATAAACTATTGGAACCTCATCAAAATAAAAAGCTTCTGCACAGCTAAGGAAACAGTCAGCAAAACTAAAAGACAATGGACAGAATGGGAGAAGACATTTGCAAATGACATGTCAGATGAAGGTTGGGATCCAGGGGCGCCTGGGTGGCTCAGTCGGTTAAACGTCCGACTCAGCTCAAGTCATGATCTCGCGGTTTGTGGGTTCGAGCCCCGCATCGGGCTCTGTGCTGACAGCCAGCTCAGAGCCTGGAGCCTGCTTCAGATTCTGTGTCTCCCTCTCTCTCTGACCCTCTCCTGCTCATGTTCTCTCTCTCTCTCAGAAATAAATAAAACATTAAAAAAAAAAAGGGTTGGGAACCCAAATCTATGAAGAACATATCAAACTCAACACCCAAAAACCAGAAAAGCGCAGTTGGATTCTCCCCCGAAATGCAAATCGCACCATGTCATTCCTAGGCTTAAAACCCCTCAGTGGCTCTCTGCCCTGGGGGTAAAGACCAAATTTTGTGTTCTCCATCAAAATCTGGCCCCACATCACCTCCTCCACCTCTCTGAGGTCTGGCCTTACCTGGGATGCCCAGCTTTTCCTATTTGCCCTGGGGCTGGTACTGGAGCTTTCCTTGTGCCCCCTCCCCCGCCCAGCTCTTCCTCAGGCCACACCCCCTCTTGCTCCAGCCCCTCCCCTTAAAGGTGACCTCTCTGGTACCATTCTTCTCTGCTCCTTCCCAGCACCTCCTCTGAGTGGAATTAACACGCAGTCGTTTACCCTGATCATTGTCTCCCTGGTGACTCCAGGGGCTGGGTGATTTTGTTTGCCACTCTCCCTGCTGAGGGTCTTGTGTCTGGGTGGCCTGGCACACACATGAGACACTGGACAGACTCTGGCTGGAATATGCTGGGTGATTCCATGTCCTGGTCATCCGCGGTCCCCTCTGAATGACCTGCTCTCTCTCACCTGTTTCCTGAAAGACTTTCTTTCTCCCCGATGGCTTCATTCATCCACTAACACCTAAGTAACCCTTAGCTCTGATCTAGAGGTTACCTCTTCCGGGGAGCAGCCCAGGCCACTCCCTGGGTTGTCACATTGTGCTGTCATTGTTTCCCTCCCGTTGTCACACTGCAGTACCTCTGCATTTCCTGGAGCTTAGATCCTGGTGGAAGGAGACAGAAGATGAAAAAATGAATAGGAAAAAATATATAGCACTATGAGGGAGAAAGAAGGGAACAGTGTGGCGGGAGAGGTGGCCTTTCAGGGCAGGGAGGTCAGGAATGCTCTCCTGCAAAGAATGACCTTCCAGACCTGAAGCAGAGGGACTGGGGAGCACCAGCCATCTAAGGGGAGAGCAGTCCGGGGTAGCGCAAAGACTCTGCCCCACAGAATGGAGCCCATGTGATTGGAACCGAGTGAACCTGGAGCAGAGAAGAGGAGGAGAGGGCAGGAAGGGTGGAGGCCTGGCTCAGAGTACACAGACCCTGAAACCATTGTAAGGCCTTTGGCTTTTACTCTGAGTGAGATGGGGAAACTTTGCAGAGCTGCAGGCTCAGGAGGGGCAGGATCTAACTTAAAGAAATGAGCATTCAGTGCGCCTGTCCTGGCCAGGCTGAGTCCTGAGGACAGAGAGATGCCAATCAGACACTGAACCAACCCCCCCAGGGCCTCAGGCAGTGGGGTACCCTCCCCCCCAGTCAGATTTGCATTGTAGAAATGTCCTTCCCACCAGCACATGGATGGCCTGGAACGCTTTGCCTGACCTGTATAGTATGCTCTGATAAAGATGGTTAAATAAAACAAATTCCAATTTCTTCTCCACTTTTTCCTTTCCCTGCTTCCTCCCAGAAACATTTATTCAAAGCCTATTATGCAAGCAGCAATACTTGATTACAACCCACAGACCAAAATATCCACAAATGCATACTGATGTAAGGGAGTAACTGAATAAATAAATAAATGGGTCCAGGGGAGAGGAAGGGATAGCTCTTTCTTTCAGTAGGATTCCAGTTAATAAATACAGAAAGAGGGGCGCCTGGGTGGCTTAGTCGGTTAAGCGTCCGACTTTCGCTTAGGTCATGATCTCGCGGTTCGTGGGTTCGAGCCCCGCGTCGGGCTCTGTGCTGACTGCCAGCTCAGAGCCTGGAGCCTGTTTCAGAGTCTGTGTCTCCCTCTCTCTCTGACCCTCCCCTGCTCACGCTGTCTCTCTCTCCTAGAAATAAATAAAACACTGGAAAAAAAAATATAGAAAGGAATGAGGGAAATAGAAACTCGCCACTGGAACACCACAACGATAAGCTTTGCAGGCAAGTTCCACTGATGGACATGAAAACCAGTGGGCAAATTTTGAGGAAAACAGAACATCTGCATGGTCTAAAAATATGTCCCCCAGATATTTGTTAACTACAAAGGAAAAATACTCACAGGACAATGGAGAGAGCTAGTGGACACCATCTTAATCAAGTGATTAGCTTAATCTCCCAGGAATAAGACATAGCAACATCATGGGGCACCTGGGGGGCTCAGTCGGTTAAGCGTCCGACTTTGGCTCAGGTCATGATCTCACGGTTCGAGCCCTGCGTCGGGCTCTGTGCTGATAGGCAGTTCAAAGCCAGGAGCCTGCTTCTGATTCTGTGTCTCCCTCTCTCTGACTCTCCCCTGCTCACGCTCTCTCTCTCTCTTTCTCAGAAATAAATAAAACATGAAAAAAAAAAAGACATATCAACATTCGGTACCCCCTGATGAGAAGAGAGCTCCTTCTATGTTATTCTTCCCCAGAAGCCGTAACCTCATCTCACCATGAGAAAACACAAGACACACCCAAAGTGCAGGACATTCTACAAAACACCTGACCAGTACTCTTCAAATGTCAAGGTCATGAGAGATGAGGAAAATGGAGGAGCCGTCACAAATTAGAGGGGAGTAAGGAGACATGACAGGGTTGATGTGGGTTAGATTTTAGAACAAGAAAAGAAAAAGGGAGAATGTTAATGAAAAAATCGGTGAAATGTTAATAAAGTCTGTAGTTAGTAGCGTTGTGCCAATGTTGTTATTTATTTATTTATTTTGGTTTTGATCATTGTAGTATGGTTATGTAAGATGTTAACCTGAGAGGAAGCTGAGTAAGGGAATATACGGGAACTCTCTGGGCTATTTTTGCAACTTTTCTGTAAGTCTAGAATTATTTCAAAATGAAAGGTAAAAAAAAAAAAGAAAAAAATTTAGAAGCCTATCGTACCCCTTACACCCAGCTTGTGACCTCGAAATACTACTTCCCTCGAAAGGAACCAGGGCTCCTTAGAAAATGGCTGATTGCAGGTCAGAACACAAGGAGTAGAACAGAAGAGGCGTTTGGAATGTTTTGAAACATCAACTGGCAAAGAGGGTATCAAGACTCACAGGGTGTCCCGACGACTCCAGAGCCAAGCTGAAGAGATTTCCACAGACCAGAGATGGGATAATTTGAACATCCATAAGAATAATAACTATAATGGACTAAAGACATCAAATATTTAAATCCATGGGTTCATAATGACGCTCAATGTAATCATTTAAAAAATGAATTTGTCACCCTTGGTGAGTGTTGGAGATCCAGCTTATTATTTTGAAGACCAGTCAATAAAGGGCAAGAATGAAGCATTTAGCGTGCCCTTCCTTTCTGACCTGCACCTCAGAAGAACCAAATAGTTGAGGAAGGGACGTTTCTCCTCATGGAAGTACTCTAGCTAATAGGAGAAGAGAGAACGCTCAAGTTGGATGACTTCCCCTTGCAGCTTCTCATGAGTTAAGGGATCTAAGCATTGAACAGCAATGGCCACTTACGTCACACGAAGAAAGACAGCCAGACATGATTTGCCTCCTAATGAAATCCCACAACACCTCCTATAAGTTAGTCTTGCCAGAAAACGCTAATCAGAATCTAAGCAGGCTCTAGATTAGACTGACTATCAATTTACCAGAAATACAAAAGACAGAGAAGCTTGTTGAGTTATACCACAGGGGTACAGTCAGCAAAATCCAAACTATGGGATACGGTAGGACAAGCGGTATGTTTGCAAAGAAAAGAAAAAGACATGGAGCGGGGAATCATGGATAAAAGAGACCTAACCAACATATCAACTAATTGTACAGTGCAGTTTTAATTTTTACCCTAATTTAAAAAAATAAAAAATAACACTGTAATGGGGCGTCTGGGTGGCTCAGTTGGTTAAACGTCCGACTTTAGCTCAGGTCATGATCTCACGGTTTGTGAGTTCGAGCCCCACGTCGGGCTTTGTGCTGACAGCTCAGAGCCTGGAGACTGTTTCAGAGTCTCTCTCTCTCTCTCTCTCTCTCTCTCTGTCCCTACCCTGCGCACACTCTGTGTCTTTCTCTCTCAAAAATAAATAAACATTAAAAAAAATTTTTAAATGTTTGATAGAAACATCTCTGTCATTTGAGACTATTGGACATTTGACACTGCCTGCCATTTGATAATATTAAGAAATAATTGTATATCTATTTTGTTGTAATGGTATTGTGGTTTTCTATAGGATATATATCTAGTAATATATTTATTTTTCAAGTTTATTTATTTGTTTTGAGAAAAAGAGTGGGTGAGGGGCAGAGAGAGAAGGAGAGAGAATCCCAAGCATGCTTTGTGCCATCAGTGTGGAGCTCGAACTCACCAGCCATGAGATCACGACCTGAGCTGAAATCAAGAGTCGGACGCTCAACCGACTGAGCCACCCAGGTGCCTCTATATATAGTAATATAGTAAAGGATCTTATTTTGAGAGATACACACTGAAATGTTTATTTTATTTAATTTAAAGGTTTTTGTTTTTTTAAGTAATCTCTATACCCATTTTGGGACTTGAAATCACAACCCCTTGATCAAGAGTTGTTTGCTCCACCCACTGAGCCAGCCAGGAGCCCTAGGCACTGAAATGTTTAGAGAAAAAAATGGTAAGAGGAGTGGATTTACTACCATGGAATGCGTCACGGAGGTATGGAAGGGTTTGGTCAGGAATGATTTGATGGTTATTGGGCTGATGAAGTTTCATTATCTTATTCTAATTTTTAGCATATATCCAATATTCTATGTAATAAAATCTTTTACAAACATCTGTACTCTACAACTTAGAGATAATAACTATTAACACTTTGTAGGTTATCAGTGTCATTCCTTTAAAAAATTGATGTAGGATCATCTGGGTGGCTCAGTCGGTTGAATGTTTGACTCTTGATTTCTGCTCAGGACATGATCTCACAGTTCATGGGTTCAAGTCCCTCATTGGGCTCCACGCTGACAGTGCTGAGCCTACTTGGGATTTTCTCTCTCTCTCCACTCCTTCCCTGCTTGTGCTCTCTCTCTCTCTCTCTCTCAAAATAAGTAAATAAACTTTAAAATAGAGAAAGAAATAATTAAAAATTGATGTATATGTGCCTGTGTATTCTATAAAATTGGATCATACAATATAGATCTTCTTAGCAACCTGTTTCTATATTACCATAACAATAAATATTCTACTACTGGATAATTTTTAAAAGTCTTTCATGCCTCAGCGTGACCGATGTGGTATTAAGCCTGGTTTCCTACCACCAAGGCAGCCTGTGATCTAGGGGTGGGAGTAAACTTCACCTCTGTGACTCGGTTTGCTCCTCTCTATAATGGGAGGGCCCTTTCTCATTCGCAGCTGTACAGTTTCAAGGACATAATATTCACTCTGCTGCCCATGCCTCCCTTCCAGAGGAGTCCTGGACTTGATTCTATCCTCCATACCTCTGAAAGACGGTGTCCTGCACACAGTAGGCACTTATCATTATATCAATGAGCTCCACTTCAGAACCTGAAGTTCATTTCATTATCATAGCATTACTGTCATTCACACATCTTCCTCTGGGCAGTGTCCCTACCTCCCAGGCTGTATAGGGATTTCTCTGGGGTCCCAGAGCCCCCAGTTCTTCCCACAGTTGCACTGTGATTTATGGTTACCTTTTTAGCTTCTCCAGCAGACCTGGAGCTCCTCAGGCCCCCAACACCTGACTGAGGGTCTGGCGCAGAGGAAGCTCTCATAAATGTGTTTCATTTCACTAAATAAAACATGAAAGAAAAGCCACCCAGGGTGCTTGACCAAGAGTATGTGTGAATACTCAAACCCCAATCCAAATTCATAATCCTTAGGGACTTTTTATAAAATCAAGTGCCAAGGCAATTGACACTTAGTAGGCCAAATGGTTCCCCCCTTTCCTTGGGAGGTAGAGGAGGAGCCTTAAAGGTGGTGAGCCAGTGGGACAGCCAGGAGGGAAGGATCGAGTGTGAAGTCCTGGCCGTGGGGAGGGAAGGAAGCAGGGGGTAGGGCGCCTTGGCCCCCACCAGTCGGCTGTGCTAGGTGAGTCCCTGGGTTGAGAAAAGAGAGAGAAAACCCTAGATGCCTTCCTGCTTTCCCATTTGGCAATCATGATTGCTCCAGACCCAGCACTGCCCCTGCCCACTTCCTCCTAATATTCCCGCCTCTCAGCCTGTGGTCTGCTCTGGTTGGCCCTGGGCCTCACCCACACCCCCGGCCTCCCTCCGGCCTCCCTCCTTCGGGCCTGTTTACCTGGTGTCCTACCAGACGCTGTGGGATGTGTACTTCCGGCCTCGCTCAGGCTGGGGGCCAGCGATATGGCACAGGGAGCTCTTTTGTTTCTGCTGTAAAGGAGGGACATCAGCTCAGATAGACTCCTGTTTAGCAGAGCTAATGAGCAGTTGTTGGGGAGAGGAATACCCTTGTCCAGTTTGCAAAGCCCACGGGGACACTCGTTGCCCAGGCTGTGGGACCTGAGCCCCTCCAGGCAGGATCCACGACCATCTAGGTGCCTGCTGAGTGACACAGGGCCTGGCTTTTTGCTGGAGGAGAGCTGGAGGGGGCTTGGAAAATATTTACTGAATGAATGAATGAATGAATGAATGAACCCTGGTAAATAGAGCTGCACTAACCACTGAGGCAAAACAGGAAGGAGCAACAGTTCTGAGGTCAGGCAGACAGACCTGAGTTCAAGCCCTTTCTCTGCCAGGTACTCACTGTGAGATTGGGGACAAGCCACTTACAATGTCCTGGACCCCTGGTTCATAAACTGTTAAATGAAAGCAGAAAATTCTACCTTGTTTATGACATTTACACGGGGCGTCTGTAGAGCATGAGTCACATAATAGGCTTAATAAATGGTCACTGTTGTTAGTTTTATTTACTGACTCAACAAATGTGCATCAAGCACCTACTCTGTGCCACATGCTTTCTAGGCACATGGACCAGATCGCTGAACAAAACACACCGAGACCTATTGCCTCATGGGGTTTATATTCAGGCAGAGGAGAGAGGCAATAAACAACAGATGAGTGAAGTAGCATGTTGGAAAGAGATAAATGCCATGGGAGAGAAAACAAGCAGAGAAGGTTATGAACTGAGGCATGCAGTGGGGTGGGCTGGGTTGTCATTTTATTTCATTTCTTCTTTTTTTATTTTTTTAAATTTTTATTTATTTCTAAGAGAGAGACAGCATGAGCAGGGGAGGGTGAGAAAGAGAGGGAAACACAGACTCTGAAACAGTCTCCAGGCTCTGAGCTGGCAGTCAGCACAGAGCCCGACGCAGGGCTCGAACCCACGAACCGCGAGATCATGACCTAAGCGAAAGTCGGACGCTTAACCGACTAAGCCACCCAGGCGCCCCACATTTCTTCTTAAATGTGGGGGCATCTGGGTGGCTCAGTCCGCTGAGCGTCGGACTCTTGATTCGTCTCAGGTCATGATCTCACTGTTTCTAAGTTCGAACCCTGTGTCAGCTTGGTGCTAATGATGCAGAGCCTGCTTGGGATTTGCTCCCTTTCTCTCTGCCTCTCTCCTGCTCTCTCTCAAAAAATAAAATAAAATAAAATAAAATAAAATAAAATAAAATAAAATAAAAGTTTATTTACTTGTTTTGAGAAAGAGAGAGAGAGTGCAAACAGAGAGGGGCAGTGAGAGAGGGAGAGAGAGAATCCCAAGCCCCTATTTGGGGCTCAATCTTGCAAACCTCGAGATCATGACCTGAACATAATCAAGAATCAGGAGCTTAACCCACTGAGTTACCCAGTCGCCCCCGGATTGTCATTTTATTTTATTGTATTATTATTTTTTAAGTGTTTACTTATTTTTGAGAGAGAGAGTGAGAGAGAGTGTGAGCAGGAGGAGGGCAGAGAGAGAGGGAGACACGGAATCTGAAGCAGGATCCAGGCTCTGAGCTGCCAGCACAGAGCCCTCCATGAGACTCGAATTCAGGAGCTGTGAGATCATGACCTGAGCTGATGTTGATGGCTTAACTGACAGAGTCACCCAGTTACCCCTGGACTGTGATTTTAAATAGGGTGTCAGAGTAGGCTTCATTAAGAAGGTGGCATAGGAGCCTTTGCTGGAGGTGAGGGAGGCAGGTGGGCCAGGATCTCAAGGAAGAGTAACCCAGGCCTGTGGAGAGCCGGTGTAGGGGCGGGGTGTTGCGTGCAGTGGTTGCAGAGGAATGAGCAGGGAGAGGAAGTCAGGGGTAGGAGAGGGATGAGAAGAACAGAATCCCGGTGCCCGAGCCGGTGCAGGTGGCAGGGGTGGTGGTGAGGGGTAGTCAGATTCTGGGTGTATTTTAACGAGTCCGCTTGGTTTCCCAAGGGGTTGGATGTGGAATGTGAGAGGGAGGGAGGGTCCCAGAGGTATGTGGGGTTTGAGCCTGAACAAGTAGAAGGATCAGTTGCCCTGATGGTGGAGGCTGCAGGTGAAGGAGGTTTGGGAGGAGATCAAGGGGTCAGGTTTGGATGTTTGTTTGTTTTTAAGCTTATTTATTTTGAGAGTGAGAGAGAGAACACACATGCGTGAGGGAGGGAGGTGCAGGGAGAGGAAGAGAGAGGCTCTGCACCATCAGGGCAGAGCCCAATGCGGGGCTCGATCTCACGAATCTTGAGATCGTGTCCTGAGCCAAAGTCAAGAGTCAGATGCTCAACCAACTGAGCTCCCCAGACGCCCCCCGTTTTCGACGTATTAAGATACAGATGTCAGTTAGCCACACAAAGATATTTAACAGGCTAGTGACAAAAATTTGGGAGTTAGTACTGCTGCGATTTTTCCTCCACTCTTACACTTGGTCCTGACAGCAGCCGGTGAGAAAGGCAGATTATTTTCCCAGCTTCACATAATGGAAGTCCTACCAGAGTATATGCCCTTTCGAAGAATTGAAAACAGGCGTTCAAACAAATACTTGTCTGTGAATGTTCACGGCAGCAGTATTCACCATAGTCAAAAGGTGGAAACGACTCAGATGTCCATCAGTGGATGAATGGATGTATAAAATGTGGGATGCCCATTCAACGGAATATCATTCAACTGTAACAAGGAAATCTCAAGAACATATTAGGTAAAAGAAGCCAGTTGCAAATGACCACATAGCGTATGATTCCATTCATATGAAATATCCCGAATACGTAGATTTACAATTAAAAAAATTGTTTTTTTAATGTTTTATTTATTTCTAGGAGAGAGAGAGAGACAGCATGAGCAGGGGAGGGTTGGAGAGAGAGGGATACACAGACTCTGAAACAGGCTCCAGGCTCTGAGCTGGCAGTCAGCACAGAGCCCGATGTGGGGCTCGAACCCAAGAACCGCAAGATCATGACCTAAGCGAAAGTCGGACACTTAACCGCCTAAGCCACCCAGGCGCCCCACAATTTTTTTAAAAGTAGGCTCCAAACCCAACATGGGGCTGCACTCAATACCCTGGGATCAGGAGTGGCATGCTCCACCAACTGAGCCAAGAAGTCACTCCCAGAATAGGGAAATTTAAATCTATAGAGACAGAAAGCAGATAAGTGGTCGCCAGGGGGTTGGGGGAAGAAGGAAACAGGGAGTGATTATTTAATAGCTCCAATATCTCCTGTGCCAGTGATGAAAATGCTTTGGAACTAGATGGAGGTGATGATTGTACAGCATTGAAAATGCACAAAGCGTCACTGAATGATAACATTTCAAAATGGTAGACTTTAGGGGCCCCTGGGGGGCTCAGTCGGTTAAGTGTCCGACTTTGGCTCAGGTCATGATCTCCCGGTTCATGAGTTCGAGCCCCGCATCAGGCTGTGTACTGACAGCTCAGAGCTTGGAGCCTGTTTCGGATTCTGTGTTTCCCTCTCTCTCTCTCTGCCCCTCCCTGGCTCTCACGATCTCTCTCTCAAAAACAAATAAACATTAAACAAACCAACCAACAAATAAATAAATATAATGGTGGGCTTTAGGGGCACCTAGGTGGCTCAGGTGGTCAGACTTTGGCTCAGGCCATGATCTCCTGGTTCATGAGATCGAGCCCCACCTCGGGCTGTCAGCACAGATCCTGCTTGGGATTCTCTCTCTCCCTCTCTCTGTCCCCTTCCCCTGTACTCTCTCTCTCTTCTCTCTTTCACAAATAAATAAGCATTTAAAAAATAAGCATTTAAAAAAATAAATAAAATGGTTAACTTTATGTTATGTGAATTTGACCTCAGTAAAACAAGCAAACAAAACCTCTGAAGCACCTAACCCCTGTCTCCCGTAGCTCCCTGCCCCGTGTGCTGACACCCCGGGGCCCGGCAGTCTCTGTCCCCTTGGAGCAGAGTAGCCAAGAGAAGCCAAGAGAAGCAAAGGGATGTGTCCCCTGCAAGATCAGTTTAGAGCAACTGGATTGCCCAAACCCCAAACCAGGAAATCTGGTCTGACAAGCATGGGATTCACATCTGAAATCAGCCCTGCCCTAGACAACCTGTGGCTGGGGGTGGTCAGAGGGAACCTGTACTTCCAGGTCTGATTGGTTCTGCTTGGGAAGGAAAAGGGGGGGGTGGGGGGAAGCCAAACCTTTGTATTTAATCCTTTGGGGTCCAAGGCTCCCAGAGCCAGGAGGGACTTTAGACAACATCCGGAAGGAAATGGAAGCTCTGAGCAGATAGATCTCTTCTCCCAAGTCACACAGCCTGTACATGGCTGGGCTCAGTCTGGGAGGAAGGGCACCCGTGTTTATATAGCACTGGCTCTTGTTCAGGTGCCTCAGCGGAGTTTTGTGACCCACCTGCAAGATATATGTTAGTGGCTCCATTTTGCCAAGGAGATTCAGGGAGGCTTAGTGACCAGGCCAACATCACACAGTTATTAAGGAACAGGGCTGGGGGAGCCCTGGCTGGCTCCTGTATGTTAAGCTTCCTATTCTTGGTTTTGGCTCAGGTCATGATCTCACGATTTGTGAGATCGAGCCTCATGTGGGGCTCTGCGCTGACAGCACGGAGCCTGCTTGGGATTCTCTCCCTCTCCCTCTGCCCCTTCCCCGCTTACACTCTCACTCTCTCAAAAATAAATAAACTAAAAAAAAAAAAAAAAGGCAGTGGCTGGCAGTTGAATATGGGTCTACCTGATTCTTTACAATCTGTAAGTCTTGCTAAGGCTTTTGTCTGTCTTGTTCACATGGGTATCCCCAATGCCAAGAGAATGAATGAATGGGTCACACCAAGGTCGTTTCATTCTTCTGTCCCTCCTTGCAGACTCACCCCGTTCAAAGTTAACAAACGCTCTGGGGCGCACTAGCACAGTTGCCATGGTAACTGAACTCTTAGAACTTAGAGACAACAGCTACAGTCGATTCAGGACAAAAGCAGCAAAGCTTCTCTTGCTAAACTGGGTGAGGCTTTTCTGTCCAAGCTGACAAGGGTTAACACAAACCAGCCAAGAGTGAGAAGATATTTGCTAACACATCTTTAATGTTACTGAGCATGGTTATTGACTAAGGACCCTTGGTTACCCACCACTGTCACCTTCACCACAGATGTGTGGCTTAAAAATGGTATCGATTGAGGACATCTGCCTTTAAGTGGTAACGAAATTATAACCCCACTCTACCACCAGTGCCTGGGGTCAGCCGGAGGTAACCACCGCTACCTCTACAGGTTGATAGCATTTTAGCTCAAAGCAGGAAACTTGCCAGCTTTGCTAAGTAGTAGAAACCTATAGCTTTTAGACTTTTTGAAGTACTGAAAATAACTTAAGACCCTTCCAAAAAAAACAAAATAAGAAATGACAATGAAGAAGTAGCCTCAGCTCTTTAAAAAAAAAAACCTTCAGGGGCGCCTGGGTGGCTTAGTGGGTTAAGCGTCCGACTTTCGCTTAGGTCATGATCTCGCGGTTCGTGGGTTCGAGCCCTGTGTCGGACTCTGTGCTGACTGCCAGCTCGGAGCCTGGAGCCTGTTTCAGTCTGTGACTCCCTCTCTCTCTGACCCTCCCCTGTTCACGCTGTCTCTCTCTCTCTCCTGGAAATAAATAAAATATTAAAAAAAAAAAAAAAAAGAATTGCTTAAAAAAAAAACCATCAAAGAATTGATTATTATGCAAATAAATGAGAAAGCCTGAACTGAAGGGAGGGTTTTTTCAGGAAACCATAAATTACCCAAATCGATCCATGAAGGCAATTCAATTCTTTTTTTTAGTGTTCATTTAAAAAATTTTTTTTAATGTTTTATTTATTTCTGAGAGAGAAAGAAAGAGAGAGATAGACAGAGGCAGCGTGAGCAGGGGAGGGTCAGAGAGAGAGAGGGAGATACAGAATCCAAAGCAGGCTCCAGGCTCTGAGCTAGCTGTCAGCACAGAGCCCAACACTGGGCTCAAACCCACGAACCGTGAGATCATGACCTGAGCCGAAAACAGACGCTTAACCGACTGAGCCACCCAAGCACCCCTTAATGTTCATTTTTGAGAGAGAGAGAGAGAATGAGCGAGAAAGAGCGGGGGAGGGGCAGAGAGAGAGGGAGGCACAGAATCAAAAGCAGGCTCCAGGCTCTGAGCTGTTAGCCCAAAACCCTACGTGGGGCTCCAACTCACGAACCTTGAGATCATGAACTTTGAGATCATGACCTAAGCCAAAGTCCGACGCTTAACTGACTGAGACACTCAGGTGCACCAGAATTCGCAACCATTTTAAGGAGTGATAAATAAAAATATTACTTAAATGCTTCAAGATCTTAGAGACAATAATAATAATAAACCTTACATTTATTCAGTCCCTACATGGCAGCTACGTTCTAGCTGTTGTATTCATTCAATTCTCATAATAATCCTATGAAAAAGATAAATTATTGTCCTCCTTTCAGAGATGAAAAGACCCAGGCAAAAAGAGTCAAATTACTTGTTCCAGGGCTACACAACTGTAAATGACATATCCAAATATGAACCTGGTGAATTTAGTTCCAGAAATTTACTCTCTTAACCACTGTATCAGGTCAACTCTTCCAAATGCCTTTTATGAATATTACGTATCAATACCCTGATCTGTCAAAGTTAGCAGAAGGGAGGAACACTATAGACTAGCTTTATTTATGAATATAACAGCAAAAGTTGTAAGCCAAATTTTGGCAAACAAAATCCAGCAAAAAATAAAAAATGTGTATGTACCACAACCTAGGACGGACATACCAAGAACATAAGGTGGTTCAATATTAGGAATATCATTGATATTATTCACCATATTGATAAATCATTGAAGAAAAATTGTATGGTTATTACATAATGCTGCAAAGGCACTTGGCAAAAGTCAAAATCCAAAAGCCTAATTTAAAAAGAAAATTTCTAAACAATAGGAAGGGAAAATATGTTCTTAAAATACGATCACACACACACACACACACACACACACACACACACACACACACACACACACACCTCAAGCCATAAAGCCTATTTGTAAGGATAGAATACCAGAATACTAAAAGCTTTCTCCTGAAAGTCAGGACCAAACAAGGATCTTCACTCCCATCACATAAACAATTTTATTTAAAATTGTTCCAGAGGCACGTCCCAATGTAATTAAACAAGTGGACAAAGAAACAAGAAAGAGGTATAGAGGTTGAAAAAGAGTAGATATGATTATTATTTATAGATGATATGACAAAATTATATCTCAGAAAACATCAGAAATTCAACTAAAAACTGTAGCACAAAGAGAATTCAGTAGGTGTCTAAATACAAATTTAGTACACAAAAATAATAGGCTTGGGGTGTGTAACTAGTCAATGGAGTCCCATTGGATGTGAATTAGAGCCCCACATTGGGTATAGAGATTACCTTAAAAAATGTTTAAAAAAAAAATCAGTAGCCTTATTATTATTATTTTTTTAAAATATTTTTTTATTTATTTCTAGGAGAGAGAGACAGCGTGAACAGGGGAGGGTCAGAGAGAGAGAGAGACACAGACTGTGAAACAGGCTCCAGGCTCTGAGCTGGCAGTCAGCACAGAGCCCGACGCGGGGCTCGAACCCACACACCGTGAGATCATGACCCAAGCGAAAGTCGGACGCTCAACCGACTAAGCCACCCAGGCGCCCCATCAGTAGCCTTATTATATATAAAAAAGATTGGTTTGAAAATATAATGGAAGACTTACATTTTGACCCAGAAATTCCAGTTCTGGGAATTTATCTTACCAATATGCTTGTATATTCATTCATTCATTCATTCATTCATTCATTCATTCATTCATTCTGCCATTATTACTAAGTACTTATTCATTCCACATTAGATCCTCTTCTGGGTGCCAAGAATGGAAATGAGTAAACAAATTGGACAAAACGAAACCAAAACCCAAACCAAAAACCTTCCAATCTGGTGTAGGAAGCAGGTAATAAACACAATTGTGAAAGTAAATGATACAGTGTGTTAGAGGGTGGTAGTTGCTAACAGAAAAGAGTTGAGCAGAATAGGGAGCTTGGGGATGCCTGGTGGCCGGGGTGGAGGTACGGAGATGAGCCAGTGCATATGGGGTAGGAGGAAGGGAGTGACGACCCTGGGGGCTGGAGTAGTGTGTGCACACAAAATGAGTCTTGTCTGTAACAGGCAAAGATTCAAAGAATAAGCATTCATCTACGGAGGACCAGTCAACAGACTATGGTACATCTACCAGCGGAATGCCACACAACTGTTCTCAAGAGTAAGGAAACTATGGGGCGCCTGGGTGGCTCAGTCGGCATCTGACTTTGGCTCAGGTCATGATCTCGCGGTTCGTGGGTTCGAGCCCCGCGTCAGGCTCTGTGCTGACAGCTCACTCAGAGCCTGGAGCCTGCTTTGAATTCTGTGTCTCCCTCTTTCTCTGACCCTCCCCTGCTCACGCAGCCTCTCTCTCTCTCTCAAAAATAAATAAAACACTTTAAAAATTAAAAAAAAAAAGAGTAAGGAAACTATGAAGTGAGATGGAAAGATCTGCAGGATATGTTGTTGAGTGAAAAAAAAAAGGAGAAAGGAGTAGAATACATTATGTGGTGTGCTACCTTTGTGTAAGAAAAGGAGGGAAATCAATATTAGAAAGATATCAATTCTTTCTCAATTAATTTATAAATTTAATGTGGGCTTCGCCCCTCCCTCCAGAAAAACCCCCAGAAAAGCTAGCTGTTAAGAGCTAAACAAATTATTGGGGTGCCTGGGTGGGTCAGTTGGTTAAGCATCAGACTTCAGCTCAGGTCATGATCTTGAGGTTCACGAGTTGTGGCCCTGTCAGCTGTCAGCACAGAGCCTGGAGCCTGCTTCTGATTCTGTGTTTCCCTCTCTCTCTGCTCCTTCCTTTCCACCCCCACTTGTCCTCTGTCTTTGTCTCTCAAAAATAAATAAACATTAAAAAACAAAAGAGCTAAACAAATTCTTTTTTTTTTTTTAAATATTTTTATTTATTTCTAGGAGAGAGAGAGAGACAGCGTGAACAGGGGAGGGTCAGAGAGAGAGAGAGACACAGACTGTGAAACAGGCTCCAGGCTCCGAGCTGGCAGTCAGCACAGAGCCCTACACGGGGCTCGAACCCACAAACCGCGAGATCATGACCTAAGCGAAAGTCGGACGCTTAACCAACTAAGCCACCCAGGCACCCCCAAGTTCTTTTTTTTTTTTTTTTTGAGAGTAGTCTCTACACCCAACATGGGGCTCGAACCCACAATATGGAGACCAAGAACTGCATGCTCCACTGACTGAGCCAGCCAGGTACCTCTAAGAAAATTCTTTTTATTTTTTATTGATTTATTTTTTTTATTGGTATTTGCATTTATTTTATGCAGAATTCACTCCCAGGCCATCAGTTTTTGTTTCTTCAGTTTCTTCTGGGATATCCTTTTCTTCTGCACAACTTCCTCTTCTGGTTTAGAACCCTCTGCTTCTTTTCAGTAAGAATCATCTGAATGTGTCCGAGAGCTCATGTATGGGTTAATCCGACCACGAGCCCTGTAAGTTCTACGCTGCATCTTGGCACTTGGTTCACCTGGGTGTGCTCAAAGACCAGAGACTCTCCATCTAAACTCTCAGGTTCAGCATTACGCTCCGCATTTTTAAGCAGGTGCAGTAAAAATTCCGCACTCTTTTTGAGCCACCGACCCTGTGTCCAGCCCCTCTGCTTGCCTGGGCACACCTACCAGCTCCACCATTGTAGTGACGGAATGGCCCACACTGGTTGCGCAAAGTGACATCTTTCAGATACCCGGTGGCTTTTCAGATATGCATCCCCCTGGTGGCTTGGGCAGTTTCACGTGTGTTCTTAAAGTGAACACGACGATTCGAACCTCTTGGTTTGCATGATTTTGTTGGGTTTTCTGGGTCAAGTGAATAGCAAATTGTTTTCAGAGATCACCTCAGGCCACTTATGGGAAGAGGCTCTTTTTTTTTTTTTTTTTAGGTTTACTTTATTTCTTTTGAGAGAGAGAGAGAACGAGCACCAGCGTGAGTGGGGGAAGGGCAGAGAGAGAGGGAGAGAGAGTCCCAAGTAGACTTTGCCCTGTCACCTACAGCTCGATGCAGGGCTGTGTCTCACTAACCATGAAATCATGACCTGAGTCAAAATCAAGAGTCAGACACTTAACCTACTTAGCCACCCAGATGCCCCCCACCCCAAGAAAATTCTTTAAAAAATTTTTTTTAATGTTTTTAAATTTATTTCTGAGAGAAAGAGAGAGAGTAAGTGGGCAGGGGAGGGTCAGAGAGAGAGGAAGACACAGAATCTGAAACAGGCTCCAGGCTCTGAGCTGTCAGCACAGAGCCTGATGTGGGTCTCAAACCCACAAACTGTGAGATCATGACCTGAGCCGATGTTGGACCCTTAACCAACTGAACTACCCAGGCACCCCAGAAAATTCTTAAGAAGAATAAGAAGAGGGGCTAGCCCAATCAGATGTCAAAACATACTGTAAAACTATGGTAATTAAAAATACTTTTTGTTTGGGAACATGAATAGACAGATCAGTAGAATAGGATAGAAGGTTCGGAAACAGACCCCAAAACACACAGGAAATAAACACAATAAATCCTTCTGAGAATATAGAGTAGTCATCTGGAAACAAATGCATTTGTACCCTTCCTGCATTACTTACCCTAAAAAAACTTCAAACAGCTCAAAGATATAAATCAAAAATGTGAAACCATTAAAGTATCAGATTAAAAAAAAAATTTATAATCCTGTAGTGGGATGGGTTTATTTAAGCATGACTCAGAACCCAGAAGTCATCAACTTTGACCACCATAAAATTTTTTTAAATTTCCACAGAAAAAAAATAACAAAAATCAAAAGACAGTAAACAGAACAATAATATACACAACACATATGCAGACAAATCTCCGTGGCATAAAAAGAACTCCTATAAATCTAAGTGCAGGACTAAAATCCTATAGAAAAGCATTCCCGGAATGTGAACAAAAAGTTCACAGGAAAGGAAATTGACACAGCTCTTAAATAGATTAAAAGATGAGGGGCGCCTGGTGGCTCAGTTGGTTGAGTGTCCGACTTCAGCTCAGGTCATGATCTCACGGCTCGTGAGTTTGAGCCCCGCATTGGGCCCTGTGCCAACAGCTCAGAACCTGGAGCCTGCTTTGAATTCTGTGTCTCCCTCTCCCTCTGCCCCTCCCTCCCTCACACGCTGTCTCTCAAAAATGAATACATGTTAAAAATTTTTTAAAAACCCAACAGAGTGAGTTATCATTTAGACTCAATGATTAACAAAGATTAAAGTCATCTGATAACATACCTGGCTCATAACTATTGTTATTGGACAGGAGTGATCTGGGTGGAGACAAATTCTCCCTTGAGTTGCTGGTTAAGTCACTGAGCTTCAGGGCCTGGAAACCGGGTTCTTCCCTCTGTGCCAGGACCACTGTGGGAGGGACCCAACCTCAGCCTCGCTCGGCAAGGATGCTCATCCCGCCACTCCTCTTATTCTTGGTCACTGCCCCAAATGCCATCCGCTCTGGTCATCTCTTTTTTCCACACTGCTCTGTCATTCCTTAACGACCCACTGCTCTCTTCCTTCCCAAACCGTTTTACTTGGTCCTTTGGTAAGGCCGGTTCTTGGTCAACAAAATTGCCTGCTGATTGCACAGATAGGGTATAACTCTGGGGCCTGGCAGATAATGAGAATGTATGAAGTGTGAAGGGCTAATGGCCAGGGGTGAACACCCATGTGCCCACTGTGAGTGGTTAACGACACTGACAAGCTGGAGAGCCCACGTGTCCTGAGCCAGCTTCATGCAGGGAACATGGACTCAGTCTGGTCAAGTCTTTAGTTGTTTCAAAAGAGGCATGAAACCCTCCCACACTGCTGGTGGGAACACGAAACGGTTCAGTGTTGTTGAGACAATTGACCATTCCTCAGAGAGTTAAACACAGAGTTACCCCATGACCTAGCAATTCACTCCTGGGTATGTCACCCAGAGAATCGAAAAGAGTTCCCACAAAGACGTGTGTGTGAATGTTCACAGCAGCAATATTCAGAATGCCTAACAGTGGAAACAACCCAAAAGTCTGTCAAGGATCAAATGGATGAACAACATGTGGTACGTCCATCCAATGGAATACGATTCAGCCATAATAAGGAATCAAGTTCTGACATAGGCTGTGACATGGATGAGACTTGGGAACATGAAGTGCTGTGAAGGAAGCCAGACACAAAAGGCCACTTCTTGTATGATGCGGCTCATATGAAGTGTTCACAACAGGTAAATCCCTAGAGACACGATGATTGATTGCTGGGGCTGAGACTAGAGGGTAGATAAGGGGAGACAGGGAACGATTGCTACTGGGTACAGGCGTACTTTGGGGGATGGTAGAAGTGTTCGAGAATTAGGTAATGATGACAGTCGTACACTTTACAAATGTGTTAGCAACCGGGGCATTGTACACACTAAAATAGTGTACTTTATGCTATGAGAATTATATCTCAGAAACAAACAAACAAATAGAGGGTGGCTTAGTCAGTTGAGCGTCCAACTCTTGATTTTGGCTCAGGTCATGATCTCATGGCTCGTGAGTTTGAGCTCTGTGTCGGGCTCTGCGCTGGCCGCACAGAACCTGCTTGGGATTCTGTCTCCCTCTCTCTGCCCCTCCTCCACTCACTCTCTCTCTCACACATAAATAAATACAAAACATTAAGAAAATAAAACAAATAGAAAGAGCCCTGCAATCTGAACCTTTGTGAGTAACCTCCTGATAGTTTTTATATTGACTTAGTTTTTTGAACAAGCGAAGCATGGTGGGGCTTGGCCTGCAGACCAGCAGTTTGGAGCCTCTGTCTGAGCAGAAGCCATGCTCTTCTAATGAGGTCGCGGCTTCCTGGCACCCCTCCCCAGTGTACCTTTGCTCTCATTCCTTGCCATTCTCGCATCTGCCCGAGGCTTCCTCCAGGCCATTATCCTTTACTGTCCGGAAAAGACCCTGTCTCCTCTGACGTTCTTGCCTCACCCCTTCATCACAGCTTTGGGCCCAGACTTGCTTTCTCTTTCCCTTCCTCCCCAGGCCCACGCGCGGGGCCATACAACAGACCACCTCCTGGGCTCAGCTCCTTGCCCTCCGCCTCGCCCTGTCATTCTTCCTCCCTCCTTCCGCAGGCCAAAATGTGGACCTCGTTGCCTCACCCTGTGTCGTTCCGCCCGGGGAGCCCTCTCTCCCTCTGCGGCCCCTACTCTCCAGCTCTTTGTTCATTGCAGTGCTCACACTTCCTGTTCTCTTACCCTCATGGTGGTCTTTGACTCCACTCTTCCTGTCTTCACTTCCTTCCCTCTCCTGTGCGGCTTCCACAATCCCCCACCCTGACCGCTCCCCTGACAACCTCCTGACTTCTCTCCAGCTGCACCTGCCTGGAAACCCCAACTCAGCTCAGTCTGGTTATTCTTCCTCTCCTTGGGCACACCAGGGCCATCGGCTTTGCTGGAGAAAACCATGTCACCGCAGCGCCTGGTGCCATTCATGCATGCACGTCAACTCTAACAAGGCCTCCAGCACTACACACCGAGTGCTCCACCTTCCTCATGGGCTCACCCGGCCGCCCTCCATGGTGGCTACTTAAAACCCTCTCCAGTCTCCCCAGACCTTTGGCTTCCCCTTCTATCACACACAGAATCTAGAAGCCTTTGGCCAAGGATTCTCCCATCGTCCTGACATCAAGGGTCTCCCTTAACCTCACCCACTAATTGCCTCCAAAGGGAAAACACGTCCTTTCTCCTCCATCTGCTGGGGTCTGAATGTTTGTATCCTACAAATTTCATATGTTAAACCCTAATACCCAATATGATGATATTAGGACGTGAGGTTTTTGGGAGGTGATTAGGTCATGAGGGTGAAGCTGTCGTGAATGGGATCAGTGTCCTCGTAAAAGAGGCCCCAGAAGGATCTGTCGTCCTTCCTTCCAGCGAGACAGCATGGAGCCTGGACTCCCAGCTCCCAGAATCATGAGAAATACATGTTTGTTGTTTGCAAATCACCCAGCCTATGGTATGCTGTCACAGCAGCATACACCGCCTAAGGCCAGTCTTCCCCACTGTGTTGGATCCCAAACCAGATTCCACCTTCGGCTCCTTGATGTTCTCTCGGGCTTCTCTGATGTCTCCCCACTGATTCCTTGCCAAGAACAAACAAGAGTCCTTACGTGTCCACCTTTCTCCCTCTGCCCTGTGTCCTTTTCCAGCAACGAGCCTCTTTCCCTCCTAAGCCAAAGCACTTGTTGAAAGAGTTGTCTACACTGCTGCCTCAGTCTCCTCATATACTCACTTCCTCCCCAAAGCAATCTGGCTCTTGCTCCTGAGTCTACTGAAATTTTTCTTGCCAGTCATCATCAATCCCCTAATTGCCCAATATAACTGATGCTTCTTTTTTTTTTTAATTAAAAAAAAAAATTATTTAGGGGCACCAGGGTGGCTCAGTCGGTTAAGTGTCCAAACTCTGGGTCAGGTCATGATCTCATGGTTAGTGAGTTTGAGCGCCACATTGGGCTCTGTGCTGACAGTTCAGAGCCTGGAGCCCACTTCAGATTCTGTGTCTTCCTCTCTCTCTGCCCTTCCCCTGCTCACGCGTGCATTCTCTCTCTCTCTCTCTTTCTTTCTCTCTCTCTCTCAAGAAGAAATAAACATTAAAGCAATTTTTTTAATTAAAAAAATAATAAAGGAAAAACATTTATTTTTGTGACGGGGGGAGAGAGAGAGAGAACATGCACACAAACACAAGCAGAGGAGGGGCAGAGAGAGAAGGAACTCACAAATTGTGTTTGTTTTTGTTTTTGTTTTACAAATAGTTTATTGTCAAATTAGTTTCCACATAACACTCAGTGCTCATCCCCACAGGTGTCCTCCTCCATGCCCATCCCCACCACCCCCCACATCCATCAGTCCTCAGTTTTTGTCAGCATTCAAGAGTCTCTCATGGTTTGCCTCTCTCCCTTTCCCTCACCGTTTCCGCCCTTCTTCTCCCCCTTGTTCCTCTGTCAAGTTCCTCCTAATCCTCCTATACGTGCACACATAGGATATTTGTCCTTCTCTGCCTGACTTATTTCGCTCAGCATAACACCCTCAAGGTCCATCCATGTTGCTACACATGGCCAGATGTCGTTCTTTCTCATTGCCATGTAGGATTCCATCGTAGAGATGAACCACATCTTCTTGATCCATTCATCTGTTGATGGACACTTAGGCTCTTTTCATGATTTGACTATTGTTGAGAGTGCTGCTATGAACATTGGGGTCCATGTGCCCCTATGCATCAGCATTTCTGTATCCCTTGGGTAAATTCCTAGCAGTGCTATTGCTGGGTCCTAGGGGAGTTCTATTGTTAGTTTCCTGAGGAACCTCCACACTGTTTTCCAGAGGGGCTGTACCAGTTTACGTTTCCACCAACAGTGTAGGAGGGTGCCCGTTTCTCCACATCCTCGCCAGCATCTAGAGTTCTCTGAGTTGCTCATTTTAGCCACTCCGACTGGCGTGAGGTGGTATCTCAGTGTCGTTTTGATTTGTATTTCCCTGATGAGGAGCGATGCTGAGCATCGTTTCATGTGTCTGTTGGCCATCTGGATGTCCTCTTTGGAGAAGTGTCTGTTCATATCTTCTGCCCATTTCTTCACTGGGTTGTTTGTTTTTCGGGCGTGTAGTTTGGTGAGTTCCTTATAGATTCTGGATATTAACCCTTTATCTGATATGTCATTTGCAACTATCTTTTCCCATTCCGTTCGTTGCCTATTAATTTTCTGGGTTGTTTCCTTGGCTGTGCAGAAGCTTTTAATCTTGATCGAACTCACAAATTGTGAGATCATAACCTGAGCTGTAGTCAGAAGCTTAACAGAGTAAGCCACCCTGGTGCCCCTCTAACCAACACTTCTTTTTGTTTGTTTGTTTGTTTTATTATTTATTTATTTATATTTATTTATGTTCTAACCAACACTTCTAAGTCATGAGCTTATTTGGCTCCTCAGTCACAGTGAACTAACCTCCTGTAGACCTGCCTTATAGCAGGAAGCATGATAGAGGGGCTGTGGAACTCACCACAGACATTTCATTCGCTCTGGGGAGGGTCAGAGAGGGCTCCCTGGAGGAGGTGACCTCAGGGCAGAGCACGAATGTACCCGTATAAGTTGGCCAAGGAGAGAAGGGGAGCGAGGGTATTTTAAAAAGTGGGAAGAATCCCAGAATTTGTGAAACTGCTAGAAGTTTGACATTCTTGAAGTTGAACTGGGAGACAGGTTATGAAGGACTTTGAAGATCATGGTAAAGAGTCTGCTGTTTGGGTTTTATTCTGGAGGCAGTGGGAATACATAGCTGACCTAAAGGAGAGGTCAGCAAGCTTTTTATGTCATGGGCCACACAGTAGGTGTTTTGGACTGCTGCAACTTTTCACCTCTGCCCATGAGAGAAGCCACAGATCACCCAGAAGCAAAAGAGCCTGACTGTGTCCCAATAAAGTTTTATTTATGCACACAGAAATTTGAATTTCATATAATTTTCATATGTCACAGAATGCCATTCTTCTTTTGAATTTTTTCCAACCACTTAAAAATGTAAAATCTAGGGTCGCCTGGGTGGCTCAGTCCATTGAACACCCAACTCCTGGTTTTGGCTAAGGTCGTAATCTCACGACTTGTGAGTTCAAGCCCTGCATTGGGCTCGGTGCTGACAGTCTGAAGCCTGCTTGGGATTCTCTCTCTCCCTCTTTCTGCCCCTCCCCTACTCACACTCTCTCTCTGTCTCAAAAATAAATACAAATTTTAAAAAATTTAAGCCAGTCTTAACTCACGGGGCCCACAGGCTAAAGTTTGCCAACCCTGATGGAAAGCAAGGGGATGATGTAATCAGAACTGGGTTTTAGATGGGGATGCTGCCAGCCAGGGGGACCAGTGAGCAGACCAGGGCAGCAATCTGGGAGAGAGGATACACACTAGGGAAGTGGCGATGAGGATGGAGCTGGGTGGGTGGATTTGAGAGAGTGCACAGAGATGGCTTAGAAGCCTCCCTGACCACACTCCACTTGGGGGAATAATTAAATAGGATTGGTGTCTTTTCCAAAAATAACGAGGACCTGAAACACGAGGGTAATGGCAATAAGCATCACCACTGTCTCCACGAAGGAGAATCATCCCAGGCTAGTTCTAGATAGATGTCTCCAGAACAAGTGGTAGGGGGTTTCCAATACCAAGGGCCCCCAGATGTCCAGAGTTCGTCCTGTTTGGGGGAGCGCTTACATGTGTCATGGGCTATGGACTAGGTCATTGGTCACATGGAATACTTTGGAACCTGAGCGAGGCCTCGAGACAGAAAGACGTCATTAGCTAGGCAGCCAGTGGGTGGTGTGCAGGCATCTGGTCACAAGAGACCCTCCTCTGAGGTCAAGATGCAGAGCTCATGGTCTTCCTTGACACGGTGAAGGGCGGTGGGTGTCTCATGGTCCTAGGAATGTGTGGAGGCCGGGTACCCATTGAGGGTTCCAACTCCTTTTCTTCTCCTGCATCAGGAAGGATCCTCTAAACTCATTCTCATTCTCTTTTCCCACCTGTACTCCCAGATGTAATCTCCTCCTCCCACCCAAGCTGAAGCCTGACACGTTGTCTCTTCTCTTTCCAAGCGACTGTTGATGGATAAACACAATGTCTGTCCCCATTCAGGGCTCCCTCCAGTCTCATTACCTGGCTCCTACAAATCAAAACTCTGGTTCTCTGCCTCAGCACTTCCCACCGCAGGATGGGAACATGGCCCTCAGATCTCCTTGCCCCTGACACCCTGCCCACTTCATCCAGACAAAATGTCTATGAAGTCAGTGGTAATCACCTCTGGGAGATGATCAGCATTTCGTGTGGATGTTGGATTTCTGAGCGGCACGGTTCTTACTTTGACTTTGTCACATGTGGGACCTGCTTGAGATTTGTGTGATGAAGTCAAAAGGAGAACATTCAACATTGCTGAGTCACATTCAGCTGTTCAGCAAGGAATAGATTAGAGTGACGGGCCACAAATCTAATCTGGGAGAAGTGAGCCGTGAAGATAGGGAAGGGGATGATGACCAGTTAAAAGATGAGGGCTGGTGGCTTAGGAGTCCCAAACGCGAGGAAGAGTTGTCCTATC
Source organism: Proteles cristata cristata (assembly GCA_017311185.1). Lineage (NCBI taxonomy): Eukaryota > Metazoa > Chordata > Mammalia > Carnivora > Hyaenidae > Proteles > Proteles cristata. The sequence goes on along the minus strand of JAESUZ010000358.1, from coordinate 432,505 downwards.
AGGAGACTAAAAGGAAAGAGCTAGAAATACAGTTGGAGGAGGAGGTCTAAGACTGGGGTGTTAGACATGGAAGTTCCAGAAGGTGTGCTGTACATGCTAATGACAAGGTCTAGGGTATGACAGAGGTGGCAGGTGTGAGACTGGGGCCAATTAGTGGATGTTCAGAACCATATGGGATTGGGGTTCTTCGTGATGAGGGGTGACCTGGGTGGGCTTTGGGCAACATGGGGCATGATGGGCTCCTGTCCTTTACACGTGCTTTGGATCCCTTCTCTTCTCTATTAAAACTCAACCCATAGATGATCTAACCCAATCCTGTGCCTTGGAATACTCTCTGCCAATGAGTCCCCATTTTTATCACTAAATGTGTCCCCACCTTGGGCCTTTGCCGGGAGTGGTCATTCCTTAACACCTTCAGGGCTCTGCTCCAATGTCACCTTCTTAGAGTAGCCCTCCCTGACCTTTTTGACCCAAATAGCTCCTCCCTCCTCTCTGTCCCTTATTCTGCTTTGTTTTCCTTCATACACATCAATATACTTTATGTAAATCAGTGTATACGTGTTTATTTGATGATTTTCTCTCTCCTCTGGAATGGGTTCTGCGGGGGGCATCTGCAGACCCCTGCCCTTTTCACTGCTGTATTGCCATACTTCAGACTACTGCCAGCTCATAGCAAGGGCTTATTAAGTATTTGCTGAAAAAATAGATACAAGAGAGAAGGCTATTTTATTTGATATGGGCTTCAAGAGCCCATTCTGAAAGCCAAAGCCTGAATATTGGCCATTGTGTTATATGCGTTCCCGATGTGGCAATTCTAATCCCCCCGCCAAGGTCATTACTCCTCTGTATCAGTTGGAGGGTCCAAGAGGAACACTGTGAAGAGCACATCTATGGATAATCTTCTTTTTGGTTGATACCAGTGCTGGGAAGGCAGAAAGAGATCATGTGTTTCTCAGCATCATAATGGACATGTTTTTCCCTAAAGGACAAGGGCAGCTTTCTATCTTCCATGGGATTAGCCTCTGTAATCTCTGAAAAGAGGAAGGGAGGTAGGCTCAGAACACCACCTGCGTCTCCACTCGTGGATTGCATTTTGGAGTCCAGGGGGTGGCTACGCATCAGTGCTCATGTAGCCCAACAGTGGGGGTGGGGGTGGTGGACTCTACTTGCACTTGAGCCATGGGAGTGAGGTGGGGATTGGACGTTTTCAAAGGAGAAGGAACCACACATGAAAAGTTTTTCCGGGAAATGAGGAGCTTTGGAGGGAAGATTTGCTCTGAAGGCTGGTGTGGTTGGATAGCTGTGGAGGGAATCCTGACGGAGAAAGTGGCTCCAGCCAGACAGGCAGGGCCTTGGGGGTCCCAAGAATTTGGGTCTTGATTCTCAGTGCCAGGAGCGGTCCTTGTGGAAGATGTGACAAGATCAGTTGGATTAAAAGAAATCCTGACAGAGTGGATGGGAGAGGGCAGAGCGGATGCAGGGAGACGAGGCCGGAAGCTGTTGTCAAGTGTCTGAGTGACAGATGATGTGCCTTAGACCAGGAGACAAATGCATGGATTTGGCAGGTTTTTAGGAGGTTAAATGGGTGGAGCTTGGTGATAGGTCAGATAAAGAGAATGAAGGAGAAGAAAGATCAAAGGAGGCACCATGCTTCTGGCTGGAGCATAGATGGATGTGGTGCAGTTTATGAGGTGGGGGGGACACTCAAGGGAAGAGAGGGAGGAGGAGGAGGGACAGATGCTGAGCCAGAGGAGCAGGAGAGAAACCTGAGGAGTGTTGTGTCACAGACGTCAAGGCAGACACCAGACACCAAAACCAAAGTGACAGCACATGCGGCGAGCTGAGAGCAGAGCTCTGCCACCCGTATAACAGGTCCATCGTGAAAAAGATGAAAGATACTGAAAGAAATAGGAAAATGACCCACAGCCCTATAGAAAACTGGGCAGCCAATATGGGAGGGTGATTTGCAGAAGAAAGGATCCAAATGTCCAGTAAACGTATGAAGAGAAGTTCAAGGTCCCTAGAAATTACAAGAATGTAAGTGTTATGGCCTGAATTATGTTCCCCCTTCCCCAGAATACTTGGAAATCCTAACCCCTCTACCTCACAGTCTGATTTATTTGGAAACGGGATCGTCACAGAGGTGATTAGTTAAGGTGAGGTCGTACTGGAGGAGGGTGGGCCCATACTCCAATGCGACCAGAGTCATCCTTATAACAACAAAGACATGAGGAGAATGCCATGTGACAACAGAGAATTGGAGCGATACACCAAAGTTCACTGCCACCACCAGAAGCTAGGAAGAAGAAAGGAAGGACGGTTCCCTGAAAGTTTCAGAGGGACCACGGTCCTGCCGACATCTCGAGTTCTAGTCTCCAGAAGTTTGAGACCATAAGCTTCTGGCTTTTGTTTTGTTTTAAGCCAGCCAGTTTGTGGTACTTGGTTATAACAGCCCTAGAAATTAAAACAGTAAATTAAAATAACATTGAAATGCCTTTTTTATTTTTCCCATCAGCTTGGCAAAACCAAACCAAAACAAAACAAAAAAGATGATAAAATCCAGTGCTGGCAAGGATGTGGCTGTGAGAGAATGCCCACCGCAATGGCTGGCTGGAGTGGGATTTAGTGACATCTCGTTGGAGGGCGATTTGGCCCTCCTCCAAATAAAACCTTCAAATAAAAATGAAAAAGATCTGTCAATTCCTGTCTATTGTGGAGAAGTGTATGTGTTCACAAAAGAGATGCATATAAGAATGTTCTCTGTTGTACTTTTGGAATAGCAAAGCACTGACAAATGCATCGTGTCCATTGGTCAGGCATGAATGGTTCCATAGACTGGCTCTTCTCTTCTCAGGGAGGATTCATGAAGTTAAGGAAGTCTGAGCTTCGCTGCCCCTCCCTTGCATCAGCTCCTTGAATGCTCGGAAGGGGTTCTAGCAATTGCTCTATGTAACTCTGTATTATTTTCCTTAAAGCATAAGCTTCAGACCCCATAAAACTCCAACCTGCCCCTGTCATACTATGTAACATATGACCACAGTTTAAAAAAAAGAAATGAAGCAGATACTCCAGCAGAACTGGAGAGAGAAGGGTTTCACTAAGTGCAGAGAAGGGCAGAAAGCGACAAGTGGGTTTGCCATCCGGAAGTTCCTGGTAACCTTGGCAGGCAGTTTCAGTGGGAGAGGTGGGAAGAAATGGTAGACTTCTGGGAGAGACGGACGGAGTGGGGGCCATGAGTATGCAGAGCCTTTTCAAGAAGCCTGGCTGCAGAGGGAGATGAGTTGCAGGAGGAAGTCTCAAGAGGGAGAATGTCTTAAGAAGGAAGAAGTTGTGAGGCGCCTGGGTGGCTCAGAAGGTTGAGTGTCTAGCTCTTGGTTTTCAGCTCAGGCCATGATCTCACAGTATGTGAGTTTGAGCCCCGTATCAGGCTCTGCACTGAAGGCATGGAGCCTACTTGGGATTCTCTCTCCCTCTCTCTCTGTTTCTCCCCTGCTCACTCACTTTGTCTCTCTCTCAAAATAAATAAACTTAGAAAAAGAAGAAGAAGAAGAAGGAAGAGGCTTGAGCCCCTGGGTCAAGGAAGAAGTACCAGAAAGTGCCCAGTGTTGAGCTGGAATAAGAGTAGTTCTGAAAATATTTGTCCCTCTGGCTGCCCAGCCCCCAAACACTCTCGCAATCTGGGGCATTATCTCAAGCCCCCAGCTCCCATCCTGGAAGCAGAAATGGATCAGGCATCACCCCCTTCCACCCACCCAGTGCGGCCATGGGACCTGGGTTACTAAGTTGAGGGTGAAGCCAGAGCCCAGCAGTGGGCAGTAGGCGTCCCAGAGGCGGTCCTTCTGAGTGTCCAGGATGACGGTGCCAGCTGACCATTCCTGTGGTTTGGTCTTGGCTGACAAGGATCCCTCCTGGTTCCAGTCTAAGCTGCCTCCCTAGCCTTCCCGCCATCCTGAGGGCCATCCCATATTCCCCCAATAAACCCTTTTCCTGTGCTAGCCAGCCAGCTGGCTTTATACTATTTGCCACCAGGACCACGACTGGTTAAGCAGCTTTCCTCAGTTCTCAGGAATATTGAAGGCAATGGACAGAATCCTTCTCAGTCTCATACTTTTCTCCCACAGTTTTTCCCCGGAATCGTTGGTGTCTATTACCAGACTTGAATTTCATAAAAAGCAGGGTTTGGTTTGGCCCCAAAAGTACAGGTCTATTTATTGCGGGTCTTGTCCAACTTCGGTCCTGTGCTCTGCCCTCCAGGACCCTGAAAGTCTCCAGATCTCTGGGCAGATCCCTTTCAATCGCGAAGTGACCTGTCAAATAGATCCTCATAACAAGATTCCCCTAACACTCAACACTTGGAAGTTTTGTTCCCTGCGTGAGAGGTAAAATGATTGAGTGGAAAGAGTATGAGATTTGGGATCAGGAGACTGTGTTTGAGGCCATGCTTGCACGGAACTAACTGCATGCCCTTAGGCAAGTCTCTTGATGGCTCTGAGCCCCGGTATCCTATTTGTAAATTGGGAAAATTGTCCTCCTGCTGCCGGGACCCCGGGAGCTAGCTGTCACATCAGAGTCCCTACCGAAGAAACAGTCAGTTCTTGTGAACAAGCTTTTATGCTTTGTTCCTAGGACCTCAGAAATGTGGACCAAGGGAAGATCAGGGCCTGGAGTGAAGGGGCAACCAGATTTTGAGGCCAGTGCTGAAGACCTGGGCTGCTGGGAAATCATGGCGGTGACTCAACCAGCCACCAGACTTCTCTGGAGGACAGGTTAAATGCAAGATTTACAGAGAGACCTGGGTGGCTCAGTCAGTTAAGTGTCCGACTTCGGCTTAGGTCACGATCTCGCAGTTTATGAGTTCAAGCCCCACGTCGGGCTCTGTGCTGACAGCCCAGAGTCTCGAGCCTGCTTCAGATTCTGTGTCTCCCTCTCTCTCTTTCTCTCCCTGCCCCTTCCCCACTTGTGCGCTCCCTCTCTCCCAAGGTACATCAATAAACGTTTTATAAAATAAATAAATGCAAGACTTACATAGAGAAGTGGGCAGCAGAGGGACACAGAAACCCAGAGATCCACAGAGATTAAAGCCCAAAGTAGAAGCTGATGCAGGTAGAAGCTTTCAGCGTGCAGGAGTCACCAGGCAATAAAGGCAGAGAGGTGGCTGTCGGTGGTGGTTGCAGAGGCTGATGATGCCTTGCCTCCTGGCCGCCCCTGGATCTGAGTCCCCTTGCAGGTGCAGGAGATAGTTCCCTGCACACGAACAGCTTTCACCTCCAGTCGCCTTATCACTCTGTCTCTCAGCCTCAGGGTTTCTTCTGGAGGGATGGGAACTGGCTTGGCCCTTTGTGCAGGGTAGTCCAGAAAGGTCAGTTAAAAAACCATTTTTTAAAGCACATTTATTTTTTGAGAGAGAGAATGCGCAAGCTGTGGAGACGCAGAGAGAGAGGGAGACACAGAATTCAAAGCAGGCTCCAGGCTCTGAGCTGTCAGCACAGAACCTGATGTGGGGCTCATACTCACAGACCACGAACGAGATCATGACCTGAGCCGAAGTCGGACACTCACCCATTTGAGCCCCCCCAGACCCCCAGGTCAACTGATTTTTGACAAAAGTACCAAGACCATTCAAAGGGGAAAGGACAATCTCCTTAACAAATGGTGCTGAGAAACTTGGTATCCACATGCAACAGGATGCAGTCCTTCCTCTACCTCACACCATCAACAAAAATGAACTCAAAATCAATCCAAGAGCTAAATCCAAGAGCTAAAACTCTCAGAAGACATACGGGCAAATATTCATGACCTTACCTTAGATTCGGAAAAATGGTTTCTTAAATATGACACCAAAGGCACCTGCTACAAAGACAAAATAGACAAAATCAGATTTCATCAAATGAAAAACTTCAGTGCATCAAAAGACATAAACAAGAGCCTAACAAGACAACCCACAGGATGGGAGTAGATTTTTGCAAATCATATGTAAGCAGGATAAGCATCTAATATCCAGATTATATAAAGAACTCCTAGGATACATCGTAGAACAAACAACCCAATTAAACAATGGGCAAAGAACTTGAATGGACAATTCACCAAAGATATACCAATAGCCAATAAACACATGAAAAAGGGCTCAACATCATTAGTCATTAGGGAATTGTAAATCAAAACTATGATGAAATACTGCCTCACTCCCCAGGATTTTTTTTTTTTAAAGGAAAATGATGGCAAGGATGTCGCTATGAATTGAATTGTGTTCCACTTCCTCAATTCATATGCTGAAGTCCTAACCCTCAGTGTGACTGTATTTGGATATAGGCTCTTTAGGAGATAATCAAGGTTAAATGAGGTCACAGGATGGGGACATAATCTGATAGGATTGGTGTCCTTATATGAGAAGAAGAGAAACTAGAAATCTCTCTCTCCCCAAGCTCACATACTGAGGAAATACCATGTAAAGATATAGCCAGAAGATGGCCATCTACGAACCAGGGAGAGGGCTCTCACTAGAAGTCGAATTTGCTAGGGCACCTCGCTGGCTCAGTTGGAGGAGCACATGACTCTTGATCTCAGGGTCATGAGTTTGAGCCCCACTTTGGGTGTAGACATTACTTAAAAACAAACAAAACTAAAACAAACACAGAAACTTAAAAAAAATGAATTTCCTAGCACTTCAGTCTTGGACTTCCCAGCCTCCAGAATTGTGAGAAATACATTTCTGGTATTTAAGTTACCCAGTCTGTGGTATTTTGTTATAGCAGCACAAGCCGACTAATACAGGTGTAGAGAAATTAGAGAGTTGCTAGTGGGAATGTAATATAACACACCCCTTGTGGAAGACGATTTGGCAATTCCTCCAAAGGCTCAGCCTAGAATTTACCATATGATTCAGCAATTCCATTTCCAGGTATATACCCAAAGGAACTGAAAGCAAGTTCTCAAAGAGATATTTGTACATATTTGTACATCGTGTTCATTGTAGCGGTATTCGCGAGAGCCAAAATCTGTAAAAAGACCTAAGCATCCATCAACCGATGAATGCACAGATGAAATGTGGTATATACATACAATGAAATACTATTCAGCCTAAAAGGGAAGGAAATTCTGATACATGCTACAATATGGGTAAATCTTTAAGACATTGTGTTAAGTAAACTAGGTCAGACACAAAAGGACAAACATTATATTATTCCACTTATATGAGGTCCCAAGAACAGGCAAACTCAGAAAGACAGAAAGTACAACAGAGGTTACCAGGGGCTGGGGGAGAGAGGATTGGGGACTTATTGTTTAATGGGGATAGAGTTTCTATTTGGGATGATGAGAAAGTTCTGGAAATAGTTGGTGATGGCTATACAACATATTAACTGTATGAAATGCCAGTAATTGTCCAAGTAAAATGGTAAATCTTATGCTATGCATATTTCACCAGTTTTTTAAAACTTGTAAAAAAATAAATACAAAATCAACAACAAAAAAATGAGAGACTTAAAAACCCAAATGTCCTTCACCAGGTAAAAGAGTAAGCAAAGTGAGGTCCAACCATGCGATGGAATGGTCACAAGGGAGCACACTATTCATACACAGGAGACCTTGGGTTAATCACAGACACATTACACTGAGCAAAAGAAGGCAGTCTCACAAGGCTGACACCTGTTTGGTTCCACTGTATGATGTTCTTGAAAAGACTACACCATAGGAATGGAGAATGAATCAGTGGTCACCAGGGGTTACAGGTGGGGAGAGTGTGTTTATAAAGAGATAACATGAAAGAGGTTTTCTGGGAGATGGCATTATTTTGCCCTCTGTGGTGGTATATGTACTTTCATCTATAGACATGTTGAAATTCAGAGACCTACTCACCAAGATGTTTAAAAAGTCAAGTTCATTTAAAAAAATTTTTAATATTTATTTTTGAAGAAGAGAGAGACAGAGTGTGAGCAGGGGAGGGGCAGAGAGACAGGGAGACACAGAATCTGAAGCAGGCTCCAGGCTCTGAGCTGTTAGCACAGAGCCTGATGCAGGGCTTGAACTCATGGACCATGAGATTATGACCTGAGCAGAAATCAGAGGCTTAACCAACTGAACCACCCAGGCACTCCAAAAAGTTAAGTTCATTGTATGATAATTCAAAATAAAAAATAAATGAGGGACTCAGACAGATGGAGTGACCTGCCCAAGGTCACGTGGCTCCGCAGTGATGGGCTGCCATGTAGACCCAGATTTATCTCGTTCCAAGACTGCCTTGCCTCCACCAGTCCAAGTCGCCTCTGGGAGGGCCAGTGTGAGAGGAGAATGAGATAATGGAGTGAAAGCCCCTTGTAAATAGTTATGGGCTATACAAATGTCAGGCTTCCCAATTAATCAGGAAACCTCGCTGTTCTTCCAAGCCCCAATTTAATGAACAGCATTTATTATTACTGATTGGCATACTCAATTTTGACCTTAAATATATGAATAACTGAGGTTCTAAACAACAAAACAAAGCAAACAAATAAAAAATAACAGGTAGTGTCTTCACTCCTTCCCTAAAGGGAGAAGAAAAGAGCTATAAAAAGGAATACCTAGCCACAGTTTAAAATAAAAAGGTTGCCAGGGCACCTAAGTGGCTCAATTGATTGGGTGTCCAACTCTTGATTTCAGCTCAAGTCTTGATCCCAGGGTCATGGGATCAAGCTCTGAGTCAGGCTCCGTGCTGAGCATGGAGCCTGCTTAAGATTCTTTCTCTCTCTCCCTCTGCCCTTCTCCCCGGCTCATGCTCCCTGCAGGGTGGCCAGGCCTCTGCAATTGGATAGGATGAGGTGAAATCATTATCACCAAAGACCAAGACAGGGTGAGCTGAATCCTCTGGGTAGGAAAGGGGAGAGGCTGGGTGTCCCCTGTTGGGCTAGGGAGGAACCCATTAGCTTTGGAGGCAGATGAACCCCAATTCAAATTTTACCTCTGCCGTTTTTTAAAATGCTTATTCACTTTTGAGAGACAGAGACAGAGTGTGAGTGGGGGAGGGGTAGAGAGAGAGGGAGACACAGAATCTGAAGTAGGCTCCAGGCTCCCAGCTGTCAGCACAGAGCTCGACATGGAGCCCAAACCCACGAACCATGAGATCATGATCTGAGCTGAAATTGGACACTTAACCAACTGAGCCACCCAGGTGCCCCGCCTCTACCATTCTTTATGATGAGAACTTACACGGTCACTTAAGCTCTCTGAGCCACAGTTCCCTGATCTGTCACATGTGGCAGTAACAGCACTAACCTCATAGATTCTATTTTTGTGAAGATTAAGTGGATGGTAAAGTTCCCATATATGCCTGGCATATCATTGAATAGTAAATAATGATACTAATACCATAAATAATAGTTACCAAACTCTTAGACTCACATATAAAAGGATTATACAAAAATAATTCCAAAGTGAATCACAACTCTTACAGGGATGAGAAAAAAATACTCACATCTGTACCATCAGTTTAATATTCTTTCCCAGTGGACCACCACATCCTGATCTGACAGTGGGCTTGGTAGGCATGATCAAAATAAAAGCAAGGGCAGTTCATTTGTTCATTCCTTTATTTATGCCACTAACGAAGGCCCCACGGTAAGTGACGCAGGGCAAACAGGACAGACTAAGAAGCCCTCTTGGAACGTCAGAACCAGGAGGGCAGACGGACTGTAAACAAGCAATCACAGAAGTGGCCGAGACAGTTTAGATAAGCCTAAGTGCTATGTAGGCAACAAAGTGGGTTGATGTATTAGAGTGAACCGGGGGTGGCCAGGGAGCCCTCCCTGGGGAGCTGATATTTCAGGTGGGTTCTAAGACTTGAAGAAGGCAGCCATGCAGAGATGTTGAGGGAATCCCAGGCCAAGGCCACAGGGCAGGCGCTGACTCCCTCCAGAGTGACTGGAACTCTGTGAACACCAGAAGGAACGACATTTTTAAAAAATTTTTGAAAAGTTTATTTATGTATTTTGAGGAAAGAGAGAGAAAGAGCACACACAAGAGTGGGGGATGGGCAGAGAGAGAAGAAAAGAATCCCAAGTAGGCTCCACATGGGCAGCCCAGAGCCCAACATGGGGCTTGAACCCATGAACTGTGAGATCGTGACCGGAGCCAAAGTCAAGAGCTGGACATTTAACCGACTGAGCCACCCAGGTCCCCTGGGAATGACATTTTTAAAGATCAGGCTAGAGGGCAGGAGCCAAGTCACCTATAGGTGAGTCAGCCTGGGTGAGAAGTTTCAATTTTTCTTAAGTACAATGGGAAGCCATGGGTAGTTTCTTTAAAGTTAGTTAGAAAAATTAATCAATTAATTGATTAAAAAATAAAGTTAGTTAGGTGATGAAAATATTTAAAATTATCAGGCTAAGATCTCCAAACTGAGGTTAGCTTTGCCAATTGGCTGTGACTAGTCAAAATCTATTTGGCCAAGGCTGTTCCCTCTGCAGAGAGCAGGGGTGGACGCTGCCTACTTGTGCCTCATTGAGGCTCCATCTTGGGTTTTCCATGATTAATCCTTTTTTTTTAAAAAATTTTTTTAATGTTTTTATTTATTTCTAGGAGAGAGAGAGAGAGAGAGAGACAGCGTGAGCAGGGGAGGGTCAGAGAGAGAGGGAGTCACAGACTGAAACAGGCTCCAGGCTCTGAGATGGCAGTCAGCACAGAGCCTGACGCGGGGCTCGAATCCACGACCGCGAGATCATGACCTAAGCGAAAGTCAGACGCTTAACCGACTAAGCCACCCAGGCGCCCCCATGATTAATCCCTTTTAGAAATCAACATATTATTTGTTCAGATATATTAATGCCTTCAATACCTTTACAGCCCATTCTTGCCTGCCTGGGACCCACTTTTCCTCTTCTGCCCATCTTAAATCCCAGCTCTGATCTGTTCAGTGTTAATTTCAGTGGGCAATCTGATTTTCTTTATTTATCACTTTTCACGTATCCCTAGTTACACCATTTTTTTCCTTATCCCTATTTTAGTGGTAAGGAAACCAAGCACAGGACCTTGTTCAGAATCACCTCATGTGATGGTAGCAGAGTCAGGATTTTAACTTAAGCTCATTTGATCTCTCACCATAGGAAGACCCCAGGCATCAAAAAGGTCTCGGGTTGAAATCTGAATAGCAGTGTAAAAATACACAGATAATGTTGGATACTCTGGAGGACAGGGGTGTAACGAAGCAAGAGGAAGTGCTCGCAAACTCAAATAAAGCAAGAAAATAGACAAAGGCTCCAGAGCCTTATAGCTGCTGCCATCGTCATTGCGATACACAGCGGGTGGGTAATGAACAGAGCGAGACTGACAATGCAGCACAAGCAGCTAAATATAGTCTCAGGTGTCTCAGAGATGAGCAGGGGTGGGAGTGGAGGCAAGGAGCCCCGCAACTGACTTTGTTCAAAAGCAAAGATCTGATGGGAGGAGCAAACAGGCTCCTTGCATCTATGAGAGCATTATGGAAGTGGTAGATCCTGTTGTAGGGATAACCCTTCAACAGGCTGAGTCACTGGTCTTCGTAAATGGAGCCTCCTGCAAACTGTAGACAGTTTAGTGTCTTTAGGGGGCTTATTTCTTCCTGATTTTAAATGCAAGAACAAACATAACAAGAATACATGAACACAGTTATAAAGGACCCAGCATTTAATCTGCCTAACTGCAACCCCATTTTAAATGTTGTATATAATTTTTTATTTAAAAAATTGTTTAAATGTTTTATTTATTTTTGAGAGAGAGAGAGAGACAGAGTGTGAGCAGGGGAGGAACAGAGAGAGAGGGAGACACAATTTTTTGAAGTAGGCTCCAGGCTCTGAGCTGCCAGCACAGAGCTCGATACAGGACTCAAACTCACAAACTGCAATATCATGGCCTGTGCTGAAGTCGGATAGTTAGTTAAGACTGAGCCACCCAGGCGCCCCTGCATGTTGTATATTTTTTAAAAAGATTTTTGCAAGGCCCATGATGATTCGATTTCCTGTTGGCATCATCATGGTTTTCTTTGTTTCTTAGTTTTCACAGTTTTGAAAAATACCATTATTATTATTATATATTGTGTATATATATATATACATGGTAATTATTATACCATTTTTATTAGTGCTAGGTTGCTTCTGTGTCTTTATACCTTTTAGGCAATTGTATTTAAACATTTTTTGAGCATTTATTAATTTTTTTAGACACAGAGAGACAGAGCGTGAGTTGAGGAGGGGCAGAGAGAGAGGGAGACACAGAATCTGAAGCAGGATCCAGGCTCTGAGGTGTCAGCACAGAGCCTGACGTGGGGCTTAAACTCAAGAACTGCGAGATCATGACCTGAGCCGTAGCTGGCTGCTTAACCAACTGAGCCACCCAGGCGCCCCTAGGCAATTGTATTTTAAGATGTTCTGATCTTCAGTGAGATTTAAACTTTAATGGAAAACAAAGATAAATGGTCGCCCAATGTAACTTCCTTCTTCCACTGTCTTTACCATGTTCTCCAATAGCTGTGGATAAATGGAGATGCCTTCTGAAGACTCCTGAGAATCTAGTTTGAAGACCCACAGGACATGAGCTTGGTGAAGGGGCAGAATCTTCAGATACTCTAGAACTGGGTTCCCTGGATTATTCTTTTGTAATACTTTTTACTATTGCAGCTCCTGAATCTTGTAGGTAAGGGGATTAATGGACCCATTTCAACAATCCAAGTATTGCTCAAGGCCTAGACAGTGGGGGAAGAGGGAAGAGAGTGGATTTACTGGGAGTAAAGTTGAAGTTGAAGAGATACGACATGGTGGCCACACAGATATTGGGGATGAGGGTGAAGGTGGCATTAAATATGACTTGAAGGGTTTCTCACCTGTCTGACTAGATGGTAGTGTCTTTAAGCAAGATACAGACAATCAGTCACAGGAAGAGGAGTTTGGCAAAAAATAGAATGTTTAATTATCAAGGCATCTCAAAAAAGTTTCGTTCTCCTGTAAGTATAGGATGATAGGTTCTACTTTTGTGTAATGCATAGTTTCATGTCTCAGAATCCAAAACGTAGACACAATTAGTTTGAAAAATTGCTACTCTGAGGTTACTCTGACTAACGGGGAAGAAAGGGGACACTCTGGTGAAGGCAATCATGCTGTTTCAGACTTCATCATAGCCTGGGTTTAGCTAGAAATATGCCCTCACTTTTGGAGGAGATCTCAAAAAGTTCAGAGAAAAGAGGAAGCCTCCATGATGGGGGCCCTAAAGGGAGGCAAGGGCCCAATCTTTATTTAGAGGAGCCTGGAGGGGGACCTGCCTCTCAGGGCCAGCTCTGAGGTGAGGGACTAGGAGCTTGACTGGATTGGGTGGGAGATATTCTTGAAAGGCACAGAGAGTCAAGCAAGTCCATCTGAAGCTATAGCACAGCCTGGGATGGGTCCAAAGGACTTGTGTGAGGCCATAAGGAGACGTGCAGATCCAGGATACGCCACTGCGTGAGGCTGCGTGAGACTCTGCGTACCATGGGGTGAAGGCCCAGTTTAGGGGGAGGGACACCCGGCCTACAAGCAGCCCAGAAATGTGTTCTAACAGTAGGTCAAAAATTGGTCCAAACAGAGAAGAAGGGGCATCTAAGGAAAGTAATGTCATTACCCAGGGAATCCAGTCTCCAGTGAGTTCTGATTTGAAAAGAGGCTGATCAAAACATGGAACAAAAACAAGGAATGAAAAAGATAGACAAAAGGACTCTCAGAAGACTAATCTGTTGTCTGAGGAAAGGAGTAGAAATGTCAGACGACATTACAATGAAATGATGAGCTTTTTAAGGAATGTTTTAAGAGTGAATAAGGAGGGGCACCTGGGTGGCTCAGTTGGTTAAGCATCCAACTCTAGACTTCGGTTCAGGTCATGATCTCACATCTTCATGGGTTTGAACCCCGCATTGGGCACTGTGATGGCGGCACAGAGCCTGCTTGGGAATCTCTCCCTCTCTCTGCCCTCCCCTACTTGCACTGTCTCTGTCTCTCTCAAAATAAATAAAATTATTTTTTAGAAAAAGAATGGATAAGGAAAAGGTGTGGGGACGAGAAGGGATAATATTGAGAGTTGAGAATCAAATTGCTGACTGATTTTTCTAGCAGAGCGGACACTGAAAGGATGTTGGAGAGTTCACAGCAGCACCAGGGATGATGGGGAGTTGGGCTCAGTAAATAGGCCGCAGCTGGGATCCCAGCCAATGTTATGCCACAGAACCAGTCTGGGAAGGTGCTGGCTCTTGAGGCTGTTCAACACTGGATGCCATACCCCATTCTGCCACCTGCACTGGGCCCTGGGTGCTGTCGGTGCTGCTGCCCACGGCTGTAATGGATGGGAGGGTGGGTGTCTCTGGTGGAGATTAGGTAACCTCTCTGGTTCCAGCTACAAGGAAATTGGAGGACCCAGGAATCAGCATGTTCAAAGTCTGTGATGGGAAATGAACTCTGCTTTCTTCAAGGCGGAGAATTTCTCAACCAGTGGAAGGGGCATCAGACCAAACTAAAGACAAACTTCAAGAGACTAATGACAGTGTGACCAGTTGGGGGGAACAGCAATCATTTTTTAAATTTTTTAATTTTAATTTTTAATTTTTTTTGAGGGAGAGAGAGAGAGAAAGAGAGAAAGAGAGAGAGAGAGAGGTCTTAAGCAGGCTCCAAGCTCAGCATGGAGATCAACACAGGGCTAGATCCCACGACCCCAGGATCATGACCTGAGACAAAATCAAGAGTCAGACGCTCAACCTACTGAGTCACCCTGGTGCCCCTGAGGTCATTTTAGGGAAGAATGAAGAGGGCCTGGGCTCTGTCTGTGGCAGTGGGAATGGAGAAGAGGGTACAAGCTTTAATGAGAGCACAATAGTGGAATGAATAGTGTTTAATGATTAATTAGACACAGGGCAAAGGAGAGGAGAGCATCTAAAATGCATTTTGAATGTCTGTGGCTTCAGGAATTGGATGAGTGGCAATGCCATTAACCAGGAGAGGTCAGCCAGGAGGGTTATGTTTTGAGAAAATGGTAGGAGAGTCCTTGACATGCTGAGTTTAAAGTGCCTGTGAGACACACAGCCAGGGACAGACAATGGACACATTTAGATACCATTATCCTAAAGATGGTTAACTATGCAGTGGTGTGCTGGTAACAACGGGTTCTCCAGGGAAAGGAAGCTCCGATTTGTAGCATTTTCCAATTCCAGAGGTGTAAATACACCCACTATGGCCAATTTCAAACTACTAACGTGAGGTTACCAAATGTGGATTTGGGAATAGATGCACACAATCAGGTCTCAGGAGCCTGCGGGAGGGTCCAGCCTGCTATTATGACCACGGGTGAGGATGCTGTCTCCCAGACAGAGCAGAACCTCAAGAATGGAATCTTCAGCGCAGACTGAGGTCGAGGAGCCCCTACAAGGCGTGGGAGCTGAGAGAAGGAAGACCAAGCCCACATCTGAGCCCTGTCGAGCTCTGCAGAATTAACTTCCATATTCACTCGTTTCCCCAGGATCCTCCTGCTAGACTGTGGGCTCTTTGAGGGGATTTAGTCTAACTCGGCTGTGTCTTCCAGGCTGGCACACAGCAGGCGCACAGCAATAATTTCACTACTGTCTCAGGAAGATTCATGTCCACTGGTTTCATGAGGCAACACAAGAATAACTGGAGATGTATGTTACAAGATGTTTTGGTTCAACGTCGGAGAAAAAACTCCCCAGGAAGCCTTGAAGTAGACACAAGTTGCATTGTCTGCCCCACATCACCCTCATTCTTCTGGGAACAACCGGTTACCTTCCATTCCAACGGGGTTCTCAAGGCAGCCAATGTTGTCCACATGGACCTGCCCACTAATGCAGGTATGAGCCCCTGACCTAGCTGGGATTTGGGGAATCTGAGCCTGGAGTGAATCCCTCTCGAGTCCCTCTCGTGTAGCGGCCATGGGAGAAGATGTGGCCGAAGTGTTAGCATTGTTTTCCTGCCATAGGAGGGCAGTCCCCGGAAAGAGAGGCAGAGAATCCCAGCAGTTGACTCCCAGGTTCCGTTCATTCTCAGGTCCAACCGCATCCTTAGCCCTTTCTTCTGTTGTATTACATAGCCTCGTCCCTCACCTAAGCAGAAGCTGGATTTCTGTACTCTGAAGCCCAGACTACTGATCCTCAAGCAGATCTTCCCGGATATGTAATGTCATCCGTGTGAAAAGCAATGTGTTCGCGACTGAAGTATCCACACAGTTTGAATGACCACTTGAAAGGGGTTTAGAAGAGGGAGTTTCTGGGGCGCCTGGGTGGCTTAGTCGGTTGAGTGTCCGACTTTCGCTTAGGTCATGATCTCGCGGTTCGTGGGTTCGAGCCCTGCATCGGGCTCTGTGCTGACTGCCAGCTCGGAGCCTGGAGCCTGTTTCAGTCTGTGACTCCCTCTCTCTCTGACCCTCCCCTGCTCACGCTGTCTCTCTCTCTCTCCTAGAAATAAATTTAATAATAAAAAAAAAAGAAGAGGGAGTTTCTGCTAAGGGAGGTAGCCCTAAGTTAACAGCAACAGTAGCACCTACATCCTTATGAGTGCTTGCTTTGTGCCTGGCGCTGTAAGCTGAGGAAGGTGGATTTGATCCAGGTTCATAAAGACTTCAAAGTTCTTAATAACTAAGCTAGATGTTCTTAAACTTAAAAAAAAATTTTTTTGGGGGGGCGCCTGGGTGGCTCAGTTGGTTAAGTGGCCAACTTTGGCTCAGGTCATGATCTCACAGTTCATGGGTTCAAGCCCCGCGTTGGGCTCTGTACTGACAGCTCAGTCTGGAGCCTGTTTTGGATTCTGTGTCTCCCTCTCTCTCTGCCCCTCCCCTGCTCACACTCTGTCTCTCTCAAAAATAAACTTAAAAAAAGTTTTTAAAAAATGTTTATTCATCTTTGAGAGAGTGAGCTGGGGAGGGGCAAAGAGAGAGGGAGACACAGAATCTGAAGCAGGCGTTGGGTTCTGAGCTGTCAGCACAGAGCTCGATGCGGGGCTTGAACCCACATACCAAGAGATATTGACCTTAGCCAAAATTGGATGCTCAACCAACTGAGCCACCCAGGTGCCCCTAGATGTTCTTAGACTGTTTACTCTAGGGATCCCTCGATGATCTTAAAAATTGAACACCTCAAAGAATTTTTGTTTTATTGAGTAAACATCTACATTTACTGTAATGGAATATAAACTGAGAAATTAAAAGGATTAAAAGAACAAAAACCATCATATTAACATAAATATTTTTATTAAAAGCCACTATTTTTTAAAACAAAAAAATTAAAGAGTGGCACAGTTTCACATTTTTGCATATCTCTTTACATCTAATAGAAGACGGCTGGATTCTCATGCCTGCTTCTTCATTCCGTGCGTTGCTTTGGTTGAAGTAGGTAAGGAAAAGCTGGCCTCATACAGACATGTAGTGGAAAAGAAACTTCATGAATCTCCTCAAGGAGTCCAGGGGACCCCAGGAGTCCTCAGACTCTAGTTTGAGAACCACTACAGTAAACTTGACTTTCTCAGCTAAAGACTACATTATCATCACTGAATTCGTTTTAGAACTGGCAATTCCTTCCATGGCCAGCCTTTTTTTTTTTTTTTTTAAAGTAATCTCTGCCCAACATGGGGCTTGAACTCATGACCCCAAGATGGAGTTGCATGCTCTACTCACAGCTTGTTAGGAACCCCCATGGCTAAGACATTGTGAACCAATTACAAAAGATGGTGGTGATAGAGGCAACTTGAATTCTCTTTTTCAGTTCCATTCTAAGTGACACCAAGTTTCAACTTGAGCCTATATATTATTCTTTCGCCAGCCAAAATTACATATTAGATTTTTTCAGGTTTATTTTTCTAAACTAAGAGGAGAAAGCAGCATGTCATACACGGTCAAAGTTAACATTTGTATAGTGGTTTTACAGTTTACACAGCTTCTTTGTGCGCCTACGACGCCATTTAGTCGTTAGGAGCCGTTCTACAGGGAAAGGGTGGAAGAGAGAGATGATGTGTCCAAGGCTGCCATCAGTGAGCAGGCTGTGGACCGGGATGCCTGGTGACCAAGCGACAGACTCACAGGACAACTCTGCTCTAATGAACAAACATCTCACTTTCAAAAGCTGGCTTTCCAATCTTTATGGTTCACTTTTTTCACATATACAAGAGACAGCATCTGATCTAGAATCCAACTGGATTTTATTTGACACCGAATACAATACGGCTGCAGGAATAGCAAACTGAACACAAAGCAGAAAAGACACAGTTCTATCTACTTTATACTTAAGTAACAGGAGGGCAAGTCATTAAATGGAGAACAGAACAGTTGAGCTCGATGGAAGAATTCTTTCTAGTGCCCATACCTGAAAGACAAAAGTATATTATTTTATTAATTCCTTAGTAATTTCCTGTTTGAGGCTATAAAACCTGCTAAAAACATAGGAGCAAATGTGATGAAAACCATCTCTGCCCCTTTCATTTCATCCTTTGTGACATTTTACCTACTACTCCCTTCTTTAAAAAACCGTTTTTTAATGTTTATTATTTATTTTTGAGAATGAGAGAGACAGAGCACATGTGGAGGAGGGGCAGACAGACAGGGAGACAGAATTCAAAGCAGGCTCCAGGCTCTGAGCTGTTAGCACAGAGCCCGATGCAGGGCTTGAACCCACGAACCAGGAGATCATGACCTGAGCCAAAGATGGATGCTTACCCAACCGAGGCTCCCAGGCGCCCCTGCCTACTACCCTCTTCTTAGTGACAGTCCCTCCATGGGACTCAGCTACACCCACCTGACTCTTCCAGGCACCAGAGAGATGCTGGGCAGTACTAGGGAGGCAAGAGGGAAAAGTCAGAGCCAGCGGCTGTGAAAGGGAACTGTCCTGTTGGCTCCGGTCAGTGGCTCAGACGCCCCCTCCCCCCCTCCCCCCCCAGCACTTGGCTTCCCTTCCCCCTTGCAGCCTATTTTCACTTCAACTCTGCTAACTCAGGCAAATACAGAGAATAGTCACTGAACAGCCTTCAATTTCAAAATCTATCACCAGGCCCAATTTCCATCCTAATTACATTCAGAAAGAGGACTATAGAGAGGTATGGATTTCAGGTGGTTTCTCATTTCCCCAAGAGCCAAAATTTGGCTCTAACAACATTATAAAAATAAACATGGCTGGAAAATTTCTTCTACATATAAACAGATTTCTTGAACAAAAATTCTTCTTTATTGTCTTACTCAATCTTTTGTCCTGGTCTTTTTATTATTAATGTTTGTATTTATTTTTGAGAGAGAGACACAGAGTGTGAGCAGGGGAGAGACAGAGAGAAGGAGACACAGAATCCAAAGCAGCTCCAGGCTCTGAGCTGTCAGCACAGAGCCCAACATGGGGCTTGAACCCACAAACTGTGAGATCATGACCAGAGCTGAAGTCAGACACTTAACCGGCTGAGCCACCCAGGTGCCCCTGTCCTGGTTCTTTTTGGATAGTTAGTCTCTGATTAAAATACCTCGAGGGGCACCTGGGTGGCTCAGTTGGCTAGGTGGCCGACTTCAGTTCAGGTCATGATCTCAGTTTGTGGGTTCAAGCCCTACGTCGGTTCTGTGCTGACAACTTGGAGCCTGGAGCCTGCTTTGGATTCTGTGTCTCCTCTCTCTGCCCCTCCCCTGCTCACACTCTGTGTCTTTCTCTCAAATATAAACATTAAAAAAAAATTTTTTTTAATAAAAAAATAAAATACTTCGATACACGGGTGAACCCAGGGCACTGGAACTCTGGTCATGGCTTTGATCAGCTCAAAGGACTACTGGACCCTTCATGCATTTCTGATAAGAAATCCACTTGAATATTCTCTAGAAAAAAGTTGTGCCAAATTCCACACAAGGTAGAGTTTCAGTGTTTGTTAGTGGACTAGAGAGGAACCTAGAAGCCGTCCATCAGACTAAAGAATGCCATAGCTTGTTCTTTAGGAGTTTGTTTTCCCAATATACTGTTAACCGCTAGATAAAGTGGTGTTGTCAGAGACCAACATGAGGAATTTGTCACACACAGCTCCTCTTTCTAGGCTCAGTCCTGGGAATATTTCATGGACGACATGGGACAGGTGTGGTCCAAAACTGAACTCGGAGCCTGCTCCAGGGCAGGGCCAGTTACGAAGTCCTCTTCAGAACGTAGAAAAGTTCCTTGATAAATATGACTGCACAGTTTTACTCGGAAGGCAAGCTCCCTGAGGACAGGGAAGGACTATCTCATATGTTTTTATATCTTATACATTACGTAGCATACATGTTGCTGAATGAAGCATAATGGTAGGAGTTATTAAATACTGAGTATTTGGCAGGTTTCTTAGAAAATGAACATGCGGGGGCGCCTGGGTGGCCTAGTTGGTTGGGCGTCCGACTTTCGCTTAGGTCATGATCTCGCGGTTCGTGGGTTCGAGCCCCGCATCGGGCTCTGTGCTGACTGCCAGCTCAGAGCCTGGAGCCTGTTTCAGAGTCTGTGTCTCCCTCTCTCTCTGACCCTCCCCTGTTCACGCTATCTATCTCTCTCTCTCCTAGAAATAAATTAAAAAAAATTAAAAAAAAAAAAAAAAAAAAAAAGAAAATGAACATGCGTTGGATAAGAGTTCCAAAATTCTTTACCAAAATAAATAACTAAGTCTAAAAGCAAAATATCTGTGCCAATAAGGGATTTCTAAACATTTAACAAACTAAAGAACCTCATTTTTTGTTTTATAAATCTCAACATACTCTATTAATCAAACTCCTGTTTAAATAAAAATCCCCTTTCTCATAAAAAATTTGATAAAGAAGGGGCGCCTGGGTGGCTTAGTCGGTTAAGCGTCCGACTTTCACGTAGGTCATGATCTCGCGGTTCGTGGGTTCGAGCCCCGCGTCGGGCTCTGTGCTGACTGCCAGCTCAGAGCCCGGAGCCTGTTTCAGAGTCTGTGACTCCCTCTCTCTCTGATCCTCCCCTGCTCATGCTGTCTCTCTCTCTCTCCTAGAAATAAATAAAACATTAAAAAAAATTTAAAAAAAAATTTGATAAAGAAAATGATCACCTACTCAACAGCAACCAAAAAGGGCATTTCACAGAAAAAGAGACATAAAAACATACCACCCAATCTCACTCAAAATTCAGAAAAGGCAACTGAATACTAGTTTTCAACTATCAGGCCAGTGAAGATGGAAAAGTGCAATAATAGAGCGTTGGCAGGAAATGGAGAAAGGTACATTCTGCTGCATTGTTCACAGGGAGTGTCAATTAGTATACATTCTTGGAAAGGAAAATCTGACAATGTCAAAAATAATAAATAGGGGCCACTTGGATGGCTTAGTTGGTTAAACATCAACTTTGACTCAGGTCATGATCTCATGGCGTGGGAG
Source organism: Proteles cristata cristata (assembly GCA_017311185.1). Classification (NCBI taxonomy): domain Eukaryota; kingdom Metazoa; phylum Chordata; class Mammalia; order Carnivora; family Hyaenidae; genus Proteles; species Proteles cristata. The sequence continues at coordinate 411,169 of JAESUZ010000358.1, read as the reverse complement.
TTCGAGCCCCGCACCGGACTCTGACTCTGTGCTATTAGCGCAGAGCCCGCTTCGGATCCTCTGTCCCCTTTCTCTGCACCCCCATCCCAGTTTGCTGTCTCTCTCTCTCTCAAAACTAAATAAACATTAAAAAATGCTTTTTACATAAAAAAATAGAAAATAAATGTACATGTTCTTTCCCCAGAAAGTCCTCTTTTAGGAACTACTGCTACAAATATACATGTACATATTCACAAAGATTCATGTATAAAGATGTCCATCCTTACATACCAACAGTAAAAAATTTGAAACCCAAATGTCTATCAACAGGGACTGATTAAATATTAATTACAGTACATCAACATAAAACAATACTCTGCAACCATCAGAAAGGATACATGTGGATATGGAAAAACTCTAAACTGTATGAAGTGAAAAAGCAAGGAGAATTACTGTGTAGGATGCTCATATTTACATTAAAATTATGCATGTATATCTACCCCCGTACATGCAAGCATGCGTACGGATAGTCAGAAGCACTAAGAGGCTGATGGTCACCTCTGAGAGTGCGATTAGGAGTCTAAGATGGGAAACTAATTTCTTCTGGTATGCCCTCTTCACTAGTTGAATTTTTAAAAATTTACCATGTCATGTTTTATTTACGTAATAATTTAGTCAAGATAAGCATGAGATAAACCAATGAAACAGGATAGGTGGATGTAACTCTAGCCCAAAGCAAAGATACCTGACATTGGTTAGCCCCTGGATCCTTATTATGGATGTGATTCTGGAAATATTTAATAGTTTGCAGATTTTCCTATCTTCTACCTTCACAGACCCTGGGAGTTGGGACACTCTAGCATGCCACACCTCTGAGCATTTTCCTCACAGGTGAATCCTTGTTTAACCAAAAGTTAGTCTGTAAAACAAGGTGTATTCCATGCGTCCATCTTCTGAGACTATGTCCTCCAGCCTGCGGTGAGTCAAAGAAGGCACGGACCCCAAAGTCCAGTCTTACAACGTCAAAACAGCGGGAGACACCTACTTTTGGAATTCCCACTCTCTGTTGTCCAACGGACACACCTGCCGTGTTTTGAGCCAGCGAGAGATGCAGTGGAAGTGAAAGGCATGCTGGAAGAAAAGACACATTTTATTAAAAATCATTCTGTGTGGGCTTGGCCATCTGCTGATAATCCGTCTCAGGGGCAGTGCAGTGGGGACCCACGGGGCTGGAGAGCAACGGGAGGCAACAAGGGGAGGCAAAAGGTCAACAACAGCCTACACCGTGGTCACGTACAGGACACGTCCACTGAAACAGCTGTTACACATGCCGGAACTGCTAAAAGGAGAAATTACTTGGCACAGTATATGGTCTAGCGGTATGCTCTCTCCCGTTCCCTCAAGGGAAGGTGGAATGTGGCTTCCTGGTCCTATCTGGCCTATAAGGGGAGGCTTCTACTTCCCTGTACTTTCCTCGGACACATGCCGGGAGCCCTTGAACACAGGCAGGTTTCAAACTTCCCCATTCCTGGTCCCCAACTGCCCCTCCCCCACCTTGGAGAATGGGAACCACAGGGGCAGCGACTGGTCCTCAGCCTGGGGTGGCGCGCTGCCACTGCCGCCCACCCAGAGCTGAGACAGGCACTTCCCCGATCTTCCCAGAGCCAGCTCAACGCTGTTCAAAGGACCTTATTTCCAGATTTGTTCAAAGACGTACTGATATTACAACAGCTCAGTACTCAGGAAGCCTTTAAGGGGTGAGGCATGTTCTCTTAAAAAGGAATGAATAGAAAGGAATGAGATAGAAAATTAGGGTAAAAGGAAGCATGGTAACAGACAAACTGCACACAATCAGTTGAAGGAGCATCAAACGGCTTACTTCGTGATCAAGGCAAGAAGTAAAATGGCAAGAATACTAAGAAAGCTGGTAACTCGCAAGGAGGTAGGAGGCGGCTTTCAGGCTCAGGCGAAAGGAAAAGCTGCATGCAGTTTTTCCGGCGTGAGTTAATGACATGCGATGCTAACCACAGCACCGCCCGCAGTGGACCTTTGCTCTCCTCCCTCTGTTCCCGAGAACAGAGTAGTAAGAGCAGCGGCAGGTGCTGTTCCCTCTCATCTGTGAGGGGCTGGCTCAGGTGGGGGACAGGGGACTAATACGGGAACCCCAACAAAATAATGAAGCTTTCGCAAACTTGATTTAACAGCAGCCTTGACGTCTGGTCAGCAAGGCTACCAAAACACGCATGGAACTTCAAGAAGAGTCACTCAGTGGATTATTAGCAAGTGCGTTGTCTTCTAATAAAGACAAGAACAGAATAGAGTAACTAAGAGTGGAACTCGCAGCTAGTATGCTCTGGATACTCAACAGGACAAATATTCTCCTAGAGAGAGAGCTTTCACATGATCCCTTTCACACAACTCCCGGACTCTCACAAAACTCATTGCGAAAAAGAGAAAAAACAAAATTTCTAAAAAGCACAAGGCTGAGGCATTTTTCTCGAATACCAGGTGGCAGGGACACCTAAAGGTATTCAAGACCCCTCTCTCCCCCTCCCCCCTCCCTCATTAGGCACCTTGCACGGCACCAGGTCCTCGTACACCACAGCTGCCTCACAGGATGGAGGGAAAGGGGCTGCAGGGCAGGGGACAGCATCGCTGGACCACTTGGTCCCAACTTTCTCCCTGGTCATGACCTAAGGTGTGCCCGTGGGTATATTTAGCAGTGTCAAAGTCCGCTGACCAGTGCTTTACAGTTTACGGAAGACGCTAACATGTATCACCTGACAGAGCCTCACAGCAACCCTGGCAAGGAATCAGGACAGGAATTATTACCTTCATTTTGCAGACAGGGAACCAAAATCCAGACAAATCACAGGACTTGCCCAATTCATGGAGCCAGTGAGAAGACCCAGGACTAGAAGCCAGCACTAGTCCGAAGGTTTCTGCCACACCATGCTGGCTCTTCCTTGTTACGGGCTCCCTGAGCTAGTCTCTCTGTAGCCAAATTTAAGGCCAATCCATTCCCTTTTCCTTCCACCAAAAAAAATCACATGGCTTTTAGTACATGCCTGAATGTCAGGGAGAGCAAAGAACCAGATATATTTTATTTCTTTATCCCCACAAGCAATGAAGGCGTCCCTGGCCAATACAGGCTACTGAGAAACTCCACAAAGGGCCCTGGCAGAATTCAGAAGGTGCACCTCAAGGCAGGGGGCTGGGGTCGAGGGGGTCCTCAGGCTGATGGGGAAAAGTACTGACAGCTGCCATCTGCTCAGTAACCACCAGCACCCCAAGTTTGTATTTATATGTATGTATTCAACAAATACTGTGTGGCAAAAGAAAACCATTTCATCCTGATCATGACTCTGTGCAGTCTGCATGAGGGAGACCAGCCTTAGGGATGTCAAATACCTTGCTTGAGGTCACTGAGCAAGTAAGTCCAAGACAGGAAATGGTGGTCTGACTCCAGAGCCTCTTAGGCCCGTGCCATGCTGGGAACTGAGGGTCCTCTGTCTCCTTGGCACAGGAGGCTCGGACAGGACAATTTTAGCTCATGTGACTAGGACTATATGGCTATACAGATGAATTTTTAACACATGCTAGAAATAACATATTTGATGCCATTATCCTTCACAGCTGTCACACCATGGAAGGCTGTACATTCTGTCCAATGATGCTGGACAAAACATTTCTGGCATGAGCCACGTTAAAAAAAAATCCTAACTTAGTACATGTATCACACACAGGCCCTTGAATACTCAGTTTATTCCCCAAACTTAGTTCCACAAGGCATCTAGCCCTTTAAAAAAAAATCTGTTCAGAAGGTAAAGATGCCCACCAATAGGAGATAATTCCAAAGACTGCCACAGGCTTTGAAGGCAATTCCCAAAGATGAATCCCCAAAGGATTGCTAACAAAAGTGAGTCCACTTTATAATTAAGACAATATGGTGCCCCTGTAATAAGTAGTAATTTTAACCTATTAACAGGTGAATAGGACGAGGATTTAAAATATTTTTTTTATTTTGGGAGAAAGGTGGGCTAGTCAATTTTTTTTCCTAGTTATTTTTCAAGACTGGCAAAGCAGGATAAGTAGTAATATGTTTACATGCCATGCTGATAGGGAAAGATGTTGCCTTACGTTACAGACTCCCCACGCAACAGTGCACTCTTCAGAAGTAGCAGACGCCTGGTTAGCTTGACATTCTATGCCTGTGGGAACAAGAGCAACAGGATCACTGGACCTCAGGAGTAACAACCTTTCAGTCTACAGCAGCCCTACCTGCACAATCACACAAGGACATGATTTGGGCGGGGGTGGGGTTGGGGGTGGTACAAACTTGAACAAAATCTCAAGTGCTTAATTAGTCATAATTGTTTTTTAATGAGTGTAAAAAAAAAAAGGGGGGGCAAAGCACAAAAGGCAGAGATGTGACTTAACAGTTTGCTTTGCAATGATTTCCTATCCTTGTTCAGACTGAGTTATGAAAGAAAAGGCACATTTTTGTTCTGAACATAACCTGACCTGTCCAAATGAAAGGGATTTCTCCTAATTTGGTAAATTTAGTAAATTCTTAAAGCTACCTTGTAATTCTTTTTTTTTTTTTTTTAATATTTTTTATTTATTTCTAGGAGAGAGAGAGAGAGAGAGAGACAGCGTGAGCAGGGAGGTCAGAGAGAGAGGGAGTCACAGACTGAAACAGGCTCCAGGCTCTGAGCTGGCAGTCAGCACAGAGCCCGACGCGGGGCTCGAACCCACGAACCGCGAGATCATGACCTAAGCGAAAGTCGGACGCTTAACCGACTAAGCCACCCAGGCGCCCCTGGAGTCCTTTTCTTTTTATCTTTCTTATTTTTTTTTTAAGGTTTTTATTTATTTCTAGAGAGAGAGAGAGACAGCATGAGCCGGGGAGGGTCAGAGAGAGAGGGAGTCACAGACTGAAACAGGCTCCAGGCTCTGAGCTGGCAGCCAGCACAGAGCCTGATGCGGGACTCGAACCCACGAACCGTGAGATCATGACCTAAGCTAAAGTCGGACGCCTAACCGACTAAGCCACCCAGGCGCCCCTACCTTGTAATTCTTACTGTTCGGAGAACTGGCGTCTTCTCCCTACTCTTGGCAAATGGTCCCTCTTAGACCCTTACAAGAAGGCCTAGCTGGGCAACAAGTTCCAGGCCCTAGAGAAGTCAGGCAGACACGTGTGAACTGGGACAGAAGCAAAATAAAAGAGAGCAAAGAGGCCTGTTGCAAACTGTAAAGGAGCGAAACTCAAAGGTCTTTAAATACTGTCAAAGCAAATGTGTAAGACCAGCGGGTTAGAGATTCGGGGCACGTGACTTGGTGATGCTTACTACCCCAGAGGTGACTGTATCTGGTGCATAGAGCAAATTACGGCAAATATACCCAAGTACCAATTTCATAGAGGAGGAAGAGAATTGAAATAGAATACAAATCTGAGATCAAGAAACAATGAGTAAAGCTCTACCAGGGATAAATATTCAAGGAATAAGAATTACTAATGTATCATTTGCTTTCTCTGAAGGTGGTAACTAAATGGAGTCTCCCATTTGAAGAGAAAAAGCTTCAGGAAAAACTATTTAATAGAAGACAATTACTTCAAACTTCCATAGGTGGAAAATAGTAAACCTGTAAGCAAATAATGCTGATATTTGAATGGGTATATTTGGTCCTAGGGGAAGAGATATACCAAATGGGTTTTTTTCCTCCCTTCAAAAATATGAAAGGCAAAGGGTCTAAAGTCACAGAACTTCCTTCTGCTACCCACATTCACTCTACAAAGAGAGTAACTGGGTTTTCCCTCTGGTAGGACTGGAGAATCTAGGATCTATGCAGTATATTCAAGATTTACTGGTGCTGTGACTACACCACTATATTGAAAAGGAAAGAAAAAAAAATCTGATGTCCTTCAAGTTGGATAAGGACCAAGTATTATGAAATTAGCTAAATAAAAGGCATAATCATTACTTAAATAAATAATAACTGTTTCAAAGTACATTATCGTGTTTAAATTTTTCCAGGTCAAGGTATTTTATTTTTTTAATGTTTTATTTATTTTTGAGAGAGAGAGACAGCATAAGCAGAGGAGAGTGAGGGAGAGAGAGAGAGAGAGAGAGAGAGCGAGCAAGACAGAGAATCTGAAGCAGGCTCCAGGCTCTGAGCTGGCTGGCAGCACAGAGCCCAACGTGGGGCTTGAATCCACGAACCGTGAGATCATGACCTGAGCCGAAGTCGGACGCTTAACCGACTGAGCCACCCAGGCGCCCCTCTAGGTCAAGGTATTTTTAAGGGACTCTGTCTTTCTATGCCAAGTCCAAAGTAGGCTCTTGGTACTTGAATAAGCAAACAGAACCCATTTCTACAGAGAGAATGAGGGGTAAATATATATATGGATTCTTTACCACCTGATAATTCCTAACAAAGAACAAAAATATATAGGAGGGATAGGAGTGCAATCTAGAATGCCAAATAAGAAGGGATATGGCATGGAAAATTCTTAAATAGGAGCGTAAAATGTTCTCAAATAGGAAATGTTCTGGAGCTATTGCTGCAGAGTGAGTACAGGAGTTGAGTAATTCATTTAAACAGGGAAAGGAACTGTTCACTGTCAACCTAGCACAGACAAACAGGCATACCTGTCATACCCCGGCAAAGGCAGAAGCTTACTGCATGTGATACATAAAGCTAAGGGACTTTTAAATTTCAATACAAGAGCATTACCACCAAAGGACCGCTAGGGAAGCAAAGGCTTCACCTTGGTGGACAAATTCTACACTTTCAAAACAGGGATGGACATGTGGATGGACATGTTAGGAAGAGGCTAACTTCTCATGGGCAAAGGCTGTATCTAAGCTCTTCTGGATGCCCTCTTCATCTGGAGCAAGATTACCTGAGGTAATAGAGAAAATAACACCTAACAGAATGCATATTTTTAGAACAACCAAGAAATGGAGCAATGTAAAGTAAATACAAAGCTGTAAGAGGGCATGCAGTATCAATTTTGACTAAAAAGAGGAAGTCTTCGGACCAAGAATGATTTTTAGAAGAGTCCAACTGGGCACAGCCATAATAACTCTTATTTACTTACAACTGTATGTATAATTATTCATTAAATGCCAGACCAGAATTTATTAGAAAATGCCCATTGCTAAATCAAGATTCTTATTTTCAGCTTTAACAAAAAGTCTTTTTACAAGGCTCATAGTCCATTTATTTTTTAAAGGAGACAAACCCAGTTGTAGCAACCAGATTACTCTTTAGTGTTTATAACAAACAAAAGGGTATGTTTCTTAAGGGTAAAGGCTTGATCTCAGTCACTGTTTTATCTTAGCAAAATGCCCAGGATATGAGTATCCATTGAATGAATAAAAGATATGACTTGAAAACAGGCTTTTCAGTGTAGAGAATAACACGATGGTTACTAGAGGGGAGGAGAGGAGGGAGAGGAGTTAAACAGGTGAAGAGGACTGAGGAGTGCACTTGTCATGATGAGCACAGGGTGAGGTACAGAACTGCTGAGTTACTATACTGTCACCTGGAACTAACAGAAAACACTGTATATTAACTAACTGGAAAGAAAATAAAAAATGTAAAAATAATTAAAAAAATAAACTTCTCAATTTAAAAAAAGACATGACTTGAACACACTTTCATAATTGTTTGTTACAAGAGTTAAATATTCTGGGGCGCCTGGCTGGCTCAGTACGTGCGGCCCTTAATCTCAGGGTCATGAGTTCAAGACCCACGTTAGATATTGAGCTTATTAAAAAAAAAAAAAAAGTTTAATATTCTACTACTTCATCTAACATTTAAAATATATGATAAAGCCAGTAGGTACCTAACTGAAGACCTACACTGATCCCCTAAATGTTCCACTCTGAGACAGAATATCAGTGGCCTTTCTCTGTAGTGGTCCTCCCACAAGTACATTCTCTCGTATCCAGAGAGACAGAAAATGACTTAAATATTGGGGGAAAAAAAAACCCCAAAACAGTATTATTTGAAATCATTAACTATTTATAGAAGAGCCTGAAGAAAATAAAATCTTCTTTGGGTACAACTCCTTATGAAAATGCACAGCAACAAAATTGGCAAACATATAATCAAAGACCCCACCCAAACACATTTAAAACTGTGCATGTGTTTTTCGGTGATGGGTTCCTTCTATCTATATCAAACATCGTGGTAGCTGCTATCTGCTGTTGTGTGAGAACGTAAACAGGGTCAAAACTCAAAAGAAACCAAGGGCAATAAACTACCAAAACATGTTACTTGATTGGTGCTTTCCAAGTTGCAATGATCACAGACTATTCCCCTACTTTGTATTTTTACTATTCATTGAACAAGTATTTAATGAGAACCTATTATGTACTGGATACTATGCTAGATGCTGGGAATATAGCAGTAAATAACAAATATGATAAAGAACCAACTAAATTAAATAGCTACTATAAAGGAAACTATAGGAGGTCTTGGAATATTTAACAGAACTGCTGTAGCCTGTGTGTATGTAAGTATGGTTAGGGAAAACATCTCTGAGCAAGTTTAAGGTCAGATCTAAAGACCAACTATGGATTAGTTCTGCACTGCCCAATAAGGTAACTGCTAGCCACATGTGGCTATTGAGCACTTGAAATGTGGCTAGTCTGAAATGAGATGTGCTCTAAATGTAAAAATAGTTCAAAGACTAAGTACCAAAAAAAAAAAGTAAAATATTTCACTTTAAAATATTACTCACATATTGAAATGAAAAATTCTGGATAGAGTAGGATAAATAAAATACAAATCATCTGTTTCTTTATATTTTAATGTGGGTACCAGAAAATTTTAAGTTATTTACATACTTTTTAAAAAAATAAGTGTTTATTTTTGAGAGAGGGAGAGACAGAAAGTGAGCAGGAGAGAGTGAGAGAGAGAAGGAGACACGGAATCTGAAGTGGGGTCCAGGTTCTGAGCTGTCAGCACAGAGCCCGACGTGAGGCTCAAACTGTGAGATCATGACCTGAGCCGAAGTAGGACGTTTAACCGACTGAGCCACCCAGGCGCTCCTAAGTTACGTAAGTACTTGGCATCTGTCGCTCATATTTAGATTGGAGACTAATGGGCTAGACAAAGGTAGTGGGGAGAAGAGGGAGAATATTTCAGGCAGAGGGAACAGGTATGTAAGGGCTCTAAAAACGAGCACAGACACTTCAAGAATGGAAAGAAAGCCAAAAAAACTACCAGAGTGAGCAGGAGAGTGATACAAGATGAAGCTGGAGAGGCAGGTGAGTAATTTTCAAAATAAGTGCCTGTAATTTCAACTGCAGAAAGTTGAAATTTCTTCACTTGTACCTGATCTCACACTACCCATTTTAGTACCTGGATGAAAAAGAAACCTCAGCTGTTCCTGACATGATCAACCTTCTCACTCCTATTACTATAAGGATACTAAGTCAGTCCATCAACAGCTATAATCAAATCCGCCATGTACCGGCCACTATATGTGACGGAATCTGTGGGAGAGTTAAAAACAATTTCTTTAGTGCAATTAGTTATCTATTTAGATGTTGGCAGCAATGTTCTCTTAACTTTGGGGCTAACATTAAATTCCTTACTTCTCTGGCCTTTTTTTCTTTATAAATCTTGCCAAGCAAAAACTAGCTTTGGTAGAATATTTTAGCTCAAAGTTGATTTTCTTCCTTTCACTATTTTTGCCTTTGAGTCTGGGTATGAGATGGAAAATATAAGAGGAATAATCAACAGTGCCTCTGTGTCCACAATTCATTCTAAATGTGTGCTTGCCATCTTTAGATTGAGTAGATTTATTCTGAGAGATGAGTCTGCCTCCAGGATATCGTTAAATCTACTCTATTTCAAACATACCAATGGACTAGATGCAGAAGACACCAATGTTCTGACTATGCTTTGTATCTACTTGTGAAGAAGACAATTGGTCACATCAGGATAGCCACAATCCCTGTAACCTTCTCGAAATCTCCTCCCATCCTCCTCCGATTACTTACAAAGATCCATAATGTGGTTCCTGCAGATGGCACAGTTATCAACCACAATATCCCAGGCCCAGAGGGCTACTGCATTCCACTGCAAAGAGAAAAAGGGGGAACAATGCACTCTCCTTGTAACACAGGCACGCACGCTCTAGGATTTCATGCTGCAGCTGCAGTTATCATCTCTGTGGCCACAAGGACCACCAAACACAAGAGTTTGGGGGATATTACCTTACTCTTACTTATTTCATCAGAGGACAACGGCAGGCTACACGTATGCTCACGCGTTCTCCAAAGGGTTGAGTATATGAACACAGAAATTAATGAATTATCTTTATTTTCTTCCTACAGCTTAAAATAATTTAACCAATATCAATGTAAGAAATCAGGAACAATTTTTAAGTGCCTGTTTTAGGTTTAATAAGCACAAACTTGAATTTCTGTACGGGTTCTCCTGAAGAGCTCAATTTCTGCGTAGATCAATATCTGCTCTTCAAGGCAACTTTGCAAGCATGAGAAGGGAGGGAAAGCTAGGAACAGGATGAACTAAGATGATGATTGGATCATAAAGTGGGTAATCGTGGGATAAGCCGGATAACTAATTACCCAGTGTCAGTACACAAAACAAGGTCATCACTTAAATCTCACAAGATTATTTCACAACAAACTCTCGAATTCTCTAAAATTTTTAGTTCCTACCACCAAATAAACTGATGTTCTCACCGCTTACATGCTCAGACTCCTATTTAGTTAATTCCAATCAAGAGTTTATCTAAAAGCGATATTTAAGTAATTCAACCTTTCGGCTTCTGCAATTGTAAATATCCCCAAACTCTCTTTTCGCCCGCTAATTTGGTGCCACTTCCAAAACCGTTAGCTCTCTGAAACCCAATTCTCAGTTTCTAGTGAAACTTCTTCAGCACTTTTCAGCCGACACCTTCAACTTGAAGGAAAAAAACCCTATTTCTATTCTTCAATATGGCTGCTGGCCGTAACTGAGCATGCAGTGCCCACAATGAAACACCAAAAAGCACTAGGAGGGGGAATGTTGTCAGTGTTCAGCCAGATGTTCTAGGAATAACATTTTCCCTATTTGAGAGTCTTCATCTGAACTGATTTATTTTATATTATGTGGGAATCGGCACTTTTCTCCCAAACTGTTGGCAAACCCACTGTAAGGCATTTCGTGCAAAAAGACACGTTCCACGTTTCTTTCCCACTTTCACCCCGTCGTTCGCCACTAGTACTCAACCCTTCCTAAATGACACAAGGTTTGGGCTCGCATTTTCTTTTTAACAAATTCCACCATGCTTTTTTTTTTTCCTTTTGGACAGAGGGATTCTGAGTTATCACCACAGGACGGGGGCGGCTGTGTGACCAACCAACAGACCTCTCAGAAGAACCAAGAGTTGTTACACTGGCGACACTTTTAACTCGGCGGGGGAGAAGACTAGAGAGAGGGCTAAGGGAGGCCTTAGTAGAGGGCCGGTTTGGGGTCCCTCAGAGTCAGAGAGAGGGACCCCGAGCCTCGGGAAGAGGCGGGGCAAGGAGATCACCAGCCGGGCTCCTCAGAAGCCTCCAATGCGGTAGAAACTCAGGTCCCGGCTTTCGCCGCACTGCCCCCATCCTCCACCCACCGCATCGCTCCGACTCCCCCTTCCATCCACCCCACCCACTCCTCCCCACCCCTCCACCACTCCAGTGACAGCTCAGGCGCTTGGCTCCCTCAGCCAAGTCGCAACCCCGCGCATCTCAATAAGCACATCCGTGATTGGTCCCTCAGACTCCTGGCGAAACCAATACTGCCACTGGCAGTGGGCCGCAGTCACGCCGATCAACTCTAAGACCCGCCCCCCGGCTTCCTTTTCTGGTACCCGGTCCCAGGAACGCCCTGAAATGAAGCCCTTTCCTCCGCGCCTCGGTCATCCTCGGGCCTGCCAGCCAGATCCGCGCCTCTCTAGCTTCCCTGAGGAAGGCGCTGGCGAGACCCAACCTTTTTCACTTCAAAGCGCTTCTTGCCCGCGCCGCTGTTGGTGCCGCTCGGGGTATCCACATCCATCGCTGCCGCCATTTTGGAAACACACGGTCTGTCTTCCGGCCACTGCGCCTGCGCACCAGCGCACGCCTGGCTCCCCCCCACCCCCTCCCACTCTCGCCCTGGCGCCTCCTCCCGCACCCCTCCCCTTACTGGCGCGCCAGGGGCGGGTAGGGGCGGAGCACGTAGCCACGCCTCTTAAAGGCGCTGGCGCAGGTCCCTCCCTCCCCTCCCACCCCCGGGCCCCTGCGTCGGCTGGGGAAGAGGCGGTGGCTGGGGCGGGGCCGGGCGGGGTCGAGCCGACGTGCTCGAGCCGGGTGGAAGCGCTCAAAAGACTACCTCTCGTCGTCTTCCCGCGGGAAGCCCCCGGCCACACTCCCTCAGCTGGGGCGGCGGCTGCTTCCTCCGCCTCGGCCGGGACCTGCAGCCCCGGCCCCGCCCCGCCTCCCCCGCCGCCGCCCCGCTCCAGTGCCCGTGGTCTTCCGCAGCGTTCCGCCGGGGAAGGGACGAGGTGGGCGGCTCGCCTCCTGCAGCCGAAACCCCGGGACCTCGCGGTTTCGCAGGTCCCGACCCGCTTCCGAGCCAGGCCCGACGTGCAGCCTGCCTGGGAGAGGCGGCCCCAGGGACCGTTTGGTTCCTGATTCCAATTCGGGAAATGCTCAGCATTCGACGGGGAGACGGGATCTCCCCGAGTGTCCTGTCCAGGGCCCGACTGTGCAGGCGTTCTCCAGCCCTGCCTTAACCTGCCCACCTGAAAAAGGCGGAAGAGGCTTAGGAGCCTGGGAGATGCCATCTCCAGCGCGCCCGAAATGCCAGTCCGCGCCAGAATGGCCCTTGGTTAAGGTACACGGTGTCAACTTCACACACTTGAGCACACATCTCCTATTCCTCGGTTGGTCATCCAACAATGGGGTCCTTTCTCCCTATTTACGGTCCTCTTTCGGCTCCTAGCTCTGTAGTCACAACTGCAGTCGCAGTAGGTCTTGAGTTTTGTGTGTGTGTGAGGCATTTGGCCAGTTATTCTTAAGGACCTTCCTTCCGAGCCAGAGCACCTGTACTTTATGTAGACCCAGCCCCCCCTTTAGAATCTCTAACCATGCGGAGGTATGACTCAGCTAGATCACCCTTAAATCTTGTATTGGCTTCTTTGAAATCTCCTGTTTTCTCTTAAAAGAAAACTGGAGGGTCCCGAAGTGTGTTGACTCCGTTGCCAAACCGGAAGAACTGCGATTTGTTTCCTTGTCTTAGTCATAAACAGGAACAACAAATCCATGAAAACACCACCACAGCTTTAACCAGGGTCGGAAGGAGAAAAATTGTGTGAGACCTTAAAACATAGGAACCCTACAAAGTTTTTCTTAGCCCAAGTTTTGTTAGAGTGATAATTCCATGTTGAGATTGCTATCATCTAATTTACTGTGTTCCCAAAGGCCCCTACAGAATACAATAAACCTATAGTAAATGAAGATATTGAGGGCATATTTATCCTTCATTAAACAAATTCATTGAGTATGTACAAAGTCCTTTTATAAATAGGAGAGACATGGTGATGAAGGAGTCAAACATTTCTAGCAGGGAAATAATACACAAGTAAACAAATACATTTTAAAAACCCTCAGGAAGTGCTATTAAGTAGACCTAACAAGGTCATGAAATTGAAGGGAAAAGGAGACAACATTAACTTGGGTGATTAGGAGAGGCCTCTATGAGGAGTGACATTTCAGCTGAAGTCCTTACAAGGGCCGAAAAGATACTGTCTGATCTATTACCCATTCATTTAATATGCTTTCTTCATTAAAAAAAAGGTACATTTACTAACTTTATTTGATTCATTGTTTGTGTGTGTCCTCACCAAGAGAGGGGATTTTTTTGTTGTTTTGTTTATTGGTAACAATACAGTGCCTGGTACATTGTAGGGCTCAGTATGTGTTGAGAGAACAAATTTGAAGCTTATTGAGCAAGGAGAGTGTGGTAAGAGATGTCAGACAGGCAGAGAGAGGCCAGATTACAGGTAGGGATTTTATTTGCAGATGTTATGGGAAGTTGTTGGAGGGTTTAAATTAGGGGAAGGGACTAACAGTGACATTCAGATGTTGACATAGTGACAAAGAGAGTGATAAAAATGAGACTGTAATAATATACAAGGGTCCATTGTTCACATCTTCCCAATTCTGTATTTAGCAATTTCAAGTTCGTAGCTTGAAATTGGCCATAATAGTAGTATTTACACCATGGAAATTGGCAAACACGGCATCTCAGGGTTTCCTACTCCCCAATTTGGTTATTAAACATGTACCACTGGCAGGGGCTGGGTCATGCAGGATTGTTCAATAGACTTGTGCAAAGGCTTTTTGTCCTGATCCTTAGTGACGGGAAGCCATTGAAGGATTTTAACCAGTGACTCAATGGTCAGATGTGCACTTTTAAAACAGCACTAGGCAGGTTTTCCCTTTCTGGGAAGATGGAGTAGACATACTTTTCCCTAGATTTCTCTCTTAAGTACAGTTAAGGTCCCGGAGCGGGATATATTTTTTATTTATTTTATTCTATGAAAAATAATTTTTTTTTGTTATATAAATTAGCCCATTTATCATAGGCTAGCAGTGTTTCAAATGGTGGAGATTCTACTGGTCTTTCAACTCCTCCAGTCCTCTGATGGCCGACTTTACTGTGACAGCAGAAGTAGCGTTGGAGGTACAGACACTACCCGCTACGGTTTTCATGCAGGAACCACAGTGCCAGGTCCCCACAGCTCGTCTTTTCATCTTGGTTGTGCCACAGAAGGAGCAAGAGTATTTGGCGTGTTGGCTCATTTCAGTCTTCTTCACCATTTTCCTGAGGGAGGCTCCATAATATGTCCAGTATTTACCGACAATTCCGACCTTCTTGGTGTGTTTAGCCATGTCGCCCTATGAAAAATAAATTTTTAATGTTTATTTATTTATTTTGTTAGAGAGAGAGTGAGAGAGCATGCATGAACAAGTCGGGGAGGGGCAGAGAGAGCATCCCAGGTAGGCTCTGTACTGTCAGCACAGAGCCCAATGTGGGGCTCGATCCCAAGAACCGTAAATCGTGACCTGAGCCAATATCAAGAGTCAGACGCTTAACTGATTGAGGCATCCAGGCGCCCCCCAGGAGATATATATATGGAGATACATAGAGAGAGATATAGATATATGGAGATATCTATCGACCTATCTATCATTGGATATAAATACATACATACATACATACATATATATATATACATTATATATATATATATATATGTATATTTGTTTAAAAAATAAGACTCCAAGAGTTGGAGAAATAGAAAAAGACAGACCAGTTAGGGACCTCAGGATTTGAGGAATGCCATGGTAGTGAGTTCCCTGGGTTTTCTTCTTACCCACTAGCTCCCATACTTGGAGCTGAAGAAGCTAGCAACCAGAAATAACAATGTGTGCAGACAAATAAGAAAGAAAGAGGGGCACCTGTGTGGCTCAGTCAGTTAAGTGTCTGACTTCTGCTTAGGTCATGATCTTGTGGTTCATGGGTTAAGCCCCACATCAGGCTCTGTGCTGACAG
The DNA here is from genome assembly GCA_017311185.1 of Proteles cristata cristata. NCBI lineage: Eukaryota > Metazoa > Chordata > Mammalia > Carnivora > Hyaenidae > Proteles > Proteles cristata. The sequence goes on along the minus strand of JAESUZ010000358.1, from coordinate 395,581 downwards.
CTCATAGCCTGGAGCCTGCTTCAGATTCTGTGTCTCGGTCTCTCTCTGCCCCTCCCCTGGCCATGTTCTCTCTCTCTCTCAAAAGTAAATAAATGTTCTAGCTTTCAATCTAGAATCCTATACCCAATGAAAATATCCTTTAGCAGTGAAGGACAATCAAGACATTCTAAGATGAAGGAAAACTAAGAAAGTTTGTCACTGCAGACCTACTTAAAAAAAAATGGATAGAGGAAGTTCTCTAAACAGAAAGAAAACAATAAAACAAGGAACCTGTAACCATTAAGAGGAAGGAAGAACACAGTAAATAAAACGGGAGTAAACACTATAGGCTTTGCTTAAGTTTTCTAAATCATGCTTGACAGTTTGAGTAAAAACTATTGTCTTGTGCGGTGCCTGGCTGGCTCAGTTGGTAGAGCATGCCACTCTTGATTTCTGGGTCGTGAGTTTAATCCCCATATTGAGCATGGAGCTCACTTAAAAAATCAATTGGAGGGGCGCCTGGGTGGCTTAGTCGGTTAAGCGTCCGACTTTCGCTTGGGTCATGATCTCGCGGTTAGTGGGTTCGAGCCCCGCGTCGGGCTCTGTGCTGACTGCCAGCTCAGAGCCTGGAGCCTGTTTCAGTCTGTGACTCCCTCTCTCTCTGACCCTCCCCTGCTCACGCTGTCTCTCTCTCTCTCCTAGAAATAAATAAAACATTAAAAAAAAATTAAAAAAAAAAAAAACTTAACAAAAGAGATATATCCAGGTTCAGATGGTTTCACTGGAGAATTCTCCAAATGAGTAAAGAAAAATTAAGGTCAGTTCTACATAATCTCTTCCAGAAAATAGAAGAACACTTTCCAATTCATTTTATAAAGCCAGTTTTATCCTAATAACAAAAGCAGACAAAGGCAATATAAAAAAAGAAAACTGCAGACCTAAAAATTCCGTGAATACGGACTCAAAAATCCTTAATAAAATATTAGCAAATAGAATCTCGCAATATATAAAAAAGTATTATTCACCATGACCAAGTGGCGTTTACTCCAGGGATGCAAGACTGGTCTATCTATGATAGATAGATTCTTAAATATTGAATAGATTCTATGAACTGATAAAGCCCATCCAGGGCTCTTGGGTGGCTCAGTCAGTTAAGTGTCCAACTCTTGTTTTGGCTTTGTCTGGTTCATGAGATCAAGCCCTGAACTGGGCTCTGGCTGACAGTGTAGAGTCTGCTTGGAATTCTCTCTCTCCCTCTCTCTCTACCCCTCCCCCACTCAAAAATAAATATTAAAAAAAATCAATCTGGGGCGCCTAGGGTGGCTCAATTTTGTGTCTGACTTCAGCTCAGGTCATGATCTAATGGTTCATGAGTTGGAGCCCTGCATCAAGCTCTCTGCTCTCAGTACAGAGCCTGCGTAAGATCTTCTGACCCCACCCCCCGCCACTCTGTCTGTCTCACAATATAATAAATTTTAAATAATACAGTCAGTAGATTCTGCCATATTAATGGGCTCAAGAAGAAAAAATCACACAATCATATCAATGGATACAAGAAAACATTTGACAAAATTCAACACCCATTTATGATAAAAACTCTCAGAAAAGTAGGAATAGAGAATTTTCTGAACTTGATGAAAAGCTTCTACCAAAACCTACAGCTAACATTATACTTAATGGGAAAATACTGAATGCTTTCCTCTTAAAATTGGACACAAGGCAAGGATGACCGCTTTTATCACTCTTATTCAGTATAACACTGGAACTTGCAGCCAGTGTAATAAGGTATTAAAAAAAGGAAGTAAAAGGCATACAGGCATACAGAATGGAAATAAATAAAACCATCCCATTTTTAGGTAACGTATACTTATTTAGAAAATCTCAAAGAATCTTAAAAAAAAACCAGAACTGCTTTTGTAAGTTCAGCAAGGTCACAGGACACAAGATAAACACACAAAAAGTAATTATTTCATATCTACTACCTATGAACATGTGGCCATAGAAATTTAAAATAATATGCTATTTATAATCATCAAGAAAATTAGGTAATTAGATATAAATCTAACAAAACATGTATGGGGCTTGTATGCTTAAAATGATACAACACTGGCCACCTGGTTGGCTCAGTCAGTGGAGTGTCTGACTCTTGATTTCAGTTCAGGTCACGATCCCAGGATCATGGGATTGAGCCCTGCACCGGGCTCCATGCTGAGCACGAAGCCTGCTTAGGATTCTCGCTCTCTCTTTTTCTACCTCTGGCCCTTTCCCCCACTCTCTCTCTTTCTCTCAAATAAAAAAAAAAAAAAAGAAAAGAAAAAAATGACACAACACCGATAAGAGAAATTTTTTAAAGGTTTTTTTTTTTTTTAATAAATGGAGAGGTAAAACATGTTCGTGGATTGGGAGAGTCAACATAGTCAAGATGTCACTTTTTATCAAATTGATATACAGCTTAACACAGTTCCTATAAAAGCCCTAGCAGGTTTTTTGTAGTTACAGACAAAATTATCCTAAAATTCATATGGAGGGGTGCCTGGGTATCTCAGTCAGGAGAGCATCCAACTGTTGATCTCAAGGTGGTGAGTTTAATCCCCACATTGGTCATGGAACCTATTTATAAATAAATAAATAAATAAATAAATAAATAAATAAATTTTATAAGGAAAGACAAAGGAAGTAGAATAGCTAAAACAGTTTTGGAAAGGAAAAGTAAAGCCGAGGATTCACTTTTTCTGCTTTCAAGACTCATACAACAACTTCAGTAATCTAAATTAAATCAAGAGCCGGACGCTTAATGGACTGAGCCACCCAGGTGCCCCAACAAAGAGATATTTCACCAAAAAAGGACATACAGATGACAAATAAGCACATGAAGAGATATTCAACATCATTAGCCACTAGATACATGCAAATTAAATCCACAGTGAGTTATCACTATGCACCTATCAGAATGGCTGAAATTAAAAACTGTGACAACTAAATGTTGGCAAGAATGCAGAGAAACTAGATCACTCATACATTGCAGATGGGAATGAAAAATGGTATAGCCACCCTGGAAAACACTTTGGCAGTATCTTCCTTCTTATTTATTTTTTTGTCCAAAAGAAAATTTATTACTTATTTATAATAGCCTCTCATTCTTTTATGTTTTCTTGCCAGATGCCTTCAGAGCAGGTGTTTTCTGGGCTGGAGTTTTCTGATCCTTCTGAGCCCTTGGAGGTGCTGCTTGCTGGACTCATAGCTTTTCAAGCAGGAACCTTCTGGACAGGAGCCTTCTTGCCTGCAGCAGCCATCTTTTTTTTTTTTTTTTTCCTGGAACCTTTGCAGCAGCTCGGGGTTTTTTTGTTTTTTGTTTTTTTTTTTTGGGAGAGAATCTTTCAGGAGAGCTACTTTTTGTAGCTTCCTAACTTCAAGCTTGATTATTCCGATCCTCATTTTCTTTGCCTTCATGACTTTATAACGATCAAAATCTGTCGTCTTGGCTTTCCTTTCTCTGGCTTCAATCTTCTTGGTCCATCTTGCGGCTGCCCATTTTGTATTGATATCTGCCTCCTGCTAGGCTTGTCAGACATACTTATGAAGGGCGCTGTGAGGGAGCTTGATGGTGAAGTCAGTGAGCTGCATGCACTTGAAAGGCATAGGCTGTCTTCTTACCCGAGTGCAAGGTCCATCGGGCAAAGCCGTGTTCTGATCAATAACATCTACAATCGTGACCAGCTTCCTGGCACAAGGCCCAGAGGAAACGTAGGCCACTGGACCAACCTCCATGACACATCTGAACACCACGTTGGCAGCATTCAGTGAGAAGTGGCAGTGTCTTTAAAATGTACACATTCAACTACAGTGATTGAGTTCCTGGGCATTTATCCCAGAGACATGAAGACTGCTGTTTACATAAAATCCATACATGGGTTTTAGCAGCTTTATTTATAATAGCCTAAAACTGGAAACATGCAGATGTTCTCCAATAGGTGAATGGTTAAACTGTGGTATATCTGTACCACTCAGTAATAAAAAGGAATTGACTATCAATACACCCAAGTGGCTGAATTTGCAGATAATTATGCTGAGTTAATAAAACCTGCATGTCTCAGTCAGTTAAGCGTCCGACTCTTGATTTTGGCTCAGGTCATGACCTCGTGGTTCATGAGTTCAAGCCCCATGTCAGACTCAGCGCTGACGGTGCAGGGCCTGCTTAGGATTCTCTCTCTCTCTCTCTCTCTTTCAGCCCTTCCCCCCTCTATGTCTCTCAAAATAAATTGATAAGCTTAAAATTTTTTTAAAACAATCACACAAGAGTTACTATATGATTCTATTTATTTACTATTCTTAAAATGACAAAATTATAGAAATGGAGAACAGATTAGTGCTTGCCAGAAGTTAAGGAGGAAAGGAGGTGGGAGAAAAGTGGGTGTAGCTATAAAAGAGCAACACGAGGGATCCTTGGGAAATATTTGGGTATCAGACCTTATCAATGTCAATATCCTAGTTGTGATATTGTACTATAGTTTTGCAAGATGTTAGCATTGGGGAAAACTGAATAAAGGGCACATTGGATCTCTTTCTATTATTTCTTATAACTGCAGATGGAATTTACAGTGATCTCGAAATAATAAGATTGGTTAAAAGAAAATGCCAGCACTATTTTAAACTACAGACAGCATTGAATAAGGTATTACTTCTGCCTTCAAGGAGCTCATTAGTCTGTCTTATCACCAGCTGGGCACATAGCTGCATTTCTCAAGATGTACACGGTGTTCAGTTTTGGACTTTTAGCGTCCCCCAACCTTGTTTGGGTAGAAATGTTGCCTCATAGTTCCCCTTTCTCCTTCCTTATGGCCCATTGCATGTGACAAGGACCCATTGTATGATGTGTAGTACTGTGTGCAAAATAAAAACAAGTGTCCTTGCTAAAAGAAATTATTAAGAATTTCTAGAGAGTATGAGCAGAGCGCTCCCCCATGTGCTCGGAGAACCCTTCTGAGCTCAGAGCCCTGTATTGTTATATAGGTTACACTATGGTGATGCCGGCTCTACTCATGATTCTGGTAGTGTTGCCAATCACCATCTCACCTTCCTTGACAGGAGATCATCCTAACTATTCCAGGACTGGTCATTCACAATATTTCATTGCCCTGTTGCTTCTACTAGAATCCTTCCAGAGAAGTCCTTTATAATGAAGTGAGGGGAGAGAGAACTCTCTTTTTCCTCTGGGATGAGTTATTTATTGAACAAGTATTTATTGGGTACTCACCACGTGCCAGGCTCTGTGCTACATGTTGGAGATACAACGGTAAGCAAGATGGGTATAGGTAGGCTTAGGCCTCCTGTGGTTTATAGCCTACAGGTTGAGGCAGACGAAAGCAATTAAATACAAACTGGGTTAAATGCAAAATAAAAGAAGAAGGAAAGATGCTGTGAGCAAAACAACCAGGGTGGCCAGATACATACAATTCCTAATCCATATATGGGGAAAGTGAAGCTAAGACGTTAAGTAAATTGCCTTAAGATCAGAGAGCTGGTTAATGACCAGTAAGATTCTAGCCCAGTTATGTCTGACACCAGCTGCACTAAGCCAGTTTGGGTCGTTGAAAATTGAAGTCCTTCCTTGCATAATTGAAGTCCTTCCTTGCATAATGATGAGGAGCAGCATCATGCAATAGAGTTGTTAAGGGCCCAGGTTCTGAATCATAGCTAAATTCAAATCTGACTTGGGCAAATTACTTTCACTTCCGTAAACCACGTTCTTCTCATTTATAAAATGAGGAGTGATAAGAATTACTGCTGCAGAGGTTAAATGAAATAACACCCACAGAATGCTCAACCCAGCACATCACCCCTAGGAAGGGTTCAGCGGGTGTTAAGTTGACACATCATGGTCTCAAGTCTGAAGAACTAAATTCCAGTCAGACCTTCTACTGAACTCTATGAAGCTTGGTGAGTCGCGTCCTCGGAGAGCCTACTTTGCATGTCTGTAGAATGAAGATAATGATGTACCTCAGGGGATCATTCTGAGCATCAGTGAGATAGTAATGTAAGTGAAAGTGCCATCCAAATATGGCAATTCTGTTGTGAAACTCAGGGAGTATCTTCTCTGACCAGTGATCTTGACTCCCTTCTCTTTAAAAAAATTTTTTTAATGTTGATATATTTATTTTGAGAGAGAGAGAGACACAGAGCACCGGCAGGGGAGGGGCAGAGAGAGGGAGCGATAGAATCCCAAGCAGGCTCCGTGCCGTTCAGCATAGAGCTTGACATGGAGCTCACATTCACAAACCATGAGATCATGACCTGAGCTGGAACCAAGAGCCGGATGCTCACCTGACTGAGCCCCCCAGGTGTCCCCTGAGTCCTTTCTCAAATGCAGTTCATGCCTTCCTCCCTTGTGCTGCCTCTGCAACTCTATTATGATGTTATATTGCATTATAATGCTTTTCATGCCAGTGGTTTATAGACTAAGAACTCTTTGAGGGCAGGGACCGTGTTTTCCATCTTCACCTTGGCACCTAGCTCAGTCGAAGCTCATTGAAGTCGAATGCGTGACGATGGGTATGAGTATGACGATGAATATGGCCCCCGAATATTTGCAGTGGAGGCTCTGGGTGGGAGTATGCCTCACCTTAGCAGTTGTGGGGCTGCCCAGCCAGCCCTGAGTTGTCTTCACATATTGCACTCAGGGCAAAATTTCAATTGCAGGCAGGCTTCTTTCTGTTGAAGAGTATCTGTATCTGAATATCTGTACTCCTTCTCTCTTTGGCCGGTAGAGATACACAACCATATGCATTGTTAACAAAACAAAACAAAAAAATTCTATGTTGAAGCTTTCTATGTTGTTCCCTTTTGCACTGATGTGTTTGTTTATTTCAGATAATTTTGGTATAAATTATTGCATTTTGTCGTTACCTCGTGCTTACATGTGTTATTGTGAGATTCTCAAGGCTAAGATTTATTGCAGGGAGAAATGGACACTTCTTCACTGTCTTGAAAAAAGAAGGAAGACTTGAGACTCTCTGTCAACTGCATGTTCTCGCACCCGCTCAGCAGCTGCCTCCTGGATATGGATCTGGGGTTGCCCACCTTGGCTCTTGACTTTAGCTCTGTCCTCACCCTTTGCCTGATTTCCTCTGGTCAAGGACTACACTTGGGTAGTCATCTTTGGGGAAATACCAAGAATATCTACATATTCTCCTCTTGAGCTCAGAATCAACATTTTACTATTTTATGTATTTATTTATTTATTTGAGAGAGAGAGAGATTGGAAACAGGGGAAAGGCAGAGAGAGAGGGGACAGAGGATCCGAAGCAAGCTTTGCACTGACAGGCTGACAGCAGCGAGAAGGATGTGGGGCTGGAACTCACGAACCGAACTATGAGATCGTGGCTTGAGCTAAACTTGGATGCTCAACCTGACTGAGCCACCCAGGCGCCCCCAGAATCAACATTTTAAAATCAAGAACGGGGGCGCCTGGGTGGCTTAGTCGGTTAAGCGTCCGACTTTCGCTTAGGTCATGATCTCGCGGTTCGTGGGTTCAAGCCCCGCGTCGGGCTGACAGCCAGCTCAAGGCCTGGAGCCTGTTTCAGTCTGTGACTCCCTCTCTCTGACCCTCCCCTGCTCATGCTGTCTCTCTCTCTCCTAGAAATAAATAAAACATTAAAAAATAAATAAATAAAATCTAGAACGATTGAGGGGCACCTGGGTGGCTCAGTTGGTTAAGACCCCGACTTCAGCTCAGGTCATGATCTCACAGCTTGTGAGTTCGAGCCCCGCATTGGGTTCTGTGCTGACAGCTCAGAGCCTGGAGCCTGCTTCACATTCTGTGTCTCCCTCTCTTTCTGCCCCTCTCCCACTCACACTCTGTGTATCTTTCTCTCAACAATAAATAAACAATAAAAAATTTTTTTAAATTAAGAATGATCATGTCATTCGAAGAGTTTGGGGACAATTTGTATAAGTAATAGATCAGAATGTCTGGGACTAGCTGTCTGGGACTGCAGCTAGACTTTTTATATTAATTCCTATAAAAATAATTCCCCTCTTTGCTATAATGTGGAGTTTTCCTGGAGTATAATTTTGACATGATATGATATCATCCCATAAAAAATTCCAAAGTAAAAATAAGTGACTTGGGAATTACTTTTTCTTTAGCATTACTAAAGAGGATGTCACTAATCATCTTCATGTACATTTTTTGAGTGTTTATTTATTTATTTTTGAGAGAGAGCGAGACAGTGAGCAGGGGAGGGGCAGAGAGAGAGGGAGACAGAATCCCAAGCAGGTTCTGTGCTGTCAGCACAGAACCGGATGTGGGGCTCAACTCATGGAAGTGAGATCATGACCTGATCAGAAGCCAAGAGTCGATGCTTAGCCAACTGAGCCACCCAGGTGCCCCCCATACATTTTTATACATAAGTAATTGAAGTCACTCAGAAGATGCCTTTTGGATGTATATTAGTTTACCAGAGAGTGTTTGGGCTGTCCACAAATGCTTTAGGTGAATATGGTCAAATTGGTTGCTGAACACCTGAATCAGATCTAAGATGGATTCTAAATTATCTCAGAATAAACAGCGGGGAAGAAACTAAGAAGAAACTCAATCAAGAACTTATTTTGTGAGTTTCAGTTCAAGATGGTGACTTAGGAAGACCTTGAACTCACCTCATCCAGGAACACACCAAATCTACACCTGTTTTCAGAGCAATTCTTCCTGAAGAACAACTGAGGATGACTGAACAGCTTCTGCACAGCAAAATATAGAGAGACCATACTGAGAACAGGGAGAGAGACAGACACACAGTAACAAAGGGGACCCCCACCCTGAACCCTGAAAACTGCCGTGGGGTGGGCTAGTACAGAGCGACTAGGAGCAGATTGAAAGCCATGGTGTGAAAGAGCAACTAGAATATAAAGGATTCCGCTCTAGAACTGTGCCAAACTTTGGGGGGCTGCTGCACTGCTGTCCAGGTTAGGGGTGGCGGTGCGGGGTGGGGGTGCTGGGGAGTGCCATGGTTCACACTGTCCCTCCACCTTGAGACAGGAGCTGGGCTCTGGCTGCACAGCCTGCGGCTCCAGTGAGCCCTGGACACCCTGGGGCACAGGAAAAAAATTGGTTTAAAACAGCAACCTGGGGCGCCTGGGTGGCTCAGTCGGTTAAGCGTCCGACTTTCGCTTGGGTCATGATCTTGCGGTTCGTGGGTTCAAGCCCCGCATCGGGCTCTGTGCTGACTGCCAGCTCAGATCCTGGAGCCTGTTTCAGTCTGTGTCTCCCTCTCTCTCTGACCCTCCCCTGCTCACGCTGTCTCTCTCTCTCTCCTAGAAATAAATAAAAAATATTAAAAAAAAAAAAAAACCAGCAACCTGCCTGGGTGGCTCAGCCGGTTAAGCGTCCCACTTCGGCTCAGGTCATGATCTCACAGTTCGTGAGTTCTAGCCCCACATTGGGCTCTCTGCTGACAGCTCAGAGCCTGGAGCCTGCTGCAGATTCTGTGTTTCCTTCTCCCTCTGCCCCTCCCCCGCTTACACTCTGCCTGTCTCTCTCTCAAAAATAAACATTAAAAAAATAATAAGACAGCAACTAGAGGTGTGTCTGGTTGGCTCAGTTAGAGCATGTGGCTCTTGATCTTAAGGTCGTGAGTTCAAGTCCTATGCTGGGCATGGAGCCTACTTAATAATAATAATAATAATAATATAACAACTGGAATATAAAGATCCAGCCCAAGAACCCTACCAAATAGTAGGGGAGCTGCTGGAACCCTCTCTGTCAGACGGGCTGGCAAGTGCTACGGTTTACCTTCCCCACCACTTTGATAGTGTGGATGGGAGCGGGGTCCGGGTGCCCAAGCCAGCCTACTGTCTCAGTGAGCCCTGGGCTCCTAGCCCACATCAGCCCAACATCCAACCAAGGTGGCCCCAGTGCAGTGCACACTGGGATGCCCTGGTCAGTGCCCACTAGAGCTGCAGTGACCTCACCAAGCTGACAAAGGTGCAGAGCACCCAAGAACACTCCAGGCCTGCACCCCTTCAGCTCCAGATGACTTGCCTGGGCACCGCTGGAGCAGAGCGCCCTGCGACACCCTGGCCCTTCTGCCTTCACTCTAGCGTCCCTGCCAGGGTGCCCTTATGTGGAGTGTCCTGGGACACTGCAGCCCCAGCTGTCTTCCCAGTGAGCCCTCTGTGCCAAGAGTCCGGGGGCTACCCTAGCCCATGTTCCTTCACCTCTGGCCATCCCCCTGCGGTAGCGCCCCCAGCCCACACCAGCCGCAGCTCTAGCCAGCTAGTCAACGTCATCAGTCTACACACGGTCTGCACACGGATGACCGTACACAAGATCATTCCTTTAAGTTCAGGGTAAGTAGCTGTTCCACCTAATTCACAGAAACAAACACAGAAAGTCAAGCAAAATGAGGAGACGGAGGAATATGCTCCAAATCAAAGAATAAGACAAAACCTCGGAAAAAGACCCAAATGAAAAGGAGATAAGCAAACCACCTGATAAAGAATTCAAAGTAATGCTCCTAATGATGCTCACCAGACTGGAGAGAAGAGTGGAGGAACTTAGAGAGGACTTCAACAAAGAGATAGAAAATATGAAAAAGAATGAATCAGAGCTGAGTAGTACAATAACTGGAATGAAAAACAGGTTGGGGGAATCGACAGTAGATCAGAAGATGCAGAGGAACAGCTCAGCAATCCGGAAGACAGGGTGATGGAAAGCATTTGAGCTGAAGAGTAAAAAAAAAAAAACAAAAAAAAAAAAACAGAATTAAAAACAATAAGAATAGGTTACGGGATGTGTTGGACAACATCAGGTGAACAAACACTCACATTATCGGGGCCCAAGAAGGAGAAGGGAGGGAGAAGGTGGCAGAAAACTTATTTGAGGAGATAATGTGGGGAAGGAAATAGGTTCAAGCTGCACAAAGTTCCAAAAGAAAGTGAACACAAGGAGGTCCACACCACAACACATAATATTCATAATGTCAAAGATGAAAGATTAAAATGCTGATTCCTCACTTAGAACCATGAAATTGAAAGTTCTAAGAGTAGGCATGAAAATCTGCATTAAACAATAAACCCTCCATGTGAGCTTATGCTTCCTAAAGTTTTTAAAGATCATTGATATCAGAATGATAGATTTTACATTCTTTAAGGTTGCTTCAGGGATGTACTGATTTTTAATAATGTGTGTGTGTGTGTGTGTGTGTGTGTGTGTGTGTGTGTGTGTGTGTGGTGGAGTAGAGTGTGGGGTAGGAAGAGCGCTAAAGTTTGTTAAGTCTGATAGTTTGGGAATTCATTATGGAAATGACAATTTTTTTTTGAGGGTGGTGATCAGATAAGGTGACAGAGAGAAGGTATATGAACAGGTACTTGTGACAGATGTCCTATGTTTATGGGTGCTTGCTGGCTTTGTTTCACTACATAATCCCTCTGTGAAATAACCCTTGTTTTCATTTTTTTTATAAATAAAGTTTTATTGGAACACAACTATACCCATTCATTTATGTATTGTCTATGCCTTTTGTCTTTTTTTAAATATAATTTATTATTAAATTGGTTTCCATACAACATAGGGAGATAGTTTTCAAAAACGCTTATGAGAAATAAACTAGATAAACATAATGTAATACATGTATTTACATATGACCAATTCATAAAAGATAAAAATTGGTATTTTTAGAAATATGGTATTCTTTTATTTTTATTTATTTAAAAAATTTTTTAATGTTTTTATTTATTTCTGAGAGAGAGACAGACAGCATGAGCAGGGGAGGGTCAGAGAGAGAGGGAGATACAGAATCTGAAACAGGCTCCAGGCTCTGAGCTAGCTGTCAGCACAGAGCCTGACACGGGGCTCAGACCCATGAACCATGAGACCATGACCTGAGCCGAAGTCAGACGCTTAACTGACTGAGCCACCCAGGCGCCTCATTAATATGGTATTCTTTTAAAGCCCAAATATCTTATGACTCATTATTTTGGATAATTTTTATCATGACCAGTCACTCTCAAACCAATATATAACTAACTTAACAAACTGTAACCACCAGTGAAACAACTTTAAAAACAAGCAGTTTAGCCAATTTCTTATATTTCTCGGGGCGCCTGGGTGGCTCAGTCGGTTAAGCCTCTGAATTCGGCTCAAGTCATGATCTCATGGTTGTGGGTTCGAGCCCTGCATCAGGCTCTGTGTTGAGAGCTAGCTCAGAGCCTGGAGCCTGCTTTGGATTCTGTATCTCCCTCTCTCTCTGACCCTCTCCTACTCACTCTCTCTCTCTCAGAAATAAAACATTTAAAAAAATTTAAATTTCTCATTTTCACTGCACATTAGTCTTGGAACTTCTCTCTTCATAAAGATAAATAAACTTTAAGTATAGATGATATATATTGTGGTCTTTCTACTCTATTAAATTTGCCACCCATGTTAAGCTTATCTATTAAAGAGAATGTTTGTGAGCAGAAAAAAAAGGATCATGAATAAGTGCATCACCCTTGGAAATGTCTTCGTGCCCTTCTGATTCCCTCTCTCTCATCCCTTTCCATCCTCCACTTGGCCACCGAATGTGGTTTGGTCATTGTAGATTAGCTTGAATTTTCCAGAATTTACATACATGGAACCATACAGTATATGTGTACTCTTGTTTTGGTCTGACCTCTGTCTGTCGGCATAATTATCTTGAGATGTATGCATGCTGCAGTGTTCACCAATAGTTCATCCATTTTTGCCACTGAGCTGTATTCCAAGCTGTATTCCATTGTACGGTTGTACGTTTATATGTCAGTCCCTTCGATGGATGTTCTGATTGTTTCCAGTTTGGGGCTGTTACAAATACAGCCACTATGAGCACTCCTGAGAGAAAAGACAAAACAAAACAAATCTTACTTCATTTTCAGTATGACCTTTTGCAAGTTAACCTTTGTGAGGTATGTTCCAATAATTAGCTGGTAAACAATTATTGATCAACAATTATTGATGTAAACCAATAAAATGGTGGAAAAGCTGTTGATTTTTAGAAGTTAAAAAAATTTTTTTAGAGAGAGGGAGACAGAGAATCCCAAGCAGGCCCCATGGCCAGCATAGAGCCCCACGCAGGGCTTGATCCCATGACCCTGGGATCATGACTGAGCCAAAATCAAGAGTCGGACGCTCAACCAACTGAGCCACCTTGGCAACCCTAGATTACATTTTAGTTAGAATGGCATCAAATTTGGTTATCATCTTCTGTGTTAGATCTTTAGATTTATCCTCTGGTCTCACATATTAAAAAAAGGTATGTAGATTTTATTGGAAGAGGGTTTATACACTCACTGTGGAACTTCATTATTTGTGCACTTATAAAACGACAAAATCCGTTGGCCTGCAGATAAGCTCGTCACACTTTCTCTGCAGTTTCATGTCGTGGGGTGGGGCAGGGCTGACCTAGAGGTCAGTGTCAGCCGGCTTTGGATCAGCCAGTGGGAGCCACTGGCGAGAGGTGAGGGGGCGGGGGAGACTGAGGGGGAGAGGAGGGGAAGGGTTCACCTGGAGGGTAGGGGGAGAGGAGGAGGGAGGAGGGGAGAGGAAAGGGAGGGGGAAATGGGGGAAAAGGAGGAGTAAGGGGAGGATTGGAAGGGAGGGGTGGGGATGGGGGGAAGGAAAGGGAGAGGGGACAGGAAGGGTGGGAGAGGGGTAGAGGGGAGAGGAGGGGGAAGGAGAGAAGGAAGAGGAAAGTATTAGAAGAGAAGGGATGGGGAAGGGAACAAGGAAAAGGGATGGGAAGGGGGAGGGGAGAAGGGAAGGGAGGGGAAGTGTTAGAAGGGAGGGTGAGAAGGGAGGGGAGGCGGGAAGCATAGAGGGAGAGGGGAAGGGGGAAGGGAGAAGAGGGGTCAGGAAGGGGACAGAGGCTGGTGGCTTAGAGGGAGGGAATTTACTTTCCTTCCTTTCTGTCTTGTCCGAAGGCATCCCTGGCAGGGCTGAGTCTGTGATGTGGCCTCGCCGCACACACGCAGGCCTTCTGTGGCCCAGCTTCCTGGGCTCGCGGACCTGAGAGGCACCGGTAGAGGCTTCCCGCCATTGTCAGGCTTCAGGAGGCCTCAGATCCCATTCTCCGGCTCTTGGAGCTCCTGTGAGCCCAATTCCTGATAGGACATTTTCTGTTTTGAATATTTAGAGTAACTTTTATTTTCCCGACTGGATTCCGACAGACGTACATAGAGTCCCTCAGACTCCAGGGGTGAAGTATGGTAACGTCCTTTGTCACCAGAGCTGGTTTCAGAGCAGTAGTTACAGCTTAGTAGTGAATCCATCAACAGCGTAACAAAATAGCCCAGTCTAGAGAGGTTGAGTGACACTGAAAAAGACATCCACCTGTGGATTGTCGCAGGCTGAGGAAATGTCTCTGGGGAAGAGGCGGGAACACTGTTGAGGGCTGGAGTCACAGAGGAGATGGACAGTGAGGGGACCAAGGGCACAGGCAGAAGAGAGTCTGGAGCGGGTGAGGGAGAGAGGGCACAATGATGTGATATTTTCCTTGCAAATGGAGGGGAACGTATTGGGCCAATTTTTAAAAATTTTTTTCTTTTAACGTTTCTTCATTGTTTCGAGAGACAGAGACAGAGCGTGAGTGGAGGAGGAGCCTAGAGAGAGGGAGATACAGAACTCAATGCAGGCTTCAGGCTCCGAGCTGTCAGCACAGAGCCCAACACAGGGCTCGAACCCACAAACTGTGAGATCATGACTTGGGCCAAAGTCAGACGCTTAGCCAACCTAGCCACCCAGGCGCCTCCCATATTGGGCCAATTGTGAGGAGGCAAAGGTATTGACATCTTGAAGAGATGAAATGGTTTGGAATGGGCTGTGGGAATCAGCATTGGATCCTGGAGCGAGGACTTTGTAAACCTGACCGCCCTCACCTCACTCCATCTGTAAGGGGCTTGGACAAAGTCCAAAGCTACACCCCTTTTTTACCTCTAAAATTCTGATTCTATGAGAGTGTTTCCACCCACCTGTTCCGGTTCTGCCTAATGAAGCACCATAAGATAAAATGTTCTACATGACAGCTTTTCAAATATTCAGAGCTAGCTGGCCATCATGTTCCCCTTACCTTTCTCTTCTCCACTCAAAATAGCCCGCTCTTTCGACCACTTTTTATGGCACTATTTCCTGGTAACACTCACCTGGGTATATCTTTTTAAAAATAGGTACCTCAAAATACACCTGATGCTTCACACCGATAGTCTGATTACTGCAGGGACCAAGGTATTATAAATTCCTGTTATTTGGTGATGCTGATTTAGCATTTTATCAATTCTTATTTTAATTACTTAAGTACTGGTGATCGCTTTGGCAGCAAGTACACTAAATCAGAACGATACAGGGAAGATTAGCCTGGCCCCTGCAGAGAATGACACGCAAATTTGCGAAGCGTTTAATTACATAAATACTGTCACACTCAGTCTGCCTTTAGCTCTCCTCCTCCCCTTGCCTTACCCACAAGCTAATATAGTTCTTCCTCTAGTTAAATTTTTTTTATTGTGATAAAATGTACAATTTATCATTCAAACATCTTTAAGTGTACAGTTCGGTGCCTTTAAGTATATTCACAGTATATTCACATGGGCCTATTAAGTATATTGTGGACCCATCACCAGATGGTTCTCCAGAACTTTATCATCTTCCCTTACCAGACTCTGTCTCCATTAGACAATCACTCCCATTCTTCCTCCCCCAAGACTCAGGCAACCATGATTCTACTTTCTGTCTCTATGGATTTGACTGATCTAGGCACTGCATATATGTGGAATCATACAATATTGGTCCTTATTTATCTGGCTTATTTCACTTAGCACAATGTCTTAAATGTCCACCCATGTTGTGGCCATGTATCAGAATTACATTTATAGAAAGTTGAATACTATTCCATTGTATGCATATGTCACATTTTGTTTTTCCCATCATTCATTGATGGACATTTGGGTTGTTTCCATTATTTGGCTATTCTGAAAGATGCTACTATGAATACGAGTATACAAATATGTTTGAGTCCCTGCTTTCGATTCTTTTTTTTTTTTTATAAATTTTTTTTAAATGTTTTATTTATTGCTATGAGAGAGAGAGCGTGAGTAGGGGAGGGTCAGAGAGAGAGGGAGTCACAGACTGAAACAGGCTCCAGGCTCTAAGCTGGCAGTCAGCCCAGAGCCCGACGCGGGGCTCGAACCCACAAACCGCGAGATCATGACCTAAGCGAAAGTCGGACGCTTAACCGACTAAGCCACCCAGGCGCCCCTCGATTCTTTTGAGTACATACTCAGAGGTGGAGTTGCTGGGTCAAATGGTAGCTCTGTTTAATTTTTTGAGGAACCACCATATTCTTATATGTTTGTTGAGAGCATGCTCTTTCAGGCCTCTGCAGGTGGACCCTATGTCTGCTCTATTTGATGCAATGTCAAGTACAATATATATACTTGATGCATAGCAATCCCTATTGTAAAATAGAATCATTCACGTATAATGTATAGTTCACTGTCCAGGTTATAATTAGTGCAAGGATTGGCTATAGTTTATTAGAGATTTATTTATTTATTTTATTTATTTAAGTGAACTCTACACCCAATGTGGGGCTCAAACTCACGATTCTGAGATCAAGAGTCACGTGCTCTACTGATTGAGCCAGCCAGATGCCCCAATTAGAGATTTTAATCTGTGACAAGAGTAGATAGCATAGCCAAATACCGAGCAATGAAACATTGAATAACGTTTTCAAGATGACCTGTTTTAAAAACATTTTTGATGTCTCACTGTAGGCTTCCTAATCTCAACTTTCCTAGGAAAAGATAGCAGTTAGTGGCAACTATCCACTAGTCTTTACAAACTGGTGGAAATCTGGATCGACATTTACATAGTGCCACAAATTCTTAAGTCCAAGATAAGCTTCGGTCAGCACAATTCTAGATTTTACAATTTTAAATACCCTGAATGATGTACCTTGATATCAGTGGGCTGGGAGATACTGATCCCCACTGTCCCCAGGATGGCCAGATGGATGGAACTTGGAGTAGCCAGAGATCCGTTACTGGTCACATGATCACTAGGAGTCCAGGACTCACTGAAATATGGCCGAGGAGGGGTGCTACCACCTAGTCATTCACCACAGCAGCAGCTGCAGCCTCTGAGTGTGCCCTCGCTCAACAAAGACAAGGGAGTTGTAGCATTGCTGTAGCATCTGACGTTTCAAGTACTGTGGTGCCGTGGGTGGAATGGGGGCTGAAGATGGGGCCAAGGCTCCTCGCAGGTACAGCTCCGGACAGCCCAGCTTTCTGCTTCACATACATGGAATACTTCTGAACTTTGTGGTCAAAGCCATGGGCAAGGTGTCTGTTTTTTTTTTTGTTTTCTTTTTGTTAGTTTATTTATTTTGAAAGAGCGAGAATGAGCGGGGGAGGGGCAGAGAGAGAGGGAGGCACAGAATCTGCAGCAGCTCCAGGCTCTGAGCTGTCAGCACACAGCCTGACGCAGGGCTCGAACTCACAAACCACGAGATCATGACCTGAGCTGAAGGACACTCAACAGACAGCAGAGAGCCCAAAGTGGGGCTTGAACTTGTCAACTTTGAGATCACGACCTGAGCCGAAGTTGGACGCTTAATTGACTGAACCATCCAGGCGTCTCCAGGGTGACTGTTCTAAAAAACACATGTACCTTCTGTGAATTATAGCCTCATCATCTTGAAATATTTGATGTGGGTGATTTCACTTTGAAGTCTATGTTATAAGAAGTATCACATTATATTTGTCAATGAAAGGAGTCGGAGTCTTTAAATTTAATTTCATTCATAAATAATTGAGATTTAATTCAAATACCATAAAATCCCCTTTAAGGGGATTTTAAAATAAGGATTTAAAGTATACGAGTCAGGCTTTTTTAGCATGCTCACAGTTGTGCACTGGCCATCACCCTCTAACTCCAGACTACTTCCTGCACGTGAAAAAGAAGCTCTGTTAACAGTCATTCTCCATTTCCTTCTACCTTTGGGCCCTTGCAACCACCAATCTACTTTCTGTCTCCATGGATTTGCCTATTCTGGACATTTTATGTAAATGAAGTCATACATTATGTGCCTTTTGAATCTGGCTTCTTTCACTTAGCATAATGTTTTCAAGATTCAGCTGTGCTGTAGTGTGTATCAGTACTTCATTTCTTTTTATGGTCAAGTAATATTTCACTGTATGGATATGTTACATCTCATTTATCCATTCATCAGTTCAACCATACATTTTATTTATTTATTTTTTAGAGAGAGATTTTGTGCTAGTGGGGGATAGTGGCACAGCGGGGGAAGAACAGAATCCTAAGCAGTTTCCACACTCAGCATGGAGCCTGACAGGGGGCTGGGATCCCACGACCCTGGGATCATGAACTGAGCTGAAATCAAGAGTCAGATGCTCTATTGACTCAGCCCCCAATCGTAAATTTTTAAACAATTGTAAAGATAGTTTTAAAACTTTTGTGACATATAAGTTTCTTGTAAATGGTGATTATGGAGAATCTGAAGATACCATCACTATAAAGTCTGGATTAGGAATTGTGTGTAGAGTTTCAGCCTCTTATCAAAAAACATCATGTTCTCACAAGTGATTTAAGTCTTCTATTGACATTCTAAAAATCATTTCTTGGAAGTGTTATACAAATTTAAAAATTTCTATAAAACTTTGTACATATTATTTTTCTTATAATTGTATAAAGGATATGGAATGAATTTTTTCTCTAAGTCACATGTATACATTCCTAAGTCCCCTCGTTTATTCCATTGTGCCAAACAAAATATTTTTGGATTTTATTTTTGTTGTATTTTTTTAATGAAAAAATTTTGTTTTTACATTTATTTATTTTTGAGAAACAGAGCGTGAGCGGGGGAGGGGCAGAGAGATAAGGATAGACTCTGAAGCAGGCTCCAAGCTCTGAACAAGCTGTCAGCACAGAGCCCGACGTGGGATGCAAACCCACGAACTGTAAGATCATAACCTGAGCTGAAGTCTGACACTCAACTGAGTCACCCAGGTGCCCCTATTTTTAATTTTTTAAATGTTTATTTATTTGTGTGAGAGGGAAACAGAGTGTGAGTGGGGGAGGGTCAGAGAGAGAGGGAGACAGAATCTGAAGCAGCTCCAGGCTTTGAGCTGTTAGCACAGAGCCTAATGTAGGGCTCGAACTCACAAACCACGAGATCATGACCTGAGTTGAAGTAGGACACTTAACGGACTGAGCCACCCAGGTGCCCCAGAAAATTTTATTTTTAAATAATCTCTGCGCCACATGTGGGACTCAAACTCATAGCCCCAAGATCAAGAGTCACATGCCCCACCAGCTGAGCCAGCCATTCGCCCCCTTAAAATAAATTTGTTTTAAATGTTTATTTTTGAGAGAGACAGTGAGACAGAGTGGGAGTGGGGGAGGAACAGGGAGAGAGGGAGACACAGAATCTGAAGCAGGATCCAGACTATGAGCTGTCAGCACAGAGCCCAACGCAGGGCTTGAACTCACTGTGAGATCATGACCTGGGCCAAAGTCGGAGGCTTAACTGACTGAGCCACCCAGGGGCCCCAAAATATCTTTTTATGTTATGCCAGCATGTGAAAAATGTTGGGAGGCACACCTTACAGAAAGCTTCAGATTTTATCTAAGGATTTTTATTTTTTTAAGTTTAATTTTAAAAATTTTTAAAAAGATTTTAAATAATCTCTACACCTATCACGGGGCTCAAACTTACAACCCCAAGATCAAGAGTTGCATGCTCTACTGACTGAGCCAGCCAGGTGCCCCGAAAAACCTCAGATTTTTAAAGAGGTTTCCTACTAGGAAGAAATGGCCACTTACAGGTCTTTTATGGCTGAGAAAGTTCACAAACTTACAACCTTGCAAACTGATATTACTACCCTACAAAATTCAGTCTTCATAAAGAGCTCACAGCCAAAGTTTACAGTCTTGAGTGGTACAGGGGCTGTATGGAGACTATGGGTCACTTTTCCCAAAGGTGGAGAGTCAACCTTTCCCCCCCGGCTTTCTTGAGGTGTAACTAACCAAACTGTAAGGTATATAAAGTGCACATCATGACAATTTGATATACACATCGTGAAAGGATGTCCCCCATCTGGTTAATTATTAATATGTGTATCAATCAATCCACGTATTTATCTCCCCCCATTTTTGGTGAGAACATTTGTGTTCTACTCTCTCAGCACATTTCTATTACACAATATGGTATTATCAACTATAGTCACCACATTACACATTAGATGCTTAAATCAATCTTTTAATGGGCTCGATCTAATCCATTCATTTTCCATGATTGATAAGATCATCTCAAGTCTGAATCATGATTTTTGTGACAGCAGTTAATACTCTGCATATTTTTTTTTAGTTTTACTTATCCAGGGGACTGGCAGAGAAAGAGAGAGAAAAAGAGAGAGAGAGAGAGAGAGAGAATCCCATTCAGGCTCCATGGGGAGCCCAATGCCCAATGTGCGGCTTGATCTCACGACTGTGAGATAATGACATGAGCCGAAATCAAGAGTTGAACACGTAACTGACTGAGCCACCCAGATGTCCCTAAATTATATATTTTCAAATATGTACGCATGCATGTATGTATGTATTTATTTAAGGAATCTCTGTGACCAAGGTGGGGGTTGGACTCACAACCCTGAGATCAAGAGTCGCATGCTCTACTGTCTGAGCCAGCCAGGTGCGCCTCTTTATAAGACATTTTGTAAAACAAAATGTTCTCACATTTAAAGCTGTAAACTCTAGATGTGAAAATAACACATACATACCACACACTGTTACACTGTTTTATAATTTATTTTTAAAATGATAGTAATAAATGCTTTTCCCTTGTTGGGAAATGACATATCTATTTTCAGTGGCTAGAGCCTTAAAAAGTAACAGCATTCTGTTCAAGCTGAACTTGTATAATTGCACAAAAGTCATAGAAAGCATTAAGAAGTGCTAGCAAAGATTGCAACTCTCTCAGATCCTCAGTGAGCACCCCCTATAAGGCCTTGATGTCAGTGGGGACCCTGATCTGAGCAATACTGATGTTCATCCCAAGTTCCTTGGTGACACTTGGGCAGAGGTAAGAAGAACAGCCAGGAGGACCCACGTGCTTTGGGACAATGGAATTCTGCCCTCATTAAACGTTAGCATTAATGCATTCACCTTCTCATTATATTAGGAACATTAAACACTTCAGCTTGAGGTGTATTTTCCCAGGCCTGAAATGTAACCCTATCAGCTTAAGTTTTAGGTGACAGATCTCACTTCAGGAAACTAAAATTAAAAAAAAAAAAAAGAAATAAACATCATAAAAACCTCTTCCAAGCAGGGTCCTTTATGCTGCCACCAGCCTGGGCCCTCGGTCAGTTTCTAACACACACACACACACACACACACACACACACAAGAGCTACATTATCATTAATCATACGCCAGCTGAGGGATGGCAGATAGGGTCTGACTCAGATCCCAACTTTGTTTTATTGGTAGCAGTTATTGGAAACCAAGTGTTCCAAAGGACTCTGTGGTCACAGCTGGCCTGGTGGGCAGTGCTCATGCTTTACTTGTGACCTCTGACACAGACAAGGGGGAAGGGGAGTCAGCACTCCTGCATCAGATCTGTAATCTCTGTAGTATTAAGAAAGCTAAAGGGGGGTGTTGGCAATATAAGCTTTGAAAAATATAACACAGTTCAATTGCCCTATTTTAATGAGTTACAAGGTCTTTATCTGGGGTCTTCTTATTTTATGAATCTTTACCTCAAATTAAGACATAATGTCTACGGCAGGAAGTTTCCCTTTCTGACTTTGTTGCAAAGATGAGTGAACCAAGGTTTAAAATAAGACACAGAGAGAACTTTAAGTCACGTCATGAGGAGCACCTTCCTAGTTTGGATATTAGGACTATGGGGGGAGGGTTTCTACTCAAGTATTTTGTATTGCTGTGTTTCAAATAAGTCTTTTGAGTATGAAGAAAAACAGCAATTCCTGAGACAAACACACAAAAGTACGTGGCACAGGCTATCTGGATGTGCCTCCTTCACTTACATGGTTATGTATCATTCACGACCCAACCATCTCTCTTCAGCTGAAGGAGAAAAATCCCAGTGTAACATCTGAAGGATTTCTGAAGATTAAGGTTTTCATTAGGAGAGGCTGGTGCACATATAAAGTACGTACTTCGCCTTGGAGGAGGCGCGGGCCGTGTCTGTGGCGAGGCTAAGAACGTAGGAGACTCCTGCCTCACGCACCACTAGCTGCTCAACAAATCCCCACTGTATCCGACGGCCCCAAAACACTAGGCCATCTCTTCGTGGTGCGGACAGTCTGATCCAATGCTTAGCTACTGAAGTTAATCTGGGACTCAAAGGACAATATGCTTGGGTCAGGGACCAAAAATCACCAGAATTATTCTGCAACAGGCATTCTGTGGCTCACGACAGCTGCAGAACTTGACTAGGTTCTGACCAGAGGAAGCCGGTTTTGTGTCCGGGTATGATGCTGTGCATAAAAGCCTCCCAGGCTTTTACTTAGAAAGTTGAAAAACACTGAAAGTGATTTATAGCAAGTAAAGGCAATTCCTTATTCCAGGATTATAAGTGAACAAATGAAACTCAATCCAAGGAAAGGGTTGTAGGGGCCATGGAAGCCCAGAGGGTGAGAAGTTGTGGATTTATTGTCAATCCCCTTCTTTTAGAAAGTGGCACAGGGCTGAGAAGTTGGAGGGAGGCGGGGGGACGGGCACGGGGATGAGACTCTGGTCATGTGGCCATCCATTCCCACAGCTGCTTAGCAGAGCCAAGCATTGGAGGGTGAGCCCTGGCAGGACACCGTGTGCATCACTGATTTCTAACATGGCCTTTGTCTCCTGACGGCGACGCCACTGTCTGCTTTTGGCTGTGTACCTTGGGTTTTCCGGGTAAGACGGGCAAACCTCTAGCGCCGCAGGGCGTGTTAATCCCCTCGCCTGTTTCTTTCTTAAAGCCCCTCGACTTTATGCTCTAACGACCAGCAGGTTCCGTACACTGTAGGCCGTATGCAGGTTTAAAGGAGGTGAACACATAGGTCGAGGACAGATGCTCCCAAATAAACCACTTGACAATCTAGCCCCGTTCACCCTGCAAACTGAGTTCCTGTACGGCTGCTGCCAATGCCGTGTTGAGGGAAACACGACTCCTTCCTACTGCCCTTCCAGGACTAATATGAATGGATCACAAGGCGTTTGCAGGTACTTAGTGAGTTCCATATTTTGCACGAGAGGAAGCTACAGAAAGAGAGCAGGCGCATCTCTCTGAAACCTGGATGCCATTCCTCTGACTTCAAGAGGGTAAGGAGAGGGTCCACCTCTGCCTGGGGCGGCAGCTTCCACGGTGTGCCAGAAGGGTCAGTGCACTAAGAATCTATCAAGAAAGCATGGATGCCTGGGAAAGGAATCATCTTCAGACTGAGAACAGATGGAGAGAAGTCTAGATGTGCAGAAGACAGGTATGTTTTTCTTTCTCTTCCATCTCTTCCCTTATCAATAATCTAAACATTTTCTAGGTCACAGGCAACCAAATAGCAAGAAAAACTCAAAACTGTTTTAATAGTTAGTGCTGCTAGAATCTGGTTAGAGCTGAATGGTGGGACTGCAGGACACCAGTGCCCATAAGGGCTCATATGGCTCCAGCAGACGCGTACGATCTGGAAGAAACGGATAGGAGTTATGGAAGATATGTGCTGGCTACCCACAATCACTGACAGGTGGCTTTTAGTACAGGCAGAGACACTGGTGGTTAGCTCAGAATACAAGCATCATAAACATCTTCTAACATTAAGCAGACTTCAGCCAAGTGCAGAAAGGGAAAGACCTGTTTCTGCATATTTAATTGTGTTAACTGGAATGCACGGAGAAATGGAACCATGATCTTTCTTTACATTTAAAAATTCAACCTGCCTTGGTCATTAACTGTATAGAGTTAACATTACTAACGCTGCATTAACATCCAGTTCAAAATTTCAGTTTTCCAGATTTCTAGCTACTTAAAACAAAGAAAGATCACACACAATCACATACATTCATATAGCCACCACACTCGCAAACGGGACACGTGTATAAACGTGCACACAGACACACACTTAGCACATGCGCACAGATGCGAACGAACACCCCCTTTGAACCTGAGCTGCACACGGGCTACAGCGAGGGTCAAGAGGCCCTGCTGCATATCTGTTCTATGTCATTCATCTCTTTGGGGCAATCTGCAGAAAGGATGAGAGGTGAGTCTTGAGTCACCACGACATCATCTTCAATCCGTACACCAAGACCACGAAACTTCTCTGGGGCATCTCTGTCATCCTCTGGAATATAAATGCCTGAAAAGTAGAAAAAAGAATGTGTTGCTCATAAACAGCAATAACTGGATGATTTGGGATAAATAAGTTAAGCTCTCTGTGTTACAATTCATCTGTAGACCTGGGATCCTAGAATTTTGGATATTAAATGAGAGAATACACATAAAAGTGTGTGGCACATAATGGTCAATAAATGTTGTCTATCATTGCTAGAACTACTGCTATAGTTTTGTGTACCAGACTACAAGCTCCACGTGACTGTGATAATGTGAACATGATTCTGTCATATTCTAGTGGTTTAAGCAGGCCACCAAAGTTACTTTTGAGTAGGTCAATATATGCTGGGAACCAGTAGATAATATAAATGCATTCTTTCCCTGCTGAATTGTCCCCTGGGAAAAGGGAACTTGGCTAAAATAAGGATATAAAGTATTTTAAAATACATGAAAAACACTTATTTTGAGATCATTAGCCTGAACAACCATAAGCTGTAGAAATACTCAAAAAAGCTCTTTCAAATAAGCCGTAAATATAACTGATGTGCACAATGTAGAGTAAGAGAGAAACAGGAAGACCTTAACAAACATTTGGACAATTCTGAGAGTCCAAGCTACCCTTTCTAATCATGAAGTAAGATAAAAACAGGTCTTTTGGTATGTAAGAAACTGGAAACTTCCTCCACTATACTCACAGATACTGCCCTATCTGTAAAATGAAAAAGATCAGTGAAGGAAAATGTATTCGAAGTCTAAGGAAACACCCATGCACCAACCCGGCTTTACCGAATAGTACATAAAGCCACAGATAGCAACGTGTGACTGGGTAGTATAAAGTCGGGTCTCAATGGTAATTTATAAAATTTAGAGATGAAAACAATTGAAATCAATAGTTGAAATACATTTTCTTGACAAAAACAGAATTATTATTTAAATATCACTCTTGGGGGGCACCTGAGTGGTTTAGTCAGTTAAGTGTCCAACTTCAGCTCAGGTCAAGATCTCATGGTTCATGAATGTGAGCCTGTACTGGGCTCTGCGCTGACAGCTCAGAGCCTGAAGTCTGTTTAGGAGTCTGTGTCTCCAGCTCTCTTTGTCCCTTTCCTGCTCACACTCTGTCTCTCTCAAAAATAAACATTAAAAACTTTTTTTTCGGGGGGAGGTGGGGCGCTGGGTGGCTCAGTCAGTTACGCATCTGCCTTCAGCTCAGGTCATGATCTCGTGGTTTGTGGATTCAAGCCCTACATTGGGCTCTCTGCTTTCCATGCAGACCCTGCTTTGGATCCTCTGTTCCCTTCTTTCTCTGCTCCCTCCTCTCTCAAACACACACATTTTTTAAAAATCTTGGGGCGCCTGAGTGGCTCAGTGGGTTGAGTATCTGACTCTTGATTTTGACTCAGGTCATGATCCCAGACTTGTAGGATCAGGCCCCACGGGCTCTGCACTGAGCATGTAGGCTGCTTAAGGTTCTCTGGTTCTGTCTCTCTGTGTGTCTCTCTCTCCCTCCTCTCCCCTGTTCTTTGTCTCTCTCTCTCCAATTAAAAAAAAACAACCCCAAATTCCTCTTGTAACATCAATCCTTACACTCTACTGTGACTACCACTTTCCTGCGGAATTCTGCCCGCTGCCCAGGATGGTTCAAGCTGGGGAACCATTAGATTGCCAGATTTCCCTCAAGCTCGGGAGAAAGGACCTGGATACTAAGAAGTAGAGCAACTCTCTGCAGGAAAGCACCTGCGGCTTCAGAGGTGTGAGCATCCCACCACTACACAGGAGATGAGTAGAAACTGGCCCTGAGAAAGGCAGGGTTTAAAAAAAGATTTATTTCCTAATATCTACTTATAGAAAGTAGTCCCCATCTGTTGTTTACTGGAGAAGTCAAATTAAACAAATTGTGTGATGTTAAATAAGAAAGCTCATGGAAAATCTAAAATAAAATTCCCTTTTACACTGAAGAGATCCATTTTCCTATCTCTCCTAATTTAATTATGTTGGTTCAGGTAAAAATAAGCAACATTTACTTTTCCATCTGATGCTATCATGTGTCCCAAGGATCAGAGCCTGCACCCTCCCTTACCTGGCTCCACTGTGATTACCATCCCAGGCTGTAGAGGGAGGGAACGGGGCATGTCAGGGGTGTCATGGACATCCATCCCAAGGTAATGGCCAACATGATGAGGGCAATATTTTCGAGCAGCCTGGAAAAAAATCACCACAGTGTTATCAGAGCAATGACCCCTTAAGAGGAAAGCTGGGCATGTATCAATCAGTGAGCTACGTGTTAATACCTCCCCCATGGTTCTGCCTCTTAGGTTTAACCTGTCCTCTAGTTAATGCTTAAGAGACCCAATAAACAGCTGCCTCTTGAATGTAATTCTGCAGATGGCATTTGAATGCATCCAAGTTTCCATTCCCACTATTTGACATACTACAGACATGCTAACTTGGGTAACCCCAGCAGTGATTATGGCAAATCAGAGTCTCTTTTCTTAGGGGAGGGAAGAGGATTATGTTAGAATAGTTCTCTCCTCAATGTTCACAAGTCCCTCTCAGAAAGCCTACTCTGGAGACCCTGAGTATCTCATAGCAACTTGTGGAATAGGCATAGAACATTAAATTAACACAGTAATCATTAGGCATTTACCGGCTTGGATATTCCTATCCGTTAATTAGACTTGTTGGCTTCAGCAGGAGGAATTGATAGTGTCTTTCCTATTGATAAAAGAAACCCTGGCAGCCTAAACTTGGAGATGAGAGGCCGTAATGGTCTGCTTGGCGTGGCCACCTGGCATCTTAATTTAGTGCTAAGGTTTTACATTTTTACTGAATATCATTACATTTTGGATACAGATGAAGTTCACTCAAGATGTGGGTGGCCCTTGGAAATATTGTTAGTCTCACCAATGTCACCGAAGCAAGACACCCTTCCCCATGATTTCTACTTTTCAAAATTACCACAAAAAGGCTTGAGAGTTAACCTTTTATCCTTTCTGTGTCCTTTCCCACCGTCTGCACCAGCTTTCATTTTATGTTTTCTGCCGACGACAGAGCTACTTATACAGGATGCAACGAACTAGAATGTGCTGCCATCTTCTGGAAGAAGTAAGTACTGACTCCTTTTGTTTTAATCCATGTTCAATCTAAATCCCTCTTCTAGATGAAGAATCAGAAAGACCATTTCTAAATCTAATTAGTTTTCTATAGGATGAAAACCCAGCAGCACATCAGGTGTTCTTGAGAGCCGGGGTCAAAAGAGGGGCCATACCTTGAAGGCATTATTTTCCTTAATGTTCTTCACGATACCCAACTCCTTAAGCTTCTGGGCTATGAGTGTCAGCATTAAGCTGTAGATGTTTTCCAAGCTTGTCCCAGGGGAGCAGAGGGTCAGACAATCTCTCTGTATCTCTAGAACAGCTTCATAGAGTTCTGCCTGAGGTGCTGTGAACCTGGGGACAGGAAAACCAAAGAACTCACATTTGGAACAATCTGATATTGCAGGAAGTTTGCCTCTAGGTTTGATTAGGAAAAACTCCAAGATGATGGGACACCGTTGATACTTAATCAGTATCAATGTATCAGTACTGACAGGACCTTAATTGTGCCCTAGACTCTCAACAGGAAGAATAACTCTTCGAGCTAGGACAGCAACAGCCTCTCCTTCAAACGATCAGCAGATATACATGGGGTGGGGCTACAGATACACTCAGCCATGAATACAGTTGGAGGGCTAGACCAGGTTCAACTTGATCCATTCCCCCCCCCTTTTTTAACTGAAAACAAAACAAAACCAACCTCAAAAAACAAAGGGTACTTGGGTGACTCAGTTCATTAACCATCTGACTCCTGATTTTGGCTCAGGTTATGATCTCACAGTTCATGAGTTCGAGCTCCAGGATGGGCTCACGTGCTGTTGGGTGTGGAACCTGCTTGAGATTCTCTCTCCCCCACTTTCTCTGCTCCTTCCCTACTCATACATGCTCTCTTTCTCTCAAAATGAATGAACATTTAAAAAACAAAAGCAGGGGCGCCTGGGTGGCTTAGTCGGTTAAGCGGTTAAGCGTCTGACTTTCGCTTAGGTCATGATCTCGCGGTTCGTGGGTTCGAGCCCCGTGTCAGGCTCTGTGCTGACTGCCAGCTCAGAGCCTGGAGCCTATTTCAGAGTCTCTGTCTCCCTCTCTCTCTGACTCTCCCCTGTTCACGCTGTCTCTCTCTCTCCTAGAAATAAAAAAATAAAAATAAAAAAAAAAAAATAAAATGTACAAAAAACAAACAAAAGCAAACAAAGCCTAGGAATCCACTTCTTGTAGGTAAAGCCTGTGTCATGAGATAAACTAGTAGATACTCTAGCTACTAAGTGTCCTTAGAATAATAATTTCTTCAGCAATCTTGGGGAAAAACAAGAAAAAATTAAGCTGGTGGGATATATGGTATGTATTTTCTACACTGCCGATGGGGAGTGTAAATTAGTACAGCCAATTAAATCAAAGGTTTTAATAAATTTATTCATAAAATTCGAGCTTGTAATTCTGTTTTAAGAATCCATCCTAAGAATATTTGAAATTCAAAAAAAACTCTGAATATATAAAAATGTTCATTGTGGTTTTTTATAATTATAGTAGGTAAACTTGAAATGTCCCTTATTAAGAATGGTTAAATATAAGAATATAATGGGTATAATGAACACCTATATACCCATCCCCAAATGAGCCATTAGCAACATGTTATATTTGTGTCACTATGAGGGTACCCACACTCCAACCCACCACAGTATTTCTAAAGAGCTTTTAACAGTTATTATTCATTCATTCATTCATTCGTTCATTTTTATTTATTTGTGTGTGTATGTGTGTGAGAGAGAGAAAGAGAGAGAGAGTGAGGGAGTGCACCCATGCAGTAGGTGAGAGTAGGGCAGAGCCAGAGAGAGAATCCAAAGGAGGCTCCAACTGACGCAGGGCTTGAATTAACGAACTCATGAGATCATGACTGGAGCCAAATGGAACCAAGAGTCAGTGCTTAACAAACTGAGCCATCAGGCACTTCTTAACAATTCTTTTTTTTAAAGTTTATTTTGAAAGAGACAAAGAGCAAACAGGGGAGGGGCAGAGAGAGGCAGAGAGAGAATCCCAAGCAGAACCCACACTGCCAGCAGTGAGCCTGATGAGAGGCTTGAATCAGGAATCTTGAGATCATCACCTGAGCCAAAGTAGGAAGCTTAACCAACTGAGCCACCCAGGTGCCCCTGAGCTCATATTGATATTTCAATTAAAATTTGAGACTACAGAACTTCTATGTAACCTCTCTATATTTCAGTTGCCTTCTTTCTTTTCGGTTCTTAGGACACAAGGAGGACAGAATTAAAATCATCTTTTACCCTTTTGTTTTATATCTCTTTGTTTTGTTTTTTTTTAATTTTTTTTTTAATGTTTTATTTATTTCTAGGAGAGAGAGGGAGAGACAGCATGAGCAGGGGAGGGTCAGAGAGAGAGGGAGTCACAGACTAAAACAGGCTCCAGGCTCTGAGCTGGCAGTCAGCACAGAGGCCGACATGGGGCTCGAACCCACGAACTGCGAGATCATGACCTAAGCGAAAGTCGGAGGCTTAACCGACTAAGCCACCCAGGCGCCCCAATATATCTCTTTGTTTTTTATTAACTTTGTAGGAGATTACCCAAGATACTTTTATTGCTTACTTTATGTGAAATTAATTTTCCTGAACTTTTAGAATGAGGCAGAATTTAGTAAAGATTTTTTAGCATCACAGAGCATACTCTTGTTTTGGTGCAGTGATAGACAATACAGCAGCTTGCTTTCAATTCCGCTCCCACTCTTTCTTTGATTTGGGTATCTCATTCCTTTCTCTTGTCCCTAACTTGCTCAATTTTGATTCTACTTCCAGCAGTTTCTCCTTAGTGCGAGAAGGGAGCACAGGAAGAGGCCTCAAACTTCCTCGGGCCTATGGAGCAGCAAATCTTTCCCGTTTCAGTTTCTGTTCTCGAATTGGCTCATCATCCTTTCCAGTGAATAGCTGTTGGTTATTTGGGAGTTCCTTTGTTCTCAAGCACGTCAGATAGCTTCTTCCACTACAGTTGCTTCCTTCTTCTTCCTTCTACACAGATAGTGATACCATCCGGGCCTTGTGGCTGTACAGAGTATGTTCGTAACTGTTTGTATTCTTAGGTTGAGGTGATACCCTATCACCCAGTGTTTGGTTTTGCTACCTAGTTGCTCTGTTATCTGACAATTTGGACAGAAAAACCATGACTTTGCCGCCATGTCCCCAGAATCCCTGTTCTTACTTCTTACTGAAACTCTCAATCTGTTCACTCAATGTACTTATATTTGTTCTTTTAACTCTTTGAGCACATCTATAATAGCTGCTTTAAAATGCTTGTCTGGGGGCGCCTGGGTGGCTTAGTCGGTTAAGCGTCCGACTTTCGCTTAGGTCATGATCTCACGGTTCGTGGGTTCAAGCCCCGCGTCAGGCTCTGTGCTGACTGCCAGCTCAGAGCCTGGAGCCCGTTTCAGTCTGTGACTCCCTCTCTCTCTGACCCTCCCCTGCTCACGCTGTCTCTCTCTCTCTCCTAGAAATAAATAAAAACATTAAAAATAAATAAATAAATAAAATGCTTGTCTGCTCATTGAAATTTTAGGGTTATTCAAGACCTGCTTTTATTGGCTGTATTTTTCTAAATTATGGTCATTTTGATTCTTTTCCTGATTCTTCTCATGTCTAGTGATTTTTTTAAACTGAATACTGGAATTACTTTTGCAATCAGAAAATAAAAACTTCAAATTTATTTATTTTTATTTTAAAATGTTTATTTTTGAGAAAGTGGGAGCAGGGGAGGGGCAGAAAGGGTAGGGGACAGAGGATCTGAAGATGGCTCTGCTCTGACGGCAGTGAGTCTGATGTGGGGCTCTAACTCACCAACTGTGAGATCATGACAGGAGCCAAAGCTGGACACTCAACAGACGGAGCCATCCAGGTACCCCTATTTATTTAATTTTCAATTAATTAATTTTTTATTAAAAAAATGTTTATTTTGAGTGTGAGTGGGAGAGAGGTTAGGAGAGGTAGAGAGAGGTAAAGAGAGAGAGAGAATCTCAGGCAGGCTCTGCATTGTCAGCACAGAGCCTGATGTGGGGCTTGATCTCATGATCCATGACCTGAGCCAAAATCAAGAGTCAGATACTTAATCCACTGAGCCACTCAGGTGCCCCTTAATTTTTTTTTAAAGACTGTATTTTTAAGTGATGTCTACACCCAGCATGGGGCTTGAACTTACAACCCTGAGATCAAGAGTTGTATGCTCTACTGACTGAGCCAGCCAGGCACTCCTCAAATTTCTTTCTTTATTAAAAAAAAATTTTTTTTAATGTTTCTTTTTGAGAGAGAGAGAGAGATACAGAGACAGAGCATGAGCAAGGGAGGGGCAGAGAGAGAGGGAGCTACAGAATCTGAAACAGGCTCCAGGCTCTGAGCTGTCAGCACACAGCCTGATGTGGCGCTTGAACTCACAAACTGCGAGATCATGACCTAAGCCAAAGTCAGACGCTAAACTGACTGAGCCACCCAGGCACCCCATCCTAAAATTTTTAAAAAATGTGAACGTTAACTAGATGTGTTAACTAGGTGTGTCTAGGTGTCTGATCCTGTGATGTGATAAATAAAGCACTCTTAGAAAGTAATCAGGCCCTTTGCAAAGGCAGTTAACTTGAGCTAGAGGGGATGAATATATTTCTTTAGTCCTTTATTCCTAATATACCCATATTCCAACTCATACTCTTAAAAAGAAGTGGGATCTGTACAAGTCCTACCTGCCATTGACAGGCCAGGTCCGGGTTATGTCACTCACATAACACGACGACTCACAGCCTCCATCAAGCAGCACCATCTCCCCATTCTGCAACAAAAGTGAGATATGTCAACATAGGGACCTATGACAGTCAGCTCTTTCTTCTAATTTAAGCTCTCTGTGCCTTTCATTTTATATATATATTTAAAAAGCTAACTTGAAGGAGACTAATCTTCTGTGGTTCTTTCTCACAAGAAACAGCATCTCAATTTTTCAAATGAATTCACATTGATTCAAGAAAGGTGCCACTGCAGAGTAGTACAGAGGCTCTGGAACCACACGCTTAGCTCATCATAAATGTTACCACTATCACTATTATTTTTAAAAAGCCTATGTAAGTTGGTATCCAGGGCCTTATTCAAATACAATTACCCTTAACCATTTAACTTTAGAATATCTCTTCCCCATTTGCTCCCTGTCAAAATAAATGTGAAGAAAGAAGAAAACTTTCGGTATATCTCTACCTTACTTCTTGTCATGTTATATTGAAATTATTCATGTCCTTGAAGACAGGGAATATCTTATTCATATATAAATAAGCACACAACTTGGCATGTAGTAGAATAATGGACGAAGGAGTATATATATGTATATATGTGAATATACATATATATATATATATATATATATATATAGAATAGCAACTTTGAAGAATGGATGTGGTTTTTGTTTTCAGCAAAATGTCAGAATATATTTCTTGTTAGGAAACAACTAGATCCTGGGTCAAAAATACATTTTATGAAAGGCTGACATTACATAATGTAAGAGATGTCCTAAAGACATTTTCTCTCTTGAAAAAAGACACTCCAGAACTAGAGCTGAATGTAGTGATAAGGTAAGTGGTACAGTACACATAGAAAAGGAGATGTTGCCCTGAGGTCTCGCAGCAAAGTGGGGAAAATGAGCTGGACATTTTTGCATTAATCTAGGATGCTCAGAGGGGATACAAGAGTCCCAGGGTACTAGGACCCACTTGACTTCTGGCAAAACCATAATCAAACAGCCTTTGGAAGAAATTTCCCCCAAATTTCGGCTGGCATGATTTCCAAGAAATAATATCGAGCAAATGTGAGCTCACAAGCAAAGGCTGTCAAGCACCTGAGGTAGGTGACCGTGCCTGAGACTCAGCAGGAAAAACAAACACCAAATTTAGATCTTCCAGGACTTCAGGTAAGGGAATGATTAGAGATGGAAGGGCTATTATGAAATCCTTAAAGGGATAAAGTATGGAATCACAAAGATGAATAAGCAACAAGAGATCATCAGTTCTGCTGATTTGAAAGGGACCAAAAGGAAATAAAAACAACTGCTGAAGTCCATCATCCAGGGGATGGCTGAAGATTAGACAAATGGAGGGGAAAAAAAAACTAGTTTCGTGGAAGACAGACATACCCAAGGCTCCAAAAATATGAGAGAGAGAGAGACAAGGCAAAAATAAACATGAAAGTTAGCTTACTGAGACCAGACAGAGGTGTAACATACATCCCACTGAGATCACGGAAGGAGTGGATAGAGAGAATGTAGGAGAGATGATATCTATGCCAGGGTCTGAGGATTTCCTGGAACTGATGAAGACACAAAGGCACAGATTCCAGAGGGAGAAGGGATCATAATGACGACATGTAAAAACAAGTATGTTCTTAGACACACGATAAAACAGAAATACCAAAGAAAAAGAAATCTTAAAAGTAGCCAAAACAAAAAGAGGTATCTCAGAAGGAAGGAATGACAATTATTGTTCTTGTTTGTTTGTTTGTTTTTAATCTGCAACACTGGAAGTCAAGAGAACGGGGAATGATACACTACAGGTGATGACTGAAAAGAAGCAAGGACAGTTTCCTAGGTACAGCCTCCATCAAGAATTGAGAATGAAATAAAGATATTTTGGCTAAACAAACAGAAAATTTTCTCAGCAACAGACCAGCTAAAGGATTTTCTTCAGGCTGAAGGAAGGTGATCCCAGGAGGGCCATCGAAGATGTGAGAAGGAAAGGTGAACATGCACGTAAATCAAAACAAACCTGCTTCTGATGGTTGTAGAGAGCTGTGGTGAGCTTAGAGGCAGAATCACAAGGCAGCCTGCTCTCCCAGACCCCCCACCAGTACCCCGCGTTTCTCACAGCTTGCTGAGGACCTTGCCCCCTGACTTCACCAGAAGGGGCCCTTGTAAACTTTCAGATAACCAAAGCAAGACCATGACGTAGAAGTTCTCAACTTCTCTTCTCTTGGGCCAATTTATCTAATAATGGCAATACTCTTCTCTCCCTGTACAGTGACACTGGTACTTATTCTCCAGTTTTTCAAGAACGAACACTATATTGTTTAGGAATAGACACACTGGTGGTAAAATTATGAAAACAAACTAAAATGGATTAAAACAAAAGCCAAGATGTTCTGTAGAAGACAAAGGGGTAGAAGACAGTTAAGATGTGCTTGATATTGCCCAGGGGTATTGTTCATAATGGTAAAAACCTGGAAATGATAAAAATGTCCACCTAATGGATATTTATCACATTAATAAATTAAAACCAAGAAAGCTTTATAATATTTATTAACCCACTTAAAAATGACAATAAACCTATTACATGTTAAGATAAATAGTGTTTTTAATGAAAAGTAATCATTTTTCTAAATAAAAATGGTTAGAAATGTGGCACTGTTTACATTTTTACAAATCTCTTTGTCTAGCATAACAAAAAATAGCTAGAATTGCATATCTGCTTTTGCCTTCAATTTGGTATGATGCTGATGTCATAAAGGCTCTAGAGTCCATCCCTGTACACTTGAGAGAATGAGAGTGAAAAAGACAAATAAGGTCTGAGTATTCTTATGAAAATATATTTAACCTCACAGACCACACTTTAACTGTTCTACACTAGGCCAAACCACAGTAGCATGCAACAACATACTGTTAGAATGAAAAAAATGCAGATGTAATATTTGAAATCTATAAAGTTCAAACATGACCAAAACCAAACTCTGTTAAACTCTATTATTCATTAGTAGTAAAATAAAATGAAAAGCAAAGAAATGATGACCATCAAAATCAGGAGAGTGGTTATCCCATCAGGGAGGAAAGAAGTTATCACTGGGAAGAACCACATGGTAGAAAAGCTTTTTTAGGGGGGGGAAGGCTAGTAATGTCCTGTTTCAGGCATTCACAAACTTTTTCTGTAAAGGGCTATATAGTAAATGTTTTTTACTTTGTGAACCATACTGTTTCTGGTGCAACTTCTCAACTCTGCCATTGAGGGAAGAAAGCAGGAAAGGCTGTATTCCAATAAAACTTTGTTCACAAAACATAGTGGCAGGCTGGATTTGGCCTAGAGAAGTGTAGCTTGCCAAGTATGGACGTGGGTAATGGTTACATGGGTGTTCATTTTATAATTACTTATTAAACTGTTCCTTTCAGTGTTAAGTACTTTACCAGTAGTCACATTTTATAATAAGAAATGTTAAAAAAAACAAAACAGAAGGCTTTAGTACATTAATGAAATTGAATCAGTAGTTTAAAAAAGTCTACAAAGGAAAATATCAGGCCCATATAGTTCTACAGGGATATTCTATCCAATTTTCAAAAGAAAAATTAAGTTATTTCACAATATTAAGAAAGAAACAAACTCATTTGATATGCAAATCAGAAAGACAGTATGAGAAAAATAAAACAATTACATTCATGAACACAGATTATTATATCCCAAACAACACATCAGCAAGTTGAAAATAGCAGTACTACAGATTAAAAAAAAAAAATGCTTAATGTCACTGGTAATTAAAGTAATGGAAATTAAGACCACAATGAGATCCTGTTTTATACCAATTAGAATGGTAGAAGTTAAGAAGTCTGATAACATCAAAGGATAGAGGATGTGGTCAACAGAATTACGTGCCACTGATAGGAGTATAAACATAAAAATGCTTGGGAAAAAAATTTGTATTATCTTATCACAATAAGTATCATCTTATGAATAAAATAAAAAGTTTCCCCAAACTACATATAGCAGTATATAATTTTTATGTAGTTCACAAACAAGCAGAACTAACTAACATTGTTTGGGAAATCATGCATGTGTGATACAACTACATAAAAAAAAAAAATCAAGGGAATGACAAATGAAAATTTAGGATACCAATTAGTTACCTCTGGGAGGGAGGCTTTAGGATAGCAGAGTATAAAGATACATGTAGTATTGGTAATGTTCTAGCTCTTGAACTGAGTGATTGGTTCATGGGTATTCATTTAAAAAACATGCAATATACTTCACGTTTGCTATATTTATTCTTTTGAAACTACTGAAAATTAAAATAGACAATTAAAAGCGGACTTAATAAAGGCATATACAATCTTTACTTGTATAGTCACTTGGGGAGAAAACTATACAAGATAAGCTACCTCACAGCTAATAACGTACTCTTAAAATCTGTCAGCTCCCAAAATATGCTTGGTCCACTGTTCCCACAAGTCTGTTCAGAAGGAGTGTTATTTAAAAAAAAAAAAAATGAGCGGAGGCTTTAGGGTAGAATTCTCAGCTCTGCTCTAATGAACTGCCTAATTTTTAAAGTTTATTTTCCCCATCTGTTAAACAGACGTCAATAATTGCTCCTATCTCACAGTACTAATGTAAGGATCAAATGAGATAATGTTGGTAAGATCATTTTTTAAACAATAAAGTGCTTTGTAAGTGGCACCATAGGAAGAGGCACTGAAGGGCATTTTGTGTACCTTGATGAGCTGATTATTCTTCACATAGTGCAAAGTGTTTGACCGATTACCTCCAGCAACCACAGGTGGGTAGGCTAAGATGTCTGCACCGCGGGCCCGGCATTCAAATTCGAACTGAAAAACAAGAGCCAAGCATGACGATGAGTATGACTGAAGACAGGATTTCCTCCCTCAACAGTCTGCCCCTCCATTCAAGTATTTCTCCATCATTCTGGAAAAATTAGTTATCAAATCTAACCAAACTTCTTATGCTTCCATTTCAGTCTATTTAAAAAAATTTTTTTACATTTATTTATTTTTGAGAGAAAAAGAGAGACAGAGCACAAGTGGAGTAGGGCCAGAGATAGGAGACACAGAACACGAAGCAGGCTCCAGGCTCTGAGCTGTCAGCACAGGGCCCCATATGGGGCTCGAACTCCCAAACTGTGAGATCATGACCTGAGCCGAAGTCGGACGCTCAACTGACTGAGCCACCCAGGCGCTCCGATTTCAGTCTACTTTTTATTCCCCACTCCAAACCAGTTATTTGGCCCTATTATTATGTCTGCTTAGTTCCTCTGAATGCTCCAAATTTCCTATGATTTTCAAATTAAGTCCAGAAGAGAACACAGAAAACTTATGATCAAGGCTGAGACATATGGTGAAGTAAAGTTGCTACTTTTCATTTTTTTTTAAATGTTTATTTATTTTTGAGAGAGAGAGAGAATGTGTGCACGCATGCACATACAAGTGGGGAAGGGGAAGAGAGAGAGGGGGACACAGAATCTGAAGCAGTCTCTGGGCTCCAAGCTGTCAGCACAAAGCCTGACGTTGGGCTCGAACTCACAAGCTCTGAGATCATGAGCTGAGCTGAAGTCAGAAGATTAATTGAGTGAGCCATCCAGGTGCCCCACTATTTTTTATTCTTTTTAAAAAAAAAATTTTTTTTTAATGTTTTATTTATTTCTAGGAGAGTGAGAAAGACAGCGTGAGCAGGGGAGGGTCAGAGAGAGAGGGAGTCACAGACTCTGAAACAGGCTCCAGGCTCTGAGCTGGCAGTCAGCACAGAGCCCGACGCAGGGCTCGAACCCATGAACCGCGAGATCATGACCTAAGCGAAAGTCGGATGTTTAACCGACTAAGCCACCCAGGCGCCCCTATTTTTTATTCTTAATCTAGATAAATATTAGAGTACGGGTTGCATTTTTAATAACATTAATGTATTACTAATTTCAACTTTTCAAATAGCTACCAAACTACATATGCTGGAAAAGTGAAAAAGGATGGTAGGCAAATGGTAAATTCTCCCAGTTTCACTTTGTCCTGGGATGAAGCACCCCCTCCTCTCTGCAGCACTACTCAGATTCTGCTCCTGTTGACTCAAATGGTATTCTCAGCTCACAACTTGTCTTTGCTTCTTCATGTGTTCTACTTTGCAATTTTCTTCATTTAATTGCAGGTCTGCGTATTTTAGACACATCTAATAAATTTTCAGTGACATTTAAGAACCAAATCCTCTCCACTGGTATCCTGGTCACTTCCATGAAAGCCAACTAGATGCCATCTGCAAATGAACTACTTACTATTTTTGCCTCCAAAAAAACCTTTCCAATCTTTTGCGGCTCACCTTAGCATAGAGAAAGCCTTCTTCCACAGGAGCTTTACTGGAGAACATGGTTTCTATGAAAGCCTGTAGACAGAATGGAGGATGAGAAGAACAGTCTCATTTTAACTGTTGCTTATTCAAACATTCAAAACACTAGAGCTCAAGTGAAAAGCACCCTTTTCCCCAATTTTGTTGACATGAGGTTGTGACTTCGTGAGCATGATAATATACATTTCTGAAGAGTAAACTATTGCTTTTAGGACTATGTGACTGATGAGATTTAGTGGAAGGGCACCCAACTATCACACTCAGAATATACACTGTATGCTAGAATACGCTACATGGGAACACATTTTGTCATTTCTGCCCAGAAATATATGAAATGGATTGAACAGTCCAGTCTACAGCAAGGTTTCCCAATCTCTGCACTATTGCTGACATTTTGGACTAGTTAACTCTATGTTGTGGTGGGGTGGGGGTGGGGGTGGGGGGTGCAGAGGGACTGTCCTATTCAATGTAGGATGTCAGCAGCACTTCCCAACTGTGACAACCAGGAATTGGTAAATATCCTGAGGGACAAAACTACCCCAAGTTCAGAGCCACGTATAGTACAAGTACTTTAATTATTCCTCTGTAGTAGCCACAGTACATTGTATATTTTCTATTTTTATGAATATATATGGTTATATTGACCACTTACTATACTTTATGCCAAAAAAGATTTAGATTAGCTTACATGGATCCACAAAATACAACAAGATGCATAAATCCGTGGTAGAGTTAAAAAAAACAACAACAACAAGCCTTAAGGGGAATGGAGCTCAACAAAATGATAATGCATACCATAATGACCTTCGTGATGACAATAGCAACTATGGATAGACCACAAATATAACTGACTTTTCTCGCAGCCACTGTGCAAAGGGAAACTGTCAGCTCTATTTCCCATGTCTTTGGGATGAAAACAAATCAGATGCACAGGGATAGGACTATATGATACCACAACTAGAAAGGAATTTCCCTTGACTTGCTCTGTTCTAACAGTGAAGGCAATGTGGGAAGGGATGTTTTTAATAACATTTCTCTAAATACAAGGCAATGACATCACCACAGAGGAACCCAATGGAGGAAAGTGAGAGGGATGACACTGGAAACAGCTGCAAGGCTTTTGCATCTTTTCTCATCCTGATCTTCTTTCAAATTTCGAAGTTTTCCTTCCTTTTCTATTTTCTGGAATAATTTGAGAAGGATAAGCATTAACTCTTTTTTAAATGTTTGGTACAATTTGCCTGTGAAGCCGTCTGGTCCTAAACTTTTGTTTGTTGGGAGTTTTTTTGATTACTGATTCAATTTCTTTGCTGTTAATCAGTTTGTTTAAATTTTCTATTTCCTCACATTTCAGTTTTGGTAGATTACATGTTTCTAGGAATTTACCCATTTCTTGTAGGTTGTCCAATTTGTTGGCATATTGTTTTTCACAACATTCTCTTATGATTGTATTTCTCAACTCTTTGTTATTTCTCCTCTCTCATTTGTGATTTCATCTGAGTCCTTTCTTTTTTTCTTGAGGAGGCTGGCTAGAGCTTTATCAATTTTATTGATTTTTTTCCTCAAAGAACCAGCTCCTCACTTCATTAATCTGTTTTTTGTTTTGTTTTGATTTTATTTTTTTTGTTGTTGTTGCTGTTTCTGTATCATTTATTCCTGCTCTAGTTTTTAGGTGTAAGGTTAGGTTGTTTGAGATTTTACTTGCTTCTTGAGGTAGGCCTGCATCACTATAAACTTCCTTTTTAGGACTGCTTTTGCTGCATCCAAAATGTTTTCAAATGTTGTGTTTTCATTTTCATTTGTTTCCATGTACTTTTTTATTTCTTCTTTTATTTCCTGGTTGACTCATTGTTTACTGGCATGTTATTTAAGCTCCATGCATATGTGGTCTTTTCAGATTTTTTCTGGTGATTGACTTATAGTTTCATAGCACTGTAGTCAGAAAATATGCATGGTATGTATGACTTCGATCTTTTAGAATTTGTTGAGGCTTGTTCTGTGGTCTAATATGTGATCTGTTCTGGAGAATATTCCACATGCACTTGAAAAGAATGTGTATTCTGCTGTTTTAGGATAGAATGTCTGAATATATCTGTTAAATCCATCTGGTCCAGTATGTCATTCAAAGCCACTGTTTCCTTGTTGATTTTCTATTTAGATGATCTGTCTATTGATGTAAGTGGGTGTTAAAGTCCCTCTTATTGTATTATTATCAATTACTTCTTTGTTATTAACTTTTATGTATTTGGGTGCTCCAATGTTGGGGTGCATAAATATTTATAGTTGTTATATCTTCTCGTTAGATTGTCCAGTTTATTATTATATAATGTCCTTTGTCTCTTGTTACAGTTGTTGTTTTAAAGTCCATTTTGTCTGATACAAGTATTGCTACTCTAGCTTTCCTTTTACACCATTTGTGTGACAACTATTTCTCCATCCCCTCACTTTCAATCTGCAGGTGTCTTTAGGTCTAAAATGAGTTTTCCATAGGCAATATATAGATGCCTTGTTTTTAAATTCATTCTGTCACCCAATGTCTTTTTTTTTTTTTTTAATGTTTATATTTTTTAAAAGTTTATTTATTTTGAGAGAGATAGACAGCGGGAGTGGATGGAAGAACAGAGAGAGGGAAGAATCCCAAGCAGCCTCCTCATTGTTAGTGCCGAGTCCAACCAGGGCTTGATCCTCCAAAAGAAACCAAGAGATCACGACCTGAGGTAAAATCAAGAGTCAGCTGCTTAACCCACCCAGGCGCCCATCTCCCCAACTTTTTTTTGTAAGAATTTAAGTAATCTCCACACTCAACGAGGGGCTCAAACTCACAACCCTGAGATCAAGAGTCACACGCTCCACCAACTGAGTCAGCCAGGCATCCTTACCCTATGTCTTCTGATTGGAGCATTTAGTCCATTTATATTCAAAGTAATTACTGGTAGATACATATTTACTGACATTTTATTTGTGGTTGTTTCTTAAGACTTCTTCTAACCCTTTCTTGTCTTTCTTTCATGGTTTGCTGGTTTTCTTTAGTGATATATTTGGACTTCTTTCTCTTTACTCTTTGCAGTTATTAGTGGTTTCTGACTTGTGGTTACCATTGGGTTTGTACATAACCTCTTCTGCATAGAGCAGTCTATGGAAGCTGATGATCATTTAAGTTTGAGCCCGTTCTTGACTCCTCTCCTCCCCATGTTTTCGGTACATGGTGTCATATCTGACATCCTTTTACTTTGAGAGTCCCTTGACCGATTTTTTACAGAAATATTTATTTTTACTGCATTTGTGTTTCCTATCTTCATATTGTCATTTTTGGTTTTTCCTTTCCACTCACTTCCCCTTCAGTATTTCTAGTAAGACCGGTTTAGTGGTCACGAACTCCTTTAGTTTCTGTTTGTGAAACTCTTTTATCTCTCCGCTATTCTGAAGATAGCCTTCCTGCATATTCTTGGCTGCCAGTTTCTTCTATTCATCACTTTGAATACATCATGCTATTCCTTTCTGGGTTGGAAAGCTTCAGCTAAAAAAAATCTGCTGACAGTCGGATGGGATTTCCTTTGTATGTGACTCCTTTTGTCTTGCTGCTTTTATCTATTTTTTATTTACAGTTTATTTTACAGAGAGAGCTTGCGCAGGAGAGAGCAGGGGAGAAGGGCAGAGGGAGGAGAAGACAGACAGAGAGAGAGAGAGAGAGAGAGAGAGAGAGAGAGAGAGAGAGAGAGAGACTATGAATCTCAGGTAGGCTCCATGCTGGGTGTGGAGCCAGGTGCAGTCCTCCTTTCAATAACCCTAGGATCATGACCTGAGCTGAAATCAAGAGTTGGTCACTCAACCAACTGAGCTACTCAGGCATCTGTCTTGCTGCTTTTAATATTTTTTCTTAATCATTATATTTGGCTTTATGTATGTATGTATATACTTATTTACTTATTTCTTTACTTAAGCAATCTCTACACCCAATATGGGGCTCAAACTCATGACCCCTGAGATCAAGAGCCACACGCTCTACTGATTGAGCCAGCCAGGCACCCCTGTATTTTGTCATTTTAATTACCATATGTCTTGGTGTGGCTATTCTTCTGTTGATTTTGTTGGGGGTTCTCTGTGCTTCTTGGATCTAGATATCTGTTTCCTTCCCCAGATTAGGGCAGTCTTTAGCTATTATTTCTTCAAATAAATGCTCTGTCCCCTTTTCCGTTCTTCTTCTGGGACTCTTATAATACAAATGTTATTATGTTTGATGGAGTCACTGAGTTCCCTAAGTCTATTCTCATTTTGCATCTCTTTTCTCTCTCTCTTGTTCAGCTTGATTACTTTCTATTAATTACTCTGTCTTCTAGGTCATTAATTTGTTTCTCTGCTTCTTCTAGCCTGCTGGGAGGGTCCTTTATCTCTGCTATGTTATTCCTTATCTTTCCATTAATGATCTATCTGATGTCCTCCACTATTTCTCAAGTCCAGTGAGTAACCTTATGATCAATGCCTAAAACTCTCCACTGGCATGTATTTATATATGTTTTGCCTAGCTCTCCAGCCATGACCTTGTCCTGTTCAATTGGGACAAATCCCATCTCTTCATTTTGTCTAAGTCTCTGTGCTTGTTTGGGAGACTCAGCTACATCTCCTCTTCTTAAG
The DNA here is from genome assembly GCA_017311185.1 of Proteles cristata cristata. NCBI lineage: Eukaryota > Metazoa > Chordata > Mammalia > Carnivora > Hyaenidae > Proteles > Proteles cristata. Next base: position 352,406 of record JAESUZ010000358.1, on the reverse strand, counting down.
GGCAATGGCTTTATGAAGAAGAGGTCCTGCAGTGCCCTGCAATGTAGTATCCCCTATTCCCCAGGGCCTGGTGCTTCTGGGAGTGTCTCCAACGTGTGCTGCTGCTGTGTCCCGCTGCTTGATCCTTCAGGCCACTTGTCTGCAGGGGCTCTTTGCCTGTTGTGGGCAGTGTCTGGTCTCTAGTCTGAATGTGGTACATTTCAACTAGTGTTGTCTGGTCTACTTGTGAAGAGACCTGTGGCTCCCACCACTGGAACCAAGGCTGTGCAAAATTCCTGGGCTGGGAAATGCAGTGTTGGCAGGGGCTCGGGCTGGTCTTCTGGGGTGGGGGGTGGGACCCAATGACCTAGGACCGAGGAAAGTGTGACTGGGAAGAGCAGTTCCATTGGAGTGAAGGAGGGAAGGTTAGTTTAAGCAATTTAGGTAGCAAGTGTTGACACTGCTGGTTCTCACAGGTGGCCCTGAGCTTATGCTGAGGGGTCAGGGAGAGAAATGGAGGCTGATAGTTCCTTTGTTCCCAGAGGGATCTCTCTGTGATTGGTGCCTCACTGGGACATGCTCTGAGATGAACTAGCCCTCTACAGTCTGTGCCTCAGGGGCTCTTCAGATAGCCATTTCCACGCTGTATGTCCACAGGCTGTTTGCCCTGCCTTTTCTCCAAGAACAGCCCCAGTGTCCTTTGAGCTCTCCCAGAGCCAAGCATGCTGACCTTTCAAACTCCAGGCTTTAAGCCCTGCTGGTTCCAAGAACTCACAAAATTTGTGCCCTCTCACTTTCCAAGCCAATTGCTAAGGGGATTTGTTATCCCTGAGGGCTCACCAGTGTGCTAGTTTGTCTCTAGCCCTTCCCTGGGATCATGGCTCCCTGCCCACCACAGTGGTCGCATTCTATTTCTCTTTCAAGCTGTGTCTCTGCACTTCCTACCTTCTTTGATGTGATCTTTTCCCTACCTTTAGTTGTAGAGTCTGTTCTGCCAGTCTTGAGATTGATTTCTAGATATATAGGATGATTTGATATTTAATTGTATTTGTGAGATGAAGCAAGCCTAGGATTCTCCTATTCCACTGCCATCTTCCCCTCCTGTGTGCTTTGTTTTTAAATTATAGCCATCTTATCAGGTATGAAGTGGTATCTCATTTTGGTTTTGATTTGCATCTCCCCAATAGCTAATGATATTAAGCATCTCTTTATGTCCTTATTGGCCACTTGTATATCTTTTTTTGAGAAAGGCCCATTTAACCATTTAAGTCCTCTGTCTATTTTTTAACTGGGTTATCTTTTTGTTTTTGAGTTGCAGGAGTTCTTTACATATTCTGGATACTAGACCTTTATCAGGTAAGTGCATTGCAAACATTTTCTCCTATTCTATATGCATCTTTTCACTTTTTTGATAATGTCCATTGACTCATGCACATACGTTTGTAATTTTTTTAAAAAAAATCTTTAAATGTTTTATTTATTTCTGAGAGAGAGAGAGAGAGAGAGACAGCATAAGCAGGGGAGGGTCAGAGAGGGAGGGAGACACAGAATCCGAAGCAGCCTCCACGCTCTGAGCCAGCTGTCTGCACAGAGCCTGATGTGGGGCCTGAACAAACCGTGAGATCATGACCTGAGCCAAAGTCAGATGCTTAACCAACTAAGCCACCTAGGTGCCCCCATAAGTTTGTAATTTTGATGAAGTCCAATTTATTTCTCTTGTGTTACTTATTTTGGTGTCATACCTAAGTATTCATTACCGAATTCAAGCTCATAAAGATTCACTTCTATGTTTTGCTAAGAATTTTATAGTTTTAGCTCTTATGTTTAGGTCTTTGATCCATTTTCAGTTAATTTTTGTATATGGTGTGAGGAAGGGATCCCACATCATTCTTTTGCGTGTGGATATGCGGATATCCATTTGTTCCAGCATACCTGAAATATTCTTAACTAAATATATGGTTAAAGCATTATTTTGAAAGAAAAAGAATGATTCTGATAAGGAGGATGAAAATCCAAGTAGGAGCTTGGGTGACTCCTAAATCATTCTTTGTCTGAATTAGCACTGGCTTTGAAATCAGTGGAATCAAGAAATGATAGAACCTAAGCTTTAGCAGCTAGAAAAAATGGACTGGAAGAGACATGGCAGTTCTGCTAAAAACTCTTGTTTTTTATTTTGTTTGTTTGCTGCTTTGTATCAGCTGAAAGCAAGCTCAGAATCTCCTCATTGAGAATTCCACCTTTGGCCAACAGGTGGTGCTCCAACCAAAGGAACCCAGGCTGCTTTAATTTTTGATAAACCAGCTTGTGAGAGACACTACAACTAACTGAAGTAGGGCAAACTGATGAGGCAGGACAAAAGATAGTGAAAGGGGTTATTTAGTGAAGGAAATGAGACATTTTGCAGATTTAGATGCAACAACCTGATGAATTCTTTTTAAAAATGGATCCTGAGAATTTTAGGTCAAGGAGCAGTATCCCTGGCTTTAAACACTGCTGAGGAGAGGGAAACGTGAGGGCTTACTGTGGATCACATGAAATCCCTAATTTACTAGAATGCATTAAAGGATGCATCCAACATAGAAGGGATATTGCCCTGACTCTTGTTATATAAATGGTCAGGGCCTCCTGAAGCTGCATTAACACTGTGGATGCAGGCAGTACTGCTCTGGCCTAGTGATGAAGGAAATGAACACCCTTATGGGATGCCCTTAGGCGGTTATGACTGACATTGTAATAAGGGATTTCATATACGACTTTGTTGTTGGATCCCAAGAGGATGTAAAAAGACAGTTTCAGATCTTTAATCTCAACTTCCTCCTATGGATAATAAAAAGATAATAATGAATTAAGGACTTTAGAAGGGAAATAAAATCCAGTAAGGGGACATGCAAAAGAATAAAGTTGAACCCATGTCTTTTTGTTGAGTTGTAAGAATTCTTTATATATTCTGGATATTAGATTCTTTTCAGATATAAATTTGCAAATATTTCTCCTGTTTATAAGTTATCTTTTTACTCTCTTCATGATGCCCTTTAATGTACAAGTTTTTAATTTTGATGAAGTCCAATTTGTCTATTTTGTTGTTGTTACTACTGCCTTTGGTGTCATATCCAAGAATCCACTGCCAAATCCAAGGTCATGAAGATTTACCTGTTATGATTCTCTTAAGAAACACGTACAAAAATTAACTAAAACTCACAGAGAAAAACATAGGGGAAAAGCTTCATGATTTTGGATTTGGCAATAATTTTTTGGATAGGACCACCAAAAGTATAGGCAGCACAATAAAAAACCAATAAATGTTGTATGATTCTACTTTTATGAGGTACTCAGAATAGACAAGTTCATTGTAGGTTAGAAGTTACCAAGGGATGGTGAAAGGGGCAATAGGGAATTACTGAAAGGGGAAACTAATGGTTAGAGTTTCTATCTGGGATGATGAAAAAGTTCTGGAAATAGATAATGGTGCTGGCTGTATAATAATGTGAGCGTATTGAATGTTACTGAGTTGTACACTTAAAAATGGTTAAAATAGTAAATTTTGTCATATAAATTTTACAAAAATAGCAAATCGAAGAAATAAGAAAGTGGGCAATGATTCATATTCTAAAATGATTCAGTGTTTTTCATGGTTAATTAAAAATGACATATGACACAAAAAAAGACACTTAGATCAATGGAACAGAACAGAAAACCCAGAAATGGATGCACAAACAAATGGCCATTCTTTGACAAAGTAGGAAAGAATATCCAATGGAATAAATGGTGCAAATGTTACTGGGAAAACTAGCCAATGACATGTAGAAAAATGAACCCGGATCACTTTCTTACACCATACACAAAAATACACAAAAATAAAGTCAAAATGGATGAAAGACCTAAATGAAAGACTAGAAGTCATCAAAATCCTCGAGGAGTAAGCAGGCAAAAACCTCACTGACCTGGGCCAGAGCAACTTTTTACTCGACACGTCTCTAGAGACAAGGGAAACCAAAGCAAAAATGAACTATTGGGGCCTCATCAAAATAAAAAGCTTCTGCACAGTGAAAGAAACAATTAGCAAAACTAAAAGACAACCGATGGAATGGGAGAAGATATTTGCAAATGACATATCAGATACAGGGTTAGTATCCAAAATCTATAAAGAACTTATCAAACTCAACATCCAAAAAGCAAATAATCCAGTGAAGAAATGGGCAGAAGACATGAATAGACACTTCTCCAAAGAAGACATCCAGATGGCCAACCAACACATGAAATAATGCTCAACATCACTCATCATCAGGGAAACACAAATCAAAACCACAATAGATACCACCTCACACCCGTCAAAATGGCTGACATTAACAACTCAGGCAACAACAGATGTTGGTGAGGATATGGAGAAAGAGGAACCCTTTTGCACTGCTGGTGGGAATGCCAACTGGTGCAGCCACTCTGGAAAACAGTATGGAGGTTCCTCAAAAAATTAATAGAACTACGCTACAACCCAGCAACTGCACTACTGGGTATTATCCAAGGGATACAGGTGTGTTATTTTGAAGGGGCACATGCACCCCAATGTTTATAGAAGTGCTATCAACAATAGCCAAAGTATGGGAAGAGCCCAAATGTCCCTTGACAGATAAATGGATAAAGAAGATGTGGTATATATACACCACGGAGTATTATTTGGCAATCAAAAAACATGAAATCTTGCCATTTGCAACTATGTGGATGGAACTAGAGGGTATTATGCTAAGTGAAATTAGTCAGAGAAAGACAATTATCATATGACTTCACTCATATGAGGACTTTAAGATACAAAACAGATGAGCATAAGGGAAGGGAAGCAAAAATAATATAAGAACAGGGAGAGGACAAAACATAAGAGACTCTTATTTTTTTTTTAATGTTTGTTTATTTTTGAGTGACAGAGAGAGGTAGAGCATGAGTGGGGGAGGAGCAGAGAGAGAGGGAGACACAGAACCCAAAGCAGGCTCCAGGCTCTGAGCTGTAGCACAGAGCACGATGCAGGACTTGAACCCGCAAACAGCAAGATCATGACCTGAACCAAAGTCGGATGCTTAACCGACTGAGCCACCCAGGCACCCCAGGAGACTCTTAAATATAGAGAACAAACAGAAGGTTGCTGGAGGGGTTGTGGGAGGGGGGATGGACTAAGTGGGTAAGAGGCATTAGGAAATCTACTGAAATCATTGTTGTGCTACATGCTAACTAACTTAGATGTAAATTAAAAAAAAAAAGATATAAAAAGGAGGGGCACCTGGGTGGCTTGGTCACTTAAGCGTCTGCCTCTTGGTTTCAGCTCAGGTCATGATCTCATAGTTTGTGAGTTCAAGCACCACATTGGGCTTTGTGCTGACAATGTGAAGCCTGCTTGGGATTCTCCCTCCCTTACTCTCTGCCTTTCCCCCACTCGCTCTCTGTCTCCCTCTCAAAAATAAATAAATAAACTTAAAAAAAAAATTTTAATGATATAAAAAGGAGGAAATAGAAGAGTGCTAAACTTTGAAAATTTTACAGTAAGGCAGAGAATTGGCAAACTGCCTGTCCTCAAACTCCTCAGGGTATAAAAATTCCAAGGCAGACATACTCAATTTATCTGAGTTTAGAGTAATTTAAGAAAAAAAAAGATTCCAATGAGCCACTATCATCAGGTATCAAAATACGGGCTTTTAATATAAAAATAATGGCAAGAGAATATTGACATGAAGGCCAGGGTCATCTCTGGCAGGGAACTCAAGACATTTGACAAATGTGTCAGTGGCTGGCTGGATGTGAAGAAGAAATCCTTCTGGATCTATCGAATTGAGAACATAGCATGCAGCACTGTCTAGGGCTGCAAATGAACCCTTTAGGGATGACAAAATTAATTCAAAGGAACATGGGGATGCTATTGTGAAAAGGTTAAAAATTAAAGTGTAGTTAGAAGTTGGAATGTAAAACAAAAAGGATATTGTGATGTCTCCCTTACCTGAATGTATAATTGATATGAATATAAGTTTTGAATAAAAATTCCTCCTCCTCCTGGGTAGTAAGAAAAAAGGGACAATTTCCATCCTCCCTTCATTCAGTACTCATTGGACTTGCAACATGGGAGCCTTTAGAATTAACCTAATTCAACTAGTAACTTGGAAACTTATTGGATACCTGGAAGGCACTAAGAAATTACTATTCTAAATAAGGAAATGTCAAGATGCAAGTATATTAGTGTCCATAAACTCACTGCAATAGCCCAGTGTGGGCATGAGGCCGACTGATGAAGCAGGTTACTACCAGTAGACTACAGGGCGCTCAATAAAACCGTGTCCTGAAGAGCTTCAGCTGTCTCTGACCATACAACTGACAGTCCTGACTATTCAACTCATGCAAGATAAAGGTGACTGGTATTCTCTCTTGATCGGCTAATGCAGTTTTCTCATTGTCAATCATCAGTGAGAGCTTACAACAACTTGTATTCATGTAGAATGGTTCCCAATACATAGCAATACCTCAAAAATATTAGAACTTCTCTGAATATTGTCACAATCTGATGAGGCAGGACCTAGATCTAACATAGATGGACAACACAAATAAGTATCATCTGAAACTATGGATCAAGTTAAAAGCGACTTTACTAAGGTCATAAATCATATGACTGGGTGGGGATGACTGATTAACCTTGACAGAAATCCAGGGCCCTACAGACTATGGAATTTTGGGAGATGACATGGGTTGGAGCAATCCGTGACATACCACAGACCACTAGGAATAAACTGTTACCGCTCCTTGACCCCCAGATTAAAGAGGTTCAACAACACCTAACTGTACATCTTTGGCTTTTAGAGAAACTATACCTCACTTAGGGATTTTTCTGGCCCCAATTCATAAAATCACAACAAAAAAGGCCTTTTTTGATTAGGGGCCTCAACAAAAGGAAGCCTTCTTAGAACTGCAGAAGGCTGGGGCGCCTGGGTGGCTTAGTCGGTTAAGCGTCCGACTTTCACTTGGGTCATGATCTCGTGGTTCGTGGGTTCGAGCCCCGCGTCGGGCTCTGTGCTGACTGCCAGCTCGGAGCCTGGAGCCTGTTTCAATCTGTGACTCCTCTCTCTGACCCTCCCCTGCTCACGCTGTCTCTCTCTCTCTCTCTCTCCTAGGAAAAAAAAAAAAAAAAGAACTGCAGAAGGCTGTGGCTTAAGCTATTATATTAGGACTACATGATCTTAATGCTGAAATGATATTAAAAGTGTCAGCCATCTGTACTCATCCTAACTGGAATTTCTAGCAAAAGCCATACTCGACTCCAAGATAACCTCTGGCTTTGGGGCTAAGACATTACTAGATGCTGGTTGCCACTCTATGTCTTTTGAAAGATAGTTGCTGACTTATTGTGGGGCATTTACTGAGATAGCTCCAATAACTAAAAGACTTATAAGAGCAAATTAAGCTCTGATATAGGGGCGCCTGGGTGGCTTAGTCGGTTAAGCGTCCGACTTTCGCTTAGGTCATGATCTCACGGTTCGTGGGTTCGAGCCCCGCGTCAGGCTCTGTGCTGGCTGCCAGCTCAGAGCCTGGAGCCTGTTTCAGTCTGTGACTCCCTCTCTCTGACCCTCCCCTGTTCACGCTGTCTCTCTCTCTCTCCTAGAAATAAATAAAACATAAAAAAAAAAAAAAAGATCTGATATATATACATCATATCATTGGTGATGTCAGAAAAGCATTTAAGAGGGGTGATGCCCAAAGGAGTTCCTTCATAAAATGGAAATGCACTATATAGAGCATGCTAAAAGAGGATGGACAGACTCATTTACAAGCCTTTTTTCTTTGGGTCTTTTCTTTCAACCAGCTGCCCAAGGATGCAAGGCAACTGGCCTCGTTCACAGATGGTAGTTCCAGAATTGAGAGTAATTCTATATGGAAAGCAGGTGCTTTGGGTCCAGAAGAAGTTAAAATCGTTATGGAAGGGGCACCTGGGTGGCTCAGTCAATTAAGCGGCTGCCTCTTGATTTCTGCTCAGGTCATGATCTCATGGTCATGAGATAGAGCCCCATGTCAGGTTCTGCGCTGGACATGGAACCTGCTTAAGATTCTTTCTCCTTCTCAAAACAAAACAAAACAAAGCTTCCTTATGGAAGAACATAATACACTTTGGTCCAATGAGCTGCATTATACACTCTGTTCTTACCTGTGATAGAAGAACTAGATACAAATAAAAGCCTTACTATTTGGATAATACTGATCCTAGGCTATTCCCAATCAACTTGCAATTGATCTAACAAGTGGGCCACAAATAACTGGATGGTAAAAGATCTTCACATGTGGGGCCAGTGCTCTTTGGAAATCTCTATGGAAAGTCTGAGGCTAAGTCAAAGCAGGCCATAATGATGCTTACCAAAGAAATCCGATGCCACGGTTTGAAGGTAAATGAAATCAACAAGTTGATGGCCTAATTCATTCTCTTGAAATGGCAGTGAAGGTCCATGAAGTGAATGGGCATGGAAGAACTCAAGCCAGGCAGCAATGTACTAAACAAAGACATAGACCACTGGCCCCCCACTGAAACTCAAATCGTTAATAAAAATTGCTTTGGTTGCCAATAGTTTAGTCCCATTTTTCTGTATTTATCCAATCTTTCTGTCTATTATTGGACTGGACTAACCAGAAAATTCTCCTTCAGTGGTAAAGATGTGGGTTAAAATTAATGACAAATGGAAGAAAGGCCGGATTGTCACTGAGGGGAAGGGAGCCAAAAAATGAGTGCCACAAAAGGAAAATCTAACATAATTTTGGTGCCTAAGGAGATGCTTAAAGCAAGGAAATAATATTTTCTCTTAGCTTTGACCCAGAAGCCCCTGGGGGCAAAGGACTTTGATGAAGTCTCCCCTTCTGAAGAGCCGAAAAGAGAGCTAACCTAACAAATATACTTCCTAGAGTGACATATTTCCTCAAATTACATGAAAAAATGGAAGCTCTGTCTAGGACTATATGCAACAGTGCAAATGTATTTGATTCTCATTCCACAGGATGGATCTATTACAGAGGAGGTATGTAGGGAAGCAACTTGTGGAAAATATTTAGCTAGTTGAGTTTGAAATACATTAATAATTTAAATGAACATTATGTAGCCATTAATCATGATGATGATTTAAAAAAGGTACCAGAATATAGTCATAGAATGTTATCTACTGCATATCCTACCTGTCAAAATAATATGTGTAAAAATAGCTCTTTGCCCTGTTATTATGGGTGACTAGGCAAGAGGCCAGTCTACTTAGGAGTGACTACTACTCATACGATCTAAGCCTGGGTGAATTAACATTTTCGAGGTACCAAAAGTATTTCTTTTTTTTTTTTAATTTTTAATGTTTTATTTTTAGGAGAGAGAGAGAGACAGCGTGAGCAGGGGAGGGTCAGAGAGAGAGGGAGTCACAGACTGAAACAGGCTCCAGGCTCTGAGCTGGCAGTCAGCAAAGAGCCCAACGCGGGGCTCGAACCCACGAACCGCGAGACCATGACCCAAGCGAAAGTCGGACGCTTAACCGACTAAGCCACCCAGGCGCCCCCCAAAGGTATTTCTTAATTGTACAAAAGAAGTCAGTACTCAATGACAACATATCTGGGGTTGACCCATTTGAAATAAGAGGGCCTTTGTGGAATTAAGAGCTGCTAAAAAGTATTTGGTCAGGTAGACTTTTTTTTTTTTTTTTAATGTTTTATTTATTTCCAGGAGAGAAAGAGAGAGAGACAGCGTGAGCAGGGGAGGGTCAGAGAGAGAGGGAGTCACAGACTGAAACAGGCTCCAGGCTCTGAGCTGGCAGGCAGCACAGAGCCCGACGCGGGGCTCGAACCCACGAACCGCGAGATCATGACCCAAGCGAAAGTCGGACGCTTAACCGACTAAGCTGCCCGGGCGCCCCCAGGTAGACTTGTTTTTAATGAAGAAAGACATACTGCTGAAAAAGACCTACTAAGGTCTAAGGAGTAAGGACAAAAGTGGCAGGCCACTTGAAAAGATAACATGATGCTGACAAAATGGGATTTTATAATTAGATCATACACTAAAACAATATGCCCAAATCAACTCAGCAAAGGGAACAAGCTCGTATGTTAACACAAGCTGGGTTATTAGATATCTTAATTCTTTTTTTTTTTTTAATGTTTGTTTATTTTTGACAGAGACAGAGACAGAGCCTAAGTTGGGAAGGGGCAGAGAGAGAGGGAGACACAGAATCTGAAGCAGCTCCAGGCTCTGAGCTGTCAGCCACAGAGACCGATGCGGGGCTTGAACCCATGAACCATGAGATCATGACCTGAGCTGAAGTCATGGGTACTTAACCAACTGACCCACCCAGGAGCCCCTAGATAGCTTAATTCAAATGGAGTCCAAGTTATCCCAAGTACAGTGGCTAGGTATTCTCACAGCAGAAACCCAGGCGATGCATAAACATGGGCCACTTATGGGCCCTACAGTCTATAGAAAGTTTTGTTTTCTATTCTAAGTTTTACTTAGAGGATGCAAACTAGTCAGGTGCTCTTTAACAGCTTTAGCCCTTTCACTGAATGCTAAGTACCCTTTCCCTATAGTGCAGTTTGTGAGCCCTAAACAAATTTTATTTTAAGTTTTTTTAAATTTTTAAGTAATCTTTACACTCAACATGAGTTTTGAACTCAGGACACTGAGACCAAAAGTCACATGCTCTAAAGATGGAACCAGTCAGGCACTCCAATACTGGATAACTGTAAACAGGACTAGAGTGCTTCCTGTGGTAGATTAATAGATTCTGCTGCTGGTTTCTTCTAACTGGGAACCAATTAGAAACCTGAGAAACCATGTAACCTGAGAGATGGAATTTAGCTATGTTCTTAAGATAGCTTTGAATCCTGAAAAAACAGAGATATGGCCTCTGATATAAATTCCCATGAGAAATAATATATGGCATATAAGAAAAGATAGTGTTGGGAAGGACAAATTAATTACACCATTATTTTCTAATTTATAGTATTACTACAATGGTACTGCTATATGGTATAATATGGAGGCATAAGTAATACTGTAGATACTAATAAATTTAGGATAATACTGATTATTAGTGATAAAACATAGTGGGAGAATGAATTAAAGCTATCTCAGGGCATTATCCCTATGGAGAAGAAATGGTCTGAGTAATATTCAGAGTTGATTAATGATAGATTAATAATTCAGCAGATGTATACCATTAAGAAGCAGATACTTACAGGGGCACATGGGTGGCTCAGTCAGATAAGCATCTGGCTTCCGCTCAGGTCATGATCTCACAGTTCGTGGGTTCAAACCCCATGTTGGGCTCTGTGCTGATAGCTCAGAACCTGGAGACCGCTTTGGATTCTTTGTCTCCCTCTCTCTCTGTGCCCCTCCCCCCCTTATGCTCTGTCTCTCAAAAATAAATATTAAAAAAAAAAATAATAAAGACACCAGTCACTTATAGATTCAAAGAGCAAAAGAACTGTATAGTTAGAAAAACATGGAAAAGTATAAATGGATGGTTCAACTATCTGTTTAAATCCATATCAATTTCACACTAGATACTGTAAATGTTTAGATTCTGTGTATGTATTTTGATGATCTATCTGATTATATGACATTGTAAGAAAAGTAAATATCACACTAAGAACTATTGTTTAATTAGAAAAAAGGGTTGATAATGGGTCATGGGCATGGACTGCCCTGTGAGGGTTAATTCCTGGAATTCGCTTGAGCTGTTTTGCTAAATTCCTGCATGGCACTGACTTTGGTCAAGGCATAGCATGAAGCGTACTCATTAAAAGTGTCGTGAAGGATAAAAACACGAAAAGACTTTCAACATCACTAACCATTAGGAAAATACAAATCAAAACCGCAGTCAGATACCTTTTTATACCTCTAGGACGGCTATTCAAAAAAAAAAAAAAAAAATGGAAAGCAAGTGTTGGCATGGATATGGAAAAACAAGAACCCTTGTCCACTGATGGTGGGAATGTAAAATGGCACTGGTGCTACTGAAAACCAGTACAGTGGTTGCTCAAAATATTAAACACAGGATTACCATTTGAGCTAGAATTCTACTTCTGGATACATATCCAAAAGAAATGAAAACAGGGGTTTGAAAAGTAAAATGTGAATAGCAGAATTTTCACAATAGCCTAAAGACAGAAACAACCCAAATGTCCATCAACAGATGAACAGATAAATAAAATGTTGCATATACATAAAATGGCCTATTATTCAGCCTTCAAAAGAAGGTAAATTCTGATATACACCACAGCATGGTTGAATCCTGGAGACATTCTGCTAAGTGAAGTAAGTCAAAAACAAAAGAACAACTATTGCTGTGACTCACTTATATGAGGTACCTAAAGTAGTCAAAACTGTAGAGACAGGAACTGAAATGGTAGTCACCCAGGGTTAGAGGGAAGGAGAAATGAATGGGCAGTTATTGTCTAACAAGTATAGAGTTTCAGCAGGGGATCATGAAAAAGTTCTGGAGATATATAGTGGTGGTGTTTGTACAACAATGTGAATGTATTTAACGCCACTGAACTATATACTTAAAAATGGTTAAAAAGGCAAATTTTTTTTTTTTAATTTTTTTTTAATGTTTTATTTATTTCTAGGAGAGAGAGAGACAGCATGAGCAGGGGAGGGTCAGAGAGAGAGGGAGTCACAGACTCTGAAACAGGCTCCAGGCTCTGGGCTGACAGTCAGCACAGAGCCCGATGCGGGGCTCGAACCCACAAACCGTGAGATCATGACCTAAGCGAAAGTCAGACGCTTAACCAACTAAGCCACCCAGGCGCCCCAAAAAAGGCAAATTTTATGCTATATATATTTCACCACAATTAATGAAAAGTGTTACAAGGAATTTGGGGGTGGTTTGTACCAGTTTCTCTATACTGATAAGAGTGAGATTAATGGTTTGTACTTGGTCTATGAGCTCTGCTGTTATAGAGCAGGAATGTGCCAATATGACCCAAACCCAAAAATCCCTAGCTGAGATCCCATTTTGGGCTCCTTGATTTCCAAGATATTCTGTGTGTACATCTGTGGTTCATTATCCATGAGAGAAAATGCATCCCACCCGGCCCGTATTGAGATAGGACAAGAACCTGCACTTGGCTTCTCTGATCGGATCCTTTCTGTGGGATGGCCATTGATTGTGACAGGTATTCTTACTTTAATGCTGTTGCTGTACTATACCCCTTTCCTATAATAAGTTACAGATTTGTAAGTACTGTCATTCTGGGTCCTGAGTCTTCTTTAGCAATCAAACTGTGTCTAACTGCCACTGTCATTGCAGTTACCATAGGAAAGAGAATGCAATTAATTAATTAAAGTTGTTCCAAGGAGAAACAACTAAGATTATGGGTAAAAGATACAAGAAGGCAGATTTATTTTGCCTTGCAAGGAATTGAGCAAGTCTCTGGACATGTTCACTAAACACTAAAGCAGAAGCAGAAGGTAGATGTTCATCACCTCCTATGAGATTAATTCATTGGGTACACAACCTCAAGGTACCCACTGAACCCTAGGAACTAAGATTTTTTAATGTGGAGAAAACTTTTTCAATAGGAACCATACCTGCGATGTCAGCTTCCCAGCAATCTGCATTCGCTCAATTTCTGCAGGAGATTTGATCAGCCGAAGACGCTGTACCAGCTGCTGGACAGCCCGGACCTTATTCTTGCTCCTGGCTTTGACTTCAGTCAGATACTGCATGTAGTCAGAGTGAAGCTGTGCATGAGAGGGCCTCATCCAGTCATACCAGACCATATGTGTGTCATCTTAAAATGAGCAGCAAGAAAATAAATTTAAAATAAACGTAACAGCAATGACAAGAAATACCAACTGTTATAATGACTTGAACAAGAGTCAAAATCAGAAAACCTGTGACATGGAACCCTGAAGGTTGAGCAAAAACTCAGGACTGAAGCAACTGACAGGTTAGATCATGTATCACTGGAAAGGCTATTCCCTGAGAATGGCAAGATATTCTGACACTGAGTATCTAGCTTCTCTGCCCCTAAACTTCAGTGTTTTTTAAAAAGACGACAGATGGGACTAAAGCTTTTCTCACGTTTTGATTTCACCATTTATTAATCATTAAAGAAAAACTATAATACTTTTCCACACAAGTGAGCTAGAGGCCCCACTGAATTACTGAACAAGAATGGACAGAAAAAAGTACTCGGATCATGACGTGGTTAAAAGTGTTCCCTTCCTTTGCCACCTCAGTGTTAGTGAAAGAACGTTATCGCAATTATTCACGGCTATAGAAACATTATAGTTGATGATATGTGCTAGCCCACACTAACCCAGGAAACCTTTCCTTTCTCATCTGCCATATACTCTCATTACAGAGCCACAGCTCTCCTTTTAACTTTAGAGACCCAAGGAAATGGTCTGTATGTGCCTGAGATACACAATGAGAAGGCTCATGATGAAAATGTTCCCACTTAAACCAGGTCTCCATTTCTATTTTCCTGACACGGCTGATGAGCAGCATTCCCAACAACTGAAGTCTGAAGGGCTGTATGTTTTATACAAGTATTTGGGAAAGAAGAGGTGGAAATCCTAAAAATTTTGACTGGCTCTAAATTATTAGTGATACAATCTCCTAAATATTTTCATTTTGAAATAAAAATGGTTTTCAATACATATTACATGTCAACTACTAATTTTATTTTTAATAGAAATTTAGTCATAGTTTTTAAAAGTAAAACTGTTTTCAGTATATGAAACCATAGCTCAATTTTTTGGGGTTTTTAAACTTCTACATAAGTATGATTTCTTGAATTTTTTCCTTTGCCTACTGCTTTTGTCTAGTAAACTACTAACATTAAGAATGGTGAATGAGAAATACTTTTGAGAAATACATTTGGTGTAAAGTTTTAACAATATTGGGTTAATGAAATTTAGACTACTGAATAGGACAGCTAGCAAACAACTCAGAAAATCAAAAAGCTAAAAAAGAAAATGATTCTGTGTCCCACATTTATGACAACTTTGAATATCTGAGAAAGTTCCACTAGTTCAGCTGAGTAATTAGCTCTGTAAAATAGAGAATACTTGTATAAAACAATGAAACAATTCAAACATATTGGCACTTGCATATTCAAATGAGTATTTTCTTTCAAAGAAATCTTTGCAGGAAATAAATCCATAAATTCCAGGATCATTGGAAACAATTCTGGAATTCTCTTTTAGAAGCTGACTTCAGAAATGGTTTATAAACCATAGAAGAAAATTAGACTATAATTTTACAACCATACATTATTTTGTCTAAAACCAGGACTTTCCAATTTGCTCATCAATCTTATTTACCAATTTGGCTCTAAGTGACTTTTGGGCACTTCAAAAAATAAAATGCTGTAGATTTACAAGAATCACTAAAGATATATAATGTAGTGTAGATTCTAAAAAGTTCCAGAAAAAGAATCTCAAAACATTATGAGTAATTGTAATTTACCAGAAGAAATGTAGAAAAAGTGACTATTTTGAGTGGCATGAACTCAACTGTGTACATGATTCCCCTGAGAAGCTTGTTAAAAACAGGCAGATTCTGATCTAGTAGGTATGGAGTGGGGGCCTCAAATTTTACATTTCCACTATCTATTAGGCATTTGTAATTCTAATATGTATCACCAGCTAATTGTGATGCCAGTGAAGCACTGATCACTCTTTGAGAATACTGCTTCTTTCTGAAGAGATGGCAGAAGTAGTATCTAGTAGTCAAAGGTCGATGGATGGGTCAGTGATCTTGAAGAGTGACCCATGCCCATCCTCCACTTTAAAAGAAAATTCTCGGGGCGCCTGGGTGGCTCAGTTAGTTAAGCGTCAGACTTTGGCACAGGTCACGATCTTACGGTTCGTGGGTTTGAGTCCAGCGTCGGGCTCTGGGCTGACAGCCAGCTCAAAGCCTGGAGCCTGTTTCGGATTCTGTGTCTCCCTCTCTCTCGGACCCTCCCCTGCTCATGCTGTCTCTATCTCTCTCTCAAAAAAATAAAGCATTTAAAAAATAAAAAAATAAAAAAAATAAAAGACAATTCTCAGGGTGCCTGGGTGGTTCAGTTGGTTAATTGTCTGACTTCAACTCAGGTCATGATCTCATGGTTCATGAGTTCAAGCCCAATGTCGGGCTCTGTGCTGACAGCTTAGAGCCTGGAGCCTGCTTTGGATTCTGTGTCTCCCTCTCTCTGACTCTGCCCTGCATGCTCTCTCTCTCTAAAATAAATAAAGCTTAAAAAAAATTTAAAAGAAAATTCTCTCTCTGGGATTTCAAACTAGGGCAGTCAATAGTCTCTGTGAATGAATAATTTAACAAAGACTTAGTAAATGCATAAATGAAATCTTTAAAGGAGTCTTATGGAAAAGATTTATGTTCCTTTCATGGTGCTCAAGGAAACACTGCTATGATAATCCTTTTTGAAAATTAAGAACTTTAGGGACGCCTGGGTGGCTCAGTCGGTTAAGTGTCTGGCTCTTGATCTCAGCTCAGGTCATGATCTCATAGTTCCTGAGACTGAGCCCCTTGTCAGGCTCTGTACTGACAGCACAGAACCTGTTTGGGATTTTCTCTCTCCCCCTCTCTGCCCCTCCTCTGCTTGTGCACTCACTCTCTCAAAATAAATAAATAAACTTAAAAAAAAAAAAAGGAAAAGAAAAAATTAAGAACTTAGTCTAAATAGGCAAGGAAGGTCTTAATCCCAAATCTAGCCTGTGATTTGACCTCTGTTTCATTTATTACCTTTCAATTTTGGTACTAGATGTTGAAATTCTTCTAGTGTATAGGCTTCATCCACTCCTGTTAAAGCTATTGCTCCATCTGTGCCAGATCGTGGGCCATCCCAAAGTTCTCGACTAGGGTCTCTCCGAGGCACAAAAAGCATGGCCTTATGTGCTGGTAACTGCTTGCCAGGGAGGCTCTGAAGGACGAGAATGCTATCGGGCTCCTGGAATCCACACAGGTACAGGAAATTGTTGTCTTGGTGGAAGGTATACGGGATATCATTGCTCATGTAGTATGTAGGGTTGGACAGCAGAACCACTGTCTGGTCTGCCCCACTCTGCCCTTGTGTTTCCTTTTGAATCAGAGACATTAATTTGTGTCTGCGAAGTGCATATTCCACTTGAGATAGTCCTGGCGTCACCTCTCCTAGAAATGACAAATAACAGTGATACTTTGCATTATACAGGGCCAAATTACTTTTAAGGTAACAATATTAGATGGAGACACACAAGTTCATTTCTTCACTTTATGCCAAAACTACTCATAGCACATGGGGAATTATGGACATAACACAGGTTCAAATTTCTTATTCCACTCTAAACATTTTGGAAATGATAGTTAAACCTGGTCCTGCCTGAAAATTAGGACTGTGACTCATTAATATCTCTTGTAGCTCTTTCATTCTTTTACTCATTTGATCAAATATTTGAACATTATCATGTGGAAGGCATTGTTAATCATATAATAAAGTTGACTTGAAGTGCCAACAAGAAAGGCAAGTAGAAGGATCACATTACCCATGCAGGATTTTCCTGAAAGAATGTAAGCTCAGTGAGGACATAGATTTTTGTCTGTTTGTTCAGTGTTATATTCCTGGAGCCTAGAATAACAACTGGAATATAGGGGGCACTTGATAAATTATTTGTTACGTGATGTGTAATTATAACCTCCTTAAGGAACTCTTAAGGAGCTCCTGAGGTAAAATCTTTGTATTTTTCAACTGGGGTCATCTTTGTATTTTCCAAAAACTCTAAGGATTGAAGACTCTCTAGGGAATCTTTTAAAAGCTATGGATTCAATGCTTACTACACATACAAACTTCTGACATACAATTTCAAGAGTATCTGATTGCCTTAAGCCCTCCCACGAAACTTGTATTAAGAACCTGTGTTGTGAAGTGTTATGTGTGAGTTGTCAATATTAGCACCCAGCAGACTGCCTGGCCCCTCGTTCAGTGGTGACTGGGTGAACAGTACCCTTCTGAAATGGAAATCATGCCTGCTCTTGCTTTAGGTTCCAAAGTACACATAACTCAGTTGTTCATGATTACCTTGGAACCATCTAATTGTTTTATCTATGTATAGGTCATTTCTCCAGCCAACTCTGTTGTTTGCATTCCATTAATATCAATTTTTACTTAACTCTTTTTTTTAATTCTTAAATGTTTTATTTATTTCTGAGAGAGAGACAGCGTGAGCAGGGGAGGGTCAGAGAGAGAGAGGGAGATACAGAATCTGAAGCAGGCTCTGAGCTAGCTGTCAGCACAGAGCCCGATGCAGGAGTCGAATCCACGAACCGTGAGATCATGACCTGAACCAAAGTCGGACGCTTAACCAACTGAGCCACCCAGGCTCCCCTCTTAACTCTTATTCATCTATAACAGAAAAAAATTGTACACTTTTATTGATGAAGTTGGTAAGAAATAAAAGATAACTAACAGAGTCAGTCTTAGAAGAGCTCACATTGCATTTCTTTTTCCTTTTTTCTTTTTTTTAAAGTTTATTTATTTTGAGAGAGGGAGAACGGGAAAGAATTCCAAGCAAATAGCACAGAGCCCAACACAGGGCTTGAACTCATGAACTGTGAGATTGTGACTTGAGCCAAAATCAAGAGTCCGATCCTTACCCAACTAAGCCACCCAAGGGCCCTCACTCATATCGCATTTCTTTTTTCCCTGGATTGGGCTGGCTAAGAGTTCTCTAGGGCTTTAGGGCAGAATGCTGAACTTTGTGCCAGAACTATTTACCTGATAATTACATATGTTAAGTCTGTCACTGTTACCCAACATTGGAAATTTCCCAATTTACCCAAGTAGTAGACACTCTTTTATAAAAGCAGAGGCTGGTTATAATTGGTAAATCATCCACCCTTTCCTTTTGGTTTGCTTTGCTTTTGGTTTCTTCACAATTATAGTCCATGAAATAAAACTAAATTAAAAATCAATTCATTTTGTGGGATTTTTTTAAATTTGGAAAATAAGAAGAAAGTTCACAATTTTAATGACCTTAATCTATATGTTCTCTCTCATTCTCATTAATAACAAAGTGCATATAGAAATATAATGGAAAAGAACTTCTGAAAAAAGATATAATTATTTGGAAATCTGTCAGGATTTGAAAACTACCTTTTACTCCCTTCAAGGCATTCATCTCCTTCCTGAATCCAATTTCATACAAATGACTAAATGAGAAACACTTAAAATACTGGCAACATTTTCCTAAGTTTATGAATCATCAACATTTTCCTAAGTTTATGAATCACTATGGAGTGACCATTAACTAAATGCTTCCACACTTCTGAAATCTCAAAGTAACAAAGAACTCTTTGGTCATGACAAAAAATTAGCCAAGGAAAAAAAGCCCATCTTTTCTTATCATTTGAAAGAGGACTGGGGGGCGGGGGGGGTAAGGTGATAAAGCAATGAACTTTAACCCTAGAGGTAAACCTGGCAGTTATTATGGCCTTTGATCATACAATTAACCATTATAATGGTCAATCTGGCCTGAATTTCATCTGATAAAACTATCTGAATAGACACTCTGGTAACTTTGTCAAATTGTAACATAGTAAGAACAAAGTTAGTATTTTATCACTTTGAGTCAATTAGGGATAGAGGGGCTATTCTAACAAGTTTATTTACCAGTCAAATGCCTACATGTCATAATCTTGACTCTACAAATAGCAAAGCTTCTCTATCAGTTTAAAGACTCTGCAGCCAAGAGGAAAAGCTCTTCCAGGACATTCAGGATTGGACTTCTCACAAGAATAAGAAAAATGTTCTTCATATTTAATCAGCCAAGCAGAAAACCCCTAAGAGGAAAGTTTTACAAAGACTGAAAATGGATGGAAACATGCAGGTCTCTGCAATAATCTAGGTATGTATTTTAATTATTTCTTGAAAGTAACTAGATTAGAATTAAAAAAAATTTTTTTTAATGTTTTATTTATTTCTAGGAGAGAGAGAGAGAGACAGCGTGAGCAGGGGAGGGTCAGAGAGAGAGGGAGACACAGAATCTGAAGCAGGCTCCAGGCTCTGAGCTGGCAGTCAGCACAGAGCCCGACGCAGGGCTCGAACCCACGAACTGCGAGATCATGACCTAAGCGAAAGTCAGACGCTTAACTGACTAAGCCACCCAGGCGCCCCTAGATTAGAATTTTAACATGGTCTGATTTTGAAACAGCGTCCTTAAAATTAATTGTTTAATATTAGGTAGTTTTTATTGTCTACAAGAAAGTAGTTCATAAAATGATCTATTACTATGCAGAATAGGGGCAAAAAAAAAGTTGTTATATCCTTTATAAAGTAAAACATAGACCTCTCTGAAAAATGAAATGACCAAATAAACAATAAAAAATAGTCTAAATAGATTTTATTTGCAGATATTGAGCAACACAAGCCAGACAGAAAAAAAAGGTGCACACTATATGATTCCAAGAACAGGCAAAACAATCCATATTGATAGAAACTAGAGCAATGGTTAAGGATGGAAGTGGAGACAGACAAAGAGGGGTATGAGAAAGCTTTCCTGGGTGATGAAAATGTTCTGTACCTTGTCTGGGGTGTGTGGCTTATATTGGGGTCTACTGATATGAAATGTTGGGGTCCAGGGGTGACTTGTCAAGAAAGAATTCTTGAGATGTTTTCAGTGCAAAAAGGTGATTTTATTAAAGCATGGGGACAGAACCCATGGGCAGAAGGGGCTGCACTGGGGTTGTGATGGGTGACTGAGTATATATACGCTTTCAAGCTGAGAGAGGGTTAGGGATAGTGTAAGTCTCTAAGGAATTTTGAAGCAAGATTTCCAAGGCCTTGAGGGGCTAGCTATTAGGAAAAGATCATTTATTACTGTTTAGTAAAACCTGAGACATGAGATCCTTCAGAGGGTTAACAGTGGGCCATAGGCTTAAAGGAGGATTGCTAATACACATCTTGCAGGGTGAGGTGGGGGTGGGGAGTGGGCGGTGGAGTAGAGATAAAGTAAGTTTCCAAAGGGATTTTTACAGGACCTTGGGGGTTGGGCTAAATGTCAAGCTAAGGTTGCCTCTAGCAAAGATTGAACACTGAGGCAGCTAAGCTTCTCAAGGAAGGTCACTCTGCCTTGTCTCATGTACTTGCCAGTGGGCTGTAAATTGTAAGGAAGTTTAATTTTTTCTTTTGACTTTGTTCTCCACATCATCTACCTTTGTCAAAACTCACTGAATCGTGGGGTGTCTGGATGGCTCAGTCTGTTAAGCATCCGACCTTGGCTCAGGTCATGATCTTGCGGTCTGTGGGTTCGAGCCTTGAGTCGGACTCTGTGGTGACATCTCAGAGCCTGGAGCCTGCCACGGATTCTGTGTCTCCCTTTCTCTCTGCCCCTCCCCCACTTGCACTCTGCCTCTTTTTCTCTGCCTCAAAAATAAACAACACTAAATTAAAAAAAAAAACACTGAATTGCATATCTAAGATCTGTGCAATTCATTATATGTAAATTTCACCACATTTTAAAAAGTATACCACTCTCTAAACTTGAAATAACTTTTAGGTATTTTAGGTATTTACCTTTTAGGCTAAGACTTCCGTCTGTTGAATTTATTCTTATTAAAAATATCATGACAAAAATAGACTTTTTGGACATTCCAGATAGTATTCTTCGGCACAAGTGTCTTGTGCTATTTTGTGATTAAGTGTGGGATCAATAGACAGACTCTGGTGAACTGGAATCCTGGTTTAACAACTTACTAAGTGACTTGGAGAGAGCACCAAACTGCTTTATGACTCAGTTTTCTCATTTGTCAAATGAGACAATAAGAGCAACTACTTCTCAAAGCTGTCAGGAGGATTAAATGATAGAATACTCAGAACAGTAAGCACTATATAAATATTAGTTACAATTATTACTATTATAAAGAATTTACACTTAAAGATGTTGTCATTCTGATAATCCAAAGCCAAGTAGGACTTTGGAAGAGTAAAATTTACATGGACAACTACTATCTCTATCAAAGTAATTTTTAGATAGAAACCCTGAAAGTCTTTGGCTTTTTCACACAATTAAGAATGAGTCTCTGAGGGGCGCCTGGGTGGCTTAGTCGGTTAAGAGTCCGACTTTTGCTTAGGTCATGATCTCGCGGTTTGTGGGTTCGGGCCCTGCGTCAGGCTCTGTGCTGACTGCCAGCTCGGAGCCTGGAGCCTGTTTCAGTCTGTGACTCCCTCTCTCTCTGACCCTCCCCTGCTCACGCTGTCTCTCTCTCTCTCCTAGAAATAAATAAAACATTAAAAATTAAAAAAAAAAAAAAAAAAAAAAAGAATGAGTCTCTGAGAGCCTGGGTAGCTCAGCTGGTTGAGTGTTTGACTCCTGATCTTGGCTTAGGTCATGATCTCATGGTTCAAGGGAGACTGGGATTCTCCTCTCTCCTGCTCACCTGCTCTATCTTAAAATAAACAAATGAAAACTTAAAAAAAAAAAAAAGAGTCTTATATTAAGTGATTCAAAAGCTTTTTATTATTCAATTCTTCAGAAGATTCCAGATTCTTGCTAATCTTTACTTCAGAGAATTTCTCAATATGAATGAGAAATATGCACCAAGGTTAAAGAGAAATAGAAAAGTCATTTATTTCTTTTTTTAAAAATATTTTTATTTATTTCTAGGAGAGAGAGAGAGAGACAGCGTGAGCAGGGGAGGGTCAGAGAGAGAGGGAGATACAGACTCTGAAACAGGCTCCAGGCTCTGAGCTGGCAGTCAGCACAGAGCCCGACGTGGGGCTCGAACCCACGAACCACGAGATCATGACCTGAGCCAAAGCCGGGCACTCAGCCAACTGAGCCACCCAGGCGCTCCGAATATGAGGAATGTGAGGAATCAAAACAGATGAACTTAAGGGAAGGGAAGAAAAAATAATATAAAAAAAGGAAGGGGAGCAAAAACCATAAAAGGCTCTTAAACACAGAGAACAAACTGAGGGTTGCTGGAGGAGTCTTGGGTGGGAGGACAGGCTAAATGGGTTATAAAGGGCATTAAGGAAGACACTTGTTGGGATGAGCACTGGGTGTTATACATAGGGGATGAATCCTCCTGAAATCATTATTGCACTATATGCTAACTAACTTGGATGTAAATTTAAAAAATAATTCTACTTCAAAAGATGAAGACAAAAGGAAAATGCATACTCAATATGAATATATTACTACTCGACTTATTAGGTATAACCGATAAAAAGTATTTTGTGTTTTGAAATGGCTGCATAAAGTCATCATTCAGTAAATGTGTGATGGTGGTGATGATAAAGATATGAATGAATTTAAGAACTGAGTGTTTGGGTATGAGGACATAAGAAAGGCAAAGGCACACTCTGCTTCAAAACATGGCCTGTGGCCAAAGATCTGGCTCTAGGCATCTCAGGCACCCATCTAATGAGTACCACCCGTTAGGCAGGTGGTGTGCATCAGAAACACCCAGGGGGCTCTTCAAATTATATGGCCTAAGCCCTTCCCTTGAGAGTCAGTAAATGTATGACATTCTGGCATGTATTTATATTTTGAAAAAACTCACTAAATGGTCTAGGCAGATTGGCCATTTTCAATTTCTGTCATTTCTAGAGCATATCTTAATCTTCTAAATAGTATAAAAGTCTCACTCCACCAACATCTTCATCTCACTCCACTTCATCTTTTAGATACTAAAGTCAATCATTTTACCAAAACTTAAAACACACACACACACACACACACACACACACACACACACACACACACACACAGACACTTCATGCTCAAGGCAGAACTATAACTAAACCCAGACTGAAAGATGGATACCTAATTGGGTTTGATGCTTCTAAGGGAAGAAGATTCAGGAATTATTATCTAGCACCCACTCTAGAACCAAACTTTTCATCATTTTAAATATTGCTTACCAAGATACTTGACAATAACTATAGAGTCTCAGCCTATCATCATGTTTGATGATAAGGGGCAAACAAGTAAATGGTAAAAGCATTCTCCCAAATTGTGGGCCACACAGTTGTATTGAATACTTCCCAATGGATCTGTTCACTGTTGTAGTTGAAAGAAAACAAGTAAGTGGTTCTGGATATGTCAGACCAATCATTCTGACAAACCCAACTCTGAATACTAGCCCTTTCTTAAAGCGCTACAAACTATATCACATATCCAAAATTAATTGTGTCTAGGAATATAACAATGTTAGAAATATAGGTTCTTAGAAATAATACTTCATTTGGCAGTAATTCTTCCTATTCTCTGATAAATTGCAGTGTTTATGTGAGTTGAACACCTTGTTCTTCTGCTAATGACAGCATTACTCCTATGGCAATGTCAGGGAACTGTTAATATCTTTCTCGCACAGGGGTGCCTGGGTGGCTCAGTCGGTTAAGCGTCAAGACTTTGGCTCAGGTCATGATCTCATGGTTTGTGGGTTTGAGCCCTGCGTGAGACTCTGTACTGACAGCTAGCTCAGAGCATGGAGGCTATCTTTGGATTCTATATCTCCCTCTCTCTCTGACCCTTTCCTGCTCATGCTGTCTCTCTCTCAGAAATAAATAAAACATTAAAAAAATATATATATCTTTCTCGCATAAATATAAAAAGTAGGTTCATAGTTCATAACTGTGCCATTTGCTTTCCTTCATAGAATCATTTTTTTCCCGCTTGGGTGATAAATGGAGGGCATGTTAGTGATCAAGGTGGATAAATTGACATTTTCTGTCTTTATAGACACAGTCCTTAGCACAAGGATGGCAATGTTTTCTGTATTGTTCCAATTTTAGTATGTGTGCTGCCGAAGCGAGCACTCAGGATGGCAATGTTAAAAAAAAAGGAATGGGGGGTGTCTGACTGGCTCAGTCAGTAGAGCATATGGCCCTTGATCTCGGGGTTCTGAGTGTGAGCCCCACATTGGGCATAAAGAGTAAAAATAAATAAATAGATAGATAAATAGATAAATAAATAAATAAAAACACAAATAGATGAAGAAATCATCTACAATGCTGATTTAAGGAAATAAGTTTTAGAAATCACTAGGACTTGAGGGAATCTAATTTTTTATTTCTATCTCAAGCAGCAGTAGCATAACTAGGACAGAATTCCTTTATCTCTGAGCCATTCTGCTGAATATTTTCCAAGTTACTCTTGTTTCAGCAAACTTGGGTAGGAGAAATCCAGAGGAAATAGCTCCCCAAAATTCAGAAAGAGCTAATCCAGTAATTTTATTTCTAAGAATTTATTTTAAGGAAATAATTGAGGGGCGCCTGGGTGGCTTAGTCGGTTAAGTGTCCGACTTCGACTCAGGTCATGATCTCGCAGTTCGTGGGTTCAAGCCCCACGTCTGGCTCTGTGCTGACAGCTAGCTCAGAGCCTGGAGCCTGCTTCAGATTCTGTGTCTCCCTCTCTCTCTGACCCTCCCCTGCTCATGTGCTCGCTCTCTTTCTCAGAAATAAAAAAACGTTAAGGAAAGAAAAATTTAAAAAAAAGGAAATAATTGGTATAGAGTGTGTACACACACACACGTGTGTGCAACACAAACACTTCTATATGAGAAATAAGTCTAGAAAGATATATATACACCAAAATCTCAATAGTGGTTTTCTAGGAGTGGTGGGATTTTGAGTAATTAAAAAAAATCACTTTTATCTGTATTCTCTAGTTTTTCTATAATATACATGGACCTTGTGTAATAATTAGGGAGGGACTGAGGTATTTTCCAAAAGTTTTAAGTACTTATTAAGTACTAGGAAAATAGCTATGCCAAACACGAAACTCTTAGAAGCAAACCAAGTAACAGAGGATATAATTTCATACTCCACTGGCTCTGTGGAAGAAGTTTTTTAAAAAGTATTATAGGCTTTCTAATTTTTCTTAATAATTTACTTTCTCCACTCCAAACTATTTTACCACTTCCATATCTACATGGAAAAAGACCAATGATTAGTACTTTGGATACTTATATAGTTTCTGCCTCCAAAAATTGTATATCTGGTTTTCTTAACCTTGATGATTCTGTTTTAAAATTCTATTCCTTCTTATTCCAATGTCTAAAATCCTATGGGCAGAAGAGCAAAAATTAAGGCAAGCATTCCTTTCCCCCATAGCTGAAAACAACATATGTATATGTATGAATGTGAACATATATTTTTAGTTATAATCATTTTTATATAGTTATCATGCACATAACATACATAGCCAACTGTTTAGACGCAAAGGCCATCATCCTGACAATATGATTACTAGTTTCAAGGCCTAGAAAATGCAGCTCACCATGTAAAAATACCTAACCACGAGAAATCAATAATTTTCAAAGCTGGTAAAACTTAATGTCAATTCTATTTCCTTTAAAAAAAAAATTGAAGCTACAGGTAGGTTGACAGGTTAGAGAAATACTTAAATTAATACTAAGTGGATTGCTATTAAGCTTACCTTACAGCTTTGAAAAACTCTGATTTCCTGTGTGTTTCAGTGGTGAGCTGCATTTCCTGAGTCTCAGCCGATTTCCCAGCAGGAATTCCAGTCTGATGAAGAATCAGCAAAAGGAAGCCCTCACTGAGAGACACACTGGTATCATTCACTGAGTGGAGATAGTGAAAGAGTAACATATTTCTAAAGGCAATCTAGATTTTTAGTATATATGCTTACAAAGTAAATACAGATTACCTTCCCATGGCAGAAGCGATGATTAATTTCCCTTGAAAACCCGACAGCTTTTTCTACAAAGTATTTGGTTTTACCCTACTTACCTCTTTGTGATGATTTTCACTGACTACAGTTCATCCCTTAACTGCCTTTTTATCATTGTTATCATCTCCCAAAGGTGTGAAAATCAAATCTGGAAATCTAATGTAATCTATATAGCAATATTTTTGTTAAAGAAAATGAAATGAACATTTATTTTTTTAAATATTTTCTAATGTTTTATTTATTTCTGAGAGAGAAAAACAGCGTGAGCAGGGGAGGGACAGAGAGAGAGGGAGACACAATCTGAAACAGGCTCCAGGCTCTGCGCTAGCTGTCAGCACAGAGCCCGATGGGGGACTCGAACCCACAAACCGTGAGATCATGACCTGAGCCAAAGTCGGACGCTTAACCCACTGAGCCACCCAGGCGCCCCTAAATGAACATTTAGTACTTTGAAGAAATACATGTTTTCTTTCTTATTTTTTAAAGTAGGCTCCATGCCCAGTGTGGGGCTTGAACTCATGACCCCAAGATTAAGAGTTGCACGCTCCATCAACGGAGCCCACTGGGCACCCAAGAAAAACATATTTTCTAAAATGTCTTTAACACAGAAGTTCACAAGGAATTAATAGTTTGAATACAGTTCTAGCAATGATGTCTTAGAAAGTAATATAACCTTTAAAACATTCTGATATATATACTTTTCATCAATGATTCTGAATTGTAAAACTTACTGTATTTATTATTCTAGATACTGCTGTCAACACAGTACCAGCAAGCACATGTTGCTTTTTAAGTTTAAAATCAATTTAATAAAAATAAAAGTAAAAAATATAGTTTCTCAACTGCACTGGTAACATTATAAGTATATAATAGCCACTTGAGGCTAGTGGATACTGTACTGGGCAGCTAGACCTAGAACATTTACACTGCTGGGGAAAAAAACCTATTGGATAGCACAGTTCTAAATAAAACATCTAAAGAGAGAGAGTTATTATAGTTAAAAGGGCTTACCTGGTCTAAGGAGGTGTGGGTGTGTGAAGGGGCTAGGCTGGCCTAAGTATCGGTTTGGAATTCTCCTCTCTGGGATGGGCTGGAGGGAGTATCTTCGCTGAGAACATGACATGCATCCTGAAGGAAAAATAACGAGAGTAGAATGGAACAATAATCAAGAAAGTCCTGCAGTATATATACATTTATCAATTTCTAGCAGTTGGATGCTCTAGAAAAATGCAAATTAGTATCTCCTTCAATGTTTATATTGCCCTCCCTCTATGCCAGTCAGGGCCTGTCTTGGGCTCTAGGAAAACAGAAATGAGATCATTTTTTACCCTTAGTGACTTCAGTCTACTGTAGTATAATAGAGGTACATATACACAAATTATGACTATGGTATTAATAAGGAACTATGGGAACAGAAGGAAGACAAGAAACAGCAAGGAAGGGGTTAGGAAGTATTTCACAGAGGTAGTGTGAAGCTGTGTCCTAAAATTCAGAAAAAGAGAATTAATATTTTTATTGAGAATATATGAAGTATTTCATCTTGGAATGTTAGAGGTCGATAAAATAATGTATAAAAATGCTTAACCATAGTACACAACAGACACTAATATTATCATTCATTCAACAAGATTAAGCATGTGACTAGAACACATGCTGGAAAAAGAAAAGAATGAGGACTATTTGCTCTGGTCTTTAAAGAATATACAATTTAAACTGGAGGTGAGGTGAGACAAAACATTCAAACACGACCTGGTGAACGCCATGGTGGATTCATTCATAAGGTTTTTTGAGAGCACAAAGACTAAAACAACACTGTGGGATGGGTGCAATGACAAAGACATGGTGCTCTGGGGAACACAGAGAAGCACACAAAAGGGTGTTGGTGTGGGACTGTAGAAGTAGGTGATGCCTGCTCTGAATAAGAATTAGTCAAGGGTGTCTAGCTGGCTCAGTGGGTAGAGCATGTGACTTGATTTCGGGGTTTTAAGAGCTCCAAGTTGGTGTAGAGATTACTTAAAAATAAAATCTTAAAAAAAAAAAAGAAGCAGGGGCAGCTGGGTGGCTCAGTCGGTTAACCATGCGACTTCGGCTCAGGTCATGATCTCACTTTTTGTGGGTTCGAGCCTCGCATCATTGGGCTCTGTACTGACAGCTAACTTACAGCCTGAAGTTTGCTTCAGATTCTGTGTCTCCCTCTCTCTCTGACCCTCCCCTGTTCATGCTGTCTCTCTCTCAGAAATAAATAAAACACTAAAAAAATTTTTAAAAAGAATCTTAAATGTTAACTCTGAATTAAATTTACAGAGGATTACTGAACAAAATTATAGCCTCTTGGATGATTAAAAATACAGAAATGGTAAAGATTTCTAGGTAGTATGAAAATACAGTCAAAAATAGTGAAAAATGAGAAAAAGGAGAAAACATGTATTTCCTAGAATCTATGTTTAGAAAATGTACAGAATACATATTAGGGAATATGTCCAGTCTATATAAATTGAAAGCTTAATAAAGATGAGGCAAGCAATTTACAAAAATACAGGGGACAGAGGAACTTGCTAGAGGACAATATAAGGTTGTAATCAACAAAATCCAGATGTGGGACAAAGAACTCTGTTTCTTGCACATAAGTTTTATAGCAGGTACCGATAGTAAGAGATGGAAGGAGGAATCTGTAGATTAAGAACACCTTAAAAAGTAATCAACCAACTGTATTACATGAGCCTTCTATGGATGCCGATTCAAGCAACAAATTGTCTAACAAGTATCCACTCATATTATTTACTATATTTGCAAAAAAAATTAGAAATTTGGACAATAATTGTATATTTGATAGCATTACAGAAGTAATATTTACTTCTTTAAGGTGTGATAATAGTGTGGTATGTTAAAATCACATACCTTTTAGACTGAAATATTTACAGATGAAGTGATATGATCTGGAATTTGTCTTAAAATAGCATGGGGTAGGTGGGTTGGGGAGAGGATGAAAGGGGATTGGATGAAAGAAGTCTGGCCATGAGCTGATAATTGTTGAAGCTGGGTGATAGGTACATGGGAGTCCATTATATACTGCTCTATCTACTTGTATAGGTTTGAAACTTTTCATGACAAAATAAAAGGAACAAAAAAGGATGAGTTAAGCATAGAGAAAAATGAAGGAAGGAAGTACACAGTCATCTGAAAGGCAATCCAAGACAGTTAAAGGCAGCATGGTATAGTAGGAAAAAAATGCCAGTTCTATGATCTATGTGATTTCGGCATGTTACACAAATTCCTTTCCACCACTCCTTTACCCACAGGTAATAATGCAGTTAATATTAGGTAGTGGCTTTCAAGCTTGTGAAAGCAAGACCTGCAGTAAGAAACATATTTTCCGTGGTAACCTAGTATACACATATAAATAGGATATAAAAATTTCACTAAATACTATTCTGACTTTTTCTGACCTATTTCATTAAAAAGTTTCTCAGTGTACTAACATACTCACATGATTTTATTACTACAATGTCTTGAATGGTGGCCTCCAAAAGTTATGTCCACACCTTTCTTTTTTTTTTTTTAAGTTTATTTGAGAGTGAGAGTGTGAGCTGGGCAGGGGCAGAGGGAGAGGGAGAGAGAGAATCCCAAGTAGGCTCTGTGTTGATAGTGTCTGACAGTGTAGAGCCTGATCTGGGGTTCAAACTCATGAACTGTGAGATCACAACCTGAGCTGAAATCAAGAGTTGGTTGCTTACATGACAGAGCCACACAGGTGCCCTGATATGTCCACGTATTAATCCCCAGAACCTGTGATTGCTGATTTATTTGGAAGAAGGGTTTTTGCAGATGTAATAAAAGATCCTGAAATGAAGACATCCTCTGGATCATCTGGGTAGGCCCTAAATTCAATGACAATTCCTTTTATAAGAGGAATGCAGTGAGAGAGATTTGAGACAGGCAGACAAGAGAAAACAGAAGAGGAAGAAGTATTGGAGGCATGTGGAAGTTGAAATTGGAATGATGTGGCCACAAGCCAAAGAACAGCTGCAGCCACCAGAAGCTGAAGAGGTGAAGAACAGATTCTCTCCTAGAGCCCTTGGAAGGAATACAGCCCTGCTGACACTTGATTTCTGATCTGTGGCCCCCAGAACTGTGGAAGAATTGTTATTTTAAGCCCCCATGTTTATGGTAATTTGTTATGGCAGCCTCAGGAAACCAATATGATAACCTACTGAGAGTACAACTTGTCACTGGAAAACACTGCACTAACAGGCTGTAACTCTGTGCTGAGGGCGGCTCCAGTTTGGGAGGAGGAGGGATGTGAGGATGCTCAATACTTTTTAAGAGCATAAGGGGATCCTGAGACCAACATCAGGTTCCCTGCAGTGTTACCTGCAAACACCTGCAGAAATGACCTTTCTCTATGCATAGTGGCCTTTGGCCCACTTTATTTTTTTAGGTATTTGACCCCTGACAGTTGTGTTTCTTGAAAGCAGAGAAGCCACAGGGAAGAGAAAGTAATGGGTTGTCCACATACAAGAATGTGTTGGGACAGTGACTGGGACGGAGAATTATGAAGAAAAGGAATACAATTAGCAGTTTAGCAGAACTACCTGAGTTTTTTTCACCTATAAACAAACTCCTGTCCTAATCAAAGCTCGATTATAGCAGCTTATTAATCAAAGTTCATCATAGGATGCAGCTCCACTTTTCCTAATTACAACTAATAGAGGCATAGTATATTTAATACTTTCAAATCTCAGCATCATTGCTAATAATAAAGATCATGATGACAGCTAACATTACTATTGTTTATTATATTCCAGAAAATATTCTAAGGACTTGTATTAACTTATTTAATCCTTATAGTTGTGTAATGTAACTACTATTCTAAACTTTTAATTTATTTTTGAACTAGTAACATGTTCATATGGATCAAAGCTCAAAAGATATAGTAGACTGACAGGGAAAAGCCTTCCTCCCACACCTGTCCTCAAGTTAACCTGTATCCCTTCCTTGAGACAGCCAGTATTATCACTTTTGTTGAAATCATACCTATTTTCGTTGAAACGATATCTATATACCCTTGAAACAAATAGTAGCATGTATGCTTGATGTAGATGTTATTACAGCACTGCTCATTTATTTATTTTTACAAATAGTTTATTGTCAAATTAGTTTCCACATAACACCCAGTGCTCATCCCCACAAGTGTCCTCCTCCATGCCCATCCCTCCTCCCCCCACATCCATCAGTCCTCAGTTTTGTCAGCATTCAAGAGTCTCTCATGGTTTGCCTCTCTCCCTTTCCCCCACCATTTCCGCCCTTCTTCTCCCCCTTGGTCCTCTGTTAAGTTCCTCCTAATCCTCCTATACGTGCACACATATGATATTTGTCCTTCTCTGCCTGACTTATTTCGCTCAGCATAACATCCTCAAGGTCCATCCATGTTGCTACACATGGCCAGATTCACTGTTTCTCATTGCCATGTAGTATTCCATGGTATAGATAAACCACATCTTCTTGATCCATTCATCTGTTGATGGACACTTAGGCTCTTTCCAGGTTTTAGCTATTGTGGAGAGTGCTGCTATGAACATTGGGGTACATGTGCTCCTATGCATCAGCATTTCTGTATCCCTTGGGTAAATTCCTAGCAGTGCTATTGCTGGGTCATAGGGGAGTTCTATTGTTAGTTTCCTTAGGAACCTCCACACTGTTTTCCAGAGGGCTGTACCAGTTTACATTCCCACCAACAGTGTAGGAGGGTGCCCGTTTCTCCACATCCTCGCCAGCATCTAGAGTTCTCTGATTGGCTCATTTTAGCCACTCTGACTGGCGTGAGGTGGTATCTCAGTGTGGTTTTGATTTGTATTTCCCTGATGAGGAGCGATGCTGAGCATCGTTTCATGTGTCTGTTGGCCATCTGGATGTCCTCTTTGGAGAAGTGTCTGTTCATATCTTCTGCCCATTTCTTCACTGGGTTGTTTGCTTTTCGGGCGTGTAGTTTGGTGAGTTCCTTGTAGATTCTGGATATCAACCCTTTATCTGATATGTCATTTGCAACTATCTTTTCCCATTCCGTTCGTTGCCTATTAATTTTCTGAGTTGTTTCCTTGGCTGTGCAGAAGCTTTTAATCTTGATGAGGTCCCAATCATTTATTTTTGCTCTTGATTCCCTTGCTTTTGGGGATGTGTCAAGTAAGAAGTTGCTGCGGTGGAGGTCAAGGAGGTTGTTTCCTGCTTTCTCCTCTAGGGTGTTGATAGTTTCCTGTCTCACGTTCAGGTCCTTTATCCATTTTGAGTTTATTTTTGTGCATGGTGTGAGAAAATGATCTAGTTTCATTCTTCCGCATGTTGCTGTCCAGTTCTCTCAACACCATCTGTTAAAAAGGCTGTCTTTTTTCCACTGGATATTCTTTCCTGCTTTGTCAAAGATTAGTTGGCTGTATACTTTTGGGTCCACTTCTGAGTTCTCAATTCTGTTTCATTGGTCTATGTGTCTGTTTTTGTGCCAATACCATACTGTCTTGATGATGACAGCTTTGTAGTAGAGGCTAAAGTCTGGGATGGTGATCCCTCCCGTTTTAGTTTTATTTTTCAGGATTACTTTGGCTATTCGGGGTCTTTTGTGGTTCCATACAAAGTTTTGGATAGTTTGTTCTAGTTTTGAGAAGTATGCTGGTGCAATTTTGATTGGAATTGCATTGAATGTGTAAAGTGCCTTAGGTAGTAATGACATCTTAACTATATTTATTCTTCCTATCCATGAGCATGGAATGTTTTCCATTTCTTTGTGTCTTCTTCAATTTCCTTCATAAGTTTTCTATAGTTTTCATCCTACAGATCTCTTGTATCCTTGGTTAGGTTTATTCCGAGGTATTTTATGGTTTTTTTGTGCAATTGTGAATGGCATCAGTTTCTTGATTTCTCTTTCTGTTGCTTCATTGTTGGTATATAAAAATGCAACCGATTTCTGTACGATGATTTTGTACCCTGCAACTTGGCTGAATTCTTGGATCAGTTCTAGTAGGCTTCTGGTGGAGTCTGTCGGGTTTTCTATGTAGAGTATCATGTCATCTGCGAGGAGTGAAAGTTTGACTTCCTCTTTGCCAATTCTGATGCCTTTGATTTCCTTTTGGTGTCTGATGGCTGAAGCTAGGACTTCCAGTACTATGTTAAACAGCAGTGGTGAGAGTGGGCATCCCTGTCGTGTTCCTGATCTCAGGGGGAAAGCTCTGAGTTTTTCCCCGTTGAGGATGATGTTAGCTGAAGACTTCTCATAGATGGCTTTGATGATGTTTAAGTAGGTTCCTTCTATCCCAACTTTCTCGAGAGTCTTTATTAAGAAGGGATGCTGTATTTTGTCAAATGCTTTTTCTGCATCTATTGACAGGATCATATGGTTTTTATCTTTTCTTTTATTGACATGATGTATCACATTGATTGATTTGCAAATGTTGAACCAGCCCTGTAACCCAGGAATGAATCCCACTTGATCTTGGTGGATGATTCTTTTTATATGCTGCTGGATTCGATTTGCAAGGATCTTGTTGAGAATTTTTGCATCCGTATTCATCAAGGATATTGGCCTGTAGTTCTCTTTTTTTGCTGGATCTCTGTCTGCCTTGGGAATCAGAGTGATGCTGGCTTCATAAAATGAGTCCGGGAGTTTTCCTTCGATTTCTGTTTTTTGGAATACTTGAGAAAAATTGGGATTAATTCTGTTTTAAATGTCTGGTAGAATTCCCCAGGGAAGCCATCAGGTCCAGGGCTCTTATTTGTTGGGAGATTTTTTGATCACTGATTCAATTTCTTCACTCGTTATGGGTCTGTTCAGGTTTTCTATTTCTTCCCGTGTGAATTTTGGTAGTGAGTGTGTGTTTAGGAATTTGTCCATTTCTTCTCAGTTGTCCAATTTGTTGGCATATAATTTTTCATAGTATTCCCTGATAATTGCTTGTATTTCTGAGGGGTTGGTTGTAATAAGTCCATTTTCATTCATAATTTTGTCTATTTGGGTGCTCTCTCTTTTCTTTTGGATAAGTCTGGCTAGAGGTTTGTCAATTTTGTTTACTTTTTCAAAAAACCAACTCTTGGTTTCATTGATCTGTTCAATTGTTTCTTTGGTCTCTATGTTGTTTATTTCTGCTCTAATTTTTACTATTTCTCTTCTTCTACTGGGTTTAGGGCGTTCTTGTTGCTCTGCCTCTAGTTCCTTTAGGTGAGCTGTTAGATTTTGGACTTGCGCTTTTTCTAATCTCTTGAAATAGGCCTGGAGAGCAATGTACTTTCCTCTTAGGACTGCCTTTGCCGCATCCCATAGATTTTGAATGGTTGTGTTTTCATTTTCATTTGTTTCCATATATTTTTTTTTTATTTTTATTTTTTTAAAATTTTTTTTTTTTAATGTTTTATTTATTTCTAGGAGAGAGATAGAGACAGCATGAGCAGGGGAGGGTCAGAGAGAGAGGGAATCACAGACTCTGAAACAGGCTCCAGGCTCAGCTGGCAGTCAGCACAGAGCCCGATGCGGGGCTCGAACCCACGAACCGCGAGATCATGACCCAAGCGAAAGTCGGACGCTTAACCGACTAGGCCACCCAGGCGCCCCTGTTTCCATATATTTTTTAATTTCATCTCTAATTGCCTGATTGGCCCATTCGTTCTTTAGAAGGGTGTTCTTTAACCTCCATGTTTTTGGAAGTTTTCCAGACTTCTTCCTGTAATTGATTTCAAGTTTCAAAGCACTGTGATCTGACAGTAGCACTGCCCATTTAAAGATGAGAAAAAAAGATACACAGAAAAATTAAGAAACTGGCCCAAGATGAAAAATTACTGAGACAGAACTAAGATTTGAACAATCTATTTATAGAGCCATAACCATTAGACTATATGTCTACACCACCATTTTGGCAATAAAATAATTGAATGTAAAATGTTAACCAATTCTAAGAAAATGTTAGTTTATTTTTGAGAGAGAGAGAGAGAGGGAGGGAGGGAGAGAGGGAGACAGAATGAGTGGGGGAGGGGCAGAGAGAGAGAGGGAGACACAGAATTCTAAGCAGGTTCCAGACTCTGAGCTGTCAGCACACAGCCTGATGTGGGGACTCAAACCCACAGACCAGGAGATTATGATTTGAGCCGAAGTTGGACGCTTGATGGACCAAGTCACTCAGGTGCCTCTCTCAATTCTCTCCTTTTTTATGTTCAAATAAAGTAATACTAGAATATCTAATCCATTTATTTTGGACCACTTCCTAGTACAGGAAGCTTAAGTCTAACAAATGTAATTAAACAATACCTTTACCTACATTTATGTAAACAGGATTTTTTTTTTCTCAATATCATTTGGTTGGTAGCAAAAATGGTATGTTGAGTCCTATTTCTAAAATCCAATTTGATTTAAAGTAGAGCCAGTTCCTTAGTACAGACACTCCTCAAATCACCTGGACTACTACATCTCCTAATGGGTCTGCCTTTCTTGGATCTTGTCTTTCTTGTACAACTTATCTATAGCTATGCTATTTCCAAAATGATCTCTCTAGTCCTTTGCCTGAATGTCCTCAAAAGTACTGTCAACTAATTCATGTTTAAATTCAGGATCTGTCCTTAACTTTCCAGCTTCCTACACTAACAGTATATGCCCAGAATTTTCTCTTTCAGAATACACTACAAACCCTAGTTTAGCACCCTTCATGCTCTGCCTCCTGTCTCTCCTCTAGCCTAATAATCCTCAAAAGAGCATTATTACAGCCACACTTGATGAGCCCCAGTTAATTAGTCTGTACTGTAACAGTATTTGCCTTAGAAAATACAGTTCTCCTGTCTAAAAGTGGCTTTTGCTTGCTTCCATGAGCTCAAAAATTAGCTCAAACATCACTTATTCTAGGAAGCCTTCTCACTTTTCTTTTTTTAATGTTTATTTCTTTTTGAGAGACAGAGCGTGAATGAGGGAGGAACACAGAGAGAGGGAGACACAGAATCTGAAGCAGGTTGCAGGCTTCAAGCTGTCAGCACAGAGCCCAATGCGAGGCTTGAACTCACCAACTGTGAGATCATGACCTGGGCTGAAGTCGGGTGTTTAACCAACTTAGCCACCCAGGCACCCCGGAAGCTTTCTCTTATAATTCCCTATCCTTATTGTTTCTGATGTAAATGTCCCTCATTATGTTCCCATTCTTACTTCTGTTTTAATACCTACTATACTGCGCATAGTAGCTTATTAGTTTGCCAGTCCACTATAAACTTTTGGAAGGCAGGAATCATTTGTTCTTTATTTCCCCAGTGAGTAGGCTGGGATATACTCTGAAGGCCACAAGTCAACAAGTCTGCCTTTTGATTAGCTGCAAGGAGTGAAGAAAAAAAGAAATGAAGACAATTCTCAGGTTTTTTTTTTTTTGCCTAAATAACAGGATAGATGGTTCTACCATTAAATGAAATTGCAAAGACTGAGATACTTATTGGATATTCCAAAAGAGAGTTCAAATAGGCAATCTGAAGTTTAGGGGAAACTAACAGGCTAGATATATGAAGTAAGATGTTCTAAGTACATAGATGGTATCTAAAGCCTTGGGACTGGATATTTTCTACACAGAACTGTGTAGGTCAAGTCTAGTTACTATTATAATGTGAGAAGGAAAAGCACAGGAGAAAGGAAGCAAACTAGAGGAAACTGGTTTTTAGAAAGTTAAACTAGAGGAAGTGCTCACCCACGTGAGGACAAGCACCGGATCTGGCAGCACAGAAGTCACTGGAAAGCCTGACAAGAATAGTGCAAACTCAGTGCTGTCAGCACGGAGGCCAGCCTGAAGTGGGGCTGGACCTCATAAACTACAGAGGGCTGAAATCAAGAGTCTGTCGCTCAACCGACTGAGCCACCCAGGCAACCTGAACAATGTTAGCAGAGTATGAAAGACAAGCCAAAGTGGGTAAAGGTGGTCTAAAGGTACAAACTTTCAATTATATGATAATAAGGTATAATCTACAGCACAGTGGCTATAGTTAACAATTCTGCATTGTGTATTTGAAATTTGCTTAAAACACAGAACTTCAAAGTTCTTACCACAAGAAAAACAGGGTGCCTGGCTGGTTCAATCAGTAGAGTAGGAGTCTCTGATCTCGGGGTGGAGTTCAAGCCCCACATTGGACAGAGTTTACTTAAAATAGGTTTTATCACAAGAGAAAAATGGTAACTATGTGAAGGAATGGATGATAACTAAACTTATTTTGGTAATCATTTTACTATATATACATATATCAGTCACATATATGACATACACCAATATATGACAACATATATACTTACTGTTACTAATACACATATACATACACTATATATACATAAATCATTGTTGTACACCCTAAACATATGTTATATGTAATTATATCTCAGTAAGACTGGGAGGAAAAAGTAGACGCCAGATTGGAATGTGCCAGTGAAAGAATAGGATGGAAGACGGCAGAAACATTAAGGAGAGATAATTTTGAGAAGTTTTACTGTAAAGGAATGAGAGAAAATGACATAACAGCTGGAAGGGCGATAGATCAAGGGAGGGGGAATAATTATAAGCAAATCCTTGTTTTATATCTTCAGACTCTATTGAAGTTAATTTTTCAATGTTTTTTTTCAATTATATAGATTCCTTGAGAGCAGAATTTTCTATCTTCTAACTCCTCTCTGTATCACAGGTTCTCAATACATATTTGTAGAATGTCTAGAAACCTCAATTTCTAAACCCTGGTCCAAAAAATGCAGAAGAGTAGAAAGAATAAAATTTAGAATCAATTCAAGTTCAAATATCAGATTTTTCACTAATAAGCTGGATAGCCTTATACAAATGTATTTTCAGAACCTCACGTTAAAAAAAAAAAAGGGGCGCCTGGGTGGCTTAGTCGGTTAAGCGTCCGACTTTCGCTTAGGTCATGATCTCGCGGTTCGTGGGTTCGGCCCCGCGTCGGGCTCTGTGCTGACTGCCAGCTCAGAGCCTGGAGCCTGTTTCAGTCTGTGACTCCCTCTCTCTCTGACCCTCCCCTGCTCACGCTGTCTCTCTCTCTCTCTCCTAGAAATAAATAAAACATTAAAAAAAAAAAAAAAAAGAACCTCACGTTTCTTTTGGGCATAAAATAGTTACTTTCTGGAATGCTGTTACAATTACATGAGGGACTGTGTAAGTCACTTGGTATATTGTGTTTGATCTAAAGATGGTACTCAAATAATTTTATTATTCTTTTTTTAAAAATTTTTAAAATGTTTTATTTATTTCCAAGAGAGACAGAGAGACAGCGTGACCAGGGGAGGGCCAGAGAAAGAGAGGGAGACACAGAATCCGAAGCAGGCTCTGGGCTCTGAGCTAGCTGTCAGCACAGAGCCCGACGCGGGGCTTGAACCCACGAACTGTGAGATCATGACCTGAGCCAAAGTCGGACGCTTAACCAACTGAGCCACCCAGGCGCCCCTTATTATTATTTTCAATGACGGGCAAATACAATCAGGTATACACCCTACATACATGTATGCATATATACAGTAGAGAATTGAAAAACCAACCTAGAGTAGCTCTCTGCCCCCATCACACTACCATTTTTTTTTTTTGAGGGGGAGCATGTATCACAATATCTCAAATAATCTCATTTGTTTTCTTATTATTTATACCTCATTAATGTAAACACCATGAGGGGCGCCTGGGTGGCTCAGTTGGTTAAGCGTCCGACTTTGGCTCAGGTCATGATCTCATGGTTCGTGAGTTCAAGCCCCGTGTCGGGCTCTGTGCTGACAGCTAGCTCAGAGCCTGGAGCCTGCTTCAGATTCTGTATCTCCCTTTCTCTCTGACCCTCCCCTCCTCAAGCTCTCTCTTTGTCTCTCTCAGAAATAAAAACATTTAAAAAAATTTAAACACCATGAAAATCACTATTTTTAAATATTATCATCATCAGTGATTAAAACTGTACCTTACACAAAGTAGGAATTTTATTCAGTATACCTTTCAAAAACTTTACTTTTAAAGTTGTAAACTTTTAAGTGGGTAAAGATACCATCATCTCAAAGGATTCAACACCGGCATGCAGAAAGCTTGCATTTCATGCTTTTCCCTCCAGGAAGCCTTCCCTGAAACACCCCAAGTCTGGGCTAGGTGTCTCTCACATGATTGCTTAGCATCCAGTGCTTCCCCCATCACAGTCTGTAATCAAGTTGTGTTTCCTATGGAATTGTCTCTTGACTGAAATAAATTATGTCAACTACTTGAATACTTTTTCACGTAGTTCTCAATTTCTACATTTTTCAAAAGAAAACACAGAACTAGAAAGTTATT
This sequence comes from Proteles cristata cristata, assembly GCA_017311185.1. Lineage (NCBI taxonomy): Eukaryota > Metazoa > Chordata > Mammalia > Carnivora > Hyaenidae > Proteles > Proteles cristata. The sequence continues at coordinate 312,461 of JAESUZ010000358.1, read as the reverse complement.
AAGGCTCAGCAGCCTGACGGTCATATCATGCAAGGGGCATGCTATGGCTATCAACAGCAGATTCCACTAGTTTATGAGGCATTGTTGGAGGCCTCCAGGAAAAATATAGGGGAAACAGTCTGGAGGGTTCAGGACAGTCTGGTAGGGCTCTGGACTAGCTTTATTTGGAAGGTCTAGTCCCTACCCAACCCCCAGAATGACACCATAATGCAAACGTCTCTGACATAAGCTGGTAACTCTGCTTGCCACATAATCAGTGTCCTATGGTCTCCTAGCAGTGTCCATGGTAGTAACATTGTCTTCGAGGTAAAAAGTGCCTATCTGCAGTCACTGCCTCTACCACCACCGCCAGGAGAGCTTGAGCTGAGAGGAAGCTACGGTTCTCACTACTCAGACCCAGAACACCCCCTTCCAATGACCTGTTAAAACATGGTGGATTACTATGAAGTTCTAGGGGTGCAGAGATATGCTTCACCTGAGGACATTAAAAAGGCTTATCATAAAGTGGCACTTAAATGGCACCCTGATAAAAATCCAGAAAATAAAGAAGAAGCTGAGAGAAAATTCAAAGAAGTAGCTGAGGCATATGAAATATTATCAAATAACGAAAAACGGGACATTTATGATAAATACGGCCAGGAAGCATTAAATGGTGGAAGCAGAAGTCATTTTGATGATTCTTTTGAGTATCGCTTCACATTTTATAAGCCAGATGATGCCTTTAGAAAAAATTTTGATGAAAGGGATCCGTTTTCATTTCATTTCTTTGAAGACTCACTTGAGGACCTTTTAAATAGTCCAAGAAGCTCCTATGGAAGCAGGGGTACCTTCAGGGAATATCCAGTTTTTGAGAGATTTTCTTCATATGATACAGGATATACACCATATGGTTCATTGGGCCATGAGGGCCTTAATTCATTCTCCTCCTTGGCATTTGAAAATAGTAGGATGGGCAACTACAGACCCGTTAAAACTCTGGGTAAGACTGTTAATGGCAGAAATACAAATACACGAAGAATTATTGAGAATGATCGAGAAAGAGAAGTTGAAGATGATGGCAAGCTGAGGTCCTTCCTTATAAATGGTGTGGCAGATGAAGAGCACTTTGCAGAAGAATGCAGCTGGAGAAGACAGTCATTTAACAATTCTTCACCAAAGTCCTACAGCCCCAAACATGTAACTCAATATACTTTTGTGGACAATGATGAGCAAGATATGGCTTGGGTCACCAGCAACTGGGATCCCTCTATTTTCTCAGCAGGATTCAAAGAAGGTGGTAAGAGGAAAAAAAAGAAGCGTAAAGAAGTGCAGAAGAAGTCAACCAAAAGGAATCGTTAAATTGACTCTTCAGACACACTATGTTCATATAACAATTGAACACGACTGTGTGTGTTTTGGTTAATCAGAGTTTTGTAGATAACATTTGTTTAAAACTATACGAATATTATGGTTTTTTTTTTTTTAATGTTTCATTTATTTCTAGGAGAGAGAGAGAGAGACAGCGTGAGCAGGGGAGGGTCAGAGAGAGAAGGAGTCACAGACTGGAACAGGCTCCAGGCTCTGAGCTGGCAGTCAGCACAGAGCCCGACGCGGGGCTCGAACCCACGAACCGCGAGATCATGACCTAAGTGAAAGTCGGACGCTTAACCGACTAAGCCACCCAAGCGCCCCACGAATATTATGTTTTTAACACGTTTAACAGGATTGTGGACATGTGGCCAATGTCGTTTAGTTTAGGTATGTCAGAAAAAGATGACTTTGTGGTGACAGTGATGTTAAGAATTTGGAAAACAGGAAATACTATTTTACTGTTTCTGAGTTGAACATTTACAAATCAGAGTTTTTCTTTAGCAGAATTTATGATCTTTTCATTCCTTTTATCTATTTAAAACTATTAGACAAACTTCTGAAATATGTATAGCATTAGGGGCTAAAAATTTATTATAATACACAGGTACAGACTATATAATTATTCATGAAATGACTTTTTTTCCCAATACAGAGCATTGTGCACATAAATACATTATAAATAAAAATTAAAGTATAAAGTATTTTTTATTAAAAAATTTTTTTTAAATGATTTATTTCTGAGAGAGAAAGAGAAGGGAGACAGCATGAGCAGGGGAGGGTCAGAGAGAGAGGGAGACACAGAATCTGAAGCACGCTCCAGGCTCTGAGCTGTCAGCACAGAGGCCGACACGGGGCCCAAACCCACGGACTGTGAGATCATGACTTGAGCCAAAGTCAGACGTTTAACCGACTGCGCCACCCAGGCACCCCTAGAAAGTTGTTTTTTTTTTTAAGTTAAAAATAGCCAGAGTAATATTTGCACTGGCTATTTTTACAGTGCACCTATTCACAACAGCCGAGAGATGGAAGCAACCCAAATATCAGTGAATGAATATACATACATACAGTGGGATATTATTCAGCTTTAAAAGGAAACCCTGTTACATACTACAAAATGGGTAAACTTTGAAACATTACGGCAAGTGAAATAAGCCAGCCGTAAAGACAAATACCTTATGTTCTACTTACAGAAGGTAAGAAATTCATAAAAACAAAGTAGAATTCTGGTTACTGAGACAAGGGAGGGAGAGGTTAATAGGTATAGTTTCAGATTTGCAAGATGAAAACATTTTGGAGGTTTGTTTCACAATATGTATTTTAAAACAATTAACACGGTAATTTTATGTTATGTGTATTTTACTACAATCAAAAAAAAGCTAGACTTATCCTGGATTTCTCAGAGCCATGTGGCTCTATCATGTATGGCAGGCTCCCAGGGAATCACTCCAGACAGGAAACTATTTTCTTTTTTAGTATATACTATGTACCAAGGATCTACAAATACATTACTCTAAAACACCTTTACCCACTATAATTTAAGATCACAATGGAAGAAAAATAAGTTACATCAGATGTTGAACACATGGTCTTAGCTAAATGTTTTCAGACATTTTAAATGTGCTTAATTTAATTTCAACAATTACTTCTTAGTTTCCTATTTTATTTTCAAAATATATTACTTTTCAGTCTACGATTTTTATTTTTCATCCATTCAATGGTATTTTTTGAGTACCTACTGCTTGTCAGGTACTTGGGATACAGTAATGAGCAAACACCAAAAATCTTAGCTGTCATGGAGTTTACAAGCTGGAGAAAGACAATAAACAAATACTAAATAAAATACAATGATAGTCATAGGTGTTAAGGAAAACGAAATGAAGTAGGAAAAAGGGACATAAATGTCAGAGTACGAGGGTTGAAGTTTTAATTAAGGTACTGAGGGAAAAGTGATGGCTAACACTGAGTAAAGATGTAAAGAAAGTGACGGAGGTTAGCCATTTGGATATTAAGTGAAAGAGGACGGGACGCCACTTAAGGATCTGAGCAGAAGAGTGACAATCTGACATATTTCAATAGGCTCACTCTGGCTGCTGTCAGAGAGAAAAGACTCAAAGTAAGCAGATGTACAAACAGGAAAATCCGGTCATTGCTGGAATTCAGGCAAGAGACTGTAAAAGCTTGTTCCAGGGTGGTGGACATAGGAGGGCAGGGGGAAGAGTGATCAAATTCTGGATATAGTCTAAAGGTAGGGCCAAACGGAATTTACTGATAGGCTGAATTTGGGTATGAAAGGAGTCAAGGTTTTTGGCTTTAGCAACTGAAAAAAGGGATTTGCTATTATCTTAGATAGGACTGCAGGTGTTGAGTTTTGGACATGCTGCATTTGAGATGCCTGAATTTATTAACTGAAAATCATTTCTTGGATTGACTTGCATGTTCCATATTCCTTGTCATTGCATTCTTAGGTTTCTTTTTCATTTTCAGCAAAAAGATCTATTACCATATTATTTTAATCTTTTATCACTTAGAAATGTAATGACTGCAAGTTTTAATGTGACTAAAAGATGGTAACAAATGATCAAGCAAAACTAAAATCCAATCACCTTTGGCAAAATAGGCTCAGTGGCATTTAGCAATGCAACAGTTCTGGAAACCACAAAAGATTATAACATCTCCTCTCTAAATGATTGCTAGAGTAAAATGAGGGCTTTTGTTTAACTTTGTTTTGGCTGGTAGATAGGGAGGAAATTCTATAGGAAGGTCTGGGGACAATTTGCATTTAAAACTTATTTCCAGAAAATAAAATCATAAAAGCTTAGAGTATTTTAAATGCTTTTATAAAGTGTGGTATTTAGTAAATATCTGTCATGTATGTGGGACAACGCAGAGTTGGAAAAAATACAGTTTCCAAATAACAAAACCAAAAACCAGTATCTCTAAAAATATAAGAATGTACTGACCTGCCCTCCAGTCCATTTTCCACTCTTAAAAATTCAGATCTCATCTTACTCAATAGCTTAAGATTACTCAATGGTTTCCCACGGGCCAGAGGAGTGGGACTATACAAGACCCTTCATGAGCCAACCACCACCTTTTCCTCCCAACTTTATTTTTGAGAGCAAGGGAACACAAGCAGGGGAGAAGCAGAGAGAGGAGACAGAATTCAAAGCAGGCTCCAGGCTCTGAGCTGTCGGTGCAGAGTCTGAACTGGGGCTTGAACCCATGAACCATGAGATCATGACCTTAGCCAAAGTTGGATGCTTCACTGGCTGAGCCACCCAGGCGTCCACCAACTTGGTTTTTTAATCACCTCATCCTATGCATCTTATGCTCGAGCCCAACTTTTTCCAAAATGCGTTCTGAGAGATAAGAATTCAAGACTCATCACAGAAAAAGGGCCCCATCGTCAAATACAGCTTGCAGATTACTGTCAAATTCGCTTCTTTCTTAGAGACTCAGAATTAGTCTGTTATGTGCATGATGAAATCCCGATTTCCCCCAACTTATTTAACCACAAAACCATTTTGGTTTAACACCTGCTAACATGCATCAGAACATATTTCAAAAAAGCTCCCCCGAGCTTACTGATGATTGCGAAGCTTTGTTTCATGCCTTTGCATATGCTCCCTCTGCCAGGATGGCTCCATTACTCTAGTCTCTTGGCAAAAGCCTTTTTCAAATCTCCTAACATTTAGAGGCATGCCCACATTTCCTCTTAACCCCTCCGTGCTATCAGGAAACATCTGTTGCTTTTTCCTTCTCTCCAGCACTGTTATTATTAGTATGTTCTATTATAATTATTTGTTTTGTCTCCCATGATGGTAGAAACCAAGCTCTATGCTCATATATGGTGCTCAATGTTTGTTGAATGAATTAACTGCAAAAAGGCTTTTAAAAAGTTATTCTCTACTTATTCAAAGTTTCCTATCGTACCCAATACTCTGTACCCAGAGCCTTTCTAAAGGGCAACCAAGAGCACCATGGACATTCAAAGTTCTATTTAGGAGCACCTCAAGTCAGTAAGTCAGTAGAATTTTTAAACTCTGAAACATAGTAAAATCCCAAAATGACATTTTTTTTTACAACCCATTACTGCCTTTCTTGAGCCCCTATGTCACTTGAGTCAAGACTCTATTACAATCCATTGTTATGTTTTCATTTATCTATTGCTTATCCACCACTCTGACTAGATAGTAAGCAACTCCAGGGAAAGGCAACTTCATCCACAATAACTACCAAAAAGTTACTGAATGAAGAGAACATTCTTTCTGGCTCAATAAAAAGTTCCAAAAGGACTCTACTAAGCCAGAGTTAAGACCTAGTGGTGGTATAACAAAAAAAAGACTAGATGGTAATTATACATTTAAATTGCTGACTTGCAACTTGTGATTCTGTGTTACTTTCAGTTCCCCACTCATAAATTGAGGATATCTGCCCTGATTTATGATTTGTGAAGATCCAAGGAGATCTCATCTATTCAAAATGCCAATGCACATGATGATATTAACGTTAAGAAGTGGTTAAATCTACTTACTGCACTGAGGCAAACGGAAGCATAATGAACAGAATTTTCAACCATCTGGCATATATACTCGAATATCTAGGCCTAAACTTTCATTAATAAAGGTTTTACACACAGCCTCAACAAACCCCCAAAAAAGTCACAAGCAAAGCATGGTTCCAGCTCTAAATCATAGGTTGCGGCTTCTGTGATTAAGACGAACTATTACACCTATTCGACTACTCCCATGGAGGGCAGCTTTCTGTAGCTTAAGTATTAAAGCCAAAGAGCAAGTTCTGTGCACTGGAGAATGGTTTTTATTTTTTTACAGGAAGGAAATCGTGATATAATTATCATCCCATTTTCAACAAATTAAAGTACATCAATGTAACAAACATACTCCAAGACATAGATCTGATTTCAAATACCACATGCTCTGGTTCACACACCGTTCATCTAATTGGCCAAAAACCCTGAGATATGATTCAACAGCAGATCCGCCCGCAGGGTAGATGACTGAGCTTTCACTGATCGAGGTTTGTGTTCATCAGATTAACTGTTCACGACAGAGTACACCCTGAAAGAATGGCCCCCATTATTCCTGGACTCCTTTATCTTGCCCTTAGCAAAAGACCTTTCAGACACTGAAAAGCCCAGGGAGTATTTCCAAGCATTGCCTCTTCCGAAAGGAACGGCTCAAATGATTTGTATTACTAAACATGTTTCTTGTACATTCTGTAGCCAGCTCTCAAGCCGACTCTTTGAAAACAGGACTTTCGATAACCTAACGAAAACAAGTTACTTGATGCGAGACGTTTTGTCACCTAAGCAAGTCAACTTGCTCAGTCAACTGAGCCAACATCTGGGAGTCGGAGTAACTCTGAAGACAGCCCCTCTTGGGGGATGGCACACACTTTGTCTCGGCAGTCATTCCGGCTTCCCAGAATACCTCAACGGTAGGGAGAACAGGGCCCACCCTTTTCCAGAAGCAGCAGGTAAGGAAGAAATCCGAAGAGCGCACAAAGGGTTTGGGAGTGGAGACCCCAGCACGAGAAGGGTCCGCCGAACCAGGGATCCCCTGAGACCAACTTGGATTCCTCTGGGGCGCCTCAGGTTTCTCAGAGAGCAAGCCCCGGAGGGGACACCGTGAGAGGTGAGTCTAACCTGAGAGGCAGCGGGCACTTGGTACGGCGGGAACCAGCTTAGCCGCTGAGAGCAACCAAGGCATGACGGCCTCGTTCACGCGACAGGAAGAAATAAAAGAAAACAGCCAGAGAAGCGACGGTCGGCCGAGCTACGTCGCCAGGAAACCAAGCCAAACGCCCCTCCCCTTCCGGCCGGCGCCGCTCGCCGGGCTTTCCTTCCCCGACGGCGCTGATTGCTGACGTCACGCCTAGAGCTATGATTGCCGCTCCGGACGGAGGGCCCATTTGGCGCCATGTCGTCGTGCTCCGTTAAATGCCTACAGCCACGGAATGTCCGAGTCTAATGACCCCACTCCCCCCACCCAGCAGGGGCTGATATTTCTCGTCTCCTTCAAAGCACTATGTGGGGGGATTGATCCATCCAGAGAACTGGCTCAGCGTTTAGAATATAAGCATGCGGGCTTACAGGCAGGCAACAGCCTGAACAGCCGCACTTCTAGAAGGTTCTAGGCAGTGCGCAGGAGCAGAGATGGAGGGAGTAGGAAAGAACAGGCGAAGGACCCGGGGTCACGAGACCGTTGGGTAGGAGGAGCCAGCGGCCGGGGAGGTTCTAGTCTGTTCTGCCTCGCGGCAGCCGCCCCCTTCTACACGGTCACGCTGAGCTAGTACCCGCGCTTGGAATCGGGCCGCAACCTTAGCCGCGCCCGCCGTCTTCTCTGGACCATGGACCCCCGCAAAGTGAGCGAGCTTCGAGCCTTCGTGAAAATGTGTAAGCAGGATCCGAGCGTTCTGCACACCGAGGAAATGCGCTTCCTGCGGGAGTGGGTGGAGAGGTGAGACTCGGGCCGAGGACCGTTGGGGGTGGGAAGAGGGACGGCCGGAGGGGGAGCTGGGCCGCCGCTGGCGCGGGGAGGACGGGCGGGGAGCTCCGCCGCGAGGGCGCGTCAAGTCGCCGCCTCCTTGGGGCTCTCCCCGGCCAGGAAAGGGAGGCGACTTCAGGGGCTAATGGAGGAGCGGGAAGCGTAGACGGTACGAGGAGGGGTGATCACAACTCGGTCCCCTCACCCTGAGGTCGCCCGGGGTGTGTCCTGAGCCAAATATAAATGCAGACGATTGCAGGGACTTGGGCGCTGTAGACGCGGTGGTGGGGAGGGGAAGCTGCAAGATTTCTCTTTCGCGTGGAGTTGTTTTTCTTGAGATCTCTGGCGTCCTGCTTAGGTCGCAGTGACACAGAGCTCTTTTACGCACTACGTCTCTAAATAGTGTTTTAATAATGATAACTTGTTATATAATGAGTTGTAATAAAAATGGTAACACTGTTTGGCTTCCTTTAAATTTACAGCGATTCTAACTGCGTAGAATTATTTTGGGAGTCACTTACTGTGTCTCCGTAGTGGCAGTGCCGTTACACTTAACACTTGAAAAAGGAGTTTTCAAGGACCAGCATGTTTCCATGATCTATTCTTGTTATCCTTAAATCTGGAGTACTTCGCTACGTGCGCGGAATTAATTGAGTAGGCATTGTGCCAGATGCTTGAAAACAGTGTGAGTGCAGTTTAGTGATACAGAAGAATAAATAAGGAAATTTGTTGTAATATTTACCATATAGTAGAGATTAATGTTTTGCATATTGGAGGAGAACTTAAGGGAGAAAGGGAAATCTTCCCCGAGATGATTTTTTTGAAAATCACTGATAGTGGTGAGGAATTTAAAAGATGAAACACAAACACAAATCGCATTTCATGGTGATAATAGTGACAGTGCAACGCAACGTGACTCCTTAAGAGGTACTGCCCTGGGTATTGATTTTTTTTATAGGGGAGGAGGAGTGCACGATTACCAAATACTTGAAAGAGCATGTTTCTCAACAAACTCCGCTAAGGAAAAAGCTTAAGTTACAACTTAACAGCGGTGTATATAGTGGCAAAATTTTTTTCTTCAAGAAGTTTCTCAGCCTTTTTTCTCCTCCACCAGTTTTTGAACTACTGTAAGAGTTTGTTCATGTTATTAGCGTAAACTTCTGAGAACATTTAGAATTAGTAACTGTTGACAGTAGTTAACAAGAATACTATTTTGTAACAGAAAAACCTGAAAGATGCTAATTTCAGGACTAGGAATTTAGACCTAGTTTAGTCATTTGTTACTGAATAACCTAACAATCTCAATGTCTCATTTAAGACATTAGTACGTTTTTCTTAACACTCACTAAAAGAAAGAGCCTACAATTAACTTGTGTCTAAAATTCCAGGTAAAGTAGGCATACATACCACAGGGAAGTTTAATATTTGTCATCAAGAGTGAACATTATACTGAGTGTATACAATGTTTTTGTTCCACAGCTGTGAAGAAAAGGTTAAGACGTCTCTAAAGAAAATGTAACTTGAGGGGCGCCTGGGCGGCTTAGTCGGTTAAGCGTCCGACTTTCGCTTGGGTCATGATTTCGCAGTTCGTGGGTTCGAGCCCCGCGTCAGGCTCTGTGCTGACTGCCAGCTCAGAGCCTGGAGTCTGTTGCGGAGTCTGTGACTCCCTCTCTCTCTGATACTCCCCTGCTCACGCTCTCTCTCTCTCTCTCTCCTAGAAATAAAAAAAAATATATTAAAAGAAAAAGACACTGTTTAAAAAAAAAGAAAATGTAACTTGTGCTGGAGTGATAATGGCTCTGTAGAGAATTCTGTTATAAGGTCTGGAAATTATTGTCAGACATTATTTCCAGAAAATACTTAATGTGTCTTTTTTTTTTTAGTATTTCACATTTCTGTTCCTGGTTCTATTTACATGTTTCACGTGGCATCCAAAATCCAAATTTTTGGTTTCAGTATGGAATGAACCATCTTGGCATGTGTACGGGCCCTATTCTGAAGCTTTTGTTATCTCTTTATTTTAATCTAAATTAAAATTTTTTAGGCTTTGAGGCCTTTATTTGAAGTGCATCAATTTCTCTCTGCCTTCGCATCAGCCTTCTTAAGTACAGGGTTATAGAAGATTGGGCAGAATGTGGAGATTTCTGGGTCCAGTAATATTCCTAGGCCTAATCCTACTTTTAGAGCTTCCTAAATCCAAACCATTTCAGAGTTCCCTTTTCATACTAGATGAGTTGTAGGTACTCTGGCTTAGACATTTGTTTTTAAATAAAGAATTCGTTTAGTGTATTTGCCAGAATTTCTACCATTGATTGTAGCTTAAAGTTTTATTTGGGTTAAGAATTCATTTAACAGCTTTTTTTTTTTTTTTAATGTTTATTTTTGAGAGAGAGAGCACAAGCAGGGGAGGAGCAGAGAGGGAGACACAGAATCCCAAGCAGATTCCAGGCTCCAAGCTGTTAGCACAGAGCCCAGAAGGGCTCAAACTCATGAATCGCGAGGTCATCACCTGACCTCAACCTACAGAGCCACCCAGGTGCCCCAACAGCCTTTTTTATCGGACAAAGGGAAATACGAAGAAATTTTTTTTTGTCTCCGTAGTCATTGAGGATCCAGGGAGACTATGATCTTTTCAACAAATATGTTTTGGGATATTTTTTTTCTAGAGAAAGAAGCATTGTTTGACACTATTTTATTATTTCATTTTATGGTAATTTAAGATCAAAGGGAGTATCTTTGTGTTTTAATTTCCAGCACAGTGCATGGCACATAGTTTTTAATATATTAAATGAACAGGATGCATTTCTAGTCTCAGTGAGTTTAGAGTGTAATACCCAGTTTTTTGTAGGTGTATAAGTAACAATTGCTCAAGGCAACTGGAATGTATCAAATTAAGGGAAATATGAATGAGGTCTTGTGTGATTCCATATGAGGAAGGTCTCTGCATTAGCTCTAGTTGGCAGCATGAACAACTATACTGGCAAAGTCCAGTTTGCAGTGTTGGGCAGGGACTAGCTTGTTTTAAGTCTTGGAAGCATTAAATGAAATTTCTGTACCTATAAATTGGTGTTAACCTTGTGACAGGTAACTAGAATTTGGAATGTGAGAAACTCTATATGTAGCTTATGAATAAGCCTTGTGTTCTCTCTCCTCCAGTTTTAAAAATAAAAAAATAAAAATTTTGAAACTTGCAGAAAAGTCGCAAGTACAGTACAAACTATTTTTCCTGAAACTATTCCCAATATTGTGCCCCGAGCACCTTTGTGTATTTCCGACAAACAAGGACAATGTGTACAATACAACTATCAAATTTAGGAAACTAAGAATGCTGCATTAATGCTAATCCTCAGAATTACATGTTACACTTGATTGTGATTCTTAATCTCTATTCTGAAAGATTAAGTCATTCCTTGACTTTCATGACCTTAGCAGTTTTGCATATTACAGGCTAGTTATTTTGGATAATTTCCCTCAACTTGGGTTTGTCTCATCTTTCCTAAGGATTAGATTTAGCTTAATATATTTCTTGGCAAGACCATCCCTTCCCAAAATTTTAATGTAACTTAGACTATCATGTCTGTGTTTGAATGTCTACCTCAGTACATTCCTGAATGTTGCATTTCGAAACTTAGGGGAAAAAACAGCTTCAGAAGTTGTGTGTTTTCATTAAAATTTAACTGCAAAAAATGATCATTTGATTACTGTGCTTTTTTTTGCAAAGTACAAAGTAGTTTCTCTGTAGATTAGAATTTTAAAGCGTTTTGCTGTGTTTATGCCTATTTCTTATGAAATTATTTGCTCAATTGTAAACTAAGAATTAAATTTATTTTTTTGCATGTAGGAACAATTTTTTCTTAAGGTTACTGAGTAAGTGAAGATTATTTTGTAACTGTCACATCAAAGCAGAATGGGATAAGTGTATACATTTTTCTTGATGGGTGCTTAACAAGAAATTCCAGACTTTGTTATTGCATTTGCTGTTTTATTTTTGTTGTTGACTATTTATTTTGAGAGAGAGATTGAGAGCATGCAGGCAGAGTAGAGGCAGAGAGAGTGGGAGAGCGAGAATCCCAAGCAGGCTTTGTACTGTCAGTGCAAAGCCCAATACAGGGCTTGAATTTACAGAATCCTGAGATTGTTACCTGAGCTGAAATCAAGAGTTAGATGCTCAACCAACTGAGCCACCCAGGCACTCATGCATTTGCTGTTTTAGATTTACAGTTTTGTTTCATGTTGGCTTCAATATAAGTCAAAAGGCAAGTCACAGGGCAAGAGAAGATAACTTGCAACACAGAAAACTGACAGGGCTTGTACGCAGAGTATATGAAGAGCACCTACAGATATATGTGACACTCTAATAGAAAACTGGAGGAGAGTTGAACTTTACAAAAAATGCCATGCAGATGGCCAATAAATAAGTGAAAAGGGACTCGACTACAATGAGATACCACTATGCATCTATCAAAATAGCTAAAAATGTAAAAGATGGACAATAGCTAAGCATTGGCCAAAGTGTGGAGCAACTGGATTTCTTAAGCACTGCTGATAGAAGTATAAATTGGTAGAAGAACTTTGGGGAGCCAGTATCTATTTAAATCCGACATACATATACCCTATGTTGAGAAATTGCACTCACCTGAAATGAATGTAAACATGGATATAACTCTAATTATAACGAATCAACACTTAAGGGTGTTTTGAATCAGGTTCCTTTCTGTTTTCCAACTTAAATCTCCTATCTTACATTTCCTAAGGCAAATTTTTAGTTAAGTCTTTGTGATCTCCAGCTTTCACTATCGTGAAGGCCCTTAATCCATTTAACATTTTAGTCACTGGACTGCTGCATGTGGCCCATATGCTTCAGAGTCTGCCCCAAATGGAGCATATAGCACTAATTCTTAATTATCTTTTTTTCCTTCTTGTTTTAAAGTTATTTGTGTAAATTCATGGTGTTCCTTTGGAGTATTTGGGAAAGGACTTGCAAGGCCAAGAGGAAGTATTAATGGGTGGATGATGGGAAGGGATAAGGAGAAAATTTAAACTGTGAGGAACATTTGAATATAAGAAGAAAGAATCCTTGTAGGTTCCACTCAGAGGAAACATTTTGAATTATTATACCATGATTTCATAATCATTTCATAAACTGCTTATTTGAATTAAGTGAGCTCTTAACTAAAGTTGAAGCTTTGGATTCAGTATACCTGTACAAATGATTTTGTCATTCTGTGTTTTCTGCCTCTTTTCTTTTGGGAATGGGCACAGACCAGCTCCGTAATTACATTTTTATTGGGCTGAGGCAAAGAAAGGGTTAGATTTTCAAGCAGTTTGCTAAAGTAAATAAAATTTTAAGGTGAAAAAACAATAAGCATTAAAATTGAGTTTACCCTTAAAGGTTTGGAAAGGTAACTAAGTGTCTTTTTTCTCAGCATAAATAATGTTGCTTGGCTCAGTGAATTTTAATTTTCTAAACAAATATTTTCTTTCTCACCTTCTTCAAGCATGGGGGGTAAAATACCACCTGCTACTCATAAAACTAAATCAGAAGACAATATCAAGGTAAGTTACAAATTTCATTTGTATGTTTAGTGATAAAATAGTATATGAGGTTCCTTAGAGGTGGTTTTAAAGTGCTGCTATCAAGTTACCACTCCGGATTCCCTTAGGTTCACTTGTAGATAAGATCTTTGTAAAATTTCTATTTGGACATCAAGTGTCTGGAATCTGATTTAACACCGAGAATTTGGGGTTGAATGTTTACCATGTTTGGGAATAAATGCTCTGTGTGTGTTACATGCATGACCTGTGGGTGGTAAGCTCTGTGCTTGTATGCATTTCCTAATCGTCATCATTGTATTGTTAGCACCCACACAGGATTTTATGCATTGTGGGTACTTAATTAATATTTGCAAAGTAAATGAAAAATAGCCCTAATCAGTAATTCTTAAGTTTTTATACCATATCACTTAATAGGTTATTTCTGAGTTGTGAGTCCTGATGTTGCCTTAGCATATTTGCCAAAAAGTTAAGATCAGGAGAAGGTTGACAGTAGCTGAAGTTTAGAAATGCGGGTAGCATTTAAGAATGCTTCCTTCAGAATTCTTATTTCTCCTATTTTGTGCTTTTCTATCTAAAATATTTTTCCTCAAGTTTTCTGATTAGCAGTCTTAAGTTGATAAGAAAATTTACTATTTTATTTAGAACCTTAAACAAGTTTTATCTATTTGGGTATGAAATCAGAAGTTGTATTTTTGAACAAGTGACATAAGAGAAATTTAGCAAAAGCCCCCGAAGTAGTTATTCTTTTTTTTAGAGGAGTCATTTGTCAAGAGTTTAGTAGTTTCTGATAGGATACCTAGATTGGATATTTTGCCATGTGGTAAACATGTATGAAGACAAATTAAATTGAATCTATGTTCCTGTTAAAATATTTTTATAACAAAATATTTTGATTTGGGATTCTAATTGGTCTTATTTTCAGTATATGCTAAAGCATCTGACACTTTGCATATGGTAGGAGCTGAATATTCAGTTTGTAGTAAGATCGGGCTTTGCTTCCAATTTTTAAGAGTTGCGAAGAGAAGAAACAAAATAACTGGCTACATAATATTACTAATACAATTGAATGACTAGATCCGGGTGTGATCTGTTCTCTGTGATACACAGCATCATTAAATGAAAAGGACAAAGTGCAAGGCTGGCTGTCTTATATATATGTGCATTGAGACTGTTTAATGGGATATGCCAGAAATCACAGTGGTTACTTACAGTGGGAAGGAAGTTTCGTTTTTATCATGTGTACTTTGAAATTCTTTGAATTATCATTTGTGTATTATAGTTCTATTGCTCCTTATTTGAAATTCCAAACTCAAAAACCCTTGAAATTGTCAAGATTTTTAGTAAGTTTGTTTGGCAGTAAAGCATAATCTAAACAGATGTGAGACTACTTAATAGTCTTTATCCCACTTATTGTTAATGCTCAGACTTTGTTTTGCAGAAGTAATGTGTTTATGGAGAGTTGTAGACTGCAGTGCCTCTTGAGGATATAACATAACTGTGAGATATGTATTTGTATTAGCTTCCTATAGTCCAGTATTTTTTAAATTCTAAAACTCATCTAAAATGTTTGGATCAAGGATTGGACCTATACTTAATTTAGAAAGAGAAGTGAAAACAGAAAACTAAAGTTGACCAAAATGGAACAAGAAAAGGAGCATTAACAGCTGAAATACAATGGATGTGAGAAGTTTATATATAAGTTTTAATAAATTAGTTTATATATATTGGGTGTGTTATTAAATACTGAAAGTGTTGTTTGCCTTCCCTTTGCTAGGAAGAAAAAACAGATAGTAAGAAGGCGGAGGAAAACATAAAGACAGACGAACCATCAAGTGAGGAAAGTGATCTAGGTGAGGAGAAAGTTTGTATTTGATAACCTCATGATAAGATCCTATGCTGATTTTTACTAAATTGACTAAATCAGGGCTGTCTAATAGAAATGTAATATAGCTGAGCTACATATGAAACAAAATTTTTAGTAGCCACTTTAAAAAAATTAAAATTAAACAGATGAAATTAATTCAAGTAAATATATCTAAACTAATATATCTATAATATTAGCATTTCAATATGTAACCAGTATGGAGAAATTATTAGTGAAATATTTTCCTCTTTGTCATACAAAGTCTTGAAAATCCAGAGTGTATTTTATCCTTACAGCACATTTCAATGCAGATGTTAGAGGTTATGTTTTTGTTGAAAGTATTTGATCTATATTCATATTTAATGAAACTTGTAGTTGGAAAAGTTGGGTAACATATCCAAGTTCTAAAAGTTTTTTTCCCTTTTTTTTTTTTGAAAAGTTTTCCAAGGGCCCTTGGGTGGATTTGTTGGTTAAGCTTTTGGCTCAGGTCATGATCTCACAGTTTTGTGAGTCTGAGTCCCGCATGGGGCTCTGCTACCAGCCCAGAGCCTGTTTTGGATTCTCTCTCCCTCTTTCTCTTCTTCTCCCCCCGCTTACACTGTCTCTGTGTTTCTCAAAAATAAACTTAAAAAAAAAATTTATTTTGGGGCGACTGGGTGGCTCAGTTGGTTGAGCATCTGACTTTGGCTCAGGTCACGATCTCACTGTTTGTAGGTTTAAAGCCCTATGTCGGGCTCTGCTGACAGCTAGCTCAGAGCCTGGAGCCTGTTTTCAGATTTTGTGTTTTCCTCTCTCTCTGACCCTCCCCTGCTCATGCTGGCTTGCTCTCTCTCTCAGAAATAAGTAACGCATTAAAAAATTTTTATTTTAAAGTTTTCTGATAACTGAATCAAGTACCAAAAAATTATTTTCCTATTAGTACTTGCATGTACCCTGAGCCATGAGTTTGGTTGTTTTTGTTTGGGGTTTTTTTAGGCTACAAACTGACAAAAATCTCTTCCTAAATTTGGAAGTCCTTTGAGACTATAAATATATGTCCCAGATACTAAATGGGCAGTCTCTTAACTCATAGAATCTGTCTAAAAGCTAAAGAAGAATATTTGTAATTTTTCAAATTTGAACCAAATGAACTATGGTACTGTTAGAAGGAGCTTCTTGTTTGGAGGCTTATTTCAAAGTCTTTCACTTTTTGTAAAATATCTTTTCTAGTCTTGTAATTTCTAAAAATTTTCATTACTATAATAATGTCTTAACCAACTCTGGATTCAAAAGGTTTTTTTCTTGTATGAGTTAAGCTGTTGTATAATTAGGTAAAGTGACAAGATCAGTTACTGTTAAAAATTGACTAAAATTTTTTTGTTCGCGTTAATTCTGACTTCAGGTAGCTAATTTCAGTTTCATTCTCTTTTGACTGTCAACAAGAAACATTAAGTTCACTCTGTTTGCTAAAAATGTCTCTTAATGTCCATTATTTTGAGAAGTTTTATACATAGAGCAGTTATTTTGTTTTGCTTTGCTGTAACAGATTACACTTGTCATGAAATTTATGGCATACCTCATTACTGTTTTGGTTATAGTGCTAGTTTTGGCATTTGAGTCTGTAGCAATGTTCCTTTATTTTAAAATTAAACTTTATTTAAAAAATTAATATTCATTATGATTTACATCATTATTATAATTTGTGCTATCTGAATAAAATTTTTTAAACATAGTACACTGATATGCAGAATGAAATATTTGAACAGAATCATTTTGACACCAAGTCATTGGCGTGTCTGTGTAATACTAGAAACTGTACACTTGCCAACATTTCCAGTATAAGATAATGATAAACATCTCAGGTGATGGAACAGTTAAAATGAAATGTAATCTTAACAAAACAGTAAAGTAATATTTAGTGGGGAAATATTTTACAGTACATCGGTTTAAATAAATTAACAAAGTTGGGGCGCCTGGGTGGCTTAGTCGGTTAAGCGTCCGACTTTCGCTTGGGTCATGATCTTGCGGTTCGTGGGTTCGAGCCCCGCGTCGGGCTCTGTACTGACTGCCAGCTCGGAGCCTGGAGCCTGTTTCAGTCTGTGACTCCCTCTCTCTCTGACCCTCCCCTGCTCACGCTGTCTCTCTCTCTCTCTCTCTCCTAGAAATAAATAAAAATATTAAAAAAAAAAATTAAATTAACCAAGTAAAATACTCAGTTTATCAGTTGCAGTAACCATAGTTCATTAGTTTTTCATAGTCTTATGTGGTTAGTAGCTGCTATATGGGGCAGCACGGGTCTTATTTATCATTTTTTTAACTTCGGCAGAAATTGACAATGAAGGTGTGATTGAACCAGATACTGATGCCCCTCAAGAAATGGGAGATGAAAGTGTAGAGGTAAGTCCAGTGGCTTATTTTCTGCTTCTAGTAAGGAATGTAAAGGTCCCACCTATCCCAATGACTTATATGACATAATTCTGCCAGGAAAAGTACATACTAAGTCATTCTCTGACTTAAGGCATTTAGGAAGGCATTTTATTTTAGTTCTTAAAATATTTGTGAAAATTCCCATTATTTTTAATCATACTCTGTAATAATTTCTGAAATTTTTGTTATTTGTTGTTTATCTACTTTTTCAATTTGCATTTGGTTTTACTGGTCTTTAAGTTCCCCTAACATTTATGTTTACAGATGTAATTACTTATTAATGGGTTATCTATTAAATTGTTTTCCCTTTTTTTTTCAAAAATTTTTTTAACGTTTATTTATTATTAAGAAACTGAGAGAGACAGAGCATGAGCATGGGAGGGGCAGGGAGAGGGGGAGACTAAGAATCCGAAGCAGGTTCCAGGCTCTGAGCTGTCAGCACAGAGCCTGATGTGGGGCTCGAACCCACAAGTGGTGAGATCATGACCTGAGTTCAAGTTGGATGCTCAACTGACTGAGCCATCCAGGCGCCCCTATTATATTGTTTTCCAAAGTGGTTTTGTCACAGCAGATACAGTGTTACCATAGGTGGTGAAAATTGGTTCTTTGGATGAGAGTTTGCAAAAAACTTAGATATTACAATAGTTAGTGGTCTTCCAAAGGGTCATAACATATATGTGGTATATCTGGTATTAAAATGGAGTGGGGGAATATTAAAAAATGTCTCAAATGGCTGGCTTTGGGGGGGTTGACAATGAGAAAAGGCTTGAGAAGCACTAAAATATAGTAATAGTAGTTTAGAAGCTTGGTCCATATCCTCACCAACACTTGATACTATCAGATTTCATATTTACTAGTCTTATGGTGTGAAATGGAATATACCCTTGTGGCTTTCAATGTGAATTTTTTTAATTTCTGATAAAGTTGAGCATATTCTTAGGTTTGCATTCACAGGTATTTGTGAAGTCCTATTTCCCATTTTTCTTCTGGTTTGACTTTTTCATACTGATTTTTAGTTCATTTTATATTCTAGAGACTAACAATTTGTCATTTATATATGCTCCACTTATTTTCTGCTAGTTTGTGGCTGGTCTTTTATTTTTTTATCTTTTAATAAATAGAATCTTTCAGTTCTCTTAAATTGATAGTTATTTTATATATCCTGCTTTATTATCTCAGGGTTATAATTGCTGTAATATATTTTTCTGTTTTGAAAATTTTATGTTAACCTTTCACCCTTAATCTACTTGTCAGCACTATTAAAGAATTCCTTTCCCCACCAATGCCAAAAGACATTTTCATGTAGCATGTGAGCCACTTTTAGTGCTCCATGTCTAATTTTTTTCTGTGTGCTGTTGACACATTGTCTTACCTCAGTTTTATGTTAACTCTTGTTATCTAGTAGGGCAAGGACCCCCTACAATTTAGGAGTATTTTGGCTGTTTTGTTCACCTTTCTTTTTCCATATAAATTTCAGAACTATTATCAAGTGTTGTCATACACTCCCCTCAACCCCTCATTAGAATTGCATTAAATCTAAATCAAGTTAGGGAGAAGATACAGCTAACTGTTGAGATTAACTACCCATGAATCTGTATCGTCTAATTTTTTAGGTCTTTCCTAATGTTTTTAAGTACTTTTTAAGCATTTTCTCCATAAAGCTATGTGCATCTTTAAGAATGAATATAGGTACTTTTTGTCACTGTTTGTAAAAGAAATTTTTAAAATTATGTATTTTTTTAGTTGATGATTTGTCACTTTGAAGTATCTAGGTTTATAATACTTTATTTGTGCTACTAGGGATGTATTGGGCATTTAAAAAAATTTTAATGCTTTTATTTTTGAGAGGGGAGCGGGGAATGAGTGGGTAAGGGACAGAGAGAGGTAGACACAGAATCTGAAGCAGGCTCCAGGCTCTGAGCTATCAACACAGAGCCTGACATGGGACTTGAACTGGGCAGTCACTATCTGAGCTGAAGTTGGACACTTGACCAGTCGACCAAGCCACCCAGGGGCCCCTATTGGGTATTTTAATTTCTAGGGTTAACTTTCTTTAGCTCTGGAACATTTCGGCTAGTATCTTTCACATATTGCCTTTTCCCCATTCTCTCTACTGTCCTTCGGGAGCCCTAGTTAGATACGTTTTAGACTTTTTCACTATTAAATTCCATGTCTTTATCACTGCTGAATGTTATATGCTGTTGATGTTCGAATTTGAGTGCTTGTGTTTTTCATCTTTATGTTTTGTTTTGATTTATTTTAAAGCACACTTGGTTATTTATAAGTCACTTTTTCCTTATTTTCAAAATGTGCCTCTTTTTTTAAACACATTAAAATCTTTGTCAAACTCTTACTTGCATCATTCTTTTATTTTTCTTGATTTTTGCTCAGTTACTTATGGAGTGTGTGTGTGTGTGTGTGTGTGTGTGTGTGTGTGTGTGTGTGTTTTGACCTCATGTGCTTGTGTGTTGATATTTTGACCATGAATTCTTTGACATTCCACCTGTGGAGAAATTTTTGAGGCCTGGGTAGAAGGTGTGTATTCCTCCAAAGAGGGAAGTGTTTGCTTCTATCAAGACACTGAATTGGAGCTAGCTGATCAAGGACCACTTTAAAATGTCAGCATGGGGCGCCTGCGTGGCTTAGTCGGTTAAGCGTCCGACTTTCGCTTAGGTCATGATCTCGCAGTTCGTGGGTTCAAGCCCCACGTCGGGCTCTGTGCTCACTGCCAGCTCAGAGCCTGGAGCCTGTTTCAGTCTGTGACTCCCTCTCTCTCTGACCCTCCCCTGCTCACGCTGTCTCTCTCTCTCCTAGAAATAAATTAAAAAAAAAAAAAAATTTAAAAAATGTCAGCATGGTTTTTTTTTTGTTGTTTGTGTAACTATACAAGTAATGTGAATTCTGTCAGAAACTGGCTTACCATTATAAGTTTAGAGGGGTGATTTTTTTTTTCTTTCTACTTGGCTGTTCCTTTCATTGGGACAGATTTATTTTTGGTTTGCTATTCTTGCAGGTATAGGCATTTGGGTGGGATTCCAGATTTTTTGGAGGGTGTCTGATTAGACGACATGTATTCTTTTCACCTGAATCTAGATTTTCTTTCATGTGCCCTGTATCAACATTCAAAAACAGAACTGTTAGATCACCAGGTTTGACACCTGCCTGAAAGGGTGAAAGAAGATGGAGTGCTTGGCTATCTTACTGGATGTCAGGTCTTCATTTAATCTTCTTCTTTGAGAATTTCTACATTACTAGGTCAAAGATGACTTTTACGTTTATTCAGGATTTCATGTGTACCGTATTGCCATAAACTGACGTCTTTTTTTTTTTTTTTTTTTGGATTTGTAGGATAACTAGCTGGTAAAGTGTGTCTTTGTTCTTTGTTTTAAAAAGATTTTTAAACTTGTAGTAATTTTGTTGGAATTACTTTGAATTTATTGAGTAACTTGGGGTGGGGTTGAAGTATTCAAAAAATTTTTTCTTGGGGCACATGGTTGGCTCAGTTAAGTTTCTGGCTCTTGATCTCAGCTGAGGTCTTAATCTCAGTGTCATGAGTTCAAGCCCCATATTGGGCTTCATGCTCAGTATGTAGCCTACTTAAAAGTTTTTTTCCCCATGAACATAGTATACATCTTGTGTTTAATAGAATTTTACTTTGCTTCCTTGAAAGACTTAACATGTAATGATATCTTGTTCTGTCCAATTTTATAACTGACTTTTGCTGATGTAGATGAACTCTTGGTATTTTATTCATTTCTGTGTTTCTAAGGGCTTTATTGAATTGTCTTAGTAGACCTGGCAAACTGTCCAATTTTTTGGGTTTTCAAATTAAATATGAAGACGGCTTGGTGTTTGCTTCTGGTTCTTAATCCTACCGAATCATTCTTAATGAACTAGCCAGCAGTAGTAATGTTTTACACAGTGGTTAATGATGGAATCAATCTTTTTTGCTTTTTAAAGAAACAACTACTTAACTTTCCATTTAGATAGGATGTTTGCTATAAGTTTTTGTTGCTAATGATCATTGTACTGTCAACATCTTGTATATTATTCTGTACAGTATAGGTACTCTGTAGATCTTTGTTGGAACAAAAGAATGAGACATTTCACTTAAAATTCAAGTATAACAGGAATTAGCTTTAGTTACATCTTTATGAGGAGACTGAGTTTTAGTATTGGTGACTAACTAGACAGGAGTTGATAAGATCAGGGCAGGGACATCGTGCTTAGGTTGGTTGGGATGGAGGGAAGCAAAGGTCATATCTAAAGTAAAGGTAGGGAGTGAAATTTATTGTTCGTTATGAAGGATTAAAGCTCATCTTGTGTAATTTCTTACTAATCACTTGCCATAGTTATCCTCTTTGCTCTCTGGAAACAAGAAAGAGTGAAAATGAGGGTTATGCCTACCCCATCCCTAAGAAAGCCCAAGCTCTTTCCTTCTCTTCGCTTTCTCTGTTACTTCTAAGTTGACCTACGATTTCCCCCTAGATAACCGAGGAAATGATGGATCAGGCAAATGATAAAAAAGTGGCTGCCATTGATGCCCTAAATGATGGTGAGTGATTTTTTCCTCTTTGTTATATTTCTATGGTAGTCTGAATGAATATTCTCTTTTTTCCTGTAGCAACTGTAAACAGTGGAAGAGTGGAAAGGAACTTAAATTTGTTGAGTATTTTATACTGGAGAAGAAAGTACGTGTCCTATTCTCTACCCACCCCTCCCCCTTTGTTAAAGAGGCTGAAATCACTCAGGTATCAATTACCTTGCCGCAGGGCATGGATGTATCTTGCTGTGACTCAAAGACTCCTTTCCCAGCTATGGCCTTGTGTTTCTACACCAAGAGGCAAAAGTCTTAAAGAAAAAAAAAAGGTAGTAGTATTAGAACAGTGGCTCTTAACTTTTTACACAGCAACACCCTTGGTAAATGATGTCTTTAGGCATAACATTCTTGTTCTAATCTTTGCATGTTAGATGCTCTTCAAAAAATCCTTTCAAAGTGGGAGAGTGCTGGTAGTAGTAAGCATAATGTTTAATCAGTTATAATTTATAAAAACCTCATTTCTTGGGTGCTGTGCACACCCTTTCATAGCTGTGTGGGTAGTGTGCCACAGGGTCGTGGTAGAGCTACTGCTGCCTGTTGCCGCAGTGCATTTGGTCTTCATCTGTAGAATTAGAAGATGACAGGTTTTAGAAGTAGTATAGTATTGCTATTCCAAGTTGGCAAAAGGATTCACTTTCTTTTTCTGTAATCTCACCACCTTCTTAGTTTAGGTCATTTTCACATGTTTATGCCATTGTTTTAGCCTCAGTAATTTGCCTACGTGAAATGTCTAGTTCCTTTATTGCTTTCTTTTCGTTGGCCCTAGAGTATTCTTTCTTAGAACCGCTTTTTATTTCTACCCATTCCCTTGCTTGTAACCTCTGACTAGGTTTTTGCACACTTTTTGAAATCTTCATCATAGTATTAGACCTGCTAGAGTCAGATCCCATATTTTGCCTTCCCAGCCTTGTTCTCTTCTTTTTGGATATTAACCTTGCATTACAGGCAGACCTTGCTGTCCTAGAATGTTCTTACACTTGTGCTCTGCTGCTTTTCTCTAAAGCTCTTCATCTATTTCTGCTTTTAATTCATACTCATCAATTGATCTCAGCCGCTTCTCTTCCTGACCACTCCTTTTCCACACTATTTGTGCTTTCTACCTACTTGGCAGTTTTATTGTATATTAACGTGCATTATTTCATTAATACCTCATACTACTCCCATTTTACAGGTTAATGAATAATCTGAGGGCTCAGAGGGTTTTGACTTGTGCAGGATCTTACTGTGCCAGGATATCAGTTCATTTATTATTTTTGTCACTTATTTTGGCATATTTTATATTTCTTAAATCTGTTTTCTTATTATTGCCTTAGCAATTTTTAAAAAATGAAGGTGCTGCTTCTACCTAATAAGTCATGTTCTTGTTTTTCCACATTTCTTTCCAAGCTGTATTCATGTGTAAATTTAACCTAGTTCTAGTTTTAGAATAAATGTAATTTTATAATGTATTGTAGAGGGATGAAACATTAGTCTTCTAAGCCTGGGATGGTAGCTTCAGGTCTTGCTTGGGGTTGGAGAGACAAGAGTATAATTAGGCACTGAATATAGGAAGCCAAAGTGCCTGAGTTTTGAATCCCAGTTCTGGTACTTACTAGGTAGGCAAACTTAGAGAAATTACTCTTTGTCTCTGCTTCTCTTTCCTCTGTTGTATGATAAGAATAATGTACCTGTATAGTACATTGAGAAATAAATGAATAAATATATGTAATGTGCTTAGAATAAGAATGTACTATTCTTATTAAGGTACTGTTTGTTTTTCTTTTTAATGTTTATTCATTTTTGAGAGAGAGAGAAAGCATGAGCAGGGGGGACATATGATCCAGAGTGGGCTCTGAGCTGATAGCAGTGAGCCCAATGTGGGGCTCAAACTCACGAACAGTGAGATCATTACCTGACCTGAAGTCTGGACATGCAACAGAGTGAGCCATCCAGGTGCCCCAAGGTACTGGTATTTCTAAAGTGTCAGTGTTCTTACTGAATTTAAGATCTTAGTGTTTCTAGCTGTCACATTATTGGTTATGTTACTATTATTATGCTTTTGTAGTTTAATATATGTATTTAAAGTGTAGCATGTTTGAGGCAGTGTTTTTATTTATTTATTTAATGTTTATTTTTGAGGGAATGAGCATAAGCAGGGGAGGGACAGAGAGAGGGAGATCGAGAATCTGAAGCAGGCTCTGCGCTGTCAGTGCAAAGCCTGATGGGGGGCTTGAACCCACCAGCCTTGAGATATGACCTGAGCCAAAGTCAGATGTTCAAACGAATGAGCCGATCAGGCACCCCTCTAGGCAGTGTTTTATTTTTTTATTAAAAAAAATTTTTTTTTAATTCATTTTTGAGAGACAGAGGGCAAGCAGGGGAGGGGAAGAGAGAAAGGGAGACACAGAATCCGAAACGGGTTCCAGGTTCTGAGCTGTCAACACAGAGCCGGACGCAGGGCTTGAACTCACAAACCGTGAGATCACAACCTGAGCTGAAGTCAGATGCTCAACCGACTGAGCTACCCAGGTGCTAGGCAGTGATTTAGATGCTGGATATACAGTGAGAAAAACAAAAGAGACTAAGTTTTTTCTTTGGACCTCATATATTACTGGGGAGCAAAAATTGTAATTTAATGTTAGGTGGTAATAAGTACAATGAAGAAAAATAGAGGTGAGTAAAAAGTCACTGATGGAAGATATATTTTGTAAAGCGTGGTCAGAAAAGCATATGATGAAGTGAGCAAGCTATGTGAGGAAGAGCTTTTGAGACAGGGAAAGAACAGCTACAGAGGCTCATTGGGAGAGCATAGCAGAAAGGCCTTGTAGCTGGAGTGCGGCAAGTGAATGGGTAAGAATGGCAGAGTTGAGGTCATAGAAGCACTTTGTAGTAGTGGGAGATAAGCGGTGGGAAGGTGGTGAGGAAGATAGATCACTAAAGAACTTTGTAGGTCATGCTAAGGACTTAACAGTTTTATCCTTAAGGATGATGGGAAGCTGTAGAGGGTGGTGTGGGTGGTTTTTTGTTTCTTTTTGAGTAGGAGAGCTTCATTGTGAGATGTATTTACTTTTGAAAAGGATTATTCTTGCTCTTTTATGTAAATCAGATATAAGGGCAAATAAGGATATGTTCATTGCAGAAGAGGAAACCAAAGTATGAGTTGCTATGTCAGAGATCTACTAAGAAAATACCTAAGAGGAAAAATAGAGGGGGAGCGAGGAGAGCCAGAGGAGTCTGGAAGGCAGTAAGAAAGCCATTTAAATCTTTATCCCTGTGTAGGAGAGAAATACAGTCTCTGTGGGTATGTTTCTAAAAAGTCTTGGCAAGTCAAAATTGCCCAATAGAAGAGTTAACAGTCTCACAATAATGGGCCAGTGTTGTTATCCTTGCTGTTATTTAGTCCTTAGCATTAGCTATGAGCAGCTTATGAAGTGTAGCCTTGAGCACAGAAGATGGGGTTCTTAATCAGTTAGGCTCCTCACAGCAGATCTAAAGGGCATTGTCAAGATCCTACAGAGGGAATGCAAGAAATCAAATCATATTTTATAATCCAAGTGGCTAATGATGATAACATGGATTTGGGCAAAGGGTCTCAGACTTTCTCTGGTTATAGTGTCCTTAACTATCTTGACTTGAACAGACCTTTGAGGCCAAAAGAAATGGCTAAGGGTTTCATTTATAATGTAGTTAGGTCCAAATAATTTAATAAGTATCTGTGTCATAACGAGTTAGTGATTGGAAAATAATATACACAAATTGAAAAAATATATTTAATCTTATTCTTATGTAACCATAGTTGTTTTCTAGTAAGCTGTGCATATGTTTGGGCATTAAACAGCTTTCCAGATCTTGGAATCATTTCTAACACTGCCACCCTTATTTCCTGTTCCACATCTATTTTTCTACATTTCTTCTTTCTTTTTTTATCATAGGAATCAGTAAAAACAGTCTTAGATTGGGGAGTTGAGAATGACTCCAAAGATTTGGGGCATGAGGTAAATCACGAATTAGCCAAACTACAGCCTCCTGTTTTTGTAAAAATGTAGTGGAACACCGTAACTGCATGCATTTGTTTATGCAGTGTCTGTGGCTGCTTCCCCACTACAAGAGCAGAGTTGAATAGTTAACGATTTTATGGTCTGCAAAATAATTTTTACGTGGCCCTTTCCAGAAAAGTTTGCTGACCTCTAAACTAGATTGAATGGAACAATCTCATATTTATTTGATAATTTAAGGATGAGAAGTAGATTTTAGAGATGGGGTAGGAATTAAGAGTTCAGTTTTGAACATGGTAGGTGTGAATTACTTACATTAGACCTCCAAGTGTAATAATTTATAATAGATCTCTGCAGCAGTGACTAGTAAGACTTTACATTCTTTTGGATTGTTTAGGAGTTCTGTCAAAGTCCTTTCTTTACACATTTACTAGCTGGGTAAATGTATTTTCCAAAGTGAACTGTGACGTTTATTTTAAAACTCTGTTTGCCTTGCTCCCCATGTTTCCTATGTTCAATAATTAAACTGTGCAAAGAACTATTCCAATTGTATAGTATGTTGTATGTGTTGAATACTTCACTGAAGGCATTAATACACAAAGTATGAGAATAGGATACACAGTAAATGAATTTGAGATGTGGGTTATGGGCTTTTCGTGAATGCTGGTTTTCTTGAATTTATGTATCATTTCTGTGAATTCAAATAGTATTTTTTTTAAATCAGCTCTGTAAATTTAGTATGAGTACTTTTTTCTTTGTAAGTTTAATTTTATCCTTTTATTTTTTTCTTAACTAAAAAAATCATGAATCCTAAGAATGCAGTATTCTACTGTTAGGGAGTTATGTGACTAAAATGTCTCTATTTTGAGCGATTTACAGTATAGGTGTGGTAAGTCTTGCTTTTTAAAAAGCCATTTTTGTAGATTAGAAACTAGTCCTTTTTTTGCTGCACAATAAAATGTGGATAAGGGATCAACAGTTTTTGTTAATATTTTTTGTTGTTTATTTCTCAACTTGTTTTGCTTTAGGAGAACTACAGAAAGCCATTGACTTGTTCACAGATGCCATCAAGCTGAATCCTCGCTTGGCCATTCTCTATGCCAAGAGAGCCAGGTGAGAGGTCTAAACAAACAAAAAGCATCCCCTGGTGAATCATTTCTGCTCATTTATTTGAATAGAATTGCTTCTTTGACAGTTCCGAAGGGTTTATGGTTTGAGATGAACTTTTTTTAATGTTCATTTATTTTGAGAGAGCATGCCCAAGAGCAAGGGAGGGGCAGGGAGATGGAGAGAGAGAATCCTAAGCAGGCTCCACTCAGCACAGAGCGCAGTGTGGGGCTCAGTTTCACAACTGTGAGATCATTAATTGAACTGAAATCAGGAGTCAGATGCTCAACTGACTGAGCCATCCAGGCACCCCAAAATAAATACTTTTTAATGTTACACTTATTTTTTAGTGTCTTCATCAAATTACAGAAGCCAAATGCTGCCATCCGAGACTGTGACAGAGCAATTGAGATAAATCCTGATTCAGCTCAGCCTTATAAGTGGCGAGGGAAAGCACACAGGTAAATAATGGAATTTCATTATTTTCAAAACTTCTAAAATTTAAATCTCGTGGTTTTTTTTCTTTTTAAATGTTTTATTTATTTCTAGGGGAGAGAGAGAGAGACAGCGTGAGCAGGGGAGGGTCAGAGAGAGAGGGAGTCACAGACTGAAACAGGCTCCAGACTCTGAGCTGGCAGTCAGCACAGAGCCCGACGTGGGGCCCGAACCCATGACCCGTGAGATCATGACCTAAGCGAAAGTCGGACACTTAACCGACTAAGCCACCCAGGCGCCCCTAAATCTAGTGTTTTAATATGCGTTTAAAGCAAAACGAAATTGCCTAAGGATTTAATTTCAAGGTAGTATGTGCTGGATATGAAGAATTGAGGGAATATAAGGAACAAGTAAGAAAATAAAAATTATTTTTATTTTTTCAAAGAAAACTATTGTTCTACAGATTTTGACCACATATAGTCAAATTTAATGTATGGATCAAAATTGCTTCTAAAAAAGAGCACAGCCTTACAAATTTTCTTTTAGTTCTAGATTTTATTTGTGTAACCTGACATTAAACAATCAGTATATTGTAGAAGAAGGAATTCTTTGGGCTCAATCTACTTTAGTTACTTCTGGGTTACCTGAAAATCAGAAAAAGGGGAAAATAAAGATGTGAATGTATCCTAGATTAGTCATTTCCTGGAAGCAAAACTTAATGTTATACAAGTGAGTATTTGTGCCTTGGGGATGAAATGTTCAATGACATTTACATTTTACGTGAATTAGGAAGGTGTACTCCAAGTGTGGATAGAAATGAAAATGGATGTGCATGAGACAACTGTATGTATGAGGTTACTCAAAAAAGTAGCTCTAGTGATTATGAGGATGCATGTCAAAGATAATTTTAGAATTAATGTTCTTGGAGTCAAGTTCATGTATTGCTGTTGATCCTCTTAAGACCCCAGTAATCTTTGAGTATTTCTTTGCCTTATGGTACAAGATAGCATGGGCTCATCTTGTGTTTTGCTTGTCCTAGACTCAGAATAAACCATTTCTCCAAGAAGCTAGGGTTCATTTTTGTGAGGATTACGTTTACAGAAAGTAAACTTTGACCTCTAGATGTGTTCATTGCCTCTGGGATAGCATTATTTCTGTTATTTCATTGAAGAGTTAGAAAAAACATTTTTTAAATAATGATTTTAAGGGAAAAAGTTATAAACTCTTGAGTTTATACTGATATTTTCAATTAAAATTCAATATTAAATGTTTTCCCTTTTATTTTGCATGTTTTGACACTATTCTCTTCGTCTCAGAATCCTTATCCATGATGTATACTTGTTATTTGATAATATACATAATATTGTTTTACAGTCCTACCTTAAAAATATACTCCCTAAGCAAAGTTGAATGTTACTGTGTTTGTTGCAGTTTTATCCTTAGCTATATCCCAATTAAGATTATACAAAGTACTTAAAAAATTTTTTTTTAATGTTTTTTTTTATTTTTATTTTTTTTTAAATGTTTTATTTATTTCTAGGAGAGAGAGACAGCGTGAGCAGGGGAGGGTCAGAGAGAGAGGGAGTCACAGACTGAAACAGGCTCCAGGCTCTGAGCTGGCAGTCAGCACAGAGCCCGACGCGGGGCTCGAACCCACGAACCGCGAGATCATGACCTAAGCGAAAGTCGGACGCTTAACCGACTAAGCCACCCAGGCGCCCCTGTTTTTTTTATTTTTGAGAGAGCATGAGGGGGGCGGCAGGGAGAGAGGGAGACAGAATCTGAAGCAAACAGGCTCTGAGCTGTTGGTATGGAGCCTGATGGAGGTCTTGAACCCATGACCTGAGTGGAAGTTGGACGCTCAACCAACTGATCCACCCAGGTGCCCCTCAAAGCATTGTTTTAAAATTTACTTGACTTTTTTCTGTATGCTTTTTGCTCAATGTGATAAACAGCCTTTTTTTTTTTCCTGTTTGTAGCCAGGTTTTGTG
The DNA here is from genome assembly GCA_017311185.1 of Proteles cristata cristata. NCBI lineage: Eukaryota > Metazoa > Chordata > Mammalia > Carnivora > Hyaenidae > Proteles > Proteles cristata. The sequence goes on along the minus strand of JAESUZ010000358.1, from coordinate 282,672 downwards.
TTTGCTTTATTTCTGTTTTTTCTGATTCAGTTTTCATTTTCTACATGTATAAAACACTTCCATGTTTGAAGAGTCAAAACTGAGTTAACAGATATACCCAGAGAAATCTCATTTCTGTGGCTATTCCCTCTACTCCGTTCTTACCTTCTCCCATCAATATTTATTTTCTGATTTATGTTTCTCTTTCAATAAAATGTGCACACATGTATTGTTTTATCTTCTGTCTCTATAGCATACTAAATATACATTATGTTAGTCCTGCTTCTAAGGAATGAACATTGTTTAATGAGTTTGAAAATTGTAGCACTACAGGGCGCCTGGGTGGCTTAGTCGGTTAAGCGTCTGACTTTCGCTTAGGTCATGATCTCGCGGTTCGTGGGTTCGAGCCCCACGTCGGGCTCTGTGCTGACTGCCAGCTCAGAGCCTGGAGCCTGTTTCAGTCTGTGACTCCCTCTCTCTCTGACCCTCCCCTGCTCACGCTGTCTCTCTCTCTCTCCTAGAAATTAAAAAAAAAAAAGAAAGAAAATTGTAGCGCTACATAATTTTGAAAAATTTTATGATATTTTGAATTAAGGTAATTTTTTAAGATATCTTTTTGAAGAGCAGCTTTACAGTTACCAAGGAGGAAATTAAACTCCCAAGTTTTTATAGAGTAGAACATAGTAATTGAATTGGTTTATACTCGCAGATATTTAATTTTAAATTTCTTCTTGTAATAAGCCCTTTTTTTTAAATAAGGAAGAAAGACACCATGCCACATGAGTGGATATGCGTAAAATGAATTTAATCTATTTCAGACTTCTAGGCCACTGGGAAGAAGCAGCGCATGATCTTGCCCTTGCTTGTAAACTGGATTATGATGAAGATGCTAGTGCAATGTTGAAAGAAGTTCAGCCGAGGGTATGTTAAAGTACAGAAAGGAATGGCATTACTGTGATGTCCTGTGGCTCTAGTACTCAGCCCTTTGCGGTTATTTACTTGCAGAACATACGAAGAAACAGTCATTTGGATATTTTCATCTGTAATCACTGATGTTTTTGCTCAACTCAGGAAATGTCTTTACGTTGTCATGCCTTTATTTCTCTGGCTGCATTACAGCAAGCTCTGTTACTTTGGTTTGCAAGCCTGTGGTAGACTCATAACCAGAAGATTAGAAATGAGAAAGGAGGCATCAAATTTATAGCAAGGAAAAAAATAGGAAACCTGTAAAATGTGACCCAGGGTTGTTTGGTCTGTCTTTTTATATTGTCGATGTATGCAGCCACTGTATAATGTTTGAGGCCCTTGTGGAAGCAGCAAGTTTCATCCTTTTAAAAATGATAATATTAAATTGAAAAACTAAAATAATTTTGTTTTAAGATAATTATTTTAAGGTGCGCCCAGGTGGCTCAGTTGGTTAAGCATAGGACTTCAGCTCAGATCATGATCTCACGATTTGTAGGTTTGAGCCTTTCATTGGGCTCTCTGCTGTAAACACAGAGCCTTCTTTTATTTGTTTGTTTGTTTTATGAGATAGAATCTTAAGCAAGCTCCATGCTCAGCACGGAACCCTGACATGGGGCTTGATCCCATGACCCAGGGATCATGATCTGAGCCAAAATCAAGAGTCAGATGCTCCACCTACTGAGCCACCCAGGTACCCATAGAACATGAGATTCTTAATTTTTTTTAAATCTTTATTTTTGAGACAGACAGAGTGCTAGTGGGGGAGGAACAGCGAGAGGGAGACCCAGAATCCAAAGCAGGCTCCAGGCTCTGAGCTATCAGCCCAGAGCCTGACGTGGGGCTCGAACTCATGAACCGTGAGACCATGACCTAAGTCAAAATTGAACGCTTAACCAACTGAGCCACCCAGGTGCCCTGAGACTCTTAAAAAATAATCATAAACAAGCAGAAGTAACAACTGAATATGAGTTCAAATTTATTTTCTGAATAAATAATAGATTGCACATATTTGGCCCTGGCTATGTGCTAGTACCTGGTATGTTTATTTTCTCTTAGTCTTTGCAGCATTCTGTAAGACTTCAGTATTTTTCTTCTCCTGTCCACCACCCCCTCAGTTTATGGGTGAGAAAACTTAAGTATAGACAGACTGTGGCAAATACCTAGTGTGTACATTTCCAGTCTCTACCTTGCAATGGCAGGCATCAGGCAAGAATTGTGCAGTTGGAAACCTAATTGTCATCCTTGACTAGTTGCTTGTTTGAAATTTATAACCTTTCTAACTTAGAATCTCATCCTCTTTCCTTTATTTCACATGAACTTGTTAAAGTCTGAGTTATGTATTTTCCTGTAAGGTAGATCTTGTCATTCAGAACTGTGCTGAATTTTAACACCTCTCCGTAAAGAAAAATGATTCTTTAACAAAACTGGTGGTTGGGGTTGGTTCTTACTCACCTTCTAAAGAAAACATTTATCTGTGATTTTTTTTTTTATCCCCCCACAGGCCCAGAAAATTGCTGAACATCGGAGAAAGTATGAGCGAAAACGTGAAGAGCGAGAAATCAAAGAAAGAATAGAAAGGGTTAAGAAGGCTCGGGAAGAACATGAGAGAGCCCAGAGGGTAAAGTTTCTGTAGCTAAACCATTAAAGGGAAATACAGCAAATTAGAGTTTTAGTATATCAGTCTAATTCCTGGCTCTACTTAATGTTGACTGCAGTTCTGTAGACTAATGATGAAACTTACAGAGTTTTTCCTTCCTTCGTTACCTAATTTGTAAGAGGTATTTTATGTCCTTAAATTCTAAAGTGCGCTTATATATCTAGTTTATATTCTTGTTGTGTCCTGCTGAAATTAGTGATTTTGGGGAGGGAAGGTAAGGTAATTCAAACTTGTCAGTATTTATTTATTTATTTGTGGATGCTTGCCCTGATTTGTTGAGTTTTATGAGTCCTGTTCTAATAGTGGATTCATAGCTATTTAAAATAGACTCTAGGTATTTTTTATTTTTAGTTACAAAGTCATAAAATTTAGATATAAGAAAAGTTATTCTTAATTCATCCACAATACTCCTACTGTTCTTGTTTCTTCTATTTTTTTCTATATATTAGCTTTTTGCATTTGATGCTCTCAGTTTCCATCTAGTTATTTCCAACGTTGTTGAATTAAAAGGATGTAAAGCTATGTTATAATTACATAACATGACGTCCTAATTTTTCATCACTTAATATTAAATATTAATAATTTAACAAAATTAATAAAACTAATTTGTAATTAATTGGATTTAAGGAAATCATATAACAATAAATGCTTTTAAAACATCAAGTTTCATTTTTAGGATTATAGTTTATAGTCAAAATGTAATTTTTACAATTACATATCCTTCATGACTTTTTAATTGGTTATGAGGGAAATTTGTATATATTTGTTGGAAATTATAAAAACAGATTGGAAACTCTCTGGTAATACTAAGTTACGTGGAGAGAGTATGGAAAAGACGAACCTGGGAAACAAAAGTCCGTGGCAGTTTTGACTGTCATTTAACCATGTGCTTTCATTTTGGAGTTTTAACAGTGTTAAGAATTTACACTTTGCGTGATCATGGACAGACATCAGTACTGTAAAAGGGCTTTCCAATTGTTATGTGGTTTTTTTTTTTCTACCCCAAGTAGAGATAACACACTAGACTACACTACCAAAAGTAATGCTCATTGACAACCTAGCTAGAAAATTTTGAAGAGGGGAATGATGGGGCATGTCCTTTAGTCCAATATTGCTTGAAACTTGTTATGCCTCTAACTAGCTGATTTTACAGTTTTTTTGCATGGTTTTGCAGACTCCTAACCACTATCACCACACACCCCCATTATATCATTTTTTTCTCTCTTTTGTTATTAAAGGAGGAAGAAGCCAGACGACAATCAGGAGCTCAGTATGGCTCTTTCCCAGGTATTTTCAAAGAAAATTTAAGACAGTATTGTAAATTAATTGGAGAATTTGGGGGCTCAAATAGGTCTATTTAGTACTATTAGTCCCTAGAATATCAAAAAAAAGTCTTTAGAATGTTAGCCTCTAGAAAGTTTCATTCTCATTTAAAATGTTATGTTACTGGAAATACAGTATGTTAATTATTTTTCTCACACTTGAGCAGTATCTTTTTTTAAAGTTAATATTTTTAATTTTAATTTTTTTTTACTTTACAAAATTTTTTTTTTTAATTTTTGTTTAATTTATTTTTTAAAATTTACATTCAAGTTAACATATAGTGCAACAATGATTTCAGGAATAGATTGCTTAATGCCCCTTACCCATTTAGTCCATTTCCCCCCTCCCACAACCCCTCCAGTTCTCCATATTTAAGAGTCTCCTATGGGGACACCTGGGTGGCTCAGTCGGCTAAGTGTCCGACTTGAGCTCCGGCCATGATCTCACGGTTCGTGGGTTCAAGTCCCGCGTCGGGCTCTGTGCTGACAGCTAGCTCAGAGCCTGGAGCCTGTCTTCCAATTCTGTATCTCCCTCTCTCTCTGACCCTCCCCTGCTCAGGCATAACTTTACTCATATGAGGGAAGTTATATGATATTTGTCTTTCTCTGACTAATTTCACTTAGCATAATACTCTCTAGTTCCATCCATGTAATTGCAAATGGCAAGATTTCATCTTTTTGATTGCCAAGTAATACTCCATTGTGTGTGTGTGTGTGTGTGTGTGTGTGTGTGTATATGTATACACACCACATTTTCTTTATCTATGCATCAACGGGCATTTGGCTCTTTCCATACTTTGGCTGTTGTTGATGGTGCGAGCAGTATATTTTTTTTAAGAGAGTGCCCATGCACGCCCATGTGGGGAGGGGCAGGAGAAGGAAAGAGAATCTTAAGTAGTCTCCACACCTAGCACAGAGCCCAAGATAGGGCTCAATCTCACAACTTGTGAGGGCATGAGCTGAGCCCCGAAATCAAGGGTCAGACGCCCACCCCAGAGCAGGATACATTTTTATAATTGCTAGCGTTTATTGAGGTATTAGCATTGTACTTCTTTAAGAGAGATTGAGTAAGAATTATGATGTATTCTAAATATTTCTAAATCGTCACAATTGGATTTTTTTCTGTTACACGTTGATATTCATGAGATACTAGGTAAAATCACTATGGAAATATGCATAAAAATATTTTGTGTCTAATATAAAAATAATATAAGCTCTTTTTTGTAAATGTTAAATGATTGGAAGTTACTAGAGCAGCAGAGTCTTCAATGATAGCAGAGGCCTAGCCTATATGAATGATACAAGTAGAAGAGCAGATAAAGAGGCACTGCAGGAACAGTTTTTGAATACTTACTGAATGAGACAGTGTGAAATTTAAAGACCAGGAAGAGGTTTTTTAAGTTTGTAATTCTGATGGGGAATCTGCTGCCTTCAGCTGTTTTAATAGTAATCAGTTCTCTGAAAGAAGGTTTACAGAGGTAGCTGCACACCCCCTAATATAGTTTCATGCCACTGGCTGCAACTTAAGTTACATGGTCACAGGCTAGAAAAGATAGCCTTTATTCTGAAAGGTCATGTACTACCCAAGTAAAAAGAGAGAACATCTATTGGGGATGACTTGCTGTTTGAAGAAAAAGCAAGAAAATGCAGTTCATAGCTTACATTCTGCTTAAAATATATATTATCCTTTTTTTTTTTTAATTTTAAAAAAATTTTTATTTCTGGGAGAGAGAGACACAGAATCTGAAACAGGCTCCAGGCTCTGGGCTAGCTGTCAGCACAGAGCCTGATGTGGGGTTCGAACCCACAAACTGTGAGATCATGACCTGAGCCAAAGTCGGACGCTTAACCAACTGAGCCACCCAGGCGCCCCAAGATATAAATAATCTTGTATCTAGTATCTTTGCTTTAGAAAATAACCACTAGTGTAAATTAGTACTAGAGATAATTTTTTTATTATGTGGATTTTATTGTCTAGATTTGATAAGCAGGCTGGTTAACTCTTTTACCTTGGGTCAGTTATTATTTTATGGGTAGAAACTACTTTTTCAGTCGGGCAGCAAGAGAAGCCAGTAGTTTTTTTCAGGCTCTCTTAGATCCTGTTACCTGTGATTATTAGCTGTTTATGGGCATGTTTTAAATTGTTGAGCCAGGAGGAAATGCCTTTGTTCTACATGTTTTTCTTCTTTACTCTGGCTTATGTGTAGTCACCCTTGATCTGTAAGCTACATTAACATAAAGTGTATTTCCCTTATAGATGTCTATATTGGTGTAATTGTGATTTCAGAATATCTCCAGTAGACATAAAAGGTTTATGGTAGTGAACAATTGAGAAGAAGATAATTGGGTTTATAATCTAAAAATATACCGGGAGAATGAAACCTTTTTTGCTGTAGTTCTCAGTATAAAGAATACCAGGAGTGCTTGTTAAAAATGCACATTTTCACTTTCACAGAATTTGGTTGTGTCTAGGGTGGAGATAGAAATCCACAGCTTTTTATAACGAGTATTTCATGTAGTTCTTTAAAGAATGACTGATCTAGAGGAATATAGTTTAAAAACAACTGAAGTCTTTACGAATTAGAACTTGAAGTTGAAACACATAGTATTAAAGAATGAGAAAATAAGATGACTGAGATGATTTTATTAAACTTCTTAGTTCTGTAATTCCAGGGACTGTTAGCTTTCTCTTTAAGGTAAGGTTAGTTAATTCCTTTAACAATTTTAATTACTAGAAAAAATAAATGCAAAAGGTAGTAAAGTTGATTTACAGGATGATTTTTTTTAGGAGTAAATTTGAAGGTAAAATTTTATCTTGTTTAGAATTGGAATGTTAAGACAACTTTGTGCTTGGTAGCCCCCTCGTTCTTTTTGCATGCGCTTGTACTGAATGTGTGTGATTTTCATTGGAAGGAGATAATGTGCTATTACCACTTGAGAATATGGCTTTTGTCTGTACAGTTACTTCATTTATTCTTGCAGGTGGCTTTCCTGGGGGAATGCCTGGTAATTTTCCTGGAGGCATGCCTGGAATGGCAGGGGGAATGCCTGGAATGGCAGGAATGCCTGGGCTCAATGAAATCCTTAGTGACCCAGAGGTTCTTGCAGCCATGCAGGTAAGGCTTGGAAGAACAAAGTTGGGCTGTGTATCACTAAGGCATTTCTTTCATCAATTCTAAGTAGAGACAAAGGTCACTCTGTTATCCATGTGTTAACTTGTCAGAATTCCCAAATAGCTCATTATACAGTTCTGTTCTTTTTCTTTTTTCAGAATGAGTAGCTTAAGTTATTAAAAATAAGTTTGTAATACAATACTATTAGTCTGTAATAGTTTATGTCCAGATTTATTTATTTATATTTTAGTTTTTATTTAAATTCTAATTGGTTAACATAATAGTATTGTATGTAATACTAGTTTCACGAGTAGAATTTAGTGGTTCAGTTATCCTTTTTTTTATATGTGGAAGTTTAATTTTTTAAATATTTTTATTTTTTTTTTGAGAAAGTGTGAACAGGGGAGGGAGGGGCAGAGAGAGAGATACAGAATCCGAAGCAGGCTCCAGACTCTGAACTGTCAGCACAGAGCCCAACGTGGGGCTCAAACTTGAACTGTGAGATCATGACTGGAGCCAAAATTGGACCCTTAATTGACTGAGCCACCCAGGCACCCCTAGTTTATTTTTAGAGAGAGAATGAGAGCATGAGCAGGGGAGGGACAGAAAGAGAGGAGAGCACACAGTCTGACACGGGGCTTGATCCCACAAACAGTGAGATTATGACCTGAGCTGAGATGAAGAATTGGACGCTTAACTGAGCCATCTAAGCATCCCTAATTCAGTTGTCCATTTTATCAAAATTGTGTATGCTTTTTTAAATTATCTAAAGTGGCATAATTGGTTTTTGACTTTGAAGTGCACATTAGTAATATTTATACTTGGGGGACTTATCCAAAAGTTCATTTAACTTGTCTAACAAAATCATCAGTTTAAATAGAGATAGGATTTAGTAAACCACAGAACTCTTTTTTAAATACTGAAAAAAACACATTGCCTTTCTTTGCAGGATCCAGAAGTTATGGTGGCCTTCCAGGATGTGGCCCAGAACCCAGCAAATATGTCAAAATATCAGAGCAACCCAAAGGTTATGAATCTCATCAGTAAATTGTCAGCCAAATTTGGAGGTCAAGCATAATGCCCTTCTGACAAATAAAGCCCTTGCTGAAGGAAAAGCAACTTTGATCACCATTGGATGTCGCAATAATACAAACCAGTGTACCTCTGACCTTCTCGTGGAGAAAGCTGGGGTGCTGTGAAGATAATCCCTACCCCTGTGCCCCACATGCAATGAGACATTTTACAATGGTTTGCCATTAGGGTTTTCATTCAGATGATGTTTTCCTACTTGGAATTACAAACTTTAAACACTTTTTAAACCTTAAAAATATTTAAAAACATATTAAAAGGGTGTGTTAATCCCTACATTTTTCTTTACTAATGATTTGTTTTTTTCCATTGGATTAGTTGGGCAAGGAAGATACTTCAGTATGGAAGATTTTATTGCTCAGTTTGAGTGAAATAAAGGCTTATTAGGGAGAGGCAAATCTAACATTTAAATAGATGAAGTTTGAGTTGGGTATATGGTTACTGAGGTATTTTGACTTGTCTTTATAAATGCTTTATTTTTTAAACATGATTTATTTCGATAAAACCATTGGGACCACCAGTGTTGCAGTAGGACCTGGGTAGGGGCTGGAAGTTCTTGGCAGGGCAGCAGCAACCTTTCTCCTTTAACAAGGCACACATGCTTGTGCAGATGCATTTAAATCTTACACTGTGGTGAAGGGATGATTGTTATAATGCTGCAGTAGAGTTGGATTACTTAGCTGTGTTCTTGTGTGATACAGAAAATAAATGTTTCACATTATTTCCACACAGGGGAAATAAGGGAATACTTTTCTTCTTATATTTGTGTGTTTAGAATGGTCAGAAAATGGCCCATCTCTTTGTGTGCTTTCTACTTGTTTTTGCCTCCCCATCCCCTTATTCTTTTTAGGCTAAAGATAGTCTTTTTTCACTGGCACCATCACTGCTATCCTCATTCACAGCGTAATTGTGCAAGCGTATGTAATGCTGGGTTTAATTTAATATGTAATACATATAATTATAGAAGGTAATACCCATAACAGCTATAGTTTCTTACTTGGCCAAGAGATTTCATATTTAAGTATTAGGTTTCCACTTCAGTGAAAGCTTATATCAAAAGGAGGGATTCCCTTTGGTGTTTAGTCCTCTACTTAGGAAATACCTGTTGCAATTGCAGTTTATCTTATGTTATTCATCTTCATGTTTTGGAAAGCATGAGGTTTGAATTCATTGATACATGTAGGGATAACTAAACTTTTTGGTCCAACATGAATTATAAAATTACTGAGATCCATGGGTCTTCATTGTGGAGTTGATGGTATTTTGAGTCACTGTACTGCTCTTAAATACTGCACCATATCCCCACCTCTCCTTTTTCTCCCTCCCTCTCTTCAAGGATAAAGAAATGATAGATTTTCTGTTGTACATTCAACTCTTAACGTTAAGACTAAGTCCAGGCACTATACCAGGAACTGTTAGGTTTCTGCCTGTCTTTCAATTTAAAGTGCTGGTGTTTAAAAACAGTTTCAAGGGATGAGACCCTCTGTCCTTTCTTATTTTAAGAATCAGTGGTGGGAGCAGTGAAGAAAATTTCATGGAATACATTTCTGAAATAGCACATTTCTGGAGTCAAGTTGATTCAGGTTCTCATCCTTTGCTGTACACAAGCAGATAGAAATGCATCTGTTATATAAGCGAGAAAAGGCTGTATGCTAACTGAGCATGCTTTTTAAACCCTTTAAAATACTCAGCATATAAACTTGCGTTTGAGCTTGCCAGTGTTTTTTTGTTGTTAATGTGTGTTCTCAAAATTTCTAATGTGTGCTGTTAATAACTCAAGAAGACCAGTTCCTTTTGGGTTCCTTAACTACATTTTAATGTTGCAAATATTACCGTAAATGGGTAAAAGTAAAATTGGTCTTCAGAAAATGTGTCCTGTGCTTTTAAGTTCACAAATACAAAGTACATTCATTTTCATAGAAACTCAGTATCATTTCTAAACCAAAAGTGTTTCTTGTGCTAACAGTGCTATAAGAAGGAAAAGTAAAGGAGGTTTTTTTTCTGCTTAAAAATATAGTTATTGGATTTCCAGCTACATTAAAAATAAACTATGGTTTCAAACTGGATATTGACCCCCCACTTTTTTTTCCCCCAATACATGTTCTGTTTTTTGTTTTTATGTCTTTAGCACTCACCTTATTTGCTGGACACAGTAGGCTTTAGTTTATAAAGCACTGTTAACAATGACTTAGTAAGAATACATTAGATGTTAAACAGAGCTTTACTTTTCTTTCAGGTAGCAGTTCAGAGGTACACTGTTCTGCCGTACTCAGAAGGCAGCTTCCCTTTATGAGTCCAAAAGTTTTTGTTCTGATGATCATCTTCTAGCCTGAGGAGACCAGAGAGGGTGCCAGGAAAGCACAGACGGAGATGCTGAGGCTGATCCGCAGAATTTAAAACTTTAATGAGTCAATATTTAATGAGTCAGTATTTAATGGCTCATATCCCATTGGTCAACTTTTTTTTTTTTTTTTTTTGAGACCATGTTTAGCTACAAGGAAAGCTAGAAAATAGTCCAGTGCTTTGTGGTCATGTACCCTATGAAGACTTACTCCTCCAGAGAGAGTTACCTGGGAGAACGATTAGCAGGCTGCCACTGTAGGATATGCTGGCCTAATGGATTAAGGGAGAAACAGTTTATATTCTGGAGATTTGTGAATACCTAACATTAATGCACCCAAGTAAGTACTTCCATCAGATAAGTAGTGCTTACTCTGTACCAAGTGTTCTGTAATCAGTTTGAAAGCATTGACCCCATTCTGATAACCATACCTTAAGTGCTCTTATTCCCATTTTATACAGCTGAGGAAACTGAAGCACTTAAACAGCCCAAGTTGGAACGCCTGGGTGGCTTAGTTAAGTGTCCGGCTCTTGGTTTTGGCTCAGATCATGATTTCACAACTCAAGTTTCACCTTGCTTTGGGCTCCATGCTGGCAGTGCAGAGCCTGCTTGGGATTCTCCTCCCTCTCTCTACCCCTTCCCTGCTCATACTCTCAAAAATAAACATTTAAAAAACTATAATGAAAGGGAAATTGCCAAAGTTAACACCCCTGTTGATTTGTAAAGCTGGTATTCTCAAGAGGCTTGTCCTTCAAATATCTTCCTCCTTCCCCTGTCCCCAGGGTTTTCCTCTTAAATTCGATGCCCTGCTGCCCTCCATGGAAGGTTGCTTTTTGCAGTATTGTTCATTACTTCAAAAAATGGGAAAGAAATTTGAAGAGGAATGTTTAAGGAGTCTCATACATCATTGGGTGGACTGATGTGTGCGCACAACAGATTTCTCCAAATAGTAAAGGACGTAGCAGTGCTTAAGTGCTCAGAACACTTGTGACAGGCCCAAGAATGGGGACAAGAAAAACTAGTTTTAAAAATTATGGTGTAGTAATTTTAAAGTTTGGTATTTATAACCAATATAGTATGCTTATTTGCATTGTTTGTGGAGGAAAATACCCTGAGGTAAATAGGCAACAAATACTAAAATAGCCATTAGTCTTTTGAAAGAGTAAACAGTCAATTGGTGGAAGTTGAAAATCTCTTGGCAATTAAGTGAGATCTTTTTGTGTGTAGTGCTGGTGGAAGTGTGAATTAACCATTTTCTATGAAGTTGTTTATGAGAATTTTGACATTCTCTTTAGGTGAAATCTTAATGTTACACTTCCACTCTTAAGTATTAAAGCCAGAGTAGCAAGGAGGTAAATAGTACTAGTGTAAAATACATGTATGTAGTTCTGAAAATCTAGTTATCTGGTATATAGTTAAAATGGCTTTAAGTACTCCCCCAGATCACCAGGACATTGTCAGGTTGTAGTATAAGTAACCGGACCATAAATCTGCCAGTGTAGAAACACCATATATGACCTAATTTCTGAGTAGGTTTCTTTTATTCGTTTTGTAGTGGATGGCATGGGTGTAAAAACACATTATTTATATACTGTTTGTATAATGGGGGACTTGATAGTTCTGTAATTCAGGAAGCCCTCTAAGGAAAATAATATGTAATTATGAGTACCAAATTAGATGTAGAAGTGAATGGTTAGAATAAGTTGCAAACCTCAAAAATCACAATCATGGAGATTTAATATGTGGTATGCCTTTGCAATTGCTACTTTTTTTTTGCTGTGTACTCATGACAGCGATTTTGTAGTGTTTTCAGTAGAATAGATAATGCTATCTTGGTCAAAATATTTTTGTTCACTGGGGATGCAAAAGAATACACAGATGGATATGCTATCTGCTCTGGGTTGGTGCCTTACAGGTGAGAAATCTGATGAATTCTGTTGTGCTTGATTACCAACATAAAGGAGAAGTATTCATAAAATGTGAATATGTATGCTACATGGTCCAGTATACTCTTGACAGGAGAGAGCTTCCAGTTTGAGAAGTCCATGAAAATGTCTGGGTGGCTTAGTCGGTTAAACTTCCGGCTTCGGCTCAGGTTATGATCTCACCATTGATGAGTTCGAGCCTGGCGTGGGGCTCTGTGCTGACAGCTCAGAGCCTGGATGGAGCCTGCTTGGGATTCCGTGTCTCCTCTCTGCCCCTTCTTACCCCTGCCCCCACTTGGTCCTCTATTTCTCTCAAAAATAAACATGAGAAAACTCATCGTTGGTATTAAAAGGGTAAACCTGCGGTACTGAAACTGACAGACACATGGCAATGACTTCCCAGTAGAGTTGTTGGAGTCCTGACGCGTGTCTCACAGTATAACCCAAGTTAGAGGTTGAAAGTGGCTTCTGTGGTTCTATGTAGTTTGAGTCTTCTCTTGACAACATGTAGGTGTTTCTTGAGTATTTTATGAAATACATTTACATAAATTAGCTTTTGTAATCCTTGCTACAGTGGAGTTGTATTAACTAACACTGTTACTTAAAGGAGAAAACCGAAAGGGTGAAATGACTTTACTAGTTGCTAACGAGGATGATGCCACCTGCACCTGATCACTTTGCTCTCCAGCTCCTTTTTGTTTTCCCACCACACCCCAGGACCAATCAACATTTCCTTTTGAAGAAAATGTGACTTTAAAAATACTATCGAGAGAAAATACGAGTTAACTGGCAGATAAATGGGAAGATTTGAGTCCCCATCTTGCCTGTTACTGGCCTGTCTTAACGATAGGAAAGTGGCCATCTAGGCCTTCCCAAGTTCCCACGTTGAAGAACAACGACAGGTCGTTGGACAACAGGTCCCAGGAACGTGAAGGTACTTGGACGAGACCCAAGGGGTGAGTATGGGCTTTAGGACTGTCCTGCTACTCCGCGTGATTGGGCCAGCGCTTCTCTGCCCCGCCCATGCAGGCGCTGAGGGCCAATCAGAGCCAAGGGGCGTCCCCAGGCCCGCCTCCCGCCCCAATGGCTTCCGGCGGGAAGACAGGGTGCTCCCTAAGACCCGGAAGGGGTTGTTCCAGAGGAGGCGGGCCTAAGAAGGTGGAGCCTGTGACGCTCGCGCTCCGGGCTCTGGCGTTTCTTTCCTCTCGTCTAGCTGCGCCGCCTGAGGGAGAAGTGTTGCTAGGTGTGCGGGGAGCCGCAGCAATGGCTTCAGTGCTGTCCTACGAAAGCCTTGTCCATGCTGTGGCCGGAGCAGTGGTGAGGCGGGGTCTTCACACCCGGGCCACTGCGGGGTGTGGGGCTTCTCTGGGGCCAATCCCGGGACATGGCTGGGGGATGGGGATGAGAGGGAGAAGGGTGGGTTGGTATCTGCAGTTGTGACTGTGGGACAGAGAGCAATGAGGCATAGGCGAGAAGATGCTCGAACAGTTTGGGGTGAGGGCCAGCACACCCTCCGCCCCTGGCTGCCGCTTTGGTCTCAGAAAATACCTGGGATATAGACAGCGATTGTTCCACATAGCCACAGGGAGCTTGGAAGAAAATAACTGCTGTTTTCTTTGCCTTCTGAAATTTAAAGGCCAACCGTCCCCCTTAAAGGCCACTGCACACACAAACTTTGTAAGATTTCTTGTGTTGGAGGAAAACGTAGGTGTGAGGCTGTTTCTTAGTCACATGCTTACCTGTATTCTATTTTCATACTCTTGTGGCAGAGAAGTCGAATATCTTTGGCCAATATCGGCAAAAGATAACTTTTTTTTTTTTTTTTTAATCAAGAGATCAGGGTTGCTGTCCAAGTGTGGTTTATTATGAGTATGTGCTTGGTTCCTGGGTTTGTGGATGTCTCAGTTCTATTTGACACCACTCCCTTTTCCTTGAAACTTTCCACTCTTGGCTTAGGTTAACTTCCTCAGCTGGTTGTCCTCCTTTCCCACTGGCTGCCCTTTCTCATATCCGTTTTTAGCTGTCAGCATGCACCTTTAGCACTTGGAATCACTGGGACTCCAGAGAAATGTTAGCATCCTCTCCTTTCGCCTCTGCCACACTTTGCTGAGAGCTCTCGTTCTGTGCACACTAATGAGGATTGAACCCCAGCTCCATCTTTTGTTAGATAGGTGACTTGTAAACTTCACTCTTCCTAATCTATAAAGTACGGGTATCGACACCTACCTCATAGACTTGTTTTTTGAGTTAGCTGACACAGTACTTCATGGAAGCGCCTGTTTTGTTTAATTAAACCAGAAGAGCCTTCCAGCCAGTGCAAAGGTGCTGAAATGGAAGCATGTGTGACATGCCCTAGGGTGGTCAGGGAAGCCTGTGTGTCTAGGGTGGAGGGAACAGAGGCATAGGCTTCAGGGAACCAAATTGCCTGAGACTTTTAACTCTGAGTGGGAAAGAGAGCTAACTGGTTATTGGAGGGTTTAAGCATCCAGCAATTTGCTGGTTTACATTTTAAACATCATCACCCTGGGCGCTCTGTTGAGAGTAGACTGTTAAGGGAGTAAAGGTAGGTGCAGGGAAATTGTCAGGGGGCTGTGACATCATTCCAGGCAAGAGATGATGGTAGCTCGGACCAGGATAGCAGCAGTGGAGGTAGTTAGCACTGATCATTAACCTGGAATATATTTATAAGATAGAGCCACCAGGGTTTGCTGGTGGATTGGATATGATGTGTAACAGAATGTGAGTTGGTTGGCCCCCAGAAGCTTTTGGCTTGAGCAACTGGAAGCATTTACATTTCCTGAGATGGTGAAGACTATACCCAAACAGGTTCTGAGACAAAGATTGGTTTTGGTTTTGGACTAGTTTTGTTTGAAATGCGCAAGAATAGTCACGAGACTAGATAAGTGCCTACTGAGAAAATGCTTAAAGACTGTGAGCATTTTCTTTTTTAATTTTTTTTTTTTTTATTTATTTCTAGGAGAGAGAGAGACAGCGTGAGCAGGGGAGGGTCAGAGAGAGAGGGAGTCACAGAAAAAAAAAAAAAAAAGACTGTGAGCATGCTAGCGTTAAGAGATTTAGGAAGTTAGATAGCACCAGCAAAGGAGATTAAGGAAGGGCCTGTCGGGTAGGAGGAAAACTCAGAGAATGTGATGCTCTGAAAGTCACATGAAGAGAAAGGTATAGATCAACTGGGTCATATAAAATGAGGAGTGAGAATTAACCACTGAACTTATTAACACGTTTATCAGTATGATAAATCCAGTGGTTAATTGACAAGACACATTTTGGTAGGTGGTGGAGTGAATCTTTGGAGTGCATCTCAGGAAAAATGGGAAGATGTGGAATGTTTGTTTTCCTTTCTTTCAAAGAATGCCATTCATTCAGCACTTTCACTGAGTTTCTTTCTTTCTTTCTTTCTTTCTTTCTTTCTTTCTTTCTTTCTTTCTTTCTTTCTTTCTTTCTCTCTCTCTCTCTCTCTCTCTCTCTCTTTTTCTTTCTTTCTTTCTTTGACAGAGTGTGGGTAGGGGAGGAGCAGAGAGAGAGGGAGACACAGAATCTCAGGTAGTCTCCAGGCTTTGAGCTGTCAGCACAGAGCCCGATGCAGGGCTCGAACTCCCGAACCATCCGAACCATGAGATCATGACCTGAGCTGAAGTTGCATGCTCAACTCACCCGGGTGCCCCTCACTGAGTGCTTTCTATGTGTCATGTACTCTTCTAGGTGCTAGAAACATAGTGGAGAGCAATGTCTTTTTCTTCATGAAGATTGCATTCCAATGGCGAAGTCAGACAATAATTGAGTAAACAAAAAATAAATAAAATAATTTTAGATAGTGTTAAGTGCTATAAAAGAAATTAAGGGTTGGCAAGCTTTCTCTATAAGAAGGCGGATGGTAAGTATTTTAGATTTTGGGTACAGTGTACTCAACACCGCCATGATAGTGGAAAGCAGCCATTGACAATACGTAAATGAATGAGTAGTGCTGAGTTCCAGTAAAATCCTGTTTACAGAACCAGGTGTGATTGGATTTGGCTGTAGAGCCATAGTTCTCTGAGTCTTACTATAGAATGTGACTTCATGTAGTGGTGATATATCTCCATGTAACCTACCAAGACATTTCTTTTTTTTTTTTTTTTTTTATCTCCTTGTTGCCTATTTTTCTCTTGTTAAAGTTCTTCTTGAAATTATGCACCCTAAGTTTGCTAGGGTTTTTCTTTTCTCTTGCTTTCCCTTAGGGTGGTAATGTTCCTAGCACATATCTGGGAAGTTGCATTGTTCTTTTGTTATTTTTTTGAACTATCATGCTGAAGAGTGTTCTCAAACTTTTATTTATTTTTTTGTAAATCCATATGTTAAGATTAAACATATAGTGCAGGCCCTACTTTCTTCTGGTTGCTACCAAAGGAAAAAAATGTCACCACAGAAATGTCGCTACAGTTGATAAGAGAAATGGCATTGCCCTTTAGTGGTATAGTATTGTGGTGGCTCATGTTTCATTAAATGTCCTCATAATAGTATTCAGCCAAACCTTTTAGATGATCAAGGAGAATCTGCTTAGCATAGTGGTAAGAGCACTTGACTGTTGGTGTGCCTAACTTGAGCCAGGCTGCCTGGGTTGGAATCCTGGCTCTGCCTCTCACAGCTCTGTGACTTCCCTAAAACTCCAAGCAAGCTGCCTGGAGTAGTTATTCTTCTCCCCAAAGGACTGTTGGTTCATTGCATAAGATTTTGATTTACAGCCTTTTTGAGTTGATATGTTTCATGTTTTATTCACTTCCATGTTCTACATTCTCACATCAAGTGTGATGTTCTGCATATACACATACATTTTAAAAATTAAAATAAATTAGTGATTTTTGAGTGTTTTGTGGAACACTTTGGGGTAATTGCAGGTAATTTGGAGTATTTGAAAATTAGAATTGTTGGGGTGCCTGGGGGTTCGTTGGTAGAGCATCCGACTCTTGATCTCAGGTCTGGATCTCAGGGTCGTGGGTTTGAGTCCCATACTGGGAGTGGAGCCTACTTTTTTTTTTTTTTTTTTTAATATTTTTTATTTATTTCTAGGAGAGAGAGAGAGACAGCGTGAGCAGGGGAGGGTCAGAGAGAGAGGGAGACACAGACTCTGAAACAGGCTCCAGGCTCTGAGCTGGCAGTCAGCACAGAGCTTGACGCGGGGCTCGAACCCACGAACCGCGAGATCATGACCTAAGCGAAAGTCGGACACTTAACCGACTAAGCCACCCAGCCGCCCCGGAGTGGAGCCTACTGAAAAAAAATAAAATAAAATTAGAATTGTACTATTTCAGGAGGACGCTATAGCTCTGATTGATGACTATTATATGATACAATTAGTGGTCTCATTCATAAACATTTCTAAAAATTGTGAGTATAATTAGACTCATAATTTTATGTTTGGTTCCTAGATTAGCTTTGAAAAATAGATTTTATTTGAAGAAATGTGGATTTGTAATTAAGAGAAATTTTATTAACCTACAGTTTGAAGAGGGAAATTGCTTAGAATTGCCCAAGTGAGGTTTAGACACTGAAGCAGACTTCAGAATTGTAATGCTAGTAATTAATCAGGGCACTTCTTTTTTTTCCTGTAGTTAATTTTAATTTTAATTTTTCAATTGCATAATTTACGTTAAAATTTTTTTTAACGTTTATTCATTTTTTTGTGAGACAGAGACTGAGCAAGGGAGGGGCAGAGAGAGACACATACACACAGAATCCAAAGCAGGCTCCATGCTCCAAGCTGCCAGCACAGAGCCCTAGGCGGCACGAATCAGGAGATCACGATCTGAGCTGACGTGGGCTGCATAACCAGCTGAGCCACCAAGGCCCCTGTATAATTTATATTTTAAAAGAATCACATTTTATTGAGTAAATGCTGACTATTAAAAAATTCAGATCATACAGAAATATAAAAGATCCCTCCTCCTTTCTCCTTCCACTTTACCTTTTATTGCTTTGTAACTCAGAGCCCATTCACACTTATCTTTAGAACTGTGTAAGAAGGCATATTCGAAACATTTTTCTCTGGTTGGTATCAGAAGATAAAATTAGTTGACTGTGCAGCTCAACACTTAATATTACACTTTATGTTTTACCACATGGACTCAATTCCTACCTTTTAGAAGTAGAAACCGAGTAGAGGAAATTTTTGATTCACTGTACAAGGCCTTCTAAATATAAAGGTCAGTGAAAGAGTTCCTGTCCTCAAGAAGCTCTTCTTAAGTGTATAGTAGAGGTACTACATGGCCCCTGGTAGTACCAGGGGAGAAGTGGTGGGCTGCATCTGTGAAGGTGATGGGAAGTCCCCAAGCTTGGGGTATTTAGATGCAGTCTTGAAGGAAGAGTGGGAGTTTGCTAGGCAAAATGAAATAGGAGGGTGGTAAGAGACTTTTAGAACAAAAAAAAAAAAAACATGTTCAAAGGTCCTCATGTATAAATCAGCATTCGGGGAAGTTCAAGTTCTGTTTCTTCAAGTTTTCCTCATTCTGTTTTCTCTGTGTTTATATACAAATAAGCATTTACAAATAGATTTTTTGTTGTTGTTTATATAACTGATATTATAGAGTTTCATATCCTGGGCTTTGGGGTATGTTTGTTTCAGGATATAAAGCATTTCCCCATATGTATCAGGGGTCTATGGTTGCACACTGGAGAAACAGACTTTGAGTGTTTTAACAAAAAGGAAGTTTATTGGCAGGCTTTTTAGGAGCTCCCAAGATTGGCGGGGAAGGCTGAAGACTTGAAGTAGGAAAGAACCAATATGCTCCAAAAAGATTTCTAAACCAGTCCCTGGAGAGTGTGGGACGACCACTGGGATCAGTGGATTATGTCCCTGTACAACATTCTCAAGATTCAAAGTCATGGGAAAATCCCAGTTAGTCTTGCTCAAGCCCATGTGCCTAGTCCTTGACTGTAACAGGTGGGGAAAGGAAGGGTCCAGCAAAAGGAACCTTCAGGGGCTACTCAGCAGGTGTGGTTGAGGGTGGGCATCTGAATTTACCACCCTACCAAGATTGTACACAGTAGGAAGAGGTAAAGAAAATCAGGCTGCCCTTAGGAAAAGGAAATGATGCTGTGTGGCCCAAAACATCAGATATCCATCATATCATGTCATTTGAAAAGACTTCAAAAAGCATTGTTTTGCTTAATATGGAATATTCTGTCATGTAAGTGTTCCACAATTTATTTATGGATATTTACCTCATATCTAATTTTTCACTGTGGTAAACGTTTGTACAATGTAAATGGTTTTTGTTTTTTTGTTTTATTTTTAAATTTACATCCAAGTTAGTTAGCATATAGTGCAGAAATGATTTCAGGATTAAATTCCTTAATGTCCCTTAGGCATTTAGCCCATCCCCCCTCCAGCAACCCTCTGTTTATTCTCTATATTTTAGAGTCTTTTATGTTTTGTCCCCCTCCCTGTTTTTATATTATTTTTGCTTCTCTTCCCTTAGGTTCATCTGTTTTGTATAAAAATTCCCCGTATGAGTGAAGTCATATGATATTTGTCTTTCAGACTAATTTTATTTAGCATAATATCCTCTAGTTCCATCCTCTAGTTCCATAGTTGCAGACAGCAAGATTTCATTCTTTTTGATTGATGAGTAATACTCCATTGTATATATACACCACGTCTTCTTTATCCATTCATCTGTTGAGGGACATTCGGGCTCTTTCCATACTTTGGCTGTGTACAGTGTAAATGTTAATGTGGCCTCCCACAACCCTGTTATGAAGAATCTGTAGGTGTGCTTAGTTAAATGACTTCCCTAATGTCACTTGTTAATTTATAGATGAGAAACAAAAGCCTGGGTTTCTGGATTCAGTTTAGTTAACTCACATTCTAACTTGCAAAATGTTAGTAAGCTCACAGGGTTTTGTGAATATTAATAAAATAACGTAACTAAAACAGCTCTGACACATACTAGGGCCCAATAAATGGAAGCTGTTAGTCATTTTGTGCACAACTATGTTTTTTTTTTTTAGGTTTATTTATTTTGAGAGAGATTACATAGATACATGCACACAAGCAGCTGAGGGGTAGAGAGAACCCCAAGCAAGCTCCATGCTGTTAGCACAGAGCCTGACACAGGGCTCCATCCACGAGCCGTGAGATCATGACCTGAGCCGAACTCAGTCGCTTAACCGACTGAGCCAGCCAGGCTCTGCTAGAATTCCCTAACTTCTTAAACCCCTCTCACATTTATTAACAACCCCAGAGAGGCATTGTAACAAGTGGTTAAAAGTGTGGACTGCAGGGATGCCTGGGTGGCTCAGTCGGTTGAGCGTCTGACTGGCTCAGATCATGATCTTGTTCACAGGTTTGAGCCCTGCTTCAGATTCTGTGTCTCCCTCTTTATCTGCCCCTCCCCTGCTCATGTTCACTCTCAAAATAAATGTTAAAGAAAAAAAAAATTTTTTTAAGTATGGACTCTGAAACCAGACTGCCTGAGTTCAGACTCCAGGTCTGCCACATACCATCTGTGTGACTTTGGGCATGTCTCTCAATCTCTTTTTGCCTCAGTTTTCTCATCTATAGAAAGGGGAAAATAATAATACCCACCTCGTAGGGTTGTTTCTGAGGCTTTTGAACAAGTATCTTTATTCTGTTACAGAGACAGGAAAATGGAAAGAAGAATGTTAAATGACTTGGCTAGGGTTACCAATGAATTGGTCGTTTAGACAGAAGGCCAAAATCCAGGCCTTTTCTCTCTGCTATGCCTGGCTGCGTTCTCTTCCACACTTCTTGTCTCATTGCTTTATATTTTTTTAATGTTTTATTTATTTCTGAGAGAGACAGCGTGAGCAGGGGAGGGTCAGAGAGAGAGGGAGAGACAGAATCTGAAGCAGGCTCCAGGCTCTAAGCTAGCTGTCAGCACAGCTTGACACAGCACAGCTTGAACCCATGAACCGTGAGATCATGGCCTGAGCCGAAGTTGGACGCTTAACCAACTGAGCCACCCAGGCACCTCATTTCTTGTCTCATTCCTTTGTGTATTTCAAAACTAGGTTAGATTATCAGAAAACAAGTGACACTGAATATTAAGTATACACATATATAACCAAACTAGAGGAAATAGGACACTGATTGTTTACTGGGAGTACTTTTTTTAATGTTTTATTTTAGTTTGGGGAGAGGGAGTATGAGCAGGGGAGAGACAGAAAGAAAAGGGGACAGAGGATCCAAAGCAGGCTCTGTGCTCACAGCAGAGAGCCCAGTGTGTGGCTCAAATCCACAAACCGTGAGATCATGACCTGAGCTAAAATTGGATGCTTAACACAATGAGCTACCCAGGCACCCCTTATTGGGAGTACTTTAAACCACAGTTCTAACAATTTGTATGTTCAGTTCTCTTTGAAAGGGTTTAATTTTCCACAGATGATTCATTCAGACCCAGACTTTAATTCTAGTTGCTCAGATTCCCATAGAATTAACTTAGGTTGGTATGTCTCTGAGGGTATTAGTTACTTTGGTTTAAAAACCTCAAAAGGAGATTATTAGAGAAAGTCATTATTATATTATCTTTATTTCGTAGCTTGCTGTTTTATTTCATTTAAGCTTCTGCTAAATGATGATCAAATAATTATATATAGTGTTTAGTCTTTAAGACTTCATTGCCTCACTACCCACCATCCCAAATATATCTTGATTTCTTAGTAAACTTTTTTTAAGACTTATTTTATTTTATTTTTTTAAAATTTTTTTTTAATTTATTTCTAGGAGAGAGAGAGAGACAGCGTGAGCAGGGAGGGTCAGAGAGAGAGGGAGTCACAGACTGAAACAGGCTCCAGGCTCTGAGCTGGCAGTCAGCACAGAGCCTGACGCGGGGCTCGAACCCACGAACCGCGAGATCATGACCTAAGCGAAAGTCGGATGCTTAACTGACTAAGCCATCCAGGCGCCCCTTTAAGACTTAATTTTAGAGCAGTTTTAGGTTCATAGCAAAATTGAGAAGACATAGAGATTTCCCATATACCCCCAGCCCTCACACATGCATGTCCTCCCTGTTATTAACATCCCGGAATAGAGTGATACATTTGTTACAATTGATAAACCTACTTTGACACATCATTGTCACCGAAAGACCATAGTGTATATTAGTGTATGTTCACTCTTGATGTACATTCTGTGGGTTTGACAAATGTCTAATGACATAAAACCAACATGATGGTATCATATATAGAACTTTCACTGCCCTAAAAATCTTATGTGCTCTGCCTGTTCATCCCTCCTGAACCCTCCCTGAATAAATTTTTCAGCCAACAGGGTCATTTCATTTCAGTTCTCCTAATCTTAAAGGTTCTTATGCCAACTTTATTGAAATTATTTTTCTAACTTTGCTTCTTTATGCTTGAATCAGAAAAAAGTTAAGTAAAGGAAATTGTATTGTCCTACAATTACAGTTACTACATTGTTGTACAATTATTGTTACTACAATTACAAATACAGTAGTTCATAACTTAATTTTTTAAAATAAATGTGGTATAAATGCTGAAAAAAGATTTTGGAGTAAAAATTATCTGTGTCATCTTGGGTCATTTATGTTTTCTTCTGGACCTGAGTTTTCTGAGCTATAAAATGGGGTCAATAGTACTTCACTTACTGAGGTTTCCTGAGAAGTAAATGTGATAACACTTGTAGAGCACCTAGTGCAGTGTCTGGAAAAGTGTAGTAAGGCCATAATTTATTTATTTTTCAGATATATTCTAGCAAACATAAAGATAGTATTTGTACCCAGTTTCAGAAATTAAATAGGAATGAAATTTGTTCTCTCTTCATATGGCCAACTGTGTCCTTTCACTTGTAGCAGGTGATCTCATCTTTTATTCTCTAGATAAAATAGAGGCTACTTAAGATGAGCTTTCTCACTTTCCATTTTTTTCTAATTAAAGAATCAATGGCATTGTACCCATATGTATTATATTCTGCTGGCCTCAGGAAAAACCGATGCATCCAGTCTCTGCTACCTTTGATCTTGACCCTCTCCACCTTACCCTATCCCCAGTTATCTTTTGAGACTTTGCTCCATTAATTTACAGCTCTTTACAATGGCTTTAACCTCTGTCCAAAGGTTAGCCCTCAAACATGGTTAACCCTGTCCTGTCATACCAGTCTAGTCTGGAGACTGTCTGTCCTTCCTTCCTTCCTTCCTTCCTTCCTTCCTTCCTTCCTTCCTTCCCTTTCTCTCTCTCTCTCTCTCTCTCTCTTTCTCTCTCCTTTCTCTCTTTCTCTCTCTCTCTCCTTTATAAACAAAGTTTTTAAGTTTTATTTATTTTACCATTTTTAAGAAATTGTTAATGTTTATTTCTGAGAGAGAAAGAAAAAGAGACAGAGTGAGAACAGGCGAGGTGCAGAGAGAGAGGAGAGAGAGGGAGACACAGAATTTGGAGCAGGCTCTAGGCTGTCAGCTCTGTGCTGACAGGGCTTGAACTATGAACCCGCAATATCATGACCTGAGCCGAAGTCAGACACTCTAGTGATTGAGCCACCCAGGTGCCCCTAGTTTATTTATTTTTTGAGAGAGAGAGAGAGAGAGAGAACAGGAGAGGTGCAGAGAGAGAGAAAGACAGAGAATCTCAAGCAGGCTCCATGCTGTCAGCACAGAGCCTGATGTGGGTCTCAATCTTACGAATTGTGAGGTCATGACCTGAGCTGAAATCAAGAGTTAGATGCTTAACTGACTGAGCCACCTAGGTGCCCCCTTCTTTTTTTTTTTTTTTAAGTTTATTTTTTTTTATTTTGATAGAGAGAATATGTGCACAAGCGTGTGAGCAGGGGAGAGGCAGAATCCTCTGCAGAACCCTGTGCAGAATCCTCTGCATGGGTTCATCCCAAGCTGGCTCTGCACTGTCAGTATGGAGACTCACGAATCATGAGGTTGACCTGAGCTAAATTCAAGAGTAGAAGGTTTAACCAACTGAGCCACCCAGGCTCCCAGAGACTGCCTTTTTCTTAGCTGCTGCTGGTTCTCCTAAGTTTACTTAAAGGATATTCTGTACTTACTGCCTCTCCTCCTTATCCAGTCTAACCACTGAAACTACTTTTCCAGAGGCCATCACTGACTTCCTAATGGCTTAGTCCACTGACTTTTTTCATTCTTAGTTGATTGGACTTTTAAGAATTATTTTACACTGTACACTCTCCTACTTTCTGGAGGCGTCATCTGAAAGAGTAGTTAATCTTTCTTTTTTTTAGTAAAATTACAGTTCTTTTGGAAGGGACTTCAGTAACCATTACTAATTTTAGGGTCCTGATTAATATTGAGTCCTACTGCTAAAAGGTAGCTATAGAAAGGATATAAGAATCAACATTTGTTGAGTGCCCATTGTGTACCTGGAATGATGCTAAGTGCTTTTTATAAATTATTTCTCACTTCTCACAGCAATGCTTGATTGTTAGGTATTGGCCCTAAAATTACAGATGAGGAAATTGAAGCATGATGATTTGAAGTTACTTATATAGCATGTACTATAACTGGGACCTGAACATAGGTTTGTTTTATTCCAAAGCTCATGCTTTTTTCTATAAGACACTTAGGTGCATTGATTATCTGTTGGGCCTTTTGTTTAACTTGCATATCTCTCTATGTATAGGTATGAGAGTTAGCTTGATTGCTTTATCAAGAGAAGGACTTACATTAACTCTGATTAGGTAAATAACATTTTTTAATATAAAAACCACAGTGAGTAGCTTTCAATCTTTGGAATTTCATTAGCTTGAGATCCACCACTGAATGTATCTGCCACTAATGTATTTTAGTTGTTTTTCTTTCTAAAATAGCCCTTTTATCAAATAATGCCATGTACTCCCTCAGGGGATGCTGTACACTGATTTCAGTAGTGCTGTGACTCAACCACCATTTCTAGACTCCTCTCTGGAAATTGACTTTGGAACTGGCATTACATTTTTTGACTATTTTTCATCCTTCAGAGGTGAATTAACATTTTGGAAATGGTTGAATTTTGTGACTTGGTTGGAGAGCTAACCCAAACATTATTGTACTTTAAAGGCATAATGCTCTATTTCTATGTTTGTGTGTGTCCCTGTCTGTTATTCCCATAAGACTGTACATGCTTAGGGGACCACATCTTGACCAAGTTTACCCTATCATCTCATTCTGACTTTTGTCTGTGGTGGTAGGTGTTTCAGCTTAACTGCATGTCTGTTTATGTTGGCCAAGTTAAAAAGTAGACTTTGGATGCTTATTGATCTTTTATAGGCAGGAGAGACATAGCCCAGAAAATGAATAAACCACTGTATTTTGGATATATAACCCGAAATGTAGATGCTGATACATTATTAAGGAGTCCAGGTTCCAACTATGGGACTGTTCACGACAGAGAGATACAAAAATGCTCTAAGCTGAAAATGAAAGCTTCCCATTTTTATCTCTAGTTATGATTTGTGTCCTTAAGCTGTAGTATGCTGTTACCAACTGCCTAAAGACTTTTTTTTTTCTTTTTGCTATTTAATTACTAATTCATTGTTAAGTTCCTGCCCTTGGGGTGCCCATAGTCTAATAAAGAAGACAAACTCATTAACAACTAAATACAGAACAGTGATTGTTGTGTAATAGGATTTTGTACACAGGATGCACAATACCATTAGAAGCATCAAGTGAGAGAGTAGTTCAGTCATCATCTGAAACTCACTGTGTCCAAGACTGACCTAATAATTTCTTAAAACTACATCCCTCTTTTAACTTTCCTAATTCTGTCAGTGGTATCTTCATTTCTTATGACTTTCTCTTGTCTCTTGCAATTCATATCCAATAAATCAGAAAACCCTAATCTTTTAGGTCTTCTGGCAGATATCTCTTCTCCATTTTTTAAAGTTTATTTATTTGAGAGAGAGAGTGTGTGTGTATGCACAAAAGGGAGAGGGAGAGTGGGGGAGAGAGAGAGAGAGAGAGAAAGAGAGAGAGAATCCCAAGCAGCCCCTGCACCATAAGCCCCTGACACAGGGCTTGAACTCACAAACCGTGAGATCATGACCTGAGCTAAAGTCAAATACTTAACCGACTGAGCCACCCAGCTGCCCCTCCTTCTCCTTTTTTTTTTTTTTTTTTTTTTAACTGGTTCAAAGCCTTACTATTTTAAAACAGATGTACTTGGATAAAGCAGCGTTTGTATTTGTGTTCTGGTCTTTCAGATTGAGAGCTCTTGAGGTTACTTGGATGGCCTTCTAAAAGGCCTTTGGCATGTGTTTTAATGATATACCTGTGTAGAAAAGGTCTAAATTCAGATTTCTGGCTTCTTTCCTTCTTGATTTTATCATTTTCCTAATTTTCATATCAGGGTAAAATGGTACTATTTTCTGTCTATTTGATTTGCTTTTGTTTAGTATTTGTTACTCTACTAAATTTTATAAAATTTTTGGAGGTAAGGTATTAAGTAGAAAAATATTTCTTAGTTCACTTGTTAAATATCCAGGGAACATAGAAGAGTGGTGTTAGATGCTATGTAGTAATAGATTTGAAATGTTAATATGTTACCAACCTGCCCTTACACAATTTTATCATGAAATAAGAACAAAATAGAATAAACAGCAAAGGAATAAACACATTCGCAAAGATATAAAAATATTATTTGCTAAGACTAGCAATAGTCCATTGTAAAATATTCAGAATGGGATTTCAGTTTCTAACTAAGGAGCTAATCAAAGCACCTCCTGAAAACTTCCCCTTATAATTTAAAAAAAAAAAGGCCTGTATAAAATATTTCTTAAAACAACATGAAAGCATTAATAAGGTAACAAGATAAGGAATTCTCAGACAAGAGGACCCAGAGGGAAGGAGAACATTTGTCTTACAGGAATTGATTAAGCAGGTAAACTTGAGCTTTAGATTTGTAGCTTTCAGAGATACAGAGAAGAGAAGGAACCCACCCACTCTGCCTGTGGACAAGTTGTCCACTAGCAGATCACCTAGTTACCTGGATTCCCAACGGAATCTGCTATGGACATAAATGAAAATAATCTTACTCCTCCCCAGAAATATCAGCTATCTCCAACCTTGGCACTGTTTTGAGTAGGGAAATCACCACTGAAATTTCCCTCTTAGGTTGCAGCCTGAATTCTCACTACTTGCATGAGTTGAAAACCTGAACCCAATAATTGAACTTGGAGTGATTCGGGTATGTGGGACCCCAAAGTGCCTGGCAGAAATCCTTTCCAGAAGTACTTTATGAGGTTTAAAAGAATGCCCCAAAATAAAATTCTAAGGGAAATGAGCAGTTCAATCCAAACTAACTAAACACAGAGAAACAAGGCATTGTGAGCAAGAACATTAGCAGACAGCAGCAACAATCAGAAAATGGAGTTTTCAGTCACAATCTAAGCTATTTAGTGTGTATAAGAAAAAGAAAGACTACCAAATATGTGTGAGGGAACAAGACACTAAGATTGGCTAAGCATACATGAAAGTTAACCAAACAGAATATCTAGAAATGAAAAATAAAATAACTGAAATTTGAGAGTGGAGGCATGATAGTCATGGGAACACTGAATACTTATTTAAGCAAAAATCACAGTTCTCAGACGGATGGGAGACAAAAGCAGAGGAGAATAGAACAGAGCTAAAATCTTACCCTCCATAATATGAGATAAATAAGGTCTGAAATTGATTAATCAAGACATTGGGATACTTTTTCATTATATGGAGATAGGTAAATTTCAAAAGAAACCGCTAAATGATGCTAAAATAATTGCCTGTGGGAAAGAAGATTGGGTGAAATGTAGAAGAGTGGGCAGGAACTACTGTATTTAGCCATTTATATTACATGATTTTTAAAAAACTATGTGCATGCTTTTGATCAAATAAAAAATTAAAGGTAAGATGATTAGTGCATAGCTGTAAATTGATAGGTTGAAGCTGAGTGAGAGGTTTATCAATAAATAAAAACAGGTTTCTCAGTATATTAGACACAACTGAAGATAGAACTAGTGAGCTAAAGGGTAGCTGACCCCTGATTCTCATTTGCAGTGGTTGTAGTACGTATTTTCAGTGTTTTCTTCACTTTGCTGAGAGAAGCTAATATCCCTAGAATGCTATATCCAGTGGAAATCTTTAAAATATATGTGAAATAAAGACATTTTGAAACCATAAAAATAGTTTGCCACTAGCAAGATCCTCATGAGAAGAAATTCTAAAGAATGTTGTTCATGCACAAGGCCGGTGATGCTAGATGGAAAGTAGAGGAGATGAAAGAAGGGATGAAGAGTAGAAAAAGTAAAATATTGTGCATGTCTAAATCTGAACAACTTTGACTACCAAATGATAAAACAGGTTAACTCATTGTTTTGTGGACATTAAAAAAGAAGCAAAAGATGGAGCGCCTGGGTGGCTTAGTCGGTTAAGCGTCCAATTTCAGCTCAGGTCATGATCTCATGGTTTGTGGGTTCGAGCCCCGCGTCGGGCGCTGTGCTGACAGCTAGCTCAGAGCCTGGAGCCTGTCTTCAAATTCTGTATCTCCCTCTCTTCCTGACCCTTCCCTGCTCATGCTGTCTCTATCTCTCTCTCAAACATAAATAAAAAAACACTTTAAAAAAAAAAAAAGAAGTAAAAGAAGTTAGAATTAAAGTAGATAACAGTAGCCTGAAGGTGGGTGGGAGTAAATGGAATTAAATGTCTATTTGGGAGGAGGATAAACATATTAAATGTTTTTAGCATAGATAAGTTAGGAATTTTTGTTGTGTTGTAATTACTGGATAGCTGGTAAAATTTTATACACACACATACCTCTCCAGAGGGAAGAAAAAAGAAAACGGGGAAAAAAAAACCCTGTAGTCAAATAAAGCAGGAAAGGGCAGAAAAAGCAAGAGAACACAAGATACCGGTTGTTGTTTTTTTTTAAGTTTATTTATTTATTTATTTATTTTGGAAGAGGGGGGAGGGGCAGAGAGGTAGAGGGAGAAGGAGAGAATCCCAAGCAGGGTTCTCTATTATGTCAGCGCAGAGCCCATTCATTGCAGGGCTCCATCTCAACGAACCCTGAAATCATTACCTGAGCTGAAACCAAGAGTCAAATGCTTAACCCACTGAGCCACATAGGCGCCCCTAAGATGCCAGCTTTAAATCCAAATGTCAATGAATTCAGTCCTTTGGTTAAAAGAGAATATACTAGATTGGTTTTTAAAAAGGAAAAATGCATTTTATAAAAGATATGTTTTACAAAAAAAAAAAAAAGATGCAGAAAGTTTGAAGGTAAAAATGTAAGAAGAGGCCTATCAGACAAATACTAACCAGATGAGAGCTATTAACAGCAAACAAAATAGACTTTATAGTAATGGCTTCATTGAGAAAAACAAAGCTCAGTATGTCAGAAAAAATAAAGCAATTTTAAGTTTGTGTTCATCTAATGACAGTCTCAAAATGTTTAAAGCAAAAATTTAAGAATATACTAATTCATAATCAAAATGGAAGATATCAATATATCTCTCAGTAATTGATAGAACAGGTGAGGGGGGCTATAAAAATATAAAGGATTGAATAATGTATTTAACAAACTTGACCTAATAGACATTCAGAACAGTGTACCCAACAACTGCAGAATACATACTCTGTTTAAGCCAAACATGAAAAACATGAAAAAGTTATCAAAACTGACCATTTACTTGGTTGTAAAATAAAACTTACGTCTTGAAAAAGTGTTGAAATAGTACAGAGTGAGTTCTTAAACCATAGTGCAATAAGTAGCAACCAACAACAAAAAGATAACTTAAAACAAAAAGCATATATATTTGGAAATTAAACACATTTCTGAAAGATCTATGGGTTAAAGAAATCATATGGAAATAAAATATTTAGAACTGAGTGATAATGCAGATCGTGTATATTGAAACTTTTAGGTACACTGAAAAATATAAAGAATCATTGAAAACATTAAATAATAAGTGGGAAGACATCCCATGTTCATTGATTGGAAGACAATATTGTTAAGATGACAATAGTCCCCCAAAGAATCTATAATAATTAAGTGTAATCCCTATCAAAATTCCAATTTGCTGGGGCGCCTGAGTGGCTCAGTCAGTTAAGCATCCAACTTCAGCTCAGGTCATGATCTCAGGATTCATGGGTTCGAGCCCCGTGTTAGGCTCTGTGCTGACAGCTAGCTCAGAGCCTGGAGCCTGTCTTTGGATTCTGTGTCTCCCTCTCTCTGACTCTCCCCTGCTCGCTCACTTGCTCTCTCTCTCTCTTAAAAATAAATAAAAAACATTAAAAAAAATTAAAAAACAAAATTCCAATTTGCTTTTTTATAGAAATTGATAAGCTGGTCCTAAAATTCATATGAAAATGCAAAGGACCCAGAATAGTCAAAATAATCTTGAAAAAGAAGAACAAAGTTGAAGGATTCATATTTCCTACTTTCAAAACCTAATACAGAGCTACAGTATACAGTAGTCTGGTACGGGCATAAAGGTAGATAGATCAATGAATAGGGACCGAAGAACTAAGGAGAATAGGGTGTGTGTCCCTCAACGGGCCTCCATCCAAGGGAATAGGTTCAGAGATAGGAACCTGTTGAGATTTAATAGATCCCGACTAATGGAACTGTGTTCGTGCTCCAGGGCTGGGGCTGCTTTATAGCACTGGGGTTAGTTTCAGCTTCAGTAAAGACAAAAACCCCCAATTTTTGTTCAGTTGAGTTTTGGCAAGAATGTCAAGATATATCAATAAGTAGTCTCTTTAGTAAATGTTGCAGGCACAACTGGATACCCACATGCAGTAGAAGGAAGTTGAACCTCTGCTTCACACCATACACAAAATTAACTCAAAATAAACCACAGACCTAATGTAAGAGCTAAAACTACAAAACTCTTAGATGAAAACATAAATCTTTATGACCTTGGATTAGGCAATGGTTTATTAGGTATGACACCAAAAGCACAAGTAATTAAAAAATATATATATGTAAATTAGACTTTGTTCAAATTAAAAACTTTTTGTGTTTCAATGACCCCATTAAGAGGGACGTTGGTTGAACATCCGACTTTGGCTCAGGTAATGATCTTGTGTTTGTGGGTTTGAGCCCCGCATCGGGCACTGTGCTAACAGCTCAGAGCCTGATGTCTGCTTTGGATTCTGTCCCTTCCCCTGTTTGTGCTCTGTCTCTCAAAAAATAAAATGTTTAAAAAATGAAAGAAAAAAAAAGACCCCATCAAGAAAGTAAAGACAACAGAATAGGAGAACATATTTATAAATCCTCTATCTGTTAAGGGTCTCCTATCCAGAATATATAAAGACTGTCTGCACCTCAATAATAGGCAAATAACCCAATTAAAAGATAGACAAAGGATTTGAATAGCCATTTCTCCAGTGAAGATATACAAGTGGCCAATACATACATGAAGAGATGCTTGACACTGTTAATTATCAGGAGAATTCAAATCAAAACCACAATGACATATTATTTCACACCCACCAGGAAGGCCATAATCAAAAGGACAGTTAATAACAATTGTTAACAAATATGTGGTAAAGTTGGAGACCTTATATTTTGCTGGTGAGAATTTAAAATTGTGCAGCCATTGTGGAAAACAATTTGGTAGTTCCTCAAAATGTTAAGCAATTACCGAATGACCCAGCACTTCTACTTCTAAAAAATTGAAAACCTATATTCCAAAAATTTGTACACAAATGTTTATAGCAACATTATCCATAAGGCAGAAAAGTGGAAGCAACCCAAATGCATCAGTTTGATGAATGGGTAAACAAAATGTGATGTGTCCATGCAACAGAATACTATTCAGTCATAATACAGAATGCAATTCTAATTCTACAACATGAATGAGCCTTGAAAGAAGCCAGTCACAGAAGATCATGTTTTATTTGATTCCATTTATATAAACTATCCAGAATAGGCAAATAGAGACAGAAAGTAGATTAGTGGTTGTCAGGGTGTGGGAGAAGGAGAGAATGGAGAGTGTTTGCTAATGGGTACAGGTTTCCTTTTAGGGTAATTAAAATGGAGTTAGTGGTGATGATTGCACATCTGTGAGTATATTAAAAACCACTGAGTCATAAAAAAAACCTATCAGACACAGCTAAAACACTTAGAAATGAATAGCCTCTAAATCAAGTTTGAGGGTCGCCTGGGTGGCTCAGTCGGTTAAGCGTCTGACTTTGGCTCATGATCTCATGATTCGTGGGTTCGTGCCCCACGTTGGGCTCTGTGCTGACAGCCAGCTCAGAGCCTGGAGCCTGCTTCAGATTCTGTGTCTCCCTCTCTGACCCTCTCCTGCTCAGTCTCTCTCTCTCAGAAATAAAGATTAAAAAAAAATTTTTTTAATAAATCAAATTTGGAAAAGAAGAAAGACTTAAAATT
Organism: Proteles cristata cristata; assembly: GCA_017311185.1. NCBI lineage: Eukaryota > Metazoa > Chordata > Mammalia > Carnivora > Hyaenidae > Proteles > Proteles cristata. The sequence goes on along the minus strand of JAESUZ010000358.1, from coordinate 249,937 downwards.
AATGAAGTAGGCATCCATCTCAAGAGTTAGATAAAAATATCAAATTTAGGGGTGCCTGGGTGGCTCAGTCAAGCATCTAACTTCGGCTCAGGTCGTGATCTCATGGTTTGTGAGTTCAAGCCTCACATAGGGCTCTCTGCTGTCAGTGCAGAGCCTTCTTCAGATCCTCTGTCCCCTCTCTGCTCCTCCCCTGCTTGTGTGCTCTCTCTATCAAAAACAAGAAAACGTTTGAAAATTTTAAAAAAATATATCAAAATTAACCCAAAGAATGGAAAAGAGAGGCACCTGGGTGGCTCAGTTGGTTAGAGATTGGGATTCTCTCTCTCCCTGTGTCTCTCTTTGCCCCTCCCCTACTCTCTCTCTCTCTCTCTCTCTCAAAATAAACATTAAAAAATAAAATAATTCTCTAACAAATGATTAGCTCTAAGATGTTAATTGTAGGCCATATATATTCTTCTTAGAGTTACTTGCCTTTTTTTTTTAATGTTTATTTTTTATTTTATTGAGGGAGAGAGGGGGAGAGAGAGAATTCCAGGCAGGCCCAGCATTGTCAACACAGAGCCGGACATAAGGCTTGCTCTCGGAAATTGTGAGATCATGACCGGAGCTGAAATCAAGAATCGGATGCTTAACTGACTAAGCCATTCAGGCACCCCGTATTGTGTACACTTTTATAAGTGGAAGAGAAGAGTCAAGTTGAAAATCATTTATGTCTTCACTGAAAAAAGGTTGAGAACAAGATAGAACCGTGAACAGTGAACTTGGGAGTCCGAGAGTTCTGGGTTCAGACTCAGCCTCTGTCACTCAGGCTTTGGGCAGACCTCTTCACCACCCTGGCTCAGACTCCTGAGTTCTCAGGTGACAGGACTCTACCACAAAGTGGTCCAGGTGCCACTGCTGTTTTGGAATTAATTTATTTCCCAAGACCTAATGGTTAAATGCCAGAGAGGCATGGTAGAAAGTTGTAACTAAAAATATTTCATTTTGGTGAGACACCAAAAAGGTTGTTTCTCTGGAAATGGATTCTTTTAAATTGTAATGAATGTCAGCAGTAGAACACCCACTCAGATGGTTAGAATTCTGTGGGACTCAAAATAATGGATTTATTTTTGTGCCTCTCTGGCACAACAGTATTGTACATTGTGGTTATCTTAGTATTTTGTGCCTTCTAATTTTATGTAAGTGAACAGAGAGTCCTAGCGGCGAGGGGTGGGGTGGGGTGGGGGGGGGAGAGGAAACCACTGAGTATTTATGAAAGATGAATTTAATGCAAATTCTAAAAAGTCACATGCTTGTGTAGCTTGGCATAAGACTCACATCTATAATAAATATCGTCCTTCAGGTAGCAGCTGCTTAGGAAAATGAAAGCAGTCATCTGTGTGTTTGCTTGGTGAGGAGACAAATATAGCAAGTCCCCAATGTACAGAATAGCTGTGTTCCAGATTTATCCTTAGCATTTTGAATATATTTTTCTCATGGATGTTAAGTTTATTTATAGGTGCTTACGGTCATACATGAATTAACAAGTTCAGGGCTTATACTATGCCAGGCTCTATGCTGAGTTTCCACCCTGGTACACAAAAAAATATTTGACACATCAGATAGGTCCCATATTAGTCCCTTTTTTTCTTTTTCAGTAATTTTTAGTACTATATGAGTACATTTTTTTTCAAGTGTTAATTACAACAGTGGTTGAGACTGAACTCTGAAGCCACACTGCCAATGTTCAGATACAGATTCTGCCAGTTGCAAAGTGTGTAATTTTAGGAAAGTTACAAAACTTCTTGGTATTTTTTTCCTCATGTATAAAATGGAGAGAATACTTACCTCATCAGGTTGTTGTGAGGATTAAATGTTTTTGTTTTTGGTTGTCAATTCACATAATATAAAATTAACCATTTTAAAGTATACAGTTCAGGGGTGCCTCGCTGGCTCGGTCCAAGAAGCATGCAACTCTTGATCTCAAGGTCGTGAGTTAAAAACCCATATGGGTGTAGAAATTACTAAAAAACAAATAAACTTTAAAGCGTACATTTCAGCAGTACTTAGTACATTCAGTGTTGTGCAACTGCTACCTCTTTATCATTCCAAAACGTTTTGAATAGATAAACAAAATGCAGTATATATACACAATTGAATATTACTCAGCCATAAAAAAGAATGAAGTACTGATCTATGCTCCAAGATGGATAAACCTTGAAAACATTATGCGACATGAAAGAGGCCGTACACAAGAGGTCGCGTTTTGCAGGAATGTATTTATATGAAATATCAGACTAGATACACCAGTAGAGATAGAATGCAGATAAGTGGTTGTCAGGGCTGAGTGAAGGGGGAAATAGAACATGCCTGCTTTTCTTTTGAGGTGATGAAAATATTTTGGATATTTGATATTTGATTAGAGCACGTGGTTGCATAACATTGTGAATATACTAAATGTCACTGAATGGTATACTTTTAAATGTTTTTGGTTTTTTGTTTGTTTGTTTTGTGAGAGCATGAGGAGGGGAGGGGCAGAGAGGGAGACAGGATACAAAACGGGCTCTGTGCTGACAGCAGTGAGCCCGATGTGGGGCTCAAACTCACCAACCATGAATCACGACCTGAGCCAAAGTTGGACGCTCAACCAAGCCATCCAGGCACCTCTGAATGGCATACTTTTAAATGGTTAATTTATGTTATGGGAATTCCACTTCAACTCAAAGGCGATAATAAAGCCACTTTATCAATTAGACTGACCGAAAATTCTTAGGCGACCAAAGCCAGAGTCTGCCTAATCCTGTGGGTTTCTACTCTTCTTTCCTGCTCCAGTGGATTTCCCTTACTTTCCTGTGAGCTCAGCTAAGCATTTAAAGGATGTTTCTTGTATTTTTTTATGTTATGTAATGGTACTAGGTATTTTGCAGCATGGTGTCTAGGCTACTATATTGCTGGAAATGGAAGCCCTCATTTCACCCTTAAATTTTTAACTCTCACATTTAAACTTAGCTTTTCTAACAAAACCAGAATAAATGTGCGTGTCTGTGTCTGTGTCTTCTCCTTAAATAGGGAAAACTGGTAAGCTTTTCATTTCCTACCTATTTCACACCCCTTGCCTTTGCCTATGCATGCTTACTGCTGCTGGTCTCCAGGGATTGTGAAGAAAAGGTGGGATTGTCTTCCTGCAAGGTATGACAATGGCAAGCTTTCCGGGCTCAGAGTTTTTCCTAGTTTTCCCCATTCTGAGTGTCCCTATTCGCCTTAGGCAAGTCCAGGTCCCCACCTTCACAGGTAAACCCCCTGAGACTGAGACACCTGACTTCAGCTGTTAGGGTAGCCAACGAATCAACCAGAAAGACATCCCCAGAGCTCCCTTCTGCTTCCCAGTCCTCATTCCCACCATTTGTAGTAATCTTGTCGTATTAGTTTTCTATTGCTGCTGTAACAAATTACCACAGGTTGAGTGGTTTAAAATAACACAGATTTTATTATCTGTAAGGTCCACAGGTCAGAAGTCTGATGCAGATCTCACTGGGCTAGAATCAGTGGTGTCTGAAGGGCTGTGTTCTATAATGGAGGCTGTAGGGGAGAATCCATTTCTTTGCCTTTTCTGGTTTCTAGAGGCACTTGTATTCCTTGGTTAGTGGCCCCTTTGTCCATCTTAAAGCCATCAGTAGTGGTTGAGCCCGCACATTGCCTCACCCCCACTTACTCTTCTAGCTCCCCCTTCTACTTTTAAGGACCCTTGTGATTACGTTAGACCCACTCACATAATCCATAATAATCTCCTATTTTAAGGTCAGTGATCAGCAACCTGCCATGGAGTATAGTGTGTTCACAGGTGCTGAGGATTAAGCTGTGGACATCTTTCAGGGGCTCTTATTCTGCTTACCACACCTGTCTTCTGTGTGTTTTGTCTGTGAGTTCTCTCAACCTCACTCTGCTATCCTTTTAATTTCTGGTGCAACAATCACACCCCTCTTTGTTTTTCTACACAACACTTTCATATATAAACCTTTTCTGTCATTAGTGATTAAAATGGGGAGGAGGCAATGCTGGATTTTCAGTTCACCATCTTGCTCTAGTCTTTCCAGCACTATTACATTTTAAAAAGTCATTTAGTTTTACTAAATTTGAACTAGGTTTACTAGATTTGAACTTTTTATATTAGTCCCCGAGGAAGTAATAGACTATGGAGCTCTTTGGACAGACTGTTCTCTCTATCTTGGTATAAGATGTACTTCCCTTTAAGATTTCAAGGTAGATAGGCAAGGGTTTCTAAAGTTAGGAACCTTTGGGTGTATGTTTAAAGCTGGTAAGGAAGAGGAATGGAGATGGCCCAGTTGTTTGAAAAAGTTTCCAGGACTTTTCTGCCTGAGATGCCCCACTTATGCAATACCTGGCATGGACATGTCGTACTATGAGATAGGGGGAAAAATCCCACAGCCTTAATAACCTTATTAAACATTGTCCAGCTTTACAGTCCTCATTTTTCTTGGAAATTGCCTGTAACGTGAGCAGGCATCCCAGAAGCATCTCTATGAACTATACGCCTTTGTGAGTCCACTGTTCCTTGAGACATCAAATATTATCTAGTCCTTACTAGAAAAGAACATTTATGTTGGAGTCATCAAAAAAGCACAAATAACTGAAGCACAAATAATGAATAAATATTTCATTAATCTTTGTTATACAAAGAGAGAGTGAATATTCTTACAATCCGGTAGAGGAGACATATAAACAAGTGCCGTGGGAACATAGAGCATGAACAACATAGAACAATGTAACCTGATGGGCAAGGGGTGGTAGCATTCAGTCTGGGTTTTGGAGAATACTAATAGGACAATACAGTGTTCTCCCTTTCAAATGGCCTGACCTATTTAAATAGCTAAGTGATCTGGCAAATGTTTCTTCTTCTTCTCTATAAAACTGACCTAATTTCCAGTTGTTATCGTGACTAAAATATTGTACATAACCATTATTAGATCAGTAGCTCAAAACTGATCTTTTGCCTGAGAACATATACCAGTGGGCCTGGGTTGAGAACCATAAACCCACCTGGAGATTTCATCTGTGTAATTTCACCCCTAACTGTTTGCTTATGGTTTTTATCTGTGATAAGGTTTTATGAATGGAAAGACTGGTTGCTGGCTTCTTTCCCTGATAATTTTTGTCTTTGTGTTACCCTGGATGAATTATTTGTAGACTATCGAACCGAGATTGTCCCTATTTTATTGAAAACACAAGCAGATAAAGCTGTTAGAAGGAACAATACGATTTTTATACCTCTTTGACCTTGTAAATATATTGACTAAGCTAAGAGACCAGAAGTATGTATCTATTTTATTACTGGATATTTTGGTTTGTAAGGTTATCAGAGAGAATAGGAGCAGCAACTAACCTATAAAAGGTTAAAAAAAATCCATTTATCTGCTATCTTTTTTGTGTGTCTTAGATTGCAAATCCCTCAGTTTTCCTCTCCAAGGGCCCACTTCATTTTCTTTTTCAGTATGAGAGAAAAAGATTTCTTCTGGAAAATTAAATACTTCTGTTTAAGTATAGAACTTGAACAGTCATAATCCCAATATTATATATGTCTGTTCACTGAAAATCTAATTTGACGCCCCATTAATAATGAACTTTCGTTCATTTAAAAGTTGTGGCTCTTTATTTTTGTGAAACTGTAATGACTAAAGTCTTTTCAAACTTTTCAGGGAAGTGTCACAGCGATGACCGTTTTCTTTCCCTTGGATACAGCTCGACTCCGACTTCAAGGTGAGTATCTTTTGTAGGTATCATATTCTTCTTGTTTGGTGTCAGGAAACAAACATATTTCTCCAGTAATGTAAGGATATCTGTTTTGTTAGAGATCTACCCTTGTCCCTTTCCACTGACTTTCAATATTGATCAGCAGTTCTGTTTCCTCATTAACCGAGAGGCAGGCGTTCATAAATGAGTCCTAGCCTCAGGCACTCTAATCTGAGAGAACCCGGGTGGGCTTGCTTTAGTAATTTTGAATCATTACAATTCTTTCCAGTAAATAATATGACTTTTTTTTTAAAAGATTTTTTTTAAGTGATCTCTACTCCCAATATGGGACTCAAACTTACAACCCCAGGATCAAGTATCACATGCTCTACCAGCTGAGCCAGCCAGGAGCCCCACCAATATGACTTTCTAAAGGCAGAATGTGGAGAGTTTTTGCTGGGGATGGATCTTCTCAAAAGAGAACAGAATAAATAGGAAACACATTGAAGCCAAACACCCACTGTTGCTGCTAAATTGGGCGTGTAGTCCTAGTTTGCCTTTTTTGCATTATTGGACTGTGCAACTCTCTATCATTTCTGCTTGTTTTCTCCTCAGTACTTTTCAACTTGAAATTATAAACCTGTGCCAGAACTTATGTGAAGAAATAAGAGTAAGATTAGCTTTGAATAAGTTAATTCCTATGATAAAACACTTCATGGGTATTATTTTACATTAATTTTAGAGTTTTGTGATAGGTAATAATTTCATATGACCCAAAAGCCAAAATCTATAAAACGATACACAGCATGATGGAAAATCTCACTCTAATCTGCTCCTTTCTTTCCCCCTATTCTCTCCCCTGCAGATAATGTCTTTATTAATCTCTCAAATAGTCTCGCAGAGTTTTGATATGGAGTAACAAGCAAATAATATATAGGGACACCTGGGTGACTCAGTCGGGCTGAGTGTCTGACTGCGGCTCGGGTCATGATCTCGCAGTTCTTGAGTTTGAGCCCCACGTTGGGCACTCTGTTGTCCGTCTGTCAATGCAGAGCCCACGTCGGATCCTCTGTCCTCCTCTCTGCCCCTCCCCCACTTGCATGCTCCCAAAAATAAATAAATATTTTTAAAAATAATATATATATATTCTTAATTTTCTTCCTTTCTTACAGAGAAAGCATTTTTGCCACTGTTCTGCACCTTACGTTTTTCACTTAACAGCATATTTTGAATGCCTTCCAAATCAACGCTTTGGGAGCTCCTTCATCCTTCTGGCTGTAGAGTGTTCCATAGGGTGGATGCTCCATAACCTGTGTACCCTTCCCCCTTCTAGATTCTCAGGTGGTTTCTTCTCTTTGGTAGAACAGACTTGTTCATATGCTGCTGTGTTTCTGAAAGATCAATGGGATAAACTCCCAGAAATGAGATTGCTGGATCAAAGAGTTAATGTAAACCTGTTTATAATTTTTTTTTTACAATCAATGCATTTGTCTTTTATTTTTATTTATTTTAAATGTATTTTCAAGTTAGCTAACATACAGTGTATACAGTATGCTCTTGGCTTTGGGAATAGATTCCCATGATTCATCACTTACATAGGACACCCAGTGCTCATCCCAAAAAGTGCCTTTCTCAATGCCTATCACCGATTCCCACCCCCATAATGGTTTTTTTAATGTTTGTTTATTTTTGAGAGAGACAGAGTGTTAGTGGGGGAGGGGCAGAGAGAAAAGGAAGACATAGATTCCGAAGCAGGCTCCAGGCTCTGAGCTAGCTATCAGCACAGAGGCCAGTGTGGAGCTCAAACTCAAGAACTATGAGATCATGACCTAAGCTGAAGTCAGACACTTAGCAGACTGAGCCACCCAGGCGCCCTGGTTCTCATCCTTTTGAGACCTTTTAGTTTTTAGATTAGGAAACCAAGCACAAGCCTATAACTTTGAAAACTTGAGTTTTAATCCTGGCTCTGCTGCCAACTGCATGTGTCCTTCACAGCTTTTGTGCCTGTAGCCTCTTCTCTAACAGGGAGATCATAATTTATTTCCACTCTACTTTCTAAGATGTTAAGATAAAAATGAGACTATTTAACTTTGAAAAAAAAAAAAAAGAAAGCCTTATGAAATAGAAGATCTCCTGTCACATCTTTTACTTTGGAAATGAGGTGTGGAATTAAAATGCTTCATGAGGGGCGCCTGGGTGGCTTAGTCGGTTGGGCGTCCAACTTTCACTTAGGTCATGATCTCGCAGTTCATGGGTTCGAGCCCCGCGTCGGGCTCTGTGCTGACTGCCAGCTCAGAGCCTGGAGCCTGTTTCAGTCTGTGACTCCCTCTCTCTGACCCTCCCCTCTCTCTCTCTCTCTCCTGGAAATAAATAAAAAAAAAACATTAAAAATAAATAAATAAATAAAATGCTTCATGATTCATGAATACCAGATGGAACCCAAAGGACCCACAGCTGGGATTGAGCACATGGGGCAAGGAGGATTGTTCAATTGTGAGGCAAGCTAAGGAGCTCAAATAGGGCAGGAGACTGCTTAGGTGAGGTAGATAGCAAGGTGAAACTTGCTGATGTTGGAGATCGTAATCCACAGAAGATATAGTTTAAACATGTATTCTTTCATCTTACAGTTGATGAGAAAAGAAAGTCCAAAACTACACACATGGTGCTCCTGGAGATCATTAAGGAAGAAGGCCTGTGAGTACCCCCTTGCTCGTCCTCGTTAGAATGGGCAGCCCGTGGGGAGATTGCCAGGCCTCTGGCATACCTGCACTGACTGGCTCCCTTCCCGTTCGCATTGCCTTACAGTAGTTGTCAATGTGCAATTGGCCGACTTGTAAGTACATAATCGTTTTCACCTCCTTGAAGTTCGGTGGTTGGCCATCTTGATTCTTGATCATAGAGTTTTCCATGAAACCAGTGCTTTATGGGTTGTTTTTTTTTACAGTGAGCCAAAGAAGGTAATAGTTTAGTTCATTCCTATCAGATGTATTCAGATTATGTACGTCTTTTGTTTTTTTTTAACTTTTTATTTTGAAATAATTTTAAATTCACAAAAGGTTATGGAACTTAAAGTAGTACAAAGAACATCCGTATATTCTTAATGCCGACCCACTTATTATTACACTTTTTCCCATTTATTTTACCATCCAGTCTCATATTTTCTCCCCTCTCTTCTTTATTACACACACACACCTCACACAAACCTCTTTCAGAATTATTTAATTACACACCATACATCAAAGCTTTTACCCCATCACATTGACATTTTTAAGGAATATAGCTCCCCTCCTTTTTTTTTTTTTAATAAAATGCTTCTCGTTTTAACTTTTCCTCACGTTTCTTTATGATTAGATTGAGGCTCTGCATTCTTGGCCAGAATAATGCATAGGTAATATCATGTCCTTAAGATACCACATCTGGAGTCACCTATGATCCACCTGCCCATCATTGCTTAATTATGGTTTCTCAGATTCAGGTCAGCCACTGAATAATTTTTCATCTCTTGCAACTAGAAGCAGTCTATGAAGAGAAACTTCATTTAGTATCAGTATTAAACTCAGAAATTCCTGCTTTTTCAGTGGTTTATAATTGATTACTCTATGATATTATTTTGGTGTTCAAATTGTCCCAGGTGTGGCTTGTGGGAGCCCTTCAGCCTGGTTTCTGTGCCCTTATAACAAGCCCCGCACCACTTCTTTTTTTTGTTTTACACTTGCTATCTATAGTTACTTCATTTTATTTTATTTTTTTTGTCTTTTGTTTTGAGAGACAGAGACAGAGAACAAGTGGGGGAGGGGCAGAGAGAGAGGGAGACACAGAATCTGAAGCAGGCTCCATGGAGGCTCTGAGCTGTCAGCACAGAGCCCGATGCGGGGCTTGAACCCACAGACTGTGAGATCATGACCTGAGCTGAAGTCGGATGCTTAACTGACTGAGCCACCCAGGCGCCCCTTCACTTCATTTTAAATGCTCTTACTCTATAATAAAATGTGGGTGATGCCATATTTACTAATAGCCATGGAGAAATTGTAATTCTACATGGTAACTTACTAAAGGAAATCAGTAAAATCAGTCATTGAAAGTGTATTGTTTCTTTGATATCATTAATGGTAGGAAAGATGTCTTGGTGTGGATATCTTTCAGAATATGAAATATATGTACAGTTTGGAGTGTGTTGTAATAGAGGAGTGAACTTTGAGAATATGTGAATGATCAGCGTTTCCTGGGGCTTTACCAATTTACTGGCTTTTATCCATCGTCTTTACTTTGCTTATTGTGTTTTTCCTCTAGCCTGGCACCATATCGAGGGTGGTTTCCAGTTATCTCCAGTCTGTGCTGCTCCAATTTTGTTTATTTCTACACTTTTAATAGTCTCAAGGCAGTCTGGGTCAAAGGTCAACGTTCTACTACTGGAAAAGATTTAGTAGTTGGATTTGTTGCAGGTAACAAAGTTTTCTGAGTATAAAATTTTTTACATTGTAATATTTATCTTATGGTTCATATATTCTGTAGGAGTTTATTTTAATACAAAGTAATGCTACAAAGAATGTAATTCGTTTTCTGACTTGGCTGTGTGTGTGTGTGTGTGTGATAAAATACATAACGTAATTTACCATTTTAACAATTTTTAGGTGTATACTTCAGTAGTAAGTTCATTTACATTATTGTGAAACAGATCTTTTTTTTTTTAATGTTTTATTTATTTTTGAGACAGAGAGAGACAGAGCATGAGAGGGGGAAGGACAGAGAGGCAGGGAGATACAGAATCTGAAGCAGGCTCCAGACTCTGAGATGTCAGCACAGAATCCGATGCGGGGCTTGAATCCACAAACATGAGATCATGACCTGAGCAGAAGTCCGAGGCTTAACCGACTGAGCCACCCAGGTGCCCTCAGATCTTCAAACTCCATAACCATTAGACAGCAAACTCTCTCTTCCTCCCTTCCCCTCCCCCTGATAATCACCATTCTGCTTTCTGTTTCTATGAATCTGACTACTTGAGATGCCTCATATAACTAGAATCATACAGTATTTGTCTTTTTGTGACTGGCTTATTTCACTCAGCATAATGCCGTCAAAGTTCAATCGTGTTGTAGGATTTCTTTTTCTTTTTTTTTAAGGCTTTTTTTAAATTCACTTGTATGTATTTTGTTTATCCATTCATCTATTGATGGACATTTAAGTTGTTTCTCCCTCTTGGCCACTGTGAATAGTTGTTGTTACAAACATGGGTTGTGCAGGTAAATCTCTTCCGGTCCCTGCTTTCAGGTTTTTTTGGATATATACCCAGAAGTGAGATTGCTGGATCATATGGTAGATTGTTGGGTTTTTTTTTATTTTGTGAGGAACCACCATACTGTTTCTCACTGCGTCATATAATCCCAGCAGCAGTGCACAGTTGTTTTAAGCTCTCCACGTCCTCACCACCTCTTGTTATTTTGTGGGTGTTTTTGTTTTGATAGTAGCCATCCTGATGATAGCCATCCTGATAGTGAGGCAGTATTTCACTGTGGTTTGATTTGCATTTCTCTGATAAGTAGTGATGTTGAGCATCTTTTCATATGCTTCTTGGCCATTTGTATGTCATCTTTGGGGAAATGTCTATTCAAGCCCTTTGCCCATTTTTTTAAAAAATCAAGTTATTTTTTTGTTGTTGAGCTGTAGATTTTTTTCTTATTTTTTATTTTAGAAAGTGAGAAAGAAAGAGCACGTGAGCGGGAGAGAGGGGCAGAGGGAGAGAAAAACCGTACATATATGGTCTTTAATCCATTTAGAGTTAACTTTTGTGTGTGGTGGAAGATACAGGTCCAATTTCATTCTTTTGTACATGGATATCCAGATACCCAGTTTTCCTAATACCATAGATGAGACCGTCCTTTCCCATTTAAATAGTCTTGACATCCTTGTGGAAGATTGTTGACCAATTACACGAAGATTTATTTCTGAGCCGACTTGGCTTATTTTGTCTTTTTTTTTTTTAAGTTTGTTTATTTATTTATTTTGAGAGATCAAGTGCCCCCTCTAAATAATTAAACTTAAATAAATAAATAAATGATTTAATCGAAAAACAGTTACCTGGGGGTGCCTGGGTGGCTCAGCCGGTTAAGCATCCGACTTCACATCAGGTCATGATCTTGTGGCTGGTGGATTCAAGCCCCATGCTGGGCTCTGTGCTGACAGCTTGGAGCCTGAAGCCTGCTTCAGATTCTGTGTCTCCCTTTCTCTCTGCCCCTCCCCTGCTTGCGCATGCACTCTGTCTCTCTCTCTCAAAAATGAATAAACATTAAAAAAAATTTTTTTAAAGAAAAAAAAGAAAAACAGTTACCAGGCTAGGAGTATTCATGTCTCCTTAGTTTTCCTCTTTACCTGTATGTAACGACGGATGTTTTATGGCTTGGTCTCTGAGCCTTTCTTCCTCATAATACTCTCATTTTGGTCTTAAGTTGATTTTTATCTAATTAACTTTCACTTCTACCAGCTTTTTTTTAAATTGAGATAATTGATATATAATATTTTATTAGTTTCAGGTGTACAACATAATGATTTGATATTTGTATATCACCATAGTAATTCTAGTAAACATCTGTCACCACACAGTTAATTTTTTTCCTTGTGGTAAGAACTTTTCTTCCTTTTTTTAAGATTTTAAGTAATCTCTACACCCAGCATGGGGCTCAGACCAAGAGTCACATGCTCGGGGTGCCTAGGTGACTCAGTTGGTTATGTGTCTGATTCTTGATTTTGGCTCAGGTTATGATCTCACGGTTCATGAGATGAAGCCTCTCTGCCTCTCTTGCTGCTCCTCCCCTGTTCACTCATGCATTCTCTCTCTCAAAATAAATAAACATTAAAAAAAAAAAAAAGAGTCGGGGCGCCTGGGTGGCTTAGTCGGTTAAGCGTCCGACTTTCGCTAATAATGATCCTGCTGTTCGGGGGTTCAGCCTCGCCAAGCTGACTGCCAGCTCAGAGCCTGAGCCTGTTTCAGTCTGTGACTCCCTCTGACCCTTCCCTGCTCTCATGTCTCTCTCTCTCTCCTAAATAAATATAACATTAAAAAAAATTAAAAAAAAAAAAAAAGAGCCACATGCTCCACTGACTGAGCCAGCCAGGTGCCCTGTGGTGAGAACTTTTAAGATCTACTCTCTTAGTAACTTTCAAATACACAGTACACTATTATTAACTATAGTCATTATGCTGTGCCTTACATCCCCATGACTTACTTATTTTATAACTGAAAGTCTGTACCTTTTGACCCCCTACCAGATTAAGGTTTTTTTATATATTTTTATTTATTTCTTTAATATTTTTATTTATTTCTAGGAGAGAGAGAGAGACAGCGTGAATAGGGGAGGGTCAGAGAGAGAGGGAGACACAGACTGTGAAACAGGCTCCAGGCTCCGAGCTGGCAGTCAGCACAGAGCCCTACGCGGGGCTCGAACCCACAAACCGCGAGATCATGACCTAAGCGAAAGTCGGACGCTTAACCGACTAAGCCACCCAGGAGCCCCCAGATTAAGTTTTACATAAAGAGTATAACGCACAGGATTTCATTCTCTGCGGAAATGAATACTTGTAGGTAACAGAAGACATGAACAGACATTTCTCCAAAGAAGACATACACATGGCTAACAGACACATGAAGAAATGCTCAATGTCACTCATTAATCAAGGAAATAAGAATCAAAACCACAATGAGATACCACCTCACACCTCTCAGAATGGCTAAAATTAATTCAGGAAACAACAAATGTTGGCAAAGATGTGGAAAAAGGGGAACCCTCTTTACACTGTTGATGGGAATGCAAACTAATGCACCCACTCTGGGAAACAGTGTGAAGTTTCCTCCGAAAGTTAAAGATAGAACTACCCTATGACCCAGCAATTGCACTACTAAGTATTTATCCAAAGGATACGAAAATACTGATTTGAAGGAGCACATGCACCCCAATGTTGATAGCAGCACTTATCAACAATAGCCAAATTGTGGAAAGAGCCCAAATGTCCATCAACAGATGAATGGATAAAGAGAAAAAAAAAAATATATATATATATATATATTCCATATATATATATGAAATATTACTCAGCCATCAAAAAGAATGAAATTTTACCATTTGCAGTGATGTAGATGGAACTAGAGTGTTTATGCCAAGCAAAATAAGCCAGTCAGAGAAAGAAAAATAGCATATTATTTCACTCATATGTAGAATTTAAGAAACAAAACAGAGAACATAGGGGAAGGAGAGGAAAAATAAAATATGATGAAAATAGAGATGGATGCAAACCGTAAGAGACTCTTAACTATGGAAAACAAACAGAGAGTTGCTGGAGGGAAAGTGGGTGGGGGGATAAGCTAAATGGGTTACGGCCATTAAGGAGGACACTTGTTATCATGAGCACTGGGTGTTATACGTAAGTCATGAATCACAAAATTCTACTCCAATATACTACACTATATGTTAACTAACTTGAATCTAAATAAAATTTTGGAAGAGAAAAAAAAAAGAAAATGTGCCCATTTGCACAAAGTGGCTTGTGATCCAGTAAATGCAATGCCTTAAAAAAATAAAAATTTTTAAATTTTTAAATTTTTAAAAAATGAATAATTGCAGGTAAGTAACTCAGGATAGAAACCTAGGAGTCATTATAGCAAGTGCACTCTCACTCTTCACATTTGTTTGGTCATCGGGAACTCTCAGTCTCAACCAAGAGCACACTATATAAACTGTATGTTAGCTAAATTGATAATAAATTTTATATATATAGAAAGGAACCATCAGTCTCAGGGATACCTGGCTGACTCAGTAGATCATGTGACTCTTGGTCTTGGGGTCATGAGTTCAAGCCCCATGTTGGACATAGAGATTACTTTAAAAAATAAAAAAGAACCATCATCACTCTGTCTCCTAAGTATCTCTAGAATCCATTCCCTCTTTTCCATATCTATAGCCATTTCCCAAAATCAAGTACCATCATCTCTCACCTGGACCATTGTTCTATGCTATTCTTGCCTCTGAGGTCTTCCTCACTGACTTACTTTGCATAGTCCTGCCCAGTTAACCTTTCTGGAAGAATAGTTTTCTAACAGTGTCATAACTCGAAGAACTCAAGTTTGAGATTTGTTCACTTGGAAAAAAAAATCAGAATAGATCCTAGGGTATCCTATACAGAAGGAATCTTCCTTTTTATGCAATTGCAACAGATGACAACCTAGTATTATTTTTAATACTTGAGACCAAGTATTTGTAATGTCTTGATTTTTTTTAATGTTTATTTATTTATTTTGAGAGTGTGCATGAGCGGGGGTTGGGGGAGGGGGGCAGAGAGAGGCAGAGAAGGATTCCCAAGCAGGCTCATAGGCTCAATCCCACAAACCATTAGATCGTGACCTGAGCCAAAATCAAGAGTCAGGCGCTTAACCTACTGAGCCACCCAGGCGCCTCTGTAATATCTTGATTTTAATACATTTTAAATTCTATAATTTTATGTATTTACACTTAAAAGATTATGAGTCACAGTCAAGGCCTAGCTCATATAACTTTCCTTGAAACTACTGATTCATAGATATATGATGAAATCTTTTTTAATTATTCAGAGCTGTTTCTTTGCTATGTCTGACATCCCATTCTCCACCAGGTACACAACACCCTTGTTATATTCTCTGTCACTATGCTCTGCTTGTTTCCTTTCTAACTCTTACACTTCTACTATTACAGTAGATTCCCCCATACCTAACACCGCTGGACTGGTATAGTAGAGCACTTAGTTTTTAAAAGTTGTTTGACCTAGGGAGTATCATAAATAGCATACTTACTTTATATTTTATTCTAACTTAAGATTTATGAATATATACTTTTTCATTTAAAAAAAAATTTTTAAGGGCACCTGGGTGGCTTAGTCGGTTAAGCATCCGACTTTCACTTAGGTCATGATCTTGGGGTTCGTGGGTTCGAGCCCCACGTCGGGCTCTGTGCTGACTGCCAGCTCAGAGCCTGGAGCCTGTTTCAGTCTGTGACTCCCTCTCTCCCTGACCCTCCCCTGCTCACGCTGTCTCTCTCTTTCTCCTAGAAATAAATAAAACATTTAAAATAAATAAATAAATAAATAAAATAAATTTTTTAAATGTTTATTTTTGAGAGAGAGAGCATGAGTTGGGGAGGGCAGAGATAAGAAGGCAGAGGATCTGAAGCAGGCTCCATGCTGACAGCAGAGAGCCCGATGGGGAGCTTGAACTCACAAACATGAAATCATGACCTGAGTTGAAGTCAGTTGCTTAACCAACGGAGCCACCCAGGCGCCCCTCATTTTTTTAAATATATGGCCAAGGTGTATCAATTCACTATTGGAGTTTTGTG
The DNA here is from genome assembly GCA_017311185.1 of Proteles cristata cristata. Lineage (NCBI taxonomy): Eukaryota > Metazoa > Chordata > Mammalia > Carnivora > Hyaenidae > Proteles > Proteles cristata. The sequence continues at coordinate 233,855 of JAESUZ010000358.1, read as the reverse complement.
CCTTTTCTTGTACATACCTGTAGAGCTTTGCCTATATAACAGATACAATTGGCATAAGCAGGTTGGAGAAAAGCCATAGTATCAGTCTAATACACTTACATTCTGTAGTGGCTGCTTGAGTATGTGAAAGAAAGGTGCATTGGGTCTGTGTCAGTTGTGAGCATCATCTGTTACGTGTCTTCTTGGAGAGATGGTGGAGAACTGCTGTCCTGAAACCCAGATCTGATTATGTTATCCTCAGCTTCAAACCCTTCATGTCTGTCAACTGCACATAGGATGAAGTCAAGGCACCTGCAGTGTCAAAGGCCCCCAACGTATACAGGATGAGAGCCCAGCATACAAGATCTGTGGTGATGCTGCTTACCTCTAGCTTGATCTCTACCGGTTCCCATCCTCCCTTGGAAAACCCATTCCTTGAATATACCAATCCATTTAATAACTCCATTCCTCAATAACTACTGTTGTCTGTCTGATACACAGAGTCCCCACTCCTGCCCCCAAACAAAGGATTATCCAGCCCAGAATCAAAATGTCAGTTCTATCACAGTTGAGAGACCCTTGGTCAAATGTATTTTGTAGTCCTTTATATGAGATCCTCTGATTATAGATTGTCTTTTTCTGAAGGTAGGGAATTCTTTGCAAATTACTTTTGGGAGTTTTAAATTTTTCCTCATAACATGTTTTCTCATATCTTAATACCTATGCTTTCTTAGAATTAGAACCACTTTTTCTTTTCCTGCTGTGGGGGCCCTGTCATGTATTAAAATCAAAGAAATGAGTTTCTTTGTCTCCAAGGAGTACTGGGAACAGTATTATTGTTGTTCAAGTTCTGCTTGAAACATAGAAATTTATTACGTACTGTATTTTCATAGGAAAAAAGCTCATATAGCTTGATACCTTGGGGAAGAGTTTGGGAACAGAATCTTAAGGAAAACTTAAATGAGGAAGATAATTGCCATTTTTATGAAATTGGAATTTTTACCAATAGCTGTTTTTGAATGCCAGTAGTGTTACTATTAGGACAGTTCATATTCCTTTTCTGCCCTCTGGTCTTTAATCTGGTTAAGGCGGATTTGTTCCCTTTGGGTATCAAGTTGCATTCCTTCATAGGGAGCCAGATGGTTAGATTTATGGCCTTGATCTCTCTACCCTTTTCCTTTATCAGTGGTGATTGCACTTACTTCCCAGAGGCGCACACATAATTAGCGTACTTTCTGTTGTTGTTTTCTCTCCTTTAACAAAGGAGACTCACTGCTGATAAAAACCATTTTGTGTTCACGATTTCAGAAGTAAATAGCTGTGTTCCAATTATTTCCTGAATCAGTGAATATAATTTTAGTGTATGTGTTCAGTTACTGTTCATCTCTTAATTGTGCTTCTGTTTTCTTACAAATAATTTTTTAGAAATAAAAATAGAATCATTCAAATTGAAAGAAAAACAATTTCTTGTATTTAAGTAGGTAAAGTGTTAGTATTCCCGTATTCGAACTGAAGTAACAGCCACAGCTTGGAACCGAAAGAAGAATTTTCTACGCAGGCTTATAAATAAGCAGAGAACTTTCTTTCCTCTTCAGCTGTATCTGTTGTGCATTAGTGATGGTTGAAATCCCTCGTCATGACCATTTGTAGCTTGTTTTTCTTCCATGGAATGCTATCCTTTGCTTGATTATATAGGTTTTAAGTTTTAGTAAAGTTTTGAATCCTCATATATTTTGAGTGTCTTTTCTCAGAACTCGTAAAATTATAGTGGCTAAAAAATACCTCTCCATCTATTTTGACTTAGAAGATGAACTTTTCAGATAAGCTTTCAAATACTAATGTTTTCACAAGGACTTTATGTGCTTTTCTTTAAATGATGTAGTGCATTTTTGTACTTGAAATTATCCTTAGAACCCTCTCCATTTTCAGCTCATGTTAATAATGGAGATCTGAAAGCAGAATTTTCTTCCCTTTTTTTTTGGTGCAAAAAGGTGATTTTATTAAAGCATGGGGTCAGGACCCTGTGGGCAGAAAGAACTATGAAAGCAGAATTTTCAATGATGGTTAAATCTTAACCAAGGCTGCATTGCCTCCAAAGTGTTTTGTGTGTGCCTGCCTCTCAAATAGAACATGAAAGGAACTTTTATTTTTAAAGAATTTGTTTAATGGACAACCCATTTCATTTTTTTAGGAAGGTATGTCCCTATGTCTGCAGTATCCACAGAAGCCTGTGATCTCTGTTCCTGAGCTCTCCTGTCTTCATCTTAAAAAAAAAAAAAAAAAAAAAAGGCAATAGACTGCTCTGTAGTGTCTTCTAGTCTGATTTTTCTGGCTGTTGATTTTTCAGTCAAGTGATGTGTACATTGAATAGGAACACATTAAAAAGTCTGGACAAAAGGCTCATGTATAGTTACTCCTCTGTCTTGGTCTTTGAGGCACTGACACTTTTAAAAACAAGACTAGTAAGATTCTCTAGGTAAGGCTTTTTCAGATTATGATCAATGCCTTATGTGACAATGCTTGAATATAGTGAGTCATAGCTGAAGATGACTTGTCGGTGTTATGTGACTCTTTAAAAATATAATAAATACAGCTCATAAAATGTTTTGATGCTTCTCATTTTGAGACATGTGTTCTCATCATGCTCTTAAGAAACAGGTAACAAAATGTCTCCCTTTAGCAACTGTATACAGCAAAAAAATTGGACTTGAATTGAAAAAACTGGACTTGAATCTCTTGGCTGTTTCCTCAAGCTTGTCTTTGGTTAGACTGTGTTTTCTGAGTAGTGTGTTTTGAGATTCCTTAAATCAAAGCATTCTTTCTCCTGTTGTATTTAAATGACTTTGGTAAAAGAAGATTTCTCTTCCTTAGGATTTTGCGTCTTGGTTCTTCAGAGAGTGACCAGAGCTAGATAGCTTTATGGTTGTTTGCTGAGTGTGTTCATTAGTTCATTTGTTCAACATTTATTTAACAAATATTTATAAAGTATCTAATCAGCCACATTGTTACAACTCTATCTGGTATTTTTTTAATCATTCCAGGACTGATGAGGAATATTTTAATATCTCAAGATGGTGTTACCTTGGGATCATGTGTTTTCAAAAAAGAAGCACCTGACTCATTGTATTGTTCCACTCTGAGGCAACCTTGGGGGGCCAAGACCCCCAGTCCTTAAGCTTGTAAGGATCATGATGCTTGCGGAGCTGTTTCAGGTGTTTTGTGGTGGTTCATAACTACTGCTTGCTGCCTGCCTATCCTAATTCCCTAAGCGATGAGGAACTCTTCTGTGAGCCTCTATCTAGTCCCTGGTGAAGCTCTTTCAAATATCACCACTTTCTTCCACTGTCACGCATTGTACCAAATCCATACTCACTTAAAACCATGTAAGCTACTGACGTGAGAGTTGTAAAGTGTGTGTTTTATTGGATGTTGTCATGGACTTAGCATGTGACCAATAAGCCTTATTAAAGCTTTTACTTAAAATATGGTACTTAAGGCTATATCAAAATTGCTGCTTTGGATGCTATACAAATTGACAAATAGATCATGTCCTGTTATTCAAGTGAGGAAACTTGCTCTTTTCATGTGGAAAGGTATTGCTGCCAACCATTTTGCTACCGGCAAGGCTTCTGAATGGCTTCTAACAGTGGTGGCTTGCGTTGTACCCCGTCACAGAGACACCTTACCTCAGGTCTCCTAGTAGGTCAGTAGCAGAAGTAGAAATGAAACATTGGTGCATAGATGTAAGGTAAGACAGCAAAGTTTGAAAAGTTACATTTTTCTTTCCCTTTGTCTCTTCTCTCTTTTGAAAGGTGTGGTGAATGTTTTGCTAACAACCCCACTCTGGGTGGTAAACACCAGACTGAAGTTGCAAGGGGCAAAATTTAGAAATGAAGACATTGTACCAACCAACTACAAAGGTATTATTGGTAAGTGTTTCTTGGGTAAGTTCCTACTTAAGGAATTTCTTTTCTCTCTCTCTGTCTGGAATTTATTGTCTGATACTGCTGGATGTCAGAGAGCCTCAAATCTTGATATCTAACAGTAAGCATTTGTTTAGCTCATGTGTTTGTGGATTAATCAGGATTTGACTCATCCAGGCCGGGGCCATTCTGCTCATATTCTTCTCTTGGTGATGGCAGAAGCACAAGAGGACATGTCCAGTCATACGAGCATATTTCTAACCCCTGTTCGCATTTTGTTTGCTAGTGTCCTTTTGGCCAAAGCACATCACATGGCCAAACCCAAAGTGAGGGGCTAGAGAAGTATACTGTTCCATGGAGTGTTGGGGGGAGGAGGTAAATATTTCTAAAGAATAATCTACACTTTTTTTTTTTAGTGTTGTCTTTGCATAAAGATATCCTATTAATATCTAATGAGTCTGAGCTTAATAGTACTACATTACTTGGTTCCCCTTTCCCATGTTTCCATCTTTGTAATGAAAACAGTAGTTTCCTTATTAGTCAAATTCTATAGAAGGGACCCCAGGGAGCTGCCTTTTGTATCCTGGACTCTGCTGTGAAACACATAGGGTATCAGTTCACAATTTTCTGTAATACAGAGTTTTCGGTGGTGGTGATAGTGGTAGTGGTGGTGATGATGGTGGTGATGGTGGTGGTGGTGATGATGGTAGTGGTGGTGATGGTGGTGGTGATGGTGGTGGTGGTGGTGGTTATTATTAAGGAAAACTTGGCTTTCTAATTCTGGATTGTCAGGAAGAGTTGCCTGTGATTTAAATTGGTCTCTCAATAACCTGGTGACTGTCAGTGTCTGATGATTATCAGAAAGTAGTCAACTGATGAACTTGCCCCCAAAATATCATTGCAAGAAGGAAATGTTAATAGAACCAGTATGATTTGTGTCCTGGGTATGTTTGAACAAAACTCATAATTATGTTCTCCAGTTAGGGGACTGTCATCAAAACCTTGATTTCTTGCCTAGATGCTTTTCACCAGATCATTCGAGATGAAGGAATCTTGGCTTTATGGAATGGCACATTTCCTTCCTTGCTGTTGGTCTTCAATCCTGCCATCCAGTTCATGTTCTATGAAGGTTTAAAACGGCAACTTCTAAAGAAACGAATGAAGGTAATCCCTGATTTTGAAAGCAGCAAAAAATCTCGGACATTCTCTTATTTGCATTGATATGGTTTGTTCTTTTTTTGCTTTCCAGCTTTCTTCTTTGGACGTGTTCATCATTGGTGCACTATCCAAAGCGATTGCTACCACAGTCACCTATCCCATGCAGACGGTACAGTCCATTCTGAGGGTGAGTGCTGGGGTTCTCCCTGCATCTATTCAAACAACATTCTAAAATATGTGGTGTCTCAGGGCACCTGAGTGGCTTAGTAGGTTAAGCGTTTAGCTCAGGTCATGATCTGTAAGCTCATGAGTTCATGCCCCGCATTGGGCTCTGTGCTGACAGCTCAGAGCCTGGAGCCTGCTTGGGATTCTCTTGCTCTGCTCCTCCCTCGCCCATGCTCTGTCTGTCTGTCTCTCTCTCTCTCAAAAGAATAAACATCTAAAAAAAGTTTTTTTAAATATGTGATTTCTCTGTTTAAAGCAGTGTTAACAAAGCAATAAAGTAGTCGGTAGGCTGGAGCATTCCTTATGCATTTGTTCATTTGTTTGATATATTGTTAATTAGGCTGGCTATCACTTGGTTTCCTGTTTGGTTTGGAACAAAGTCTACATTTGTAATTTCCAGGTAACATAGTGTCTCCGAAAATCCAAATGTGGAGGAGAGGTTCTTTAACAACCTTGGGAAAGTATATACTTGTTTCCCTCTCATGAAAGCTGATTTGGTTAGGCTAATCTTTAAAAAATCAGAAGTTGCTTCCTTTAGTTCATTCAGGAGGAATTAATAATTTAGTTTTTCTGAAGAGCTTTCAAATTCCTTTTTTTTTCCATTCAATTATTTATTCATCAAAGTATTTATTAAGCACCCACTCTGTGTGGGAAGCTTGGTACACATGGTGAATAAAAGTCCTAATCCCTGCACTCATAGAAATAATAGAGGAAAGAATGAACCGGTAAATAAGCACAATAAATAGGTTGTTACAAATTGAGAAAAGAGCTATCTAGGAAGTGAACTGCATTCTGTGATTTGGTGAAGGGGCATGGTGCAGATGTTCTTTTTTTTTTTTTTTTTTTAATGTTTTATTTATTTTTAGGAGAGAGAGAGAGACAGACAGACAGTGTGAGCAGGGGAGGGTCAGAGAGAGAGGGAATCACAGAATGAAACAGGCTCCAGGCTCTGAGCTGGCAGTCAGCACAGAGTCCGACGCGGGGCTCGAACACGAACCACGAGATCATGACCTAAGCGAAAGTCGGTCGCTTAACCGACTAAGCCACCCAGGCGCCCCTTGTGCAGATGTTCTTAGACGGGCTGATTGAAGATGACTGGGCTCCTCTGAGGAGGCATATATAAAAATTAGGACTTAAAGGAAGCTAAGGACCCAAGTGTCAAAGAGCATTCTAGGTAGAGGGAACATGATGAGCTAAGAGCTTGGTGAATCCTGGGAAGTGAAAACAGGCCACTGTGGCTGGAGAGTGGGCTCAGAATGAGATTAGAAAAGTAGCAGGGAAGGCTATAGGTAGGGATTCTAGATTTTATTCTTGCCTGAGTGGGAAGCCTTTAAAGGGCTTTAAGCCAGGCAGTGGTGTGATCTTATTTACAATTTGAGAAGATTCTGCTGGTTCTTCTGTGGTGAATGGTGATGGTGGCCTACACTGCGGTGGTAGCAGTGGAGAGGAGAGATAAGACATGGACAGATTCACGATCAGTTGTAGAGAAAAAATTGAAAGTATTTATGGATAGATAAAATGGGAATGATAGTGAAAGTATTTCGGTTCAAAGATTTATTGCTTTCTGTTAGAAGTATTTCTATTGATATGCTATTTTTAAATTGGTACTTAATATAAGGAGTTCAACAGCAATGTATTTTGATACTTTTACAGTGTAAACATATCATGTGAAGAGCTTAGACTGCAGTGGTTCTGATTTGTGTTTATCAGACTTTTTAAAGGACCGGAGGGCAAGCCATACCATTAGTATCTAAATCTTCATTGTGGGCATGTTTGTTTTCTTTGGAGGTAGAATTTTCCCCATAATTCTCTGTGAAGTGAAAATTCTCATGTTTGTTTCTTTGAAAAATATTTCTTATTTTCACTTATTTCATTGAAAAGAGAAAATTTATGAAATCTGCATAGTAATTGGACATTTTTATTACTGTATACTATAAGACCTTACTCCAACATACTTTCCTCTGCAAGTGGAAATTGATTTTTTTCTTCTTCTTCTTCCCCAGTTTGGACGTCACAGACTAAACCCAGAAAACAGAACGCTGGGGAGTCTTCGGAATGTTCTCTATCTTCTTCACCAACGAGTAAAGTGAGCTTTGTAGATGCTTCACATTCTGTTCTGTCTTTCAGCAGCCATCTCTGCCAGGGAATGGCCGATTCTGCTTAACTTGCACTACTGACTTGGCAGTGGTAGCCTAGAAACCTCTTCCTGCTCAGACATTTCTCATTTTGGGGGCTTAGCGCAGTCTGATAGCATTTGGGAAGTTACAGAAAAAGTTCAGGTTTTTATTCTTTGTTACTTAGAAATGCACAGGACTCCTGTAGAGAGGGAAGCTTCCTGTAATCTAATGTAGAGACTGTTCTGCCCTAGTTGTGCTGCCATCAGTGGCATAGCCTGTGACCTCTCTTGTAGATAGGAATAAAGATATTATAGAGCAGTAGTTATAGTGAGAAAAGGAGGGGGAGTAGGAAGAGTAAGAATAGTTCTCGTAAGGATGACGACAGTGATGATGATGATAAGAGTGGCTAACATTTTTGAGCATTTGCCTTGTGGCAGACACTGAGCTCCGTGCCTACATGGTAATCTCACTTAATCCTAACAATAGCCCTGTGAGGCAGGTGCTTTCATCATTTCCCTGAATTCATTTCATTTAAAGAAGCTGATCCTTAGGGATGTCAAATAAGTCAGGGGCCTCCTCTGAAGCAAAAGCTGCTATAACTTTATTACTGTTCCTAGATGTAAGATATTTTGAAAATAAATTTATTATAAATACAGGATATGCTTGGGACGCCTGGGTGACTAAGCTGGCTAAGCGTCTGACTTTGGCTCAGGTCATGATTTTGCGGTTTGTGGGTTCAAGCCCCACATCAGGCTCTGAATGCTGACAACTCAGAGCCTGGAGCCTGTTTCAGATTCTGTGTCTCCCTCTTTCTCTGTTCCTACCCCATTCGTACTCTGTCTCTCTCAAAAAAAAAAATTGTTTAAGAAAATCACAATATGCTTGGGATGAGAAAAATCAAAGATAAAGAATTAGTATAAAGTAAAACTAAATACTCACCGTACCAAGTGTTGGGAAGACTGTGGAACATCCAGAACTTTCCTTATGCTGCTGGTGGGAAAATGAAATGGTACGATGACCGCTTTGGAACGCAGTTTGTCATTTTCTTTAAAAGTTAAGCATACAACTACCATAGGATCTAGCCATTCCAGCCAGCTATATACCCAATAGAAATGAAATGTGTCTGCACAAAAACTTGTATACAGATACGAATAATTTTATCTGTAAGAATCAAAACCTGGAAAGAACATAAATGTTGCATCATAGAGTAAATAGACAAGTTACTATGTGACTACATAGTGGAATACTGCTCATAAAAAAATAAGGACACATATATGCAACAATATGAATCTCAATTATGCTGAGTGAAAGAAATCAGACAAAAAGGAATTCATACTATATGATTCCACTTTTATAAAATTTAGGAAATGCAGATAAAATATCCAACCACCCCCTTAGGTACAGTTTCCCTTCCCATGGTTTCAAGTGTCCATGGTCAGCTGTAGTATGGAAGCAGAGGATCCTCCTTCTGACTTCTCATCAGAAGGTCAATAGGACCTAACACCAAGTCCCAGTGCCTGTATCATCCACCTCGCTTCACCCCAGGACATTGATACTATGAGAAAGACCCCCACATTCACATAACTGTTATTTCAGTATATTGTTATTCTCTTTTATTATTCATTATTGTTGTTACTCTCTTCCTGTGCCTAATTTATGGGTTAAACTTTATGACAGGTGTGTATGTAGAGGAAAAAAAATAGGGGGTTCAGTACTAACCACGATTTCAGGCATCCACTGAGGGGCTTGGAATATATCCCCCCAGGGCTAAGCGGTGGCTACTGTAGCATGCTTCTTTATGCACGAGTTGACTTTTATGAAGAAAACCGTATATATTTTTTTCACACCTCTTTCCTTTCAGACGTTTTGGAATAATGGGACTCTACAAAGGCCTTGAAGCCAAACTGCTGCAGACAGTCCTCACCGCTGCTCTCATGTTCCTTGTTTATGAGAAACTGACGGCTGCTACCTTCACAGTTATGGGGCTGAAGAGTGTGCGCAAGCACTGAGACACCTCACCCCGGCAGGTGCAGGAAGATGCTCAAGATGTGCACTTCCTTCTGTGTGAAGGGAAGTGATTCTCCTTTTACTCTTGGCCACCTGCTCCATGAGTTTTACCCTCACTGGCTGGAAAAACATCTAAGGGTAAACATGGAATAGAGCCAGCTGGACCTGTTGACAACTTAATTTTTATGATGGTGGGTTGAATTTTGTTGGGGAGGTTGGTCTAATGGTCATGTGAAAAGAAAACATTGAAAACGTAAAAATGAAAGTTTGTGGTATCTGTTGTTTTTAAGGGGAGTGGACTGTTGCTTTCATGTGTTATCTTTTCCAGTTAAAATGTTTCTTAAATTTACCAGCTGTTCTTTTTCCCTGAGCCCCCAGGTTCTAGGTACACATTTAATGCCATGTAACCCTCCCCATAGACTTTTGTATATCTTAATCTTGGTATTTTCCTCACTAAACATGTTATGATTGTGCCGCGGGCATGACTTTATTTTTGTTGAGCTTTTTTCCTCCTCAAGGAAAGGTGTTGGCTTTAGAACATGAGCTATTTATTTTGTGGGAGAAATGAAAACAGTTCATCCCAAATGATTCTCTTATGAACTATTTGTAAACATCACTTATTCATTAGTACTTGACGTAATTAAAAAATATTTATTTTGAATCAGTCTTTTCATTACAAAAGGCTTGAAGTTTTATGCTCCTCCATACAAACCCCATCAAGTCAAGCTCCAATAAACTGTCAGCACAAAAGACATTTTAAAAAGTCGCCCTTGGGACACCTGGGTGGCTCAGTCGTTTAAGCATCCAACTTTGGCTCAAGTCATGATCTCACAGCTCGTGAGTTTGAGCCCCACATCGGGTTCTGTGCAGACATCTCAGAGCCTGGAACCTGCTTTGGATTCTGTGTCCCCCTGTCTCTTTGCCCCACCCCTGCTCTCACTCTCTCTCTCTCCCTCTCTCTCTCTCTCTCAGAAATAATAAAAACATTAAAAAAAAAAAGGCGCCCTTCATTCAAGTATCACATTCAAGTAACCAAATGGTAAAAATCATAGAAAAAGGAGAGGGAGCAGATACCTTGTTTAGGCTCTGGAATATTCTCTCCCTTTACAAACTCCTGGGGAAGGCTGTATATTTTGAGAATAAACATCAGATTGAGGCGATTTCTATTTGGAAACAACCCTTATAGCCCTCCAACTTGGAGTACCTGCATTGAGCAGCAGCACTGACCTCACATGGGAGCTCGTTGGGCACGTGGACCCAGACCTTCTGAATCATAGTCTGGTTTAACAAGATCCCTGGGCGATTCATACTTTAAACTTTGAGAGACCTTAGATCCTCTGACTCAACAGAAACTATGATTGATTTCAAGGATAGAAACCAAGAAAAGATTTTTTCCAAAGGAAAGTTGGACTAATACATTAAAGCCACCCCTGAGAAAACTGAGCGCCCCACACATCATCCTTTCCTTTCGCCTCCTAGCACATGTTAAGGTGGTAAGACTTTAATTATGCAGCTAGGGGTAGATTTAGACCTCTCAAGCCACCGAAGAAGGAAACTCTGGTCATTAGGCGAACATCTCTTTGGGTTCCTTTGGCTTAGTTTTTGTCCCTAGAAGCAAACAACACGTTTTTCATGCATGAGTCTGATTCAGCCAGAGTCCAAGAGGAATAATGACGTATCTGTGGACTCCAGTATTTTAATTCAGTTTTGAAAGTGGAAGTTCTTTCTCTTATTTCCTCTCTGGTTTCTGTGGTAATTTCAAAACATGTAATGATCAAACTCCTAATAACTGAAAGATGGTTGTGTGTTCTAGAAAGCAAGAATTAGGAGGGGCTAATAATCTGGGAAATAGACTGAACACTCAACCCCCATTTAAGCCAGAGAATTGAAGACAGAATGGCCCCTTTACTACCTTTTTTTTTTTCTTTTCTTTTTTTGAGAACGCACACATGCATGCATAGGAGCAGGTGAGGGCCAGAGGGAGAGGGAGAATCTTAGTCAGACTCCATGCCCAGCAGCCCAGCACAGAGCCCAAGGCATAGCTCCATCTCACTGACCATGAGATCATGACCTGAGACAAAATCAAGAATCAGATGCTTAACTGACTGAGCCACCCAGGTTCTCCCCTCCCTCCATTACTACTTTTTATTTTACTTTAAGGTTCCTGTGTGTCTGGTAGCCTTGGGTGGGAAGCACAAAACTTATTTTTATATTGGAGAAGAATGATCATGAAGGTGCCATGTGTACTTTTGTTAATTATGCAAGTCGCTTTGCAATTTGAATTTGGAGCTCAGGTTGGTATGTTAGAATAATTTCCAAGTCAAGTTATGTAGTTAGATGAGATTTTATGATGTGAAAATCTATTTGATGCTTCTTTTTTCTAATTTTATGAGAGAACAATTTAATATTGAGGTTTTATGTTCCCTATGGAAGCATACCAACTCAACTAGTTGAAACTGGGTAATGACTCACCCAGTTTTGTAACCTTTGATATTAGTAAGTTATTTGAGAAAACTAAGGAGCTGAAGTCTGTCCTGTAGAAATGGAAAATTTTTACTTTTGATTCTTTATGCAGTTTCTCTAGAATGTGAGGATAAGAGCCTTTGGGATTATATTAGTGTCACTGCAGTAGAAAACTTAATTTCTGAAAGTATTTAATCTGTGTTTTGAAGTGGACACTAATCTTTCTACCCTCATCTTAATTTTACTATTAAATTTGAAATGCAAAAATAGGCTTGGCCATAAGAGTATAAGCAGTGGGAGTTAGAATCTTGGGTTTTATTCCCAGCTCTGCCACTGACTGACTAGCAAATTACATCATCTCCTTGTGCTTCAGCTTTTTGATGAGTGGAGATAATAATACTACCCACTTCAGAGGATGTTTGAGAGCTAATGATGTCAGCTAAATCCCTTTATGATCTCAACAGAGGGAAAATCTGAGTGAAACATGTGACCGTTCCTGGATTTATATAGCAGTTTGTCTTCTTCAAGATTCAATACTTTCTCATCTTATAATCCCAGTGTCTCCGTGAGGGACAAGGAGCAATGTCCCCATTTAATTAACAATGAAATTGACACAGAACTATCAAATGACTTGCGTGGTTGGAGCCAAGACTTGAGTTGAGTTTCCTGCAGTCAAGGATAATGATGGGAAGATTGGGCTCTGGAATTAGACATGGGTTCAACACTGGCCCCACTTCTTACCAGCTGTGAGAACAAAGCAAATTACCGAATTTGTATAAAACTCAGTTTCCTTGGCTGTGAAATGGAGGTTTTGATAAAGCTGCCCCAGCGGGTGATTGTGATGATTAAAGAGATCATATATTCAAATTGCTTAGCACAGTGCTTGCCACATGAGAAGAGCCAGATAAATGTTACCCATGACTCTCATCATAATATGATTATTATTGTTGAGGGATATGGCTGTTTGAATAGATATACCTGTAGTGCAGTGAGTGGAAAGCACTCTAGGTTTTGAGCAGACCTGAGTTCAGATTTTCGTCTATTACTTAATAGTATCATGGCCACAGACAGGTCACTTGCTCACCTTTCTGAACCTGTGTCTTCATCTGTCAGATGGAAATGATTACCTCACAAGGCTGTAATACATCTTTATATAGATACAGATCTATTTTCTTTAATCCTCAGAACGCTGTGAGGCTATAATATGTATCTATCTATAGATGGATATACAGAGATAGATCTATCTATCTATAGATAGATACAGATAGATATCTTCTTGAATCCTTCCTTAATCTTCAGAACAGCCCTGCAAGATAATACTTTCTGTTGGACAGATGGAGAGATATTTATATGCATCTGGCTCTGTACATGATATATATATATATATACACATATATATATATATGTGCTTAATAAATGCCGTTTATATATGTGTATATATATATAATATATATACATATTAATGATATATATAGATATATATATCATTAGTTTCAGGCATACAGCATAATGATTCAGTATATGTGTATATTGCAAAATGATCACAATAAATCTCGTTAATATTTGGCACTAGATCAGATAAATGCTGTTGGAACCAAGAAAATCAACTGGGTTTTACTTTGGGGCAGCATTTCCTCTTTTCATTTGTTTGAATTGTGACCATGTCTTTTCTGGGAGGCTTTCAGTGTACCTCCCCAAAAGAGAAGCCAAATCCAGTAATTTCATGTGTCATTCAGTATTCAGATTAAGTCTCCCAAACATTTATCAGTTAATCAGTTAAATACATACCAGTTCAATAGCAGGAAGTCACTGGCTGAGTTAGTGTCCCATCTTGGCTCTAGAAAAGCTGAAAGATAGTGACTTCATGGGGCCAAATGCCACAGATCTAAGGAAAGCCCTCCCTCTGGGCAGCTGAATGACTTACCTGGTGATGTTAAATGTCAGCAGAATACCAAATATATACAAAGGCCTCACTTACAGGATATTTACACATGCAGTAAATATGACTGTGACTTGCAGGGCTTTTACTACCATAAGAATGAAAGGGCCTTGGGTCAGTGCTGTTTGAGGAGCATACTGGTAGCCCCTGAAAAGTAGGTTCAATGGGACATAATGAACAAGAAAAAAAGTTCTCCATGGGCTGGGCAAGAGACAGAAAGAAGGAAAACTACTTTTTAAAGACAAAAAGTGAACATGGAAGTCAGGACGGGGACAAGGCACCAATTCCTAGCAGAGCCCTCAGAGAAGCCGTGCTCAAAAACAGGTGATAGGCACATAGACTTGGCAGTAAATCGTGGAACCCAGTAAATGAGGTCCAGTCTGTGATGAAGTGAAAAGGGAAAGAAACCCTGGTTTGAAAATGGGCAATGGAACCTCCATGCATTCAGTGCCTACAGAATGCCAGGCACAATTGATTTGCACACATCTTGATATCCTCATAATAACTCTAAATAGATGCGGATCATTCCTATTCGCAGATGAGTTAGTTAAGTCCTAAAGAGTAACTTACCTGTGGTCAATGTACCTAGTGAATGGGGATCGGGATTTAAAATTTACGCTGAGTCCAGAACTTTCTACACTGCCACACCACATTCCTCAGATGTCCTTAAAAGTGAGGCTTCTAAATGAGTGTGTGGTTCCCTTCTACAGCCTAGAGGGGCATGCAAGTGAAGATCTGTAATTCTTCCTGTAATGAACTGTCTGCACCCCAATATGACACCACAAGGCTCTAAGGAAGCCTGTGGCCTCTTTGTCCACAAATGGTTCTTTGACTCCACTGAGGCTATTTCTTGCCTCAGTGTCTTTGTTTATGCTTTCCAGTGTGTTGGAAATCTTCTTGCTCATATTTCTGGTGAATTCTTGCCCAGATTAGTCATCAGTTCTTCCTGGAAGCCTTTCTGGAATTTTGTTCCCTCCCACTCACTCCTCTAACCCCAAAGACTTCTGTACAGGTAGGTCTATCATCACACCTACTACATTGTATTTTGAATTGCAGTAGTCCACCTGCATCTCTGTCTTCCCCTAGATACAAGTTCTTTTCAGGACAGGAAATGAGTCCTTTTTTATTTATTTTTTATTTTTTGCCTTTTATTTTTTTTTACAAATAGTTTATTGTCAAATTGGTTTCCATATAACACCCAGTGCTCATCCCCACAAGTGCCCTCCTCCATGCCCATCTCCCCCCTCCCCCCCACATCCACCAGTCTTCAGTTTTTGTCAGCATTCAAGAGTCTCTCATGGTTTGCCTCTCCCCCTTTCCCTCACCATTTCTCCCCTTCATCTCCCCCATAGTCCTCAGTTAAATTCCTCCTAATCCTCCTATACGTGCAAACATGATATTTGTCCTTCTCTGCCTGACTTATTTCGCTCAGCATAACACCCTCAAGGTCCATCCATGTTGCTACATGGCCAGATTTCATTGTTTCTCATTGCCATGTAGTATTCCATGGTATAGATAAACCACATCTTCTTGATCCATTCGTACGTTGATGGACACTTAGGCTCTTTCCATGTTTTAGCTATTGTGGAGAGTGCTGCTATGAACAATGAGTCCTTTTTTAAAACGTGTTTATTTTTTTAGAGACAGAGGGAGATAGAGCAAACACACATGTGCAGGGAAGGGGCATAGAGAGAGAGAGACAGGATCCCTAGCAGGCCCCCCACTGTCAGCACAGTTTGAGCCTGACACTGGGCTCAAACCCACAAACCAAGAGATCGTAACCTGCAGAAACCAAGAGTCAGATGTTTAAGCAACTGAGTCACCCAGGCACCACTGGACAGGAAATGAGTTTGAAATAAGTAGCAGAATGTCTCGTTTGTGATAGTCACTCAGTTGTTGCATGAGTGTTTTTGCCTTAAGACAGGCTCGGGATGCATGGATGGCTCAGCTGGTTAAGCGTCCGACTTTGGCTCAGGTTATGATCTCACAGTTCGTGAGTTCAAGCCCCGCATTGGACTCTGTGCTGACAGCTCAGAGCTTGGAGCCTGCTTCGGATTCTCTCTCTCTCTCTCTCTCTATCTCTCTCTCTCTATGCCCTCCTTCCTTCACTCTGTTTCTCTCTCAGAAATAAATAAAAACATTAAAAAAATGTTTAAAGACAGAGCTGACCTTTCTCTAATCAGATTGATCTGTTAATTAACAGTTTACATGTTTTTAGGGGCACCTGCCTGGCTCAGTAAAGCATGCAACTCTTGATCTTGGGGTCATGAATGCAAGCCCCATCTTGGGTGTAGAATTTACTTTAAAAAATAAATAAAAGAGTTTACATGTTTTTAGAATGCTTGCACTCTCTTGTTTTCTTGGTTGTTGATTTTCAGTTCTTCAGATTTCTTTGCCTTAATTATCTCACACTTTTTTGAAGTATACTTTCTTTTGCTAGTCAGTTGACTTGTTTATCCTTTAAAGATTCATTATTTCTTTGCTTCCGTTGGAGTCACCAAAAGGATCTACCTTGTGGTATCACTTACCAAATTCTTTGATGTACTTCACCCTTGTTGTGCTTTGGTTTCTTTAGAACCCACTGGCAGAGCAGATGGTCAGCAAGTAGGTGATTCCCTAAGTAGGTGTTGTATGGAGGACCTTATTAAATTGCAGATTCCTATTCTAAGAATAACATTTTGTCCATTTATTCAAGAAGTATTACCTACCATATCCAAGCACTATACCAGTTGCTGGGATTATCCAGATGAATAATACCTGGTCTCTGCCTTCATGTAGCTCATTGTTCAGCATGGGAGACAGACAGAAAACCACTTGGAATTTTACCACTGAGGAATTTTAATGAGAGTTAGTTCAGGGCTTGCGTCAGGAGCATGGGGAGGCTGGGGTTAACTCTGTCTTTGTCTATGTGATCAGAAGGCAACATTTGAATTAGGAACATACCAAGAAGTGGATAAAGGACCTTTTTTTTTAATGTATATTTATTTATTTCGAGAGAGCCCACATGAGCAGAGGAGGGGCTGTGAGACAGGGAGAAAGAGAATCCTAAGCCAGCTCTGGACACTGGGCTTGAACTCACAGGCTTGACCTGGGCTGAAACCAAGAGTTGGATGTTTAACTGACTGAGCCGCCCAGGTGCCCTGGGACCTTCTTGACAAAAGGAATACAAAAACATTTACAAAGTGGAAACAGGATGATGGCTTGTTATTTGTGCATTGATTGAATTAGATCCAAGCACTTCCCAACCTAGATCTCAAAGTTGAAATGTTGGAATGGGGGAGGGGTAGAACATCATCAGGTCACTGACCACCTGCAACACAGAAAGAGGTGATCATAATCCCCATTTTTTTTTTGACAGTTTTGTCTGCAGGTATACTTGGATCTAAAGAAAGAAGATAGGTTCCCTATACTCCTAATTTAAAATCTAATTTTGTCCATACTTTGATAATTAGATATAACATGAATCATTAGTTTCACCTCTATGGAGATAGGCCAGCAAAGCAGTTTAGGCTTACACTTTATCTTGATGAATGTGGAAATGTTTACTTGGAAAACAGTTTGGAGCCTAGTTCAGGCTAAAACCCTGAGTACTTTTTCATGCATTTGTTAGTGTGTTAAAAATTACTAAAGCAGAAGCTCCTGCCTGGCTCAGTCAGAAGAGCATGTTACTGTTGATCTCAGGGTCCTGAGTTCAAACGCCGCCTTCGGGTGGAGATTACTAAAAAAAAATAAGATTAAAAAATATATATATATATGTAGTGAAGACTTAAGTGAAGGGGAATTTTAAAATTGAGGAAGCCCTCTATTTCTTTTTAATTTGCAACTAGGTGTGACATTTACAGATTTTTTTCTAATGCATTCTCATTTTATTCTCTATTGTGAGATTTATTAAAAGAACTTCTGTACTGTATAGATGGGGAAATTAAGACACAGATCTGGCTTAAGTCATGTAGCAAAGGATTGGAGAGTCAGAAATAGTAATTCATACCTCCTTGGTATTCTATCCAGTAATCTTTCACTGGTTTGTACTGCTTGAAGATAATAGTATTTTCTATTTTGGTTTAAAATTTTTCTTTAAGCTTTTGTTCTTCCTTCCTTCCTTCCTTCCTTCCTTCCTTCCTTCCTTCCTTCCTTCCTTCCTCTTTCTTCCTTCCTTCCTTTCTTTCTCTTTCTTTCTTTGTTTCTTTCTCTTTCTTTCTTTCTCTCTCTCTCTCTCTCTCTCTTTCTTTCTTTCTTTCTTTCTTTCTTTCTTTCTTTCTTTCTTTTCTTCCTTCCTTTCTTTCTCCTTCCTTCCTTCCTTCCTTCCTTCCTTCCTTCCTTCCTTCCTTCCTTCCTTCCTTTCTTTCCTTCCTTCCTTCCTTTCTTTCCTTCCTTTCCTTTATTTTCATTTTGAGAGCACAAGCAGGGGAGAGGGAGAGAGAGAATCCCAAGCAGGTTCCACCACTGTCAGTGCAGAGCCTGATTTAGGGCTTGAACTCATGAACCAAGAGATCATGACTGGAGCCAAAGTCAAGAGCTGTCTACTTAACCAACTGTGCCACCAGGCGCCCTGCTTTTCCTTTTTCTTATAAAAAGAATAAATAGTCATTATAAAAATTTCAGAAAATATAGAAAGAATAAAGCTGTATTCCTATATATGTATATATACCTATATTCACAATGTCTAGAAATCACTGCTAATATTTTAATGTATCTATTTTCAGATTTGTTTAAATATATACATATATAGAGGGATTTACTTAATATACACACATATAGAGAGAGTTTTTAAAATTTTGTAAAATTTAACCTCAAATATATATTTACTGTCAAATATCTATATCATAATTTTAGTGAATATATCATTTTTTAGTTAAACTCTGATTGGCAGACTTCTGGGTTGTTTCCAGTTTTTTGCTGTTATAAATAATGTGTGACAAAGTCCTTAATCTATGCATCTTTTAACCCTTTTCTGGGGCCGCCTGGGTGGCTTAGTTGGTTAAGCGTCCGACTTTTGCTTAGGTCATGATCTCACGGTTCATGGGTTCGAGCCCCACGTCGGGCTCTGTGCTGACTGCCAGCTCAGAGCCTGGAGCCTGTTTCAGTCTGTGACCCCCTCTCTCTCTGACCCTCCCCTGCTCATGCTGTCTCTCTCTCTGTTTCCTAGAAATAAATAAAACATTTAACCCTTTTCTGATTATTTTGTTAAGAAAAATTCCAGGAATCCAGATAGGTGTGGGTGGAGGGGGAAGGAGGTGATGGGCATGGAGGAGGGTACTTTTGGGGATGAGCACTGGGTGTTAAGTGGAAACCAACTTGACAATAAACTGTTTTAAAAAGAAGAAGAAGAAAAATTCCAGGAATCCAGTTCATAGGTCAAAAGGTATGCCTACTGTGACATTCTGTTATTAAATTCAAACTTCATCCTATCTGTTCTTTTATGTTCATTCTGACTTTGGACTATGTAAGCACCTTGTTTCTCTGCTCACCTCTGCTTGGGCAAGCTGCAGGAGAAATTCCATTCCGAGTGTGACAGGGAAGAGGCACTGTATGTCAACAGGCTGGGCTTTGCATGCTTTTTCTTGTGACTCTCACAACAATCCTATGAAATACACAATTAAATGAGGTATCATCAAAAGTGCTATAGGAGTTTAGGGCTGAAACTTTGATTTTGCCCAGCCAGTGGCTGAGAGATCACTTAAATACCTTACACTAAAGCATAATAATAATAATAACTGCCATTTACTGAGCACCTACTATGCACCGGTTGTCATACTAGATGCTTTCCACATATTATTTAATCCTCCTACAAAGATTCCAAATCCCGTGCACTCTCCACACTTCTCCGCTCCGACCTTCGCTTCTACGTCTGCATCCTAGTCCCTGTGTCTTTGTTAGATGGCACATCCCAGAGCTCAGGGATTTGTTATTAACCATTTTGTGACTCAACCATAAACATGGGGTTACATTGGACAGGGGTCTCTGTAGAAATGCTTTATGATTATGAAGCTTTTGAATTCAAGGACAACTTGTACAATTTATCTTTGTTGACTTTTTATTTTGTTTAATTTTTTAAAATATTTTTATTTATTTCTAGGAGAGAGAGAGACAGCGTGAACAGGGTAGGGTCAGAGAGAGAGGGAGATACAGACTCTGAAACAGGCTCCAGGCTCTGAGCTGGCAGTCAGCACAGAGCCCGACGCGGGGCTCGAACCCACAAACCGCGAGATCATGACCTAAGCGAAAGTCGGAAGCTTAACCAACGAAGCCACCCAGGTGCCCCTCTTTGTTGACTTTTTAAAAATGTATCTTGTTTTTATTTATTTATTTATTTAAATTCTAGTTAGTTAACATACGGTGTAATATTAGTTTCAGGAGTAGAATTTAGTGATTTATCACTTACGTATAACACCCAGCGCTCATCCCAACAAGTGCTCTCCTTTTTCTTTTTTTAATGTTTATTTATTTTTGAGAGAGAGAGAAAGAGCATAAGCAGAGGAGGGGCAGAGAAAGAGGGAGACACAGAATCTGAAGCAGGCGCCCCCCTTAATACCCATCACCCATTTAGCCCATCCTCCGACCCACCTCCCCTTCAGCAACCCTTAGTGTGTTCTCTATAGTTGAGTCTGTTTTATGATTTGCCTCCCTCTTTTTTCTTTCCTCTATGTTCATCTATTTTGTTTCTTAAATTCCACATATGCCTGAAATCATAGGGTATTTGTCTTTCTTTTGATTTCTTTCACTTAGCATACATCTACTTTGTTGACTTTTTAATATATACATAAGCTCCTATCTGATAGAAAATGGCTGGGTTGTTTTGTTTTATTTTGTTTCATTTTGTGATTGCAGATACGGAAAAATCTTCAGTCTCCAGAGGGCCTTGCAGTCAGCCTCCTATATTATTATAAATCACTGCTGTCAGATGTTTAGTGCAATTTGTTTTCCATTAAACCAAAAACAGAAGCATTCTTTTTTTTTTTTTGAGTTTTTTTTGAGTTTTTTTTTTTTTTACAAATAGTTTATTGTCATATTAGTTTCCACATAACACCCAGTGCTCATCCCCACAAGTGTCCTCCTCCATGCCCATCCCTCCTCCCCCCCACATCCATCAGTCCTCAGTTTTTGTCAGCATTCAAGAGTCTCTCATGGTTTGCCTCTCTCCCTTTCCCCCACCATTTCCGCCCTTCTTCTCCCCTTGGTCCTCTGTTAAGTTCCTCCTAATCCTCCTATACGTGCACACATATGATATTTGTCCTTCTCTGCCTGACTTATTTCGCTCAGCATAACACCCTCAAGGTCCATCCATGTTGCTACACATGGCCAGATTTCATTGTTTCTCATTGCCATGTACTATTCCATGGTATAGATAAACCACATCTTCTTGATCCATTCATCAAAACAGAAGCATTCTTAGACTCCTT
Source organism: Proteles cristata cristata (assembly GCA_017311185.1). Taxonomy (NCBI): domain Eukaryota; kingdom Metazoa; phylum Chordata; class Mammalia; order Carnivora; family Hyaenidae; genus Proteles; species Proteles cristata. The sequence continues at coordinate 212,644 of JAESUZ010000358.1, read as the reverse complement.
TAGCAATCTGAATAGGACTGTGACTTGAACTTGGTGGAACACTACCTTGGAATACCTTTTTTATCTATAAAGCAAAGAAGGAGTAGCAAGGATCTTGCTGAAAATATATTTTTACTTTTTCCTTTCCCCAAGTGTATGCCTGCACTTTTAATTTGTCATCCATAATTTATAATCTTCTCTTGGCCAGATAATAAAGCCAGTAGTTCTCAATGTCAATAGGAATTGAAGTCCAGGAAACAGGACAGTTTTTGGCCAGTAGCATCCACCGCTTTCTTGGTCTTTATTGACACTAATAAAAACTTGCAAAATTGACTGATCCACAATTGACTCCCTTGCTTCTGTTCACCATCTGGTGGAATTGCCAACAGACAGAAAAATGATTAAAAGGCAGCAGGAGGCAGAACAGGTAAAAGGCATTTTGATAACCCACAACTTAGAGATCAATTCATACCCTTACTAGCCAAGTGGTTTTGATGTAAACAGGTAAATCTTTCCACATTGTTTGAAGTAATGTAACTATTGAGGCTTCCACTAGAGCCCTCATTGATCGGTGCTCCAGGAGCATTTAAGATACTAATTTATTTCACAAACATTGAGTACATTCGTACAGGCACCTGATGAACACTGGCATACGGATATGATGTTTGCCCTTATATATTGCTTTGTAGTTTGTAAAACAATGTGACATCTACTCCTCTTACTTGGTATTCAGGTCATACATCTGAGATGTATTAGGCAGATGATCTCCATTTTGTAAGTGTGCAGACAGGTCCAGAATGGTTAAATGGCTCTTTTATAGATGCACACCAGTGACAGAGTAGGATGCAGAGAGAGATCTTCTGATTCCACATGCTATCCTTTCCCCCAACACTGTGCTGTGTTCCTGGAAGAAGTGAGCCTGTTACTCTCAAGGGAGGACTTGAGGGGTATAATACGCCCAAGGACCCAAGGTTAAAAATGGATTTGTTATAGCTACTTGATGGGTTTGATTGTTTAGTGAGCTACTTCAGAAATAAGTTCAAAAGCTTTCCAGGGGCACCCAGGTGGTTCAGTCGGTTAAGCGTCCTACATCAGCTCAGGTTATGATCTCGCGGTTTGTGGGTTCGAATCCTGCATCAGGCTCTGCGGCCCAGGTGATGATCTCGCGGTTTGTGGTTTTGAGCCCTACATCAGGCTCTGCACTGGTGGTGCAAAGCCTGTTTGGGAGTCTCTCCCTCTCTCTCTTCCTCTCTCTCTCTTTGCCCCTTCCCCATTTGCACTTACTCTCTCGCTCTCAAATACACTTAAAAAAAAAAAAAAGCTTTCCAGTACTATTTCTCTTATTCTCCAAAAACAAAAGATAGATTCAGTATGTGGGCACTGGGGGAAAGAGAGGGGGTGATATCTTTTTTAAATACCTGATTGACATAGTTACTGGGAATTTAACTCTTTCAGGTCTCCCACATCTTTCCCTGAGGTATGGCCCATGTTATGCAGTAATGCTCATGTTAGAAAGAACAGGCCCATCATTTGAGTATCGAACTTAGGTAGGGTTGTCCCTCACACAAAATGCTTTTCATTTCTTTGGTAGTTTTCAGAACATACCAGCCTGGCTGGCGGTCTATCAAGTACCTTCTGCACGAAGTTGTATTTCTCTGTTTACTTACCTCCCTCCCTCAATAGATTGAGCTCCGAATCCTCATCATCATTACTGTGTCCCAGGAGTTATTCTAAGTACTCTATAAATATCTGTCCAATGAGTTTATATATGGAGGGAGAGGGGATACAGTGTTGAACTCTACCTAGAGTTGCAATGTGTATGATGATATTTTGACAAAAAGTAGGACATGGCTTCCCAAAGAGTTACATGCCTTAGTAATGTCACCATATTAAATACAATGTGATACATGTACGCTTACCTTTGTTTTAACCCAATAAAGTGTGGGATGTGTCCAGGCAGAAGGGAGCTGAAAAGTAAATTCATAACCTTAAGATCTTGTAATCAGGGCCGCCTGGGTGGCTCAGTCAGTTAAGCTTCCAACTTAGTCTCAGGTCATGATCTCACAGTTTGTGAGTTCTAGCCCAACATCAGGCTCTGTGCTGACAGCGTGGAGCCTGGAGCCTGCTTCTGATTCTGTGTCTCTCTGCCTCTGTCTCTGCCCCTCCCCTGCTTGCATCCTGTCTCTGTCTCTCAAGAGTGAATAAATGTTAAATTTTTTTTAAAAAAAGATTGTAATCAGAAAAAAATACTCTGTAATTAAAGCAAGAATGCTGGCATCCTTACCGCATTATGTTGCTACTTACTTGTCTGTTGTTCCTGTTCCTGGAGTGCGGTTTCGTTTTTGTGTCTCTGGTACCAAACAGTGAGACTCACTGATGGTGCTTGATAAGTATCGTTGCCAGTACCAAAGACAGTCTGCTAATGCGGAAGTCAGCAGATAATTTTTGAGCAAAGTGCCCACCACTTTGGTAAGCAGCAGGAATACACTGGGAACAAAACAGGTAAGGTCCTTACTCTTGTGGGACTTGAACTGCAATGGAGGGAGACCAAGAGTGAGCATATAAACCCGTAAGGTGATCTGGGGGACAACGTAGTACAGTAAAGAATATCACCTAAGGGGACGCCTGGCTGGCTCAGTCGGTAGGGCATGTGACTCTTGAGCTCCAGGTCATGATTTTGAGCCTCATGTTGGGTGTAGATATTACTTAAAAATAATATCTTAAATAATATATATATAACAGAGGGAGTATCATTGTCTAACAGATTTTAACAGATATTTTAGTTACTAGCATCCATGTAAGAGAGAGAGTACTCCTACAAAGTGCACACAATTAACTTTTATATATTAGTCTCCTACCTTGCAACCTTGCTGAACTTAATTACTAGTTCTTACAGTTTCTTAGTGGATTCCTATACTTTCTATATAAAGATGATATCATCTGAGCACCTGGGACGTTTTAGTTCTTCTTTTCCAATCTGCATGTCTTTTGTTTATTTTTCTTGCCTCATTGCTTGGCCAGAACTTCCAGTACAATGTTGAAGAGAAATAGTGAGAGCAGATGGGGCGCCTGGGTGGCTTAGTCCAGTTAAGCGTCTGACTTCAGCTCAGGTCAAGATCTTGGTGGTTTATGAGTTCAAGCCCCTCATCGGACTCTGTGGTGACAGCTCAGAGCCTGGAACCTGTTTCAGATTCTGTGTCTCCCTCTCTGTTCTCCTCCCTGCTTGTGCTGTCTGTCTGTCTGTCTCTCTCTCTCTCTATCTCTCTCTCACACACATACACAAAGGTAAATAAACGTTAACAAATTTAGAAAAAAAGAAAAAAAAATGGTGAGAGCAGACATATTTGTCCTGTTCCTGACCTTGGACAGAAAGTGTTCGGTCTTTCACTGCTGAGAATGATGTTAGCTGTGGGTTGTTTGTAGATTCCCTCCATTGTTTCTTTGCTTGCGGTCAGTGCGTTAAGTTGGACTGAGCACTCAGCACTTTTAGCCATGCTCCGGAGCACGTGATTGTACACTAACAGCTTTTCTAGCATCATTTGCAGTGCTACCTCTTCATCCACTAAAACGCTTTAATTTATTGCTTTGTTTTGTCTTAATCATTTGTATAGAAATCTTTCTAAAATGTTAAATATTCCTGACGACTTTAAGCATAATTAGAATACATACAATTCAACTGTATCTTTACAAACTGGACATAATTGTGATGTATTACCATGCTAGCTGATAATGTGGTGTTGTCTTTGGGAGGTTATAGGATAGTTTGGCCCTTCAACGAATCCTTCCAAACTGCTGTGCATTTTGGACATCTGTGTCTGCTTTTTACAAATACAGATTGTCCTGTCCCTCGCTGTTAATTGGCACTTTTTCTGACCTTAATATGCCTGCCTCTGAGAACATTCTCTTCTAATAGGCAATCTTTTTAAATTTTGTAATGTTTATTTATTCTTGAGAGATAGAGACAGAGCACAAGCAGGGGAGGGGCAGAGAGAGGGAAACACAAAATCTGAAGCAGGCTCCAGGCTCTGAGCTGTCAGCATAGAGCCCGATGCAGGGCTTGAACTCACGAACTGCAAGATCATGACCTGAGCCAAAGTCAGACGCCTAACAATTGAGCCACCCAAGTGCCCCTAATAAGCAATTTCTAATCTCTTGAGGTCCAGGATGCAAAAGAACCAAAATATTTAGAAGATTTTGTAAATTAAGAGTAAATAAACAGGAATAAATACCTTGTTTGGTTAAATGCCTTTTGTTTCCTAGATGCTCAGTTCTGTTCTAAACAAATCACTGTCAGGTGTGAGGTATTACTATATCATAAATAAAATTATTTTTCAGAGGTTGTACAGGTACCCTCCACCACATCCCTATTCCTAGTCAATTTTCATTAGTTGAACTCCCTCTATTTCTCTTCCTCCTCCAGTACGTGAATGTTCATAGCAGCTTCATTCATAATAGCCATAAAATCAAAACACCCTACTGTTGAATAAACAACAATTGTCATATTGATTACTGCAATAGAATGTTATGTAGCAATGAAAGTGAACAAATTATAGCTATATTCAGCAACATGGATGAACCATGCAATGTTGAATAAAAGAGGCCAGATATAAAACTTTACTTAATGTGTGATTACACTTTTATAAATCTCAAAAACAGTGTTAGAAATCAAGACAGCTGGTACCTTTTGGGAGAAAGATACAAGCAAAAGGACACTGCTAAAATAAGGCAGAAAGGTAGAAAGTAAAGAGGTGAAAATAGAGACACCAAACAAATACTAAACCAATGGAAAGCTGGTTGATGTTAAAGGAAAAGCATTTTGCAGGATAGGAAAGGTCACGAGATTATGGTAAAATGGATAAATCACTAAGAATAGGTAAAAGTCCTAAACCTAGATGTACCTACTAACGTGGACTCAAACACATAAAGTGGTCAGAATTATGAAATGAAATTGGTATACACTATAAACACATGGAGGTCTTAACATATCCCCTTTATGAAGATTAAGTAGGCTAAAGACTATTTGAGCAATATCTCATAATTTTTCACCCCCAAATTGGAAAATACATTTTCAAGTACCATTAGAACATTTAGAACAGTCCACTATCACATATTGAGCTGAAATCTGTCTCACTGAGGTTTTTACCTTCTGATCCTAATTCTGTCCATCAGAACCATAAAGACACACTAGTCTTCCAGTGACAACCCTTCTAATTTTTAAAGACAGCTACCACATGTGCACTGAGTCACATATCTGGTTTGACCAAGCAGGGGTGACTGAAGGATGACCACCACATCTGGGTGGATGGTGGTGACATTTATTGGGATAGAAAACATTGGTGATCCTCGTGGAACAGGTGATCTCCCCTTGGGTGTCTAGTGATCTTTTAAAGCTTAATATGTCTAAAATTGGTCTCTAGAGGCGCCTAGGTGGCTCAGTCAGTTCAGCGTCCGACTTCAGCTCAGGTCAGGATCTCATGGCTTGTGAGTTCGAACCCCACATCAGGCTGTGTGCTGACAGCTCAGAGCCTGGAGCCTACTTTCGATGCTGTGTATCCCTCTCTCTGCCCCTTCCTCAGGTCACACCCTGTTCTCAAAAATAAACATTTTAAAAAATTAAAATTGGTTTCTAATCCTGTGTAAAAAAGCTGCTCCTTTCCCAGTGTTCCTTTCCTCCACGAGTGGCATCACCACTCACTCAGTTGCTCAAGCCAGAAATCTTGGAATCATTCTTTCTCCTCCCCACCCCACCATAACAAATCTTTCCAGAATATATTGCAATCATTCCATTTTTCCCCTTTACCTCTACCACTGAGTCCAAGCCTCCAGTGCTCTTGTCCAAACCAGAACAGTAGCTTGTTAACTGGTCCCCTTGCTTCTATGGCCCCCCACACGTTCTCTTCAAATATTGGAACCAGAAAGAGCCTTTTATATGTAAGTCAGATCCTGTCTTCCTTCTGTACTCATCCCTACAGTGACTTCCATCAAACTTAGAATAAAGTCGAGAGTCCTTTGCATGGCCCCCAAGGTCACTCATGATCTTACCCCTGGCTACCTCTCTAACCTCATCTCACCTGTATGCACGCACGCACACACACACACACACACACACACACACACACGAAACTTTGGCCACATTGGCCACACTCATAAAACTCAAGCAAGTTACGTACTTGGGTTCTTTGCACTATGCCCTACGCCCTTCTTTCTGTCACTTTCCTACATGGTCACTTCACTCAGTACTGCTCAGGTATCCTCTTCAGAGGCTTTCCCTGGCCACTGTATCTAAAATAGCACCAGCCACTTCTTATTCCCTTAGCCTGATTTATTTTTCTGCATAGCACTTCTCACTGCTTGATATTTTATATCTACATTTATTTATCTGTTCATGGCCTCTTTCCTCTAGTTTTAGGTTTTCAAGGCTTCGTTTAGTTCACCACTCTATCCCTAGTGCCTAGAACAGTTCCTGGCTCATAGAAACCATTTTATAGGAATTTGGATGGGTATTAATTCACTGTTCAAAAATCTCCGATAGCTCCTCATTGCCTGGAGCAAGGTTTCTCAGCAGTGGCGCCGTTGACATGTTGGAAAAACCACCCAGTGCACTGTAGGGTGCTTAGCAGTACCCCTTAGCTTCTACCCACTGCATGTCAGTAGTACCCACTCCAAGTGGCCATCAAAAATGTAGCTACGTGTTACCAAATGCCCCCTGAAGGGTACAAACCTTCCATTTGGGAACCACTGGCCTGGAGCAAGCCAACCTAAACCAGATTTCCCTGGAGAGCTTAAAGAAAAAGCAAATCGCAAGACTTATCAGAGGCCAGTAGATTCAGAAGCCCATCGGCTTAGGTTGAAATTGGATGGTCAACAGGTACAGGGGACGTGCTGGCTTGGTGATCATCTAGTCCCTGCCACTGTAAGCATTGCTTCTTTATGTCACCTAACCCTCCAGCTACACTGTGCTACTTATGACTCCTTTTTTTCTGCCTGTGTTTTCTACCCTGAAGCAGAGATTACTCAGTTGCTCACTACTAGCATTTCCTCTTTCTTCATTAGCAACAGAACCCAGAACTGTGTTGTTGAATCATGACTCTGCACCCAGTTAAATAACACATTACCTGACCTTCCTTACCAATAACAGCAGCCTCTCCTCCTGCCCCTCCCCTTCTCCCTTCTCCCTCCTGCTTTTTGACAAAAGTTATACATGAATGCATTCTGGTTGTCCAGGCTTCCGACAATACAAATGTATGCCTTCTACCCAGAAATAACTACCATCAAGAGTTTAGTATATGACCTAACAATTCCCTTCTAGGAATTTAAATCAATCTATTTTCTTCAGAGTCATCCATGTTTTTGATTCCTTATTTCCTAAGTAATGTTCATCTAGCCTTTTTACTGAGGAATCTCAAGGCACATTTTTTAAAATGTCCTTTTTGGGGTGCCTGGGTGGCTCAGTCAGTTAAGTGTCTGACTTCGGCTTGGGTCATAATCTCATGGTCCATGAGTTTGAGCCCCGCATCGGGCTCTGTGCTGACAGCTCAGAGCCTGGAGCCTGCTTCAGATTCTGTGTCTCCCTCTCTCTGCCCTCCCCTGCTCACACTCTGTTTGTCTCTCTCTCAAAAGTAAATAAACATTGGGGCGCCTGGGTGGCTTAGTCGGTTAAGCGTCCAACTTTCGCTTAGGTCATGATCTCGCGATTCGTGGGTTCGAGCCCCGCGTCAGGCTCTGTGTTGACTGCCATCTCAGAGCCTGGAGCCTGTTTCAGTCTGTGACTCCCTCTCTCTCTGACCCTCCCCTGCCCACACTGTCTCTCTCTCTCCTAGAAATAAATTTTTTAAAAATCCAGCTAAAAAAAGTAAATAAACATTAAAAAAAGATTTTTTAAAATCTCCTTTTCTAAGGAAAAGAAATCCTGAAAGTTTAAGTTAGAAGATCCTTGTGAAAGGCCCTGCTATTTTAAATTTAATCAAGACGCTCCTGACTTTGGGTCCTTGTTTTCCAAGGAATGATGAAAATCTGCTTTTCTCCCTTCGTCCCCGGTAGCCAGGTTCAAGTTAGGTTATCTCAACCATGTCTGCAGAGAGGAAGCACCTCACCTTCCTTACGACAGAGGCACCTGCCGGCTAAGGAGGCAACAGGGTAAGGACACCTGGGTGGCTCAGTCACTTGAGTGTCGGACTCGTGATTTCAGCTCAGGTCATGATCCCAGGGTAATGGGATCGAACCGTACATGGAGCTCCACACTGAGCGTGAAACCTGCTTAAGATTCTCTCTCTCTCCCTCTCCCTACTTACATTCTCTTTCTCTCTAAAACAAAAACAATAGGAAAAAAAGAAGGCAACAGTGCTATACATTTAGGACTGACATAAACTTTCTAGTCCAAAACATTTACTGAACATTACCTAACTGTATTCAAGGCACTGTGGAATCACCGCAGGGTGTGTGAAGAAACGTGAGACAATCGTAGCCCCCAAAAAGCTTACAGTCATTGTGGAAGGCAATCAGCCACACAATGTTGTTTCCTCTTATGTACTTGAGAATTAGTATCTATAAATCTTCCTGTGCTGCCATGTCTTCCTGCAGCTAAGCTGGAAGGCCCACCAGAACGGAGACTGGCCTTTATTTCATCGCACATTCCAACACAGAAGCTCTCTGTGGATTAAGCTGACACTGAGTTACACACATCATCATGTTCCTGAGTTTCAGCCTGTCTCTGCAACGAACAGTTGAGCTTTGAAAAAGAAATAGCATCAGCGGCCAGAGATTTGATGTGAGGACTTTTGTGCACTGTCAGGAGGTGTAATTTACTAACAGCAGGGGATCGGTTGCAGAGCATAGATATGTTCTTCCTCTTCCCTTTCCTCTGGCTGCCGCCAAACAGGCAGGAAGGTGACAAGGAACACTTAGATTCAGCCTTGAGAGTCAGAGATGTGCCCTCTCAGTTGACTGTGAAACCACCCTGTCTCAGCATGTAGAACCAGGCAGCAGGAAAGAAGACTGGGTTCTCCGGCTCATGTGGGGCTGTGGGCAATATGACACCTGGCCACACGCCCCACTGTGGTACCTGTGCCATCCTCTGAATGACTATTAGGGTTGTGTGCCACCCCCGTGTCCCCTTATTATACTTTCTTCCCAATCTAGCCCCCATCTAATGCCAAGTTCAACACCCAATCCTGTTATGGAACCTGAACTTTGACATTGTTTCTAGTCTACACTCCTTACTCTCGGGCAGCTTTTACCTATGTTACTCCCAACTGTGACGTGACTTAAAATTTCATATCTTCATTATGCAGATTTCCTCACTGAAGAAAACTTGGGCCAAGTAGATCAATGGATAAAGAAAAAATAAAATCACCCAAGGTTCTATCCCCCTCCTCAACAAAACAGCCCATTGTTAATATTTAGTGCATTCTCATTTCTTTGTTTTTGCATTTATGTGTGTGTATGTGTAAAGCTAACATTGAGATGTATGTAAGTATAGTCTTAAAACATAGCGCCAGTGGTCAATTTTGCATCATATGTGTGCTACTCTATGTCAGGTTATACCTAGTTTCCATGTTATGACATGGTTCAGTACGCATAATTTTTAATGGTCCACCACATTGTTGTTGTTGTTTTTTAATGTTTGTTTTTGAGAGACAGAGACAAAGAGACAGAGTGTGAGTGGGGGAGAACCAGAGAAGCAGGCCCCAAGCTCTGAGCTGTCCGCCCAGAGCCTGACATGGGGCTCGAAACCACAAACTACGAGATCATGGCCTGAGCCAAAGTCAGATGATTAACCGACTGAGCCACCCCGGCGCCCCTCATCACATTGTTAATGTAGCCCAGTGAGTGCTGGGGAACTCCATATCTCACAAATTAGGGACCAGAGACTAGGTGAGGAGAAAACCCAGGAGTTTTCTGTCCAATTTGCTCCTTGCTGGAAGAGTCAAATACATCTCAGACTTGGTCTTGTGGTTAAGACCTGGACTGGCTCAGGCTCCAATCTCAGCTTGAACACAGCTGGCTATATGACCTCAGGCAAGCTACTTCCCCTTAGTTTCCCCATCCACAAAGTCGAGATAATAATAGTTGCTTTGTCCTAGGATTTGGGGGAAGATTAAATGAGTTAATATATGTAAAGTGCATAGAACAGTGCTTGGTATACGCTAAGTGTCATGTAAGTGTTGGCTATTTTTCTTAGCTATGGCCAGAGATTCTACAGAGAGATGAGGGGCCTATAATATTTTTATTTTGTATCTCTCTGCTATGATTTAATAGTTTTTATGCCTTTAGATGGTCCTTTATTTTACTCAGGAACAGACGCATTCCTTCAGTATGAATATCGAAATTTAATTTAATTCAGGAGGAAAGGAAAAAGATCCAGGGGGGAAAAATCCTCTCACCTGGGCCTCTGCATGGCTCAGTCAGTTAAGCATCCGACTTTGGCTCAGGTCATGATCTCATGATCCGTGGGTTTGAGCCCCGCGTCGGGTTCTGTGCTGACAGCTCAGAGCCTGGAGCCTGCTTTGGATTCTGTGTCTCCCTCTCTCTCCGCCCCTCCCCCGCTAGCACTCTGTCTCGCTCTGTCTCGCTCTGTCTCAAAAATAAACACTTTTTAAAAAATTTTTTTAAATCCTCTCACCAACTTAGCATATCATTAATTTTTTTCCCCTCAAAAATGCCAAAGCCTGATTCCTCTTGATAAATCTGCCATAGAGCTTAGGGCGCTGAGCTACTGGTTTGTGAATTCCTCTCATGTGGCCCTCTCTGTGAGTTCTGTGATCCCTGCCATGATATTTGCTTCTAGAAAATCATTTCATCTAAGTTGTTTCCCCAAAGATTCAGACAGGAAAGTTATTTTTTTTAATGATACCTGGAATGGATTGGCAAGCTCACCGGATGTAGGGCTGGGAGATGTGGGTTCAAGTCCCAGCTGCCTCCTCTGTCCTTTCACTAATCATCTGGGTGGCTTTGGGCAAGCCACATGGCATCTTTGAAGCTCGGGTTTAAATGGACATCTGCTGAAAATAGGAGTGGGCGTTGTACTTAACAGCCTCAGAAGAATGGTAGAGGCTTAGATTAAATTCAACCGTGCAAGAAAATGTAGTGAAATTAAAAGGCATTGTGCAGATATGTCATTCTTGTTTATTAGATGGAGGAACAAACTCACTCTGATTCCCCATCTGAACGGGGCTGGGGTTTTTTGATTCCTCCAACACGTCTCCTGCATGTGCCTTCCAGAAGCATGCCATGTCCAATAGCTAAAGATGTTCCACAATGAACAAATAATTACAGAGTCCAGCTTTGTGTTTCCTCTTGGCTCTCATAATGGACTAGCTTGTTTATTTTCATCTGACAGAAGCAGACCCATTATGTGTATTGTATCTTGTTCTGTCACGTTCACGCTATTGAGTGTCACTTCATTAATTATAAGTTACAAGAGAAAATATCTCTATTTAGGCAGCGATCGACAGCTCATATGACCAGCATGGCCTTTATAGGGAGCCTGCCACGTGGTGTGCTGTGCTCCCTATGAGACAGGCTTGTAGCTATAGTAACTGAAACCCCGTCCAGGCCGGTGGTGTGGAGAAGGCAGGGGTAGTGCTGTCTCTTCACGATGGCTCCAGATTCCCCAGGGACGTTGGTAGGCTTACTGAGAGCCGGTTCCCCTGACCCTCAACAGTGTCTTTGTCCTTCTAAAGCATTAGATGTAAAACTAAAAAAGATGGCACATAAAGAATTGCATATTTTAATACCCTTGGGCCAAAATGATCTATGGCACTAATCCCAGTACCTACACCTAGAGGGAATCAGGATACGATTATTCATTTGCTCAAAAAAACACTTATTGAATAGATGGCTTTCAGACCAATGTGAACACATTAAAACATTTTTTTAAGTTTATTTATTTTTTTTAGTAATCTCTATGCCCAACATGGGACTTGAACCCACAACCTTGAGATCAAGAGTCACACCCTCTTCTAGCTCTTCTGCCTGAGCCAGCCAGGTGCCCCCCCCCCTTTTTTTTTTAAGTTGATTAAGTATGAACACATTTATAACATCCACATTTGCAAAAACTGTTTTCAGGTTCTGTTCTTTCTGGTATTACTTTCTCAGTGAAGAAGGAGTAGCTGTGGTGGTCAGTTTCCCTCCCTGTCTCTCCAAGTCCTCTTTGTGGACCACAAGGTCTTGTCAAAAGGCTGGCGAAGGTGGGGCACCTATGTGGCTCAATCACCCAGTGACCGACTTTGGCTCAGGTCATGATCTCACCGTTCATGAGTTCGAGCCCCACGTCAGGCTCTGTGCTGACAACTCAGAGCCTGGAGATCTGCTTCGGGTTCTGTGTCCCCCTCTCTCTCTGCCCCTCCCCTGTTCACACTCTATCTCTTTCTCTCTCAAAAATAAATAAATATTAAAAAAAAAACCACACACACCAGTCGATATGTTGCTGTGAAGATATTTTTTGGTGTGGTTAGCATTTCAGTCAATAGACTTGGAGTAAAGCAGATGATAGTAATAGGAGAGGCTGGTAGCTGGTTTTCTGACTTATATCATTTCTTATATATCAAAGGAACACTAGTGAAATGGCGAAATACAGAGTGTCTTTACACTGTACCTTGAATTTATGGTGGTATAAGTAATAAATATCCTTTCAGTTTCTGACTTACATGTAAAAGACTCACTCTGGTTCCAATATGAAGAATAGATATGGGGCAAGATGGCGGAGAAGTAGGGAGCTCCGTACATTTCGCTCGCCCGCATCTCTCAAACAGAGAAGACCTGAAGCCATAGGAGTCTTCGGAGGAAGAGAAACAGAGTCCACTAAGAAGACAGCCTCATAGGGCTACCTCAAGAAACAAGCCAAAGTACACATGGTAGAGAGTCCCAACTATCACTATGAGTAGGGAAATAAAATAACCAAAGTCTCAACAAGAGAGACCAAGAGACACCATTAAAAGAACACTTCCTGAATGGACAGGCCCTGGACATTCAATGAGCCTTCTTTAATATAGCAGTACTCACAGGTGCAGAGTGCATAACAAGCCTTTCAAACTGACAAGAAACAGAAAGCTAGCCAAAATGACGAAATGGGAAGAACTCTCCTCTAAGGAAATTTCAGGAAGAAGTGACAGCTGAAGAACTGCTCAAAACAGATATAAGCAACATAATTGAACACGAATTTAGAACAATAGTCATAAAATTAATCGCTGGGCTTGAAAAAGGCATGGAAGACATCAGAGAAGCTATTGCTACAAAGACTATGGACCTTAAAAATAGTTGTGATTAATTAAAAAATGCTATAAATGAGGTGCATAATACTCTCCACAGTAGCTAAAACCTGGAAAGAGCCTAAGTGTCCATCAACAGATGAATGGATCAAGAAGATGTGGTTTATCTATACCATGGAATACTACATGGCAATGAGAAACAATGAAATCTGGCCATGTGTAGCAACATGGATGGACCTTGAGGGTGTTATGCTGAGCGAAATAAGTCAGGCAGAGAAGGACAAATATCATATGTTTGCACGTATAGGAGGATTAGGAGGAACTTAACAGGGGACCAATGGGGAGAAGAAGGGGGGAAATGGTGGGGGAAAGGGAGAGAGGCAAACCATGAGAGACTCTTGAATGCTGACAAAAACTGAGGACCGATGGATGTGGGGGGGAGGAGGGATGGGCATGGAGGAGGACACTTATGGGGATGAGCACTGGGTGTTATGTGGAAACTAATTTGACAATAAACTATTTGTAAAAAAAAAAAATGAGGTGCATAATAAAATGGAGGCATCCAATGCACAGACTGAATAGGCAGAGAGGAAAAGAGGTGAATTGGAGGACACAATTACAGAAAAAGAGGAAACTGAGGAAAATAGAGATAAATTGATCCGGGAGCACAAAAGGAGAATTCGAGAACTGAGTGATACAACCAATATGAAGAATAGACTGTGTGAGGGAATTGTGGAAGCTGGAATATAAGTTACAAAGCAGGTTTATAAGGGCGCTTGGGTGGCTCAGTAGGTTAAGCGTCCGACTTTGGCTCTGCTCATGAGTTCGTGGTTCAAGGGTCTGAGCCCCGCATTGGGCTCTGTGCTGACAGCTTAGAGTTTGAAGCCTCCTTCAGATTCTGTGTCTCTCTTCCTCTCTCTCTGCCCCTCCCCTGCTCATGCTCTGTCTCTCAAAAATGAATAAATATTAAAAAAAAAAAAGAAAAAGGTTCATAAAATGACATCAGTTGTAAACTCCATTTGTTACCTACTGATACCTGCTTAAGGAAATACTCAAACTCCCATAGATGGTGAGTTTGTTTCCCCAACTAATTCTAAGAGAAGCGTCTTCCTAATCCTGCTATTTTACCCTTGCCTGCCAGCCAGGCTGTATACTTAGGCACGGTTGGTGACAGTTGTGGATTTTGAAGGACACCAGGAAGACATCCTCTATCAGTTGCTGTTGTTACTCTCTGAAATTCACTCACTGGAAGCTGAATCATCTGTGTTAAGTAAGTACCGTCCTGTCCCAGAAACTTAACTGAGCACCTACTGTGAACCTGGCCCTGTGCTAGTTATCAGGAACAAAGAGATGAATGGATGAGTAAGGACCCTTCAGTTCAAGGAGCTCACAGTCTAAAGGGTGTAGGAAGACATGAGAACAAATAATTATAGTGCCATGTAGTAAGTTCAAGTGTAGATGAGTTCCCAAACCAACTGCCAGTCTTGGGTAGAAGGGGAAGTTGAAAGGAGACAAAGAATGTTCCCTGGAGGAGGTAATACCTACACTGAGCCTGGAAGAGAGGCATTAGCCAGGCGAGGTGAAAGGGGGTGGTGCTGGCTGGAGGTCTGGCGTATAGAGAAACTACAAGCAGTTGTCCACGTTACGGCGGGGTGGAGGCAGGGAACAGCAGGAGGTGAGACTGATGGAGAGTAAGAGCAGACCATGGGGAGCCTTGAAGGCAGCGGGGAGCCACTGGAAGGTTTTAAGGAGGAAAATGAAATGGTCGTTTTAGATAGATTGCTATGGTTGCTGAGGGGGGAGGGGTCAAAGGGGTTGAGATTAGAAGCAGGGAACCCAGGGGCACCTGGGTGGCTCAGTCCATTAAGCACCTGGCTCTGGCTCAGGTCACGATCTTGTGATTCATGAGTTCGAGCCCCATGTGCTGACAGCTCAGAGCCTGGAGCCTGCTCCAGATTCTGTGTCTCCCTCTCTCTCTGCCCCTCCCCTGCTTGTGCTCTGTGTCTCTCTCTCAAAAATAAATAAGCACTAAAAAAATGTTTTAAAGGAACAGGGAACCCAGTTGGAAGGGACCTCAAGGAAAAATGAAAAGATGAGTTTGAGAAATATTTAGAAGAAAAAAATGTACAGGACTTAATAATTTAACTGAATGCAGGCATCCCACCCCATGATATTTTGAAGCAAATCTCAGACCTTCATATTCTTTCATCTGCAAATTCAGGATATCTATCTAAAGGATGAGGATTCTTCTTGGAAAAATAACCACAATACTATTTTCACTCCTCTCAATGAACAATCATGCTTTAATAGAATGAAATATCTAGTCAGTGTTCAATTCCCATCATTGTTAGCGCCTCAATTTTTTAAAAAAAAAATTATTTGAATCAGAATCAATAAGACCCATACGCGTGATAGGTTGACATGTCGGATTCTTGCTCTGTTAAGAAACTGGCTCATTAGCCCCACAACATTTCCCAGGGTACAGATTGTGCTGGTCACATCCTGTGCTGGCTCTTGAATGTGTTCCTCTATCGCCTTTATTTTCTGTAAAATGTCCCTTAGTTATAGAGACCTGGTCACATTCGGGTTTGATTTTTTTTTTTTTCCTTTTGGTCACGATTAGGTGGTGCTGTTCTTCTCACAAGTCTTGATTGTCTCTCTTTTTGTGATGTTAGCAGCCACCCATGGCAATTGCCTAGATTTATCAATTTATTAGGTTTTGCAGAATGACAATGCGTCTTTTGAAGAGGCTGTGACACATTGTCTATCACTGCAGTGTGAGTAAGTGCGTCACGGCTTCTTCTTGAGAGGGGCAGAGACAGCAGCGTGGCACCTGCGCTGGCCAGGGTTGGCGTGAGGGAGAAAGGGGAGAAAGGGGACAGAGAGCCCACCCTTGGCCTCACACACACTGTTCCCTCTCCTGCCAGTTCCTCTTAGGTGCATTCACTTCCTCCCGGGGTGGAGGCCCCTCACCACGGAAAGATCCAGTTTCCCAGGGAGGATTTAAACTAGTAAGAGCCTCGGGGCGCCTGGGTGGCTTAGTCGGTTGAGCGTCCGACTTTCGCTTGGGTCATGATCTCGCGGTTCGTGGGTTCGAGCCCCGCGTCGGGCTCTGTGCTGACTGCCAGCTCGGAGCCTGGAGCCTGTTTCAGAGTCTGTGACTCCTTCTCTCTGATCCTCTCCTGCTCACATTGTCTCTCTCTCTCTCTCTCTCCCCTAGAGATAAATAAAACATTAAAAAAAAAATTAAAAAAAAAAACTATACAACATTAACAGGAAATACAAATGAAGATAATCCTCTGAATTTTATGTTCCATCGAGCCTCAAAAACCACCAATAAAAAATAAATAAATAAATAAACTAGTAAGAGCCTTACCTAATGGGATGAGATTAGACCCGCTCCTTCAGGGAAGAGGTGTCTTCTAAATCAAAGCAGAACTTTGCTGGAATTAATCATGGCTGTAGGTGTGTCACCTGGGTCTGACTAAACAAAATGTAAAAGCAAGCTAGGGTCTAATAAATGACCCTGGTGAGCGGAGGAAGGACTATGTGCCCCAAAGGAACTTCTCTACTTTCATTTTAGGAAAAGGGCAGCAAAAGGAAAGAAATTAGCAGCGACTCCCCAGTGCTAGAGCCAAGGGAAGGGAAATGCCAAGTCTATAATCACTAGAGCAGTACATTCTGCCTTGGGGCAGGGGTATTCCTTACTCCTTCAGCAAACACATAATGAGTGCTTACTGTATACCAAGCATTATGTATCACACCCTAGGGGTTGAACGTAGGCTCTGCTCTCACCTTTCCCATTCTGGTGGGGAACACAGAGCAATATATAGATAATTAAGAGTTCACTGGGCTAAGTGCCTAGAGGGGAAGGCATAGCCCCCCAGAAGCATGAGATCCTGAGCTCACCAAACCCCCCGGGTAACTTGACAGTAAAAAAGGACCTACCAACATGAGACTGCCACTGCCTCACCCATCTCCCCATTTTTTTATTTTTTAAAGGGTTTCTTTTTTAAAATATTTTTAATGTTTATTACTATATAATAAATAGGGGCAAAGAGAGAGGGAGACACAGAATCCAAAGCAGGCTTCAGGCTCTGAGCGGTCAGCACAGAGCCCGATGAGGGGCTCAAACCCACAAACTGTGAGATCATGACCTGAGCCAAACTTGGACGCTTAGCTGACTGAGCCAGCCAGGCACCCAAGCCACCCAGGTGCCCCCCAATTTTTTTATGTTTAAGTAATTTTTTATTTTAAGTAATTGTGATTTTTGCCATCCTGATAACATTTGCAATTCTGATAACAGAACAAGACGGACACTTGTTTGGGTTTAAACACTCTTATCAGATCCTATGACACCCATTTTGCTGTGTCATAGGCACCAGGCAATGTTCTAGCCCAGGCTTGGCCCCATAAGAAAACTTACACAAAAAATATATATTCCTTTTTTTTTTTTAATTGTGGTAAAATTCACAAACCAATGTACCATCTTCACCGTCTTTAAGTGTACAGTTCAGTGGTATTTCATACGTTCACAGTGTTGTGCCCTAAAGGAAAGGGGATCTCTATGTTCAGTAAAAGGATGAGCTGGAAAACCTTTAAAGCTCCTTCTAGATTAATAGGTTCTGTAAAAATCACAATGTCTCCGTGCTGGCAAGCTCTGCCCTTCCCATGACTGGATCCTGCCATCACTTCTCATGCCCGTGATACCAGAATGACTGGCTTGCCTCTGTTGGAGCAAATGACGAAGGAGCCATACTCTGATACTCCTGAAGAGAATTCATTCTCTCGCTGATACAATGTGGAAAGCAGACATTAATCTACTGAATGTCACACTTTTTTAAAACCAGACATTTATTGTGCAACAAATCCTTGAAATCTTTTTTTAATGTTTATTTATTCTTGAGAAAGAGAGAGAGAGCACAATTAGGGGAGGAACCAGAGACACAGAATCCAAAGCGGGTTCCAGGCTCCAGGCTGTCAGCACGGAGCCTGATGCGGGGCTTGAACCCACCAGCTGTGAGATCATGACCTGAGTCAAAGTCACATGCTCAACCAACTGAGCCATCCAGGCGCCCTGAAGTCCTTTTTATTTTTATTTTTTTAGTTTATTTTTATTTTGAGAAAGAGAGAGAGAGTGCAAGGGAAGGGCAGAGAGAGAGGGAGACACAAAATCCTAAGCAGGCTCCAGGCTCTGAGCTGTCAGCACAGAGCCTGACGCGGGGCTGGAACTCCCAAACTGCGAGATCATGACATGAGCTGAAGTGGAATGCTTAACCCGCTGAGCCACCAGGTGCCCCAAAATCTTTTTTTTAAAGTTTATTTTTATTTTGAGAGAGAGAGAGAACAAGCAAGGGAGGGGCAGAGAGAGGGGGAGAGAGAAAATCCCAAGCAGTCTCTGCCCTGACAGCAGACAGCCTGATGCAGGCCTCAAACTCACGACTGTGAGATCAAGACCTGATCAAGAAACAGCTGAGTTTCCATGTGGAAACTAATTTGACAATAAACTATTTGTAAAATAAATAAATAAATAAATAAATAAATAAAGTGGAAACTAATTTGACAATAAACTGTTTGTATAAATAAATAAATAAATAAAATTTAAAAAATAAAAAGACCTGAGCTGATACCAAGAGTCCCTCGCTTAACCCACCAAGCCACTCAGGCACCTGTAATCCTTGGAATCATGAAGATGAACTGGATTCTGCAACAGCTGCCCCCTTGGATTAGGGGTCCTTCCTTCACAGGATCCGAGCCTGAGTGTGCGGTACCCAAGTGCAAGGTGCCTCAATTTCACCGGCTCCCAGCAATGCTCCATCGTTTAGACTTGGTGCTCTGGTTACACTTTGTCTTCCACTTGTCAGGGTAGCCATGTTTCCACAGGCCGACTTCCGCAGGTGATGGAGTGCACAGCAGGTGCATCTGGCAGCCCCGCCCTCAGAATGATGCTGTCCCCTTCCTCATGTCGTTTCTGCAGCCGAGACCAAAGAGGCCAGGAGTGAAGATACGTCCACTCTCTGAATATGGCTTTTCAGCTAAGTTCGCCAGCGCATTAGGAGACTGTCCCAGTGTGGAATGGGACTATCAATAGCTGTTAAACTAAGTACAAGGCGAGATAGTATTTAATTTTTGTGTTTGGTCATCTTTTGTCTCCGAACCTTCCATTAGTCCTCTGGAGAGCTACCTGGTTATTTCCCTTCACAGTTTCTATTTTCATGTTCAGCTAACCCACACTTATCCGTCATGGCATTGCTCCAAGGACACTACGGGAAGCTTGCTAGAAGGCAGAAAGGAGACGGGCCCCTGCGGGGTGGCTGCTTGCTGAGGAGGGGCTCCGCTCCCAAGTAGAGCTGAATTTCAATCCCGGTTTGGCCCCTTTTACTAGCGAGTGACTTGAACCAAGTTGACCCATTTTTCTGAACCTTCATTTCAGCAGCTGTAAAATGAAAGAAGCCACACCCACCCGAGAAGGTTCAAGCAAGAACTAAGGACCCAGAGTGGACGTGTGTTGGTCATCTCCTAACAGTCCCTTGATTTTAAGCTGGGGACACTCCCACCCTCGGCCATGTATCCTGAGTGGGGGACATCATCTCCATCCCCAGACGCGGTTCCTGATTGGATTAGGACAGCCAGTATGCCTGCCCCCAGTCACAGGGCTAGGGCTACCGATGGGCACGGACCTTAGAGCTGACGGGGGGCGCAGGAACTGGGGGGTTCTGCGCAGGAGAAACTTCTCTCATCCACGTGGGCTTGAACAAGGAAAGATGTGACCCCAGGAGCTGCTCACAGCCCTTGAAGAAGGAAGGGGGAGAGTCTGCCTGGAAACAGAGCCAGTCCTGCACCGCTTGCCTTGCCTGAAGCTAGAGAGGCCCCTTGGACTCTTCAACTAAGTGGGCCCGTAGATCTGCTTTGTTATTTCAGCCAGGTGGAGGCGAGTTTTCTGTTTCTTACAACATCGTGAAGACGCAGTGGGTTGTAATTGATTGTAGTGGGTTAAACGGTGGCCCGCCCAATAATACATTCCCATCTTAGCCCTTAGAACCTGAGAACGTGGTTTATTTGGGAAAAGGGCCTTTGTGGATGTTATGAAGTTGAAGATCTTGAGGTGAGATCATCCTGGGTTCTCCAGGTGCGCCCTAAGCCCACGACAAGTGACGCAGAGGTGGAGACAGAGACTGGAGTTGTGCCACCAAAGGCCAAGGAGCACCCGGAGCCTCCACAAGCTGGGAGAGGCAAGGAGGTGGCCTCCCTTAGAGCCATCGGGAAGAGCATGGCCCTGCCAACACCTTCATCTTGGACTCTGGCCTCCAGAGCCCCGGAAGAGAAGAAATATCCATTATTTTAAACCATCTATCTAGTCTATGGTTATTTGATATACTGATCAACATGCATTTACAAATATTAATGCCCTAGTCTTTATGTGCATTTAACATCTCTCCCCGACCTTCCCACTCCTCTTCGTTAAAAGGGCCGAGGCAGTCCAGGCCCAAGCCAGGCTGCCTCGGTTACCTACCAACTTGGCCACTTCCTCACTGTGTGACTTTAAGCAAATTACTTAACCTCTCTGTGCCTCAGTTTCCTCCCCTGTAAAATGTTTTTAGTAGGAGTGCTTAGACTAGTGCCCAGCATGAAGGAAGCAGTGCACACACACAGCAGTTATTATGTATTCTTCCCTGTTCGGGGGTGATTTCCTTTCCTCATCAGAATGCTGCTTCTTCATGGTAATGAGCCTGGTTTTGTTCCTGACTAGATTTTTAACATTATTATTATTTGTGATTCAGTCACCTCATTATGCTTTTAGGCCAATAAACTGGGGGAAATGTCACTCAAAAAAGTAGGAACACATCAAGTCCAGTGGGATCTCCGTAGGCAGCCGAAGTTAATGATTAGGAAAGTCAAAAGTCCACACCATTAGCAAAACAGAAAGACAAAGAGCCTGATTTAACTAATAAGCTGTTCAATACCATGGCTTCTAAGTGACTTTCTCTAGGCTTCCCTTTGAAATGCTGATTTCAAAGGGTATAAATAATTTAATTGATTTTCAGAATAATTGACTTGTTTTTGGCAGGTATTTCCGCTTCTTTGCTTTGTGGTGGGGAGGCAATTCTGGGAGAAGGAAAGATGACTAGATTTCAGGACCCCTCCGACTATCGTATTTTCCAAATTTTAAAGACAACATTTGTTTTTTAAAGAATCATTGAATCGTTCTTCAAAGGAATTTGAACATAGGCTTTAGCTTAGAAATCATGGCACAAGGGCTTTTATCACTGTTTCTAATCCAAACACTGGCAATTTCCAGAAGGGTTTAATTCCCTAGTACAGCTGGACCTCCAGAGCAGCCTTCCAAGTCTCAAGAGTGGGTACAAGTCCCTACCTCCCTGCTCACCCATGGGGCCTGCTCATCTTAAAAGTGGACCATGTTGAGGGCACCTGGTGGCTCAGTCGGCTAAGCATCAGAATCTCGGTTTCGGCTCAGGTCATGATCTCGTGTTTTGTGAGTTCAAGCCCCGCATCCGGCTCCATGCTGACAGTGCCCAGTGTGCTTGGGATTCTCTCCCTCTCTCTGCCACTCCCCTGCTCTCTGTCTCTGTCTCTCTCAAAATGAATAAATAAACTTAAAAAAAAAACTGGACTGCATTTTCTTCTTTTCACTGTCCTTCCTTCATATAAGTGGGAAAAGAGAGAGGGACAGATATGTCTGCGTCCCAAGCAGATTCCTTTGCCATATTTACAACATCAAAAGGCTTTTATGGCACACATTGGCATGACTAGAAGCCTCGATGTATGCGACATCAGATTTCCTAAAAGAGGGAGACATCTATGTGGCTCTCACCTAAGACCTTCATGGGCAATTCTTGGAGCAAGTGACTTATTAAGAAAGCCTGAGAGGAACGCCTGGCTGGCTCAGTTGGTTAAGCATCCGATTTTGGCTCAGGTCATGATCTCATGGGTCATAGGTGCAAGCCCCACGTTAGGCTCTGTGCCGACAGCTTGGAGCCTGAACCTGTTTCCGATTCTGTGTCTCCCTCTCTCTCTGCCCCTCTTTGACTTGCACTCTGTCTCTCTCTAAAATAAATAAACGTTTTTAAAAAACAATGAAGAAAAAAACAAAAGAAAGCCTGAGAGAATAAAATGATTGCTGCTGTTGTATACAACAACAAGACTGGTATCACCTTATCAATGCCATGTTTGAAAATGAAGACCTTGGGGTGCCTGGGTGGCTCAGTCGGGTAAGCGTCCGACTTCGGCTCAGGTCATGATCTCACGGTTCGTGGGTTCGAGCCCCTCATCGGGCTCTGTGCTGACAGCTAGCTCAGAGCCTGGAGCCTATCTTCAGATTCTGTGTCTCCCTTTCTCTCTGACCCTCCCCTGCTCACACTGTCTCTACCTCTCTCTCAAAAATAAATAAAACATTTTTTTAAAAATTAAACCTTCAACTTAAAAAAAAGGAAAAAGAAAGGAAAATGAAGACCTACCTAATTCTTTGCATTGTGATTTTACAACATCTGGAGGCTCTTATTCAGTATGGCAGGTGAATTACTCATTTTGAAAAAGGCACTGGCGTGACTCTGTGCCCTGACTTCTCTCCTTGAGCGGGGAGGCCACCAGTGCGTAAGTTTCAAGATACAGCAGTGAGAGGCTTTGACATGATACCGTGTCCCGATCTTACCAGAAGCCTCAGAGCCGGAGCAGCCATACCTTCCCCTGGGCTGAGTAGCAACCAGATGGTGGGTTGGGGTTCAGGGGTGGACATGGGAAAGACAAGGGGGAGGAAGAGGAACGAAAATGAGGGGTGGGAGGAGGAAGACCAAAACCAAACAGATCAGGCATGAAGGTGAAAGAAGCACAGACCTTCGCCATATATCAGTGTCAGCTCGGTCTGTGCTTTGTGGTTTGGGTGCGGTTCAAGAAGAAGAAGGAGTCCAAGATGGCAAGAGAACATTTTCCTAAAAGAATACCATTCTAAAAAAAGGTTTATAGTGGTAGAGATAAAACTCCTGCTTAAAATGGTTTTCTCACTATCCTTGCTTTTCCTGCAGGCTGAGAATGGTGTCATCGGACAAGAAATCGTCACCACTTCTTAAAAGGCTGAGGTCTAAAGTGAGCACAGATATTTATGGATCTGTTACGTTCTGCTTCTCCTTGGTCTACAGACTGTCTGGTGCTGTGGGTAGATGGAAGGCAGAAAGGATCGGTTTAGTAGAAATCTAGTCATGGTGGCTTTACCAAAAGGGAGTTATTGTTCTTATACCTCAAATGTGGAAGTAGTCAGTCCACAAATAGCATTTGGGCTTTCTATTTTCCATTTGACCATCTTTGGCATGAGCTTCCCTCCACATGGTCATAAGATGGCTGCCAAGCCTCCGGACATTACCAAGTTCCAAGCAGGATGCTTAAGGGCAGAAGGTAAAAGATGTACATCAACTGAGTTTATTTCTTTCCCCAAAGCTTTTTATCTCATCGTCCAGAACTGAGTCACATGGCCTCCTGAGGAACAAGGTGGTTGCTACCCCAAATAAACTTAGGGTCGTTAATAGAGAAAACAGGAAAAAGAATGTGAATAGACAATTATCAGTGCCTGATACACAGGGGTCCTTTACCTAGCTAGGCTCCATGGGCCTCCAGAGAGCTATGGTGAGTATTCAT
Source organism: Proteles cristata cristata (assembly GCA_017311185.1). Classification (NCBI taxonomy): domain Eukaryota; kingdom Metazoa; phylum Chordata; class Mammalia; order Carnivora; family Hyaenidae; genus Proteles; species Proteles cristata. Next base: position 188,810 of record JAESUZ010000358.1, on the reverse strand, counting down.
AGAAACATTCTCACAGATGTGTCTATGTGCTTTTTTCTCTAATTTCTCAGCTTCTGTCTCTCCAAATATTTCCTCTCCTCCATTTTCTTCCATCTTTTCTTTTTGGATGACAGGTAGGCATATACTAAACTTTCTCACTTTGGGGGTTCACTCTCTGATATTTCTATCTCATCGTCTCTGTGTTATACACTGTGTAATAGCTTCGGGTCCAAAGGACAAATTTGCTCTTCAAATTCCCTATAATCTCCTGCTTAACACATCCACCATTGTTTTCATGTTCTAAAGTTCTAATTGGGGTTCCTGGTGCCCAGTTGGTGGAGCATGTGACTCTTGATCTCAGGGTCATGAGTTCAAGCTCCACCTATGTTGGGCATGGAGCCTACTTAAAAAGAAAGTTCTACTTAGTTCTTTTTTTAAAATTCCCTTTGTACTTTTCAATAGTCTCTTTCTCATTTTCATTGTCTCTTTAAGAAAATTTGTTTAATGTTTATGTATTTTAAGAGAGAGAGCTTGCATGTGCACGTTAGGGAGGAGCAGAGAGAGAGGGAGAGAGAGAATCTCAAGCAACCTTTGTGCTGTCAATGCAGGGCTTGAACTCACTAACATGAGAGCATGACCTGAGCCAAAAACAAGAGTTATACATTTAACTGACTAAGCCACCCAGGTGCCTTGAGAGATACATTTTTAAAACATATATTTCAGGGGCACTTGGTTGGCTCAGTCGGTTAAGCATCTGATTTGGGCTCAGGTCATGCTCTCCCATTTCAAGAGCTCAAGCCCTGCATCAGGCTCTCTACTGGCAGCTCAGAGCCTGGATCCTGCTTTGGATTCTGTGTCTCCTTCTCTCTCTGCCCCTACCCCGCTTGCTCTCTGTCTCTCTCTCTCTCTCAAAAATAAACATTAAAAAAATTTTAACATATACTTGAAACTTTAAAAACAGCTCTCTCAATAACTCATGGGTCAAAGTTAATGGATATGTAACGGATATTTAATGGATAATTGATGGATATTTAAATTGTTTAGCATTGAATATGGAACATGCCTCATGTTAAAACTTGGGAGATGCCATAGAAGCCATATTTCAAGGGAGATTGATGGCCTTAAATGCTTCTATTAGAAGTGAAGAATAAAAGTCATGAGATGAACATCCAATCCAATAAACCCAAGGACAGGAGAAAGAAGTTGATGGTAGACATAAAAGGAGTAACTAAACCATGGATCTGAGTAGAGGCCAAGGTCATCCACCAGAGGTCATTGCTTTTCACCACGTGATGAGGTCATGGACACGGTCTGTCTAGTCGTAGGCTGTTGCCCTGGGGGCCTGGGGCTCCCTGACATGACAGGGAGCCAGACCACGCTGTCTCCTTGCCAAGAGGCCCAGTTGCTGTCACCCACCAGGTGACACCTTCCCATGCTGCCCCCCGCTTCTTTTCCCACCTGCCTCCAACCGAAAGCCACCAGCACAAATGCTCCTCATTGGAACTCTGCTCAGTGGTGAACCATCCGGTTCCTCTTTCTTCTCCCTGCACTTCTTGTCCTCTCCTGGCTCCTCCCCAGGGTCACCGGGCCTTGGCAGCCGGCTAGGGAGCTTTCATTTCATCCCCCACACGTGTGACACCAGTGGTCTGGGCATGGACTTTCCATCCCACGCCTTCCCTTCCTCTTCTGCCCCCCCTACCTCTGTCCTACCTCAGACCTCATCACCCTTGTCCTGAGTTTTGCAAGAGCCTCCTCATGGTCTCTCTGCCTTCAGTCTGGCCCTTCCTTTTCATTCTCCCCACAGCAGGCCATTCCCAGAGTGACCTTTCTAGAAGCACAGATCACGTGGCTCCTCTTTATGCTTGCTTGCATTTCCTGGGACGTCTCCATTAACTCCCCAGGCAGTTAGGGACTCTGTCCCTGCTATTCCTCTGGCACCCGAAGCAAACCTTGGTCATATTACCCGTCATGTCCCTGGAGTATGTACGGACCTTGAAGAGAGGGACCACGTATGTGCCACTATTTGGAGTTTGGTCTGTGAACTGTCACCTTCGGTATCACAAGGGGGCTCCTTAGAAGTGCAGAACCTCAGGCCTCATCCACATCTGCAGAATTTTAATTTGCATTTAATAAGATCCCAGGTGATTCATTTGTTCCTTAAAATTTGAGAAGCCCTAATGACTGATGAGAAGTTTCTGCAACGGGGGAGGGCAAAAGAATCTGAAGTTCAAGTTGATCTGTTCATTTCCTTTGTTTTGGTGAACTTGGGGTGGGGGTGGAGGGGTGGAGGCAGCCTATTGAAATGACCTACACACACCCTAGACTGGATAAAATCAGTGTGAGCTTTGAGACTTAGATCAGAGAGGGAACTGATTATTCTGGAAACAGCTGACAATTTCAGGTTAATGCTGTGCTGCCTTGAATAAGGCAGACAGATGCCAGGATATGTCAGCAAAAGGACCTGTCATAGCATCAATTAAGAGAAATACTGAACACTCACCCCTTTGTTGGAGCCCAGCGTGAAGGGGTGAAGGGGGAGCGTGAGAAGGGAGACAGCTCTGTCCTGGCAACAGGAAATTGCCTTAGGAAGATTGATTTGCGCGTAGTGCAAAGTCATTGTCAGACAGAAAGGACTGTGTGCTGAGCCTTTCTTGCATGTTCCGCTCACCCAGGCTGTCCTACCCAATATATTCTTAGCATTCCTATTGCTCATCAAGCAGTCACAGGAGTGGCACTTAAATAATGGGCCCTGAAGCCTCACTTCCTGAAAGGCTCCAGGAATCTTTTATTGATACAAAATAGATCTCCAGGGCATATCTAAGTTTTCCCAGGTGGAGGCTGCTTGGTGGGGCCCGGGGAGGACAGGGCTGTAACAATAGCCTTTGGGCAGCCATGAGAGCCCCGCTGAGAAAAGCAGCACCATTTGGTATAGACTTTCTTCCAGTCTGTTAAGCATACGATTCTTGATCTCGGCTCAGGTCACGATCTCATGGTCTGTGGATGGAGCCTCGCATTGGGCTCCCTGCTGAGAGGATCCTGCTTAGGATTCTCTCTCCCTCTCTCTCTCTGCCCCTCATCCTGTCTCTCTTTCTCTCTCTTTCAAAAATAAATAAATAAGGGGCACCTGGGTGGCTCAGTTGGTTAAGCATCCGACTTCGGCTTAGGTCATGATCTCACAGTTTGTCGGTTCAAGCCCCGCATCAGGCTCTGTGCTGACAGCTAGCTCAGAGCCTGGAGCCTGTCTTCGGATTCTGTCTCTCCCTCTCTCTCTGTGCCTCCTCTGCTTGCACTATCTCTCTCAGAAAATAAATAAAAAACATTAAAAATTTAAAAATAATTTAAAATAATTAATTAATTTAAAAAAAAAAAGTCTACCCCCTTATACCCGGCACCATGCTGGCAAATGGACGTACATGGCCACACTCGTTCCTCTCTCTGGCCACAGCACCCTGGTATTCTCATTCCTACGGCTGAAGGAGCCAAGAGACACTGGCACATGGTGGCATCCCACAGAAAACAAATGACAGAGAGGGTATTATGGGTTAAATTGTGACTCCCCCCCCCACACACAAAAAATGGATAAAGTTCTCACCTCTAATATTTCAGAATATGAGCTTATTTGGAAATAGGTTCATCACAGAGGTGATTGGATAAGATGAGTTGATACTGTACCAGGGTGAGCCCTAAATCAAACATGACTGATGTCCTTTGAAGAGACACAGGAGGGAGAAGGCGGGGGTGACAATGGGGGCAGAGATAGGGCGGATGCAGCTGCTGGGCACAGGGCACAGCACTGCAGGAAAACACGAGAAGCTTGACGTGGCAAGGAGGGCTCTCCCTTGCAGGTTTCAGACGGAGCATGCCGCTGTTGACACCTTGATTTTGGACTTCGAGCCTCCACAGCGATGAGGCAATAAAGTTCCCTCCTTTCAAGCCACTGCTGGCACTTCGTTAAAGCCCAGTGCACCTGAGAGCACTTCTCCCCACGGTCATCACCCCGCAGACAGGAGCTCGCTGGAGCCGTTCCGGCGCTCAGATCGACAGCATCCACACTCGTGTGCCCACTCCAGACCCTGCCCGTGCACATGTGAGACGGTCATGTGGTGGAGAAGCTCAGATCTGCTTGCTTGGCTCCTAACATGGGGCTGACGGATAAACAGCTAGAGAGCCAGGGGCACCTGGGGTCGGGGGGTGCTCAGTCGGTTGGGCTGGGCGTCTGACTTTGGCTCAGGTCACGATCTCGTGACTCGTGAGTTCAAGCCTTGCGTCCAGGCTCTGTGCTGACAGCTCGGGGCCTGGACACTGCTTCGGATTCTGTGTCTCCCTCTGTCTCTGCCCCTCCCCCTCCTGTGCTGTCTGTCTGTCTCTCTCTCAAAAAAAAAGAAAAAAAAAGCAGGAAAGCCAAAATCCTGCTTGGAGAGACCCTGGCAATTCCACTATTTTGTAAAAGCGGGAGAGAGTGTCAGAGTCCGGCCCCAGGAGAAGCAGAACGTGAAGCTGGGATGCTTGCAAATCCTGGCAAGGGATCTATCGAGGGAGGGCTCTGGGGAGAAGCCTGCAAGAGGCAGATGCTGAGGAAAGATGTGGTTTCGGGAGACGACCGACCTCCACCTGACCCTGTGGGAAGCTCAGAGCACAACTTGCCCCACAGAGGGGGTTTCCCCCCACAAAAGGCAAGGGATGCTGTAAAGGAATCCTGGCCTCCACCCACCACTGGTCATGATGAGGCTGTTCTGTTTCTGCACAGCGTGTGTTCACGTAATGACAGGAGGAGATGGGGGTGGGGTGGAGAAGGAACTAACTAGAAGTTAATTAAGATCCTTCTGGGTGCGGGGCGCCTGGGTGGCTTAGTAGGTTAAGCGTCCGACTTTCGCTTGGGTCATGATCTCACGGTTCGTGGGTTTGAGCCCCGCATCGGGCTCTGTGCTGACTGCCAGCTCAGAGCCTGGAGCCTGTTTCGGTCTGTGACTCCCTCTCTCTCTGACCCTCCCCTGCTCACGCTGTCTCTCTCTCTCTCCTAGAAATAAAATTAAAAAAAAAAAGATCCTTCTGGGTGAAACTCTGGAGGAGTAGGGGCTCAGGGGAAAGGTAGTGTTGGCAGAATCCCTCATTGTTTAATGATCAATGTTCCAAGAACAACACGGCCTTTGACTCCTTCCTCCTTGGAAACGCATTCCTTAAATAGAAGTTTGACTAAAAACCAAAATACCCTGAAGAAAAAAAAAAAAGATGTGGATCAATTAATGAGCACAGGTTTTCTTAATAAGCCAAGAGGACCCAGGGGTGCTCGGAGCGCATCCTCGGCTCTCGGAAGGGCAGATGCTCTCCTCCTTCCCCATCCTTATGCCTCGAAAACAAAACCAAACACAGCGAGGTCTTCCTCGGTCCTAGCGTCAAGGTTAAAACCCAGGGCCGACGACTTTCCTTTACTGGAAGGCAGCGCAAGGTGCAGTGGGGGAGAAGGGAGACCAGAGACGCTTCATGGGGCAGAGACCGTTAGGGAAGCAGGGCTGGCCTGGGGCTCTGTGTGCTGCTGTTCACCTCTGCTCACCTACGTGATCTGCCGCCTCCATGAGCTGGGGAGACAGGGGCGTCTGTTCTCATCTCAGGGGGAACGGGAACAGAAGTAAGGAGGGAGCCGGCCGCCCGCCAGCCAGGAGACGCAGGGACGGTCCCTCACGGGTCCCTCCACTCCTTCATAGTGCTGTGTCACCCGCCACGCATCCCTCCAGATGCCCCTCTGAGCTCTCCCTCTCTGCTCAGCCTGCAGAGCTTCCTGCCCTCTCCCCGCTCCCCCCAACCCCATGCCTTTGCCTCCAATGACCCATTACCTGGTTGGAACCAGCCCACACTAGAAGCCATGCTCCTGTCCATGCCCAGCTGTCTCCCTCACACTTTCATTCATACTAAGGTGCACATGGCTGATAGAAGTCTCACTGTCTCTTGGGCAGGGGGGGAGGGTGTCATCCTTATACATCCATCAGAGTACTGAGCTGACACACGGAGCTCCCCAGGGAAGAACTGTAGACTGGGAAGTGAGCGGCAGAGATGGGAGTCCCTGGAACCACAACTGATTACTAATTCATTTCACAATATTTGTTGAGCCACGGCAGCGGGGGGCGGGGGGAAGGATGCATAAATAGAGAATTGGCAAAATTTTATGTACTAAATGGATCTCACAGGAAATCTCCTGTTCTCCATCTACATCAGGTTGAGCCTGAATTAGACCACTCCTGGGGAGGTGGGTATGTCTGTGTGATGTGTGCGGTGTGTGCACGTGTGTGATTTGGTGGTGTATGTTGGGGGATGTGTAGTGTTGTGTACAATATGTGGGATGTGTGTTGTGTGTCTGATATGCTGAGTGTGTGTGGTATGGGATGCATATTGTGCTTGTCACATGCATGGATGGGTGTGTGTGTGTGTGTGTGTGTGTGTGTGTGTGTGTGTGTGTAAAGGAGAACCTTCCATGGCACTCTGTTGGCATACGATACTCACTTTTTGTCTATATCCCAAATACCTGGTCTACCTCCATCTCTACCTTCCCAAGCAGAAGTTGAGGGCACTGAGATGAATGGGACACTCAGTCAGTCTCTCAGCTATTATTTTTTGAGTCTCTACCTCAAATCAAAGATGGCCATGTGGCCTTCATGTTTGTATATAGTGCTAGGTAGGCATCCAGCTACATTCTTCTACGCGTGGACACCTGGTGTCCCCAGCACCATTTGTTGAAAAGACTGTTATTTCCCATTGAATCATCTTGGCCCGCTTTATTGAAAATCATTTGACATATATACAAAGGTTTATTTCTGGCCTCTATTCTATTTTATTGGTCTGCACAACAGTCTCTGTTCCAGGACCTCATTCATTATCTGATAGTACGTTTTAAAAATCAGAAAGTGTGAATCCTCCAGCTTTATTCACTTTCAAGATTTTTTGGGGAATTCAGGAGCCCTTAAGGTTCCATATGAATTTTTAATGTTTTATTTATTTCTAGGGAAAGAGAGAGAGACAGCATGAGCAGGGGAGGGTCAGAGAGAGGGAGTCACAGAACAGGCTCCAGGCTCGAGTTGAGCAGTCAGCACAGAGTGGGCTTGAAACTCGCAAACTGCAAGATCATGACCTAAGTGAAAGTCGGACGCTTAACCGACTAAGCCACCCAGGCGCCCCCCATATGAATTTTAAAATGGGTTTGTCGGGGCACCTGGGTGGCTCTGTCGGTTAAGCGCTGACTTAGGCTCAGGTCATAATCTCGTGGTTCGTGGGTTCAAGCCCCCTGTCAGCCTCTGTGCTGACAGCTCAGAGCCTGGAGCCTGCTTTCAATCCTGTGTCTCTTTCTCTGACCCTACCCTGCTCATTCTCTCTCTCTCTGTCTCTCTCTCAAAAATAAAATAGACATTTAAAAATGTTAATGGATTTTTCAATTTCTACAAAATAACAGAGATTGTATCCAACCTGTAGATCAGTTTGGGTAGCACTGACATCTTAACAATACAGGAACAAGAAATGGCTTTCTAGTCGTTAGTGTCTTCTTTAACATCTGTCAGAAACATTTTGCAGTTTTCATTGTATACGCTTTTCACCTCCTTGGTTAAATTTATTCCCGGTATTTTATTCTTTATGATGCTATTGTAAATTGAATTGTTGTCTTAATTTCTTTTTAAGATTGTTCATTATAGAAACACGACCCATTTTTGTGTTGATTTTGTATCCTACAACTCTGCTAACCGTATTAGTTCTGTTTTTGTGGAAAGGAGAGGTTTTTTAATTTTCCGGTTGATGAGGAAAGCCATGGATCTTAATCAGCAATATCAAACTTCTACCCACCAGAGTCTCAACAGAAACACGTTGGGTAAACAACTTTCATGGAGAACGGAGCTGAAGGATGTGTGGGCTTTCCATTCTGCTGGGTAATCTATATGATGTCCTTAAGCCTGGCCAGAAGGGAGGGTGTGTAGAGGCCCTTGTGTGTAACTATTCTCTGATTATTTCTGCTTGCACGTTTATAATGCATTATTTAATTATGTTCATTGTGTAATACACTCCCATAGTACAAAATTCAGAAGGCACAAAAGACTCTATAATGAAAAGTCCACCTCTTACCTTTATCTCCCTCTGCTTGGTTCCCCTCCCCAGAAGTCAACAGCTTCTCCAGATCCTTTCCAGAAATGCCCTAGGTTACATGCAAGCACTTAAGCATATTCACCTTTTTATTCACTTATAGGCATCATTCTAACCCTTGGTGGTTGTTTGTTTGTTTGTTTGTTTTTCATTTCCCAGTATATCTTGGTGATTGTTTCATTTGAGTACCTACATTGTTCTTTCTTTTTAACAGCTGTGTAGTACTCCATTGGAAGTTTGTACTTTGGCGTGTTTGATGGACATTGAAGCTGTCTCCAATTTCTGATCTTACAGGCGGTGCAGAATGATTATTAGGATTACTCTGGGATGACATTTTAGTGCCACAGTTCACACTGAGGCACCTTATGAGAAATGTATTGTATCTGTTGTCGGGGGGCCATTGAGGGCGCCCATTCGCCTTCTGCATCTCAGGGTCATCCTTGGGTGGACAATGGAGGAATTTCTCCCAGGTTTCTGCACTGGGTTCAGGTGATACCTCTGAGTTCTGCGTTTTTCAGCTTATAGACTTTAGCTCAATTCATGGATTTGACTGTCGGTCACTCAGCCTTGGCCACTAAGGTTCTCAGAACCAAGTGTGCGGGCCTTGTTAGCAACTGTACAGAACTATTTATTATACATGTATGGATGCTAACCTTACTCCTAGTTTCATTATGTTCCCTCCCTTGATTTTCCTTTCACTTCTGCTCCCAAAGTTATTTGTTTTCTTCCTTGACATTGTTCACATTTTTTGCAAACCATCTCAAGATCTTTATGTAGTAAAGTGGGTATAAATAAACATACAGAAATGCATCCATCATACATAAATAAAATATGAGTTTGAGTCGAGTACCTAGAAGCAGACTTGACCTCTCTTCAACCGTCCTATTAGCATAGCATCCCCCCTCCCAAGCCTCTGTAGGTAGGGACCCCAGCCGGCCCACCCCTGGGGCCCGGGAGCCCCCTTTCCGCTCACTCCAGGAGATATGCTAGTCATCAAAATGCTTCCAGGCCCTGCTGTCCCAGTCAGGGGCTGAGGAGAGAACCTGACTCTCACTCTCTGTACCCCTGGGAAGGAGGAGAGAGTTCCTGGTGGCTGCACCCTCCCTGGCATCAGGGGCCCTCTCTGGCGGGGGAGGGGGAGGGGAGGGGGCTGCTACTGCCGGGTTCCCTCTTCCTCCCTCTTCCTCCCTCTTCCTCCCTCTTCCTGGGGCGAGCACCTTTCAGCTGCACCCCCTGTGGCTTCATCCCACCCACAAGCATTCTTTTGCTTCAGTGTGAGAGGGCAGTTTGCATCCAACCGGCAGGATTAAGTAAGATAGATGGAGGCAGGGCGCCTTCTCCGTCTCAGAGACGCCTTTCATCATGCAGGGGCCTCTGCGCAGACAGGGTGGTTTTGTTCGAATGTGGCCCCTGTAGGCTGAGTGTCAGATTTGTGGTTTATCTGCCTTAGGGAGGCCGGCTGAGTGAACAGCTGGGAAAGCTGTAGTCTAAGGGCGAAACATACTGGGACCCTGCCTGAGTGGCCTCTAGGTCCTGAACAGGCCGCTGTTTAAGTCAGAGGGAGGGAGGACCAGGTGTGTTTGAAGTACCTGGGGCGGGCGTGGGGCACCTTAGCAGGGCTAGGGAAGTGGGGTTCAGGATTCAGATGCATGTGGGGTGCCGCTCTGTCCCAGGGTTTCCCTGCTTCGGCCTTTTCCAGAGCTGAGTTTGATCTTTGCAATCCTCAGTGTCTTTACCTACGAAATGGGTAGGTATTAACATTACTGGGCTCAGAGAGTTTTGAGAATTAAGTAATAAGAGCTAGTGCTTTAATAGCTCTTATTACATTCCAATCATCATTGTTAAGTGCTTTGCATACAAATAACTCCTTTGAAGCTTACAACACTCTTTAGTTATTATTAGCCTCATTTCTCAGAGGAGGAAACTGAGGCTCAGAGAGTTTAAGTAATTTGCCCAAGTTCACACAGCAAGTGAGTGACAGACCTGAGATTTGGACCCAAGAAATCTGGCCCCAGAGTCTGTGCCCTTAAGCACTCGGGCTGTAAGACTTGTCTACAAAGGGCAGTGCCTGGCATCCAGAAGTCACTCATTCAAACATTGTTCTGGTGCCTGAGCCTCTGAGATGGTTTCCTGCCTGACCTGGGAGGTGAGTTCAACCCAGGTGATCTAGGTGATTCTCGGGCAGCCCCACCCACTCCTTCCCCAGATTGGTCCCCTTCTGGCCCTGGCCCTGGTGTGTAATTCCATCAATGCACTTAGCACTTTGGGCTTGGGTTAAGATTCTCTGTTTATATCTGTCTTCTCTGCTCTGCTGCCAGCAACTGTTCCCTCCCATATCCCAGCACTTAACATAGTTCTTAATAGATAATAGGTGTTTGGGGCGCCTGGGTGGCTTAGTCGGTTGAGCGTCCGACTTTCGCTTGGGTCATGATCTCGCGGTTCGTGGGTTCGAGCCCCGCGTCGGGCTCTGTGCTGACTGCCAGCTCAGAGCCTGGAGCCTGTTTCAGTCTGTGACTCCCTCTCTCCTCTGACCCTCCCCTGCTCGCGCTGTCTCTCTCTCTCTCCTAGAAATAAAAAAAACAAAACAAAACAAAACAAAAAAAAAACATTAAAAAAAATAGATAATAGGTGTTTGATTCTTACTTAAGATTGTATCTTCTGGGGCACTTGGGTGGCTCAGTTGATTAAGCATTGGATTCTTAGTTTCGGCTCAGGTCATGATCTCACAGTTTGTGGGTTCAAGCTTGGGATTCTCTCTCTTTCTTTCTCTCTGTTCCCCACCCCAAATAAATAAGTAAACTAAAAAAAAAAAAAAATTGTTTCTTCTTTGTTTTGCACTGGGGCCCTGAGATTTCCCTGGGAGGTAGTGAGCTTACTGCTGGATGACCTCGCCATCCTGGACGCCTGAGCCAGAGATGCCTCTTTCTAATCTGTCCTTTTGCTTTGTCTGTTCATATCTCAAGCAGGCTGTGTGGAGGCTTTAAAAATATCTTTATGATTGTTATTGTTTTCCAGCACAAAAGCAAATTATGCCTTTCAAAAGGAATGTGGGGGCGCCTGGGTGGCTCAGTTGGTTAAGCATCTGACTCTTTTTTTAAGAAAATTGTTTATTTATTTAGAGAGTGTGAACAAGAGAGAGCAAGTGGGATAGAGGCAGAGGCACAGGGAGAGGGAGAAGTCCAAGCAGGCTCTGTTCTGCCAGTGTGGACCTGAGCTAAGATCAAGAGTCTGATGCTCAACCGACTGAGCCACGTGGGTACCCCCAGCATCTGACTTTTGATTTCCACTCAGGTCATGATCTCACCGTTCCTGAAATCAAGCTCTGCGTCAAGCTCTGCACTGACAACACAGAGCCTGTTGGGATTCTTTCTCTCTCTCTCTCTCTCCCTCTGCCCCTCCCCCACTCACATGCACTCGCTCTCAAAATAAATAAACATTAAAAAAAATTTTTTTTAATGTTTATTTATTTCTGAGAGAGAGAGAGAGAGACAGTGTGAGCAGGGGAGGGCCGGAGAGAGAGGGAGACACAGAATCTGAAGCAGGCTCCAGGCTCTGAGCTAGCTGTCAGCACAGAGCCCGACGCAGGCCTGAACCCACAAACCGTGAGATCATGATCTGAGCTGAAGTCGGATGCTTAACCGACTGAGCCACCCAGGTGCCCCAATAAATAAACATTTAAAAAAATAAAAATAGAGGTCCCTGGGTAGCTTAGCAGGTTAGGCACCCAACTCTCCATCTCGGCCCAGATGATCTCACAATTCATGAGTTTGAGCCCCAAGTCAAGCTCCATGCTGTCGGTGCAGAGCCTCCTTGGGATTCTCTCTATCTCTCTCTGCCCCTTCCCCGCTCGTGCTTGTGCGCATGCTCTCTCTCTTTCAAAATAAATAACCAATAAATAAATAAATAAATAAGCAACGTGAACATTACAGGAATTTTGAAAATGAAAGTCCCCCTTCATCTGCTATTCCAAGCGTAGTTTCCAGCTCGGCATCACCTGGGAACTTGCCAGAAATGGAGAGTCTCAGGCCGCTCCTATCCTGACCTGCTGGATCAGAATCTGCAAGTAACAGGATCCCACTGACTCAGGCCACCTGGAAGTGTGAAGAGCAGGCAGTAACCCTTCTTCTCCCCGACCCCAGCTAAGACGACAAGTGTCACCGGGTTTGTGTGCGTGAGAGCCTTTTAAAAAGCACACTCTTCTAACCTCCCAGTAATTACCTGCAATTTTCTAACCTCATCTAAAACCAAAATGCTCGTCAAAGCCATTCAGCAGGAAGCTAATAAAGACGTCATTATCTGGTCTGTCTGCTTTCACTCCTGCCCCCTCTCCAACCCATTCCCCCCACGGCAGCCATGGTGATCTTTTTAAAACCTAAATTAGATCATGTCACTCTTCTGCTGAGAATCCTGCAGCTCTGGGAACTGGGAACACGGCCCAGCCTCCTCGCCTCCACGTGCCTAGCCTCTCTGTCCTGCTTTCAGTCCTGACACATTGACCTTCTCTCTCCTCCAGCTCTGGCCTTTGGAATCTCTTCTCCTGGGCTCAGATGCCCCTCCTTCCTTCCCTGCGTGGCTCCTTTCCAGGCTTCAGGTCTCAGCTTAAACGGCACCTCCTCAGAGGTGTGAGAGGAAATGGGGAAAGCGGTTCTTGCCTCCCAGTGTCCCCCGTGTCTGTCCCCAGCTGTGCTTAGGAGGTAGACGTGTAAACCCCAGGAAGCAGGGACTCTCCCTCAAACTTGGCCCAGCGCCCGTACACAGCAGGTTAACACTCAGTAAATAGCTGTCGGCTTCATGCCTGCTTCCTGGTATCAGGTATACTAATATCATCTCCCTTCATTTACCGGCTTGTTGAAATTACAAAAAGAGTAGATGCTAATTATTCATGTCTGAAAACTCTGCAGGAAGGAACAAAAACTAATATCCTGTTTTTCCTTGATTCCTTCCCACGGCAAAAGTAACCACTGATAACAGCTTACTTTGTCTCCTTCCCAAACTGCATTGCCATTAAACATACACACACACACACGCGTGCGCGCGCACACACAAACACACACACACACACGAGATTGTGCTATTGGTATTGATTCTATTCTGCAACTTGCTTTTCTTATGCAAACAAAATTTATCGTCTTAACCAGTTTTAAGTTTACAGTAGAGTAGTGCTAAGTATATGTACATTGCTAGGCATCCAGAACTTTTTCATCTTACAAAACTAAAACTGCACTTCGTTTTTAAAGATTTTATCTTTATCTCTACACTCCACATGGGGCTCGAACTCACGACCCCGAGATCAAGAGTTGAACATTCCTCTGACTGAGCCAGCCGGGCACCCCTGAAACTGCACACCTAATAAACAGTTCCCCGTTTCCCCCTCCCACGAGGCTCTGGCAACCACCATTCTGATTTCTGTTTCTATGAGTTTGAACAACTTGCTTGATATTTTGCTTTTGAACTTAATACATCTTCCCGTGTGGCTTGTGGGATCTGGCTCGTTATTCCCACCGTCACGTAGCATTCCACAGTAGCTACGGCTGATAATTAACCAGTTTCCTCTAGGCGATGTGAAGATCTGCTCCCACAAAAGTGCTGAGATGCCAGGGTTACATCCCAGAACTGCGAGGGCAAAGAGTATGTGCTTCTGTTTGGCTAAACTGCTGCACAAAGAAGTTGTACCAGCTACCCTTCCACCCACAGAGGAGGAGAGGGCTTCTTTCCGGCTCTTCCCAACGTAAGCCAAGTAAATAGGGTCCCATCCCAGGGACAGAAGCTGGTGGCTCTGAAAGGAGGCTCAGTGGCTCCCTTCTGTGGTGGTTTCCCTGGGGGAGAAGCCGGGGGCTGAGCTGGTGGCGAGATGGGAATCCAGCTGTTGGATGTATACACAGGAGGAAGTCTAATTCAAAAGCCATATAATAAGTGGACTTGGGAACGAGCTCGTTGCCATGGCAACCCGACTCCCCTGCTGCCAAAAGCGGGTTTTCTTCTTTCTTCCGCACCTGGCAGGGGCTCCTCTCCTCTCAAGATTACTTGAGGAAGAAAGACAGAGTTTGGCATTCTTTTATTGAGGTCACTGCACATTTTCAGACAGTGACCACCCTGTCACTGACAAGATGTGATTCTCCGATGTCCTCTGGAGGCGCGGAGCTGGCTGAGCCCCATTCGCCCAGCTCATAGCTGCACCTGTGTCTCTTGCCTAGGACACTGAAACAATGGACCCCATCCACCTGCACTGTCGTTTCTGATGCTGGGGGGGTGGGGGGGCAGGGGGCAGGTGGACCAAGCTCCCGAGGAGACTGCTCTGTTCCCTTCACAAGAAAAGGCTTTTTAGATCTTGTTTCTTAAAAACGCTGAAGGTCAAGGTCAGAGGAAGCTTGCTTGATCAGGCCTCTTAAACCAGTCCTTGGTTTAAATCACTCTGCTCTGGGGCGCCTGGGTGGTTCAGTCGGTTAAGCATCTGACTTCAGCTCAGGTTATGATCTCGCAGTCTGGGAGTTCGAGCCCCACGTTGGGCCGTGCTGTGCTAACAGCTCAGAGCCTGGAGCCTGCCTCGGAGTCTGTGTCTCCCTCTCTTTCTGCCCTCATCCCTCAAAAAATACATAAATAAAAACATTAAAACAATTAAATTGCTCTGCTTTCTCCAGGGCATTTAACCTTGAAAATGCTGATTGGAATAGAGCAGAATTAAATTAAATTATTTTGACCTGTTTCCTGCATAAGTCTCTGAGCAAGGCACCCTGTGGACATACCCTCGTCTAATCCGTCAGCCCTCACTCAGTAAGGCGGGAACTATGATCTCCATTGTTCTTCTTTTAATGCTTCAGTATGTCTTTTTATTTTATTTTTAATTTTTTTTAATGTTTATTTTATCTTTGAGAGACAGAGTGTGAGTGGGGGAGGGGCAGAGAGAGAGGGAGGCAGAGAATCCGAAGCAGGTTCCAGGCTCTAAGCTGTCAGCACAGAGCCCGATGTGGGGCTCTAACTCACGAACTGAACCATGAGATCATGACCGGAGACAAAGTTGGAAACTCAACCGACTGAGCCACCCAGGCGCCCCATCCCTGTTGTTCTAAGAATGAAATCGGAGGCCCCAAAGCTTAAGTTATTTGCCCAAGATCTCACTGGAGATATATGAACCTGGCCCTGCCTAGGTCTCAAGGTCATGTTCCCCACCCCCAAACAGTAGATAATTTGGAGATGGCAGAGGTCTGTGGGGAATTGACCCACGAGCTTCACGTGCTCCCCTCACCTGACCTTAGCCTCCACCTCCCTCTTTAATCAGCCAGTGAGCTGTGGTGGGGAAAACATGGGGGTGTGGAGGTTCAAACCCATACTAGCTGTGGATCATGACCTCGTCTGAAGCCCCACTTCAAAACAGAAATATGGGAAACCGGCTCTCTGGGTCTTGACTGTTTTTTGTTAGAACACTTAGCACTGTGGCATGAAGTGAACGGAGAGGAAGGATCCCATGATGTGACATTTCTGTTAAACTAACAGCCCTGATCACCCAGCCAGCGGCTTGGGAGCTTTTTCTACTTTCTCTTACACCGCTTCTCCTGTGGGAAGGTGCTTCCTAGCCTCCAGGGTATATGACAGTATTGATTTATATCCTTGAACTTGATTTTCCTACATCCTATCCCAGCGGCAACCATCCCTGGAGCCATTCCCAGGAGAATCTGCTCCCATTCACACACACAGTTAGTCTCTGCGGTCCAGACCCACAAAGCAACCCTTTCCCACAAGCCCAGCCCCCGCCGCAGGCCCCAGAAACGTTGCTCCAGGTGCACCATGTGACCTGGCTTTTGGAGCGCCACCTGGGAGACTGTGACAAGGGGAGAAGGTGCAAAAATTCAAGGAAAAATGGTTCCTGTAACTTATCTGATGAGTCCCTGTCTGTCTTCGGGGAAATAGAAAGGAAAGCTAATTTGCCGGTTCCTGATGACTCAGTTTCTCGAGGGTAAATGCCCAGTCCTTTAAAGCTCCTCTCCTTTCGACTGCCACTATCCATGATGGCGGTGGCCAGGGCCACTGAGCGACTGGTCACCCATGGGCTTTCCGGAGCATCCTGCTGACAGCTATGGCTGGAATCATGCCCAATATGGGTCTCCTCCTAGGGATAAGAAAGAGGGCCAAGAATCCAGTGCTTTCGGCTGTCCCCTCAACCCCTCTCAAACGCCCCTCCTTCTGACCCTGGCTTTGGCCTGGAGGAGATTGAAACCCTGGGTGTATCTGGCCTCCCGCCTTCCTCTCCAGGCTGCTAACAAAAGTCGGTGGCCCTGCCTACCAGGCCTGGCTCTTGATATGTTAATGAGCATTTAAATTATTTAGAAAATCTTGTCTTGGGGCGCCTGGGTGGCTTAGTCGGTTAAGCGTCCGACTTTCGCTTAGGTCATGATCTCGCGGTTCGTGGGTTCGAGCCCGCGTCGGGCTCTGTGCTGACTGCCAGCTCAGAGCCTGGAGCCTGTTTCAGTCTGTGACTCCCTCTCTCTCTCACCCTCCCCTGCTCACGCTGTCTCTCTCTCCTGGAAATAAATAAAACATTAAAAAAATTAAAAAAAAAAAAAGAAAATCTTGTCTCTCTTGGCAAAAACTGACTTTCAAGGCTATTCCCTTTTGCTTTACACCCTGGAATATTTTTGGGGATGTCCAAAGCTGAGCACCAATTTCCTCTTTCTCTTTGCATTACTAATCCTCTCCGGGGCAGACAGGAGCTTCTGGCCGAGAGGGGGGGACTTTACACAAAAACGGAGGACACAAGGGAAAAGCACATTAATGTCTTTCAACAGATATTCTTCCCCGTCCACACGCTTATGACCAGGTATGTGTCAGGGTCCTTCCAACCCTGACATTCTGTGGATCTGTGGATTTGTCCTAACATTGTCAGACACAGGAGTTCTATTGAGCAGTATTAACCTTGGGGCGCCTGGGTGACTCAGTGAGTTCAGTCATGATCTCGCGGTTTGTGAGTTCAAGCCCTGCGTGGGGCTCTGTGCTGACAGCTCAGAGCCTGGAGTCTGCTTCAGATTCTGTGTCTCCCTCTCTCTGCCCCTCCCCTGCTCACACTTTGTCTCTCTCCCTCTCTCTCAAAAAATGAATGAAAGAACATTAAAAAATAAAAGACCTTTTCTTCAGGTTACTGCCCTAGTCTCCTCCCCTCTCTAGTAAAGCTTCCGGGAAAAGATGCTCCTACTGCTTCAGAACCCACCAAGGTCAACCTACACCCATTCTATGTCTAAAATATTTTTTTAAATGTTTATTTATTTTGGAGAGAGAGACAGACCAAGTGTAAGCAGGGGAGGGGCAGAGAGAGCAGGAGACACAGAATCCGAAGCAGGCTCCAGGCTCCGAGCTGTCAGCACAGAGCCCGACGTGGGGCTCGAACCCACGAACCGTGAGATCATGACCTGAGGTGAAGTCAGATGCTCAACCAACTGAGCCACCCAGGTGCCCCCAGATTTCTTTCTCGTCACACATTGTAAAGTGGACCCAGGAAGACCCGAGAACAGCCCTGTTCACCCTGGATTCACCATATCAGAGCATCCATCAGTCTGTCCTTCAGCTCCTTCCAAAAACAGGACTCCTGCACAGATAACCCCCTTTACCAGGAAGGCCCCCTCCCCTCCTTATCCTTTACAGCTCGGTGGGTGACACGTCACTTCTTCGCCTCTCTCCTTGTGTCACGACACTTATTCTCTCTCATCCCTCTCTGGTGTAGAATCCCAACTGTAATTTTTACATGTATGTATGGGATTATCTGATGAAGGTTTCTTCCCCACTGGGGTAGCTCCGCGAGGCAGCAGGGACCCTACCGTGCTTTTGCTCTGAAGGCCGGCTTTGGCCACAGCCATTTCTGGCCTTACATTTGACTTTGTTCTCAGATATCTAGATTTCACCTCTAGGTATTGTTCATTCCTCTAGGTTCTTCCTCGGACATCCAGGGAGGAGGTTAAAAGCCCTCCACACTTATTTGCTTTTTTTAATTTTTTTCTTAAGTAGTCTCTATGCCCAGTGTGGGGCTCCAGCTCACAACCCGGAGATCAAGAGTTGCACCGACTGAACCAGCCAGGCGCCTCTTATTTGCGGTATCTTAGGTGCATGTGGACATGTATAGTTGCGATGGGGAGAATCCAGATTTTCATCAGATTCAAGGTTAAAGATTCCTTCCTGTGCAAAATCCTCAATACAAACAACTGCTGTTCCTGCCATCATCTAAATCCTTGGCGCATTTGATTTTCCATGCCTTTCTCTCTGCTTTTGAGACCCTGACCGGCAGAATATCTGTTGTTTGTGTCTTCCCATCACCTTTCTCTCTATCTGAGGTAATATAAACGCTCTTCTTTTTTATTCTCTTAAAAGGAATGCACATAAGCACACACTGGGGCTTACAATGAAATGGCCCCACGAGGGTGAACACGTGACCTGGACAAGCCAACAGGAGTGTCCCATTTCTCTAGTTCTCTTGCTTGGTTGAGTGGAAGAAAGTCTGTAAACACAGAAGCAAAATCAGAGGACTTTTCCCGTTTTGAAACAGATGTTGCAGGGTCAAGGTCGTATCAGGTGCAGGGCTGAAGTGCTGGCTAAACCTGGAGCTGTTGTCTGTGAGGACAATGCAAGTTCACACACCTGCTGGCGGCCATCTTTGCTGCCACACCGGCGGACATCCCTTGAGCATGCAGTTGAGGAAAGGCAACATTGAGCAAAACGATGGAGAGAAAGGCGGGCATGAGGAAGAGAAAAACGGAGAGTGCTTCCTAAAGGCAGAGTTTGAGCACTTGGATCCAGTCATGACTTAAAGCCTTCGCTGGCCCTGAACTTTTTACTTGCTAGACCAGTACATTCTTTTTTTGCTCAAATCAGTTGGAGTTGAAGTTCTATCACTGACAATCAAAAAAATTCTTACAGACTGTCCCAGTCAGCTCAGGCTGCTGTAATAAAATACCACAGACTGACTGGATCAAACAATGGACTTTGATTTCTTCCAGCTCTGGAAGCTAGAAGTCTAAGAGCAAAGTGTTGCGTCCCTGAATGAACCACTGTAGCCAAGGAGATGGGAAACAGTGATTGGTGAAAGCCAGCTGGGGCCCCTCCCTGGAACCGGGGGTGGGGTGGGGGGGGTGTTAGTCTTTTCCAAACCACAAGGTTAGAAGTTCAGGACATTATCAGGAGAGTTAACAGAACAGTTATCAAACAAATACGGGTAATTTTCTTGCACAACAAGAAGTCTGGAGGATGGGGTTGGTTCAGCAACTCAGTGATAGCCTCGGGGACCAATGTTCTTTCTGTCTTTCTGCCCCATCAACTTCAGTGCATTGATTTGCATTCTCATACTTGTCACCTCATGATGCCAAGGTAGTGGCTGCAGCTCCAGACAAGGCATCTGACTTCAAGGCAGGGAGAAAGGAGGAAGAGCCCAGATGGTCTGGTGCTCATTGGTTTCCTTCACTCAGGAAGGAAATTTTTTCCCAGCAGACATCTGCTTAGGTCCTCTTGGCCAACACTGGATCACATGTGCACCCTTAGCTGCAAGGGAGGCTGGGAAAGCAGAAGATGGTTTTGTCCAAAGGCTGTAGACTAATCATGATCCATCACCTGGAGATTCTGTTAGTGAGAAAGAGGATGGCGTGGATATTGAGGGGGTCACCGATGATGTTAGGCAGAGTCCTTTAAATACATTCAAACTAGGGTGCCTGGGTGGCTCAGTCAATTAAGCATCCTACTTCAGCTCAGGTCATGAAACTAAAGTTTGAGAGTTTGAGCGCTGCATCGGGTGAGCTTGAGCCTCACTTCGGGTTCCATGCTGACAGTGTGGATGGAGCCTGCAAGGGGATTCTCTCTCTCCCTTTCTCTCTCTCTCTCTCAAAAGTAAATAAATAAACTTTATTTAAAAAAAATTTTTTTTAATGTTTTATTTATTTCTAGGAGAGAGAGAGACAGCGTGAGCAGGGGAGGGTCAGAGAGAGAGGGAGTCACAGACTGAAGCAGGCTCCAGGCTCTGAGCTGGCAGTCAGCACAGAGCCCGACGCGGGGCTCGAACCCACGAACCGCGAGATCATGACCTAAGCGAAAGCCGGACGCTTAACCGACTAAGCCACCCAGGCGCCCCTAAATAAATAAACTTTATGGGGCACCTGGGTGGTTCAGTCAGTTAAGCGTCTGACTTCAGCTCAGGTCATGATCTCGAGGTTCACAAGTTCAAGCCTCGCATCAGGCTCTGTGCTGACAACACGGAACCTGCTTTAGATCCTCTGTCCCCCTCTCTCTCTGCCCCTCCCCTGCTTGTGCTCTCCCTCTCTCTCAAAAATAAATAAACATTAATGAATAAACAAGCTTTTTTTGAAAAAAGTTTTAAAGCTAAATACACTCAAATTTTCTCAACCCTACATATTTGTTCAAGTTGTTTCCACCTTCCTGAAACTTGTTCTTCTCCGTCTTTGCTTATCACAGTCCTATGTGTCCTTCAAAGCCTTTTTCAAATACCCCGAACCCCCAGTGAGATGTGAAGACTTCTTCAGCCTCCCCTAGCACCTTCTACCTTTATTCTGGGACTTAATTCCGTCCTGTGGATGGTCACGTGCACGAGGCAGTATTCCGCTGTGGCACAGCTTTAGGGTTACAGCTTGGCTCTCTGGACCTCTCCAGGGCTTTAATTTCCTCATCTATTAAATGGGAGTAATAATAGAACCTGCCTGGCAGAGTTGCTGTGAGGATTCAATAAGATAATTTATTTATGTTAACTATTTAGCCGAGTGCCTCTCCTATACCCAGCACGTGATAGCCATTAGCCATTATTATTACTGTCCTGTTCTTCCATCACTGCCCTTACTCTCCACCTTCCTCGGCTTTCCATACTCTGTCACTTTTCTTCAAATTGAGATATAATTCACGTACCATAAAATGTACCCTTTTAAAGGCTACAATTCAGTGGTTTTTAGTATATTCACAAGGTTGTGCAATTGCCACTGCTGTCTAATTCCAGAACATTTCTATACCCCCGCCCCCAAAGATGGCAACCACGAATCGGCTTTCTGTCTCCATGGATGGTCTTTTGTGACCGGCTTCTTAAGTTTAGCAAAGCGTTTTCAAGTTGATCCATGATGTAGCACATGTCATTACCTTTTTTCATTCTTTTCTGTGGCTTAATATTATTCCATTGCATGGGTTTACCACGTTTTGTTTATCCAGTAATCAGTTAATTGACATTGGGCTGCTTTTACCTTTTGGCTATTACACAGAGAATGCTGCTACGAACATTTGTGTACAGGTTTTTGTGTGGATGTATGTTTTCATTTCTCTTGAGTGTACACCCAGTGGCGGAATTGCTGGGTCATGTGCTAACTCTGTGTTTAACCCTTTGCTTTTTTAAAAAATGTTTTAATGTTTTTATTTATTCTGAGAGAGAGAGAGAGAGACAGAGCATGAGCAGGGGAGGGGCAGAGAGAGAGGCACAGAATCCAAAGCAGGATCCAGCATCTGAGCTGTCAGCACAGAGCCTGACATGGGGCTCGAACTCACAAACTGAGATCATGACCTGAGGCGAAGTCGGATGCTTAACCAACTGAGCCACCCAGGCACCTCTGTGTTTAACCTTCTGAAGAACCACCACACTGCTTTCCACAGTGGCTGCACCGTGTTACCTTCCCACGAATCGTGTGTGAGGGCTCTGCTTTCTCCCCATCCTCACTGGAAAATGTTAATGCCCGTCGTCGTCTGCCCCCCTGGATCCCGGATCCCGGAGACTGCACGCAGTAGGTGTTCCACTTGAACTGCAGCTCCCTGGGGTTCTCACGCCCCCAGAGTCGGTGAGGCTGGCACAGGGACGTTAACTGTGACTCCGTGGATTTGGGGAGAACAGCTCTTTCTGCTTTCACTCTGCTGACTTTCTGTCAGGCCCAGGACTGGACCCGTGTTGTCATGGAGCGCACAGTCCGCAGACTAGGGAATTGCAGTGTAGTGAGTATAATCCCGGGGGGCCTCCCAGGGCACGGTGGAGATGACAGCAGTTCCCCCATCTAGGAGCAAGGAGGCTGTTCAAGGAGGGCTTCCTGAAAGAGGCACTGCCTGACCTTTGTCTTTAAGTAGAAGTTACTTGGGCAAAAAAGGGGGGGATAGTGTTCTCGGGCAAAGAGATTGCCACAATAAAAGGGGTGGTGGTAGGAAACACCTGGATTGAGCCGTGGAGGTGGCTGGAGGAGAGTAAAGTGGAGTTTCAGTGGTGAGGGAAGAAAGAAGGAGCTCTGAGTGTGAGAAGTCCAGCTTCCACACAGGAGAAACGGGACAGATGGGAGATCTGCCTCAGTCTCTTCATCTGTAAAATGGGAAGAATGATATGATCTACCTTGTAGGGATCTTGTGTGAGTTTAATGAGCCTAAATAAGAAGTGCGTACAGCATTTGAAGCTGTCCCTGACACACATCCTATAAGTGTTGGCCATAACGGCTGCTTTCTATCAGGAGCTTGGTGAGACACCTTGGTATGTTCCCGTCCAGGCCTCAGAGAGGAGTGAATGGGGCAGGGAGGGGGGTCGAGGTGTCAGGCGTTCCCAGTAAAGACATAATGCTTCCGTTGTCAACATGAGGATGGAGGGGGGAGGCAGAGGGACAGTGGACATTTTCCAGAAAAGGAAGATGGATTTGGCAGACAAAACAATAGGTGTCCACGTCTAGGAAGGTGTGATTAAGTTGTCAATCAGCCATTACGTTTGGACCTACTGGTGCAAGGTGATGTGTACCAATTGCTGGGATGTATAGAAATACAGCTCCCTAACCAGAAGCTTACCAGTCAGTTAGAGAGACAAGGTAATAATTCAAGTAAATAACCATCCAGGTCACATGTAGAGCGAAATTCATCACTTAAGTGGCATAGCTAGGAAGTTTTATCAGAGTCCAGAGAATCATGAACTCACTGGAGGCTAGTGAGGGCTGGGAAGGCTTCACGGAGAAGCAGGAAACTGAGCTGGAACAGAAGAGTGGATAGGATTCAAGTAGGCACAGGGGGTGAAAGGTCACATCAGATGGAGGAAACCCCATTGGGCAAGGGCAGAGGGTTTTGTTTTCTTCTTTAATGTTTATTTTTGAAAGAGAGAGAGAAAGAGTGAGAGATAGAGTGTGAGTGGGGGAGGGGCAGAGAGAGAGGGAGACGCAGAATCCGAAGCAGGTTCCAGGCTCTGAGCTGTCAGCACAGAGCCCGACACGGGACTCGAACTCACAAACCGCAAAGTCATGACCTGAGTTGAAGTCAGATGCTTAACCGACTGAGCCACCCAGGCGCCCCTGGGGAAGAGCTTTTAAGTTATTTGCAATCAACCAGAGAAGAAGAGAAAGAGTTTGGAGGATCCCGTGGGGGTTAATGGAGAACAGGACCGGAAAAAGTGAGATAATTAACCACTCACATTTATGAAGTGCTAGGCATAGTGTTAAGTGCTTTTAATGTTGGGAAAAAGAAACATTGCCGTTTTAAAATTATACTGCAAAATAGGACTTAATGCTCCGGGGCAAGGGTGAATGTCTAAGTGTTTCCAGGAACCGGACAAAATAAATGGGACTCTGGACCCCGGGTTATGTGGGAAGGCGTGGTGGGGGTTGTCACAAACTAGCGAGCATTTGCTTCCTCTGAAAGGGAGAGGAAGACGGGAAGCTAGGCAGCTTTGCCCCAGCTGACCACTCCGCCTTCACCTCGCCTCTCCGAGGCCACATTTCCTCATTCCTACTACCCACCCCTCTGACTGCTCCTTTACAGATTCGTTTGCTGGCCTGTTTGCTCCTCCTCAGTTCAACCTCTGCATGGGAATTTCCCAGGACTCAGGCCCAAGCCTCTTCCTTTTTTTTTTTTTTTTAATGTTTATTTATTTATTATTATTTTTTAAATGTTTTATTTATTTCTAGGAGAGAGAGACAGCGAGAGCAGGAGAGGGTCAGAGAGAGAGGGAATCACAGACTGAAACAGGCTCCAGGCTCTGAGCTGGCAGTCAGCACAGAGCCCGACGCGGGGCTCGAACCCACGAACTGCGAGATCATGACCCAAGCGAAAGTCGGAGGCTTAACCGACTAAGCCACCCAGGTGCCCCAATGTTTATTTATTTTTGAGGGACAGAACATGAGCACAGAACGTGGGCAGGGGAGGGGCAGAGAGAGACACACACAGACTCCGAAGCAGGCTCCAGGCTCTGAGCTGTCAGCACACAGCCCGATGCGAGGCTTGAACCCACGAACGGTGAGATCATGACCTGAGCTGAAGCTGGATGCTTAACAGACTGAGCCACCCAGGCGCCCGGAGGCCCAAGCCTCTTCTTATCTGACTCTGCACTTACTCTCCCCTTAGGCCATCTCAGCCATCTGTGGGCCAGTAGCCCTCAACTTTGTATTTGGAGCCTGGCTCTTCTGAAATCAATGGGGGTGGGACGGGAGGGGCGCCTGGGTGGCTCAGTCAGTTAAGTGGCAGATTTCAGCAGCTCAGGTCATCATCTCACTGTTCGTGAGTTCAAGCCCCGTGTTGGGCTCTGTGCGTGTTGGGCTCTGTGCTGACGGCTCAGAGCCTGGAGCCTGCTTCAGATTCTGTGTCTCCCTCTCTCTCTCTCTCTGCCCTTCCCCTGCTCACACTGTGTCTCTCTCTGTCTCTCAAACATAAATAAACATTAAAATTTTTTTTAAAAAATGAAATCAATGGGGTACTTGAGCATCTCACATATAAACAAACCTCATACTGGGCTTAGGATGTTCTCCCATAAATTCGCACCCCTTTCAGTTCCCCCATTTCCATAAATGGGACCCCCTATCCCCCCAGTTATACATTCCATCAACTCATTCTCTGCTTTTCACATCCAGCTCATCCCAGGCTCCGTGGCTCCTGCTTCACAGACGTGTCTCGCATGTGTCCACCTCTCTCTATCTCCACTGCCACCGCCCAGTACAGGCCACTGCTTGCCAGAGTAGCTACTGTAGGCTGACCCTTTGCTTTCACACTCTACCGGCTCCTAATCTCCTCTCTACACAGAACCCAGGGTGATGACTTTCAGATACAAATTTAAGCATATCCTTCCCATGGTAAGGCCTTTTGATGGTTTCTCTTAGATTTGGTATAAAATCCAGAATCACTGGGGCACCTGGCTGACTCAGTTGGTGGCGCAGGCGACTCTTCATCTCGGAGTTGTGAGTTCAAGCTCCACCTTGGGCATGGAGCTATAAACAAGCAAACAAACAAATAAAAATAAAAAACAAAATCATTGGTATGGTTCACAATACCCTGTATGGAGCTGGGTCCGGGGCTGGGCGATGAAATCAAATGTCTAGAGGAAAAAGGCAAGTGGCTTATATACATGAAACTAGCAGAGTCAGGGAAATAATAAGGAGGAGTGGAGACTGTGGCAAACTGTAGCTTTTATGCCTGTGAAAGGGGATGGTGTCTCTTGAATCCAGTAGATTGTTGGCCTGTGGCGAGATCTTCTGATATTTTAAGAGAAGCTGGATCATTCAGATTTTTAAGCAAATTTGGGTATTAAAAGTTGGGAACTAATTCGCAAACCTTTTTATCTTAACAAAACAAAAACCAAAAACTCACATCTATGAGTCAGATGCAGCTTGTTAAGCAGCCAAACACAGACTTCTGCTCTAAGGATCATGGACAGAAAACTCTTCTTAGAAAAATTACTGGGGCACCCAGGCGGCTCAGTCAGTTGGGTGTCCGACTTTAGCTCAAGCCGTGGTCTCATAGCTCATGAGTTCAAGTCCCATGTCAGGCTCACTGCTGCTTGCAGCCAGAAAGTGCAGAGCCCACTTCAGATCCTCCGACCCCCCTCTCTGCTCCTATCCTGTTTGTGCTCTCTCAAAAATAAAATAAATATTTAAAAAAAGAAAGAAAAATTACCGACAGTTTAGCGTGAGATGCACTTAGTGGGGTTAGGGGAGTGGGATTTGCAAAGATAAAGTGTCTTTTCTTCCCCTTTCAGCAATGAGATGGGCTGAGACACAGAGAAATACATTGCTCTGCATAATAGAGTAAGAGGTATCTATAAAAAAGGGAACAACTTTGTATTTTACCTTGGACTGTGGGTTTTCGTCAGGCAGGCTAGGCAGGCTAGGGAAGAGGACATTTGGAGGCCTTAAAACAAGGAGCAAGAAGGAGACAGGAAAAGGCTCAGGTCCAGTGTCCGTGGCCCAGACACAGGCAACGGTCCCAGCCCACGAAGAAAGGGCAGAAGTGACTCCCTGTGACCTGGTGTGACAGACAGATGCCCGGAATCCCGAGGCCTGCTGGCCAACGCAGTCCTTCGATTCTGGGCTCTCCCCTCCTTCCCTGCTTTGACAGTCTCTGAGTCCCACTGTCCCAGCCTTGAGCTAGCCCCGGCTGCCGTGGGGTGAAGCCACCTGCAGAGAGCCAGGCCAGTGGGGACAGAAGCAGAAATCCCACCTCAAAGAGGAATCCCCTCCCCTCCCCCATGACCATGACCACCACGCCCATTCCCACAATCTCAAAATTTAGGTATAATTAGTAAGTCATTGCTAATTGTAAAATTAAGTTTAGCCTGGCCTCACCAAACTTCCTCCAAGATGAGATGCTACCTTGCTTTCTCTGACCTCCTCAACTCAAGCTACTAGATCAGTTTGACTCTTGTATGTTAGGTCCAGAAGAAGGAGGAGGTTTTGGGGGATTTGTGGTTTTCCATCCGAATGTTCAAAGTGGAGAGTGGGGGGAGGAAAGACAGTATCTCATTGAATAGCAAGGAGAAATAGCCTAGCTAAAATAATGTTTTTTTCTTAGTAATAAGGCATTAAGAACCAATTATTATTGATTTGAGTATAATGTCATTGCTAACAATAAAAAAGACCCCAATTTTAAAAATGGGCAAAGGGCTTGAACAGACATTTCTCCAAAGGATATATACAAATGTCCAATAAACACATGGAAAGATGTTCAACATCATTTATCAATAGGGAGATGTGGCTCAAAACCATTAGTAAGACCACTTTACACTCATTAGAATAGCTATTAAGAGAGAGAGAAAGAGGGAGAAAGAAAGAAAGAAAGAAAGAAAGAAAGAAAGAAAGAAAGAAAGAAAGAAAGAGGAAGGAAGAAAGGAAGGAAGGAAGGAAGAGGAAGGAAGGAAGGAAGGAAGGAAGGAAGGAAGAAGGAAGAAAGAAAGAAAGAAAGAAAGAAAGAAAGAAAGAAAGAAAGAAAGAAAGCTATTGTTGGCAAGTATGTGAAGAAATTGGAACCCCTGAGCAATGCCAGAGGGAAGTAAAATGGCATAGCCACTGTGGAAAAAGTATGGCAGCTCCTCAAAAAGTTAAACATAGAATTGCCATATGATTCAGCAATTTCACTTTTGGCTATAAAAAATGGAAAACAGGCTCTCAAACAGATGTTTGTACACCCATGTTCATAGCAGCATTATTCACAATAGCTGAAAGGTAGAAACAGGCTAAATGCCCATTGACAGATGAATGGATAAACAAAAGGTTGTAAATACATACAATGGAATGTTCAACTTTGAAAAGGAACTATTTTGACACACACTATAAAATGGATGAAACTTCAAGGTATTATAATAATTGAAATAAGCCAGACGCAAAAGGGCAAACACTGTATAATTGTACACATGTGAGGTCCATAGAATAGTCAAAATCATAGACAAAAAATAGAATGGTGCTTGCCAGGTGCTGTGGGAAAGAATGGGGAGTCAGTATTTAATGGGTATAGAGTTTCAGTATGGGAAGACCAAAGAATTCTGGAGATGAGTAGTGGTGATAGCTGCACAATAATGTGAATTACTTAATGTCACTGAATTGTACACTTGAACATGGTTAATATATACAGAAAATATTTATGTATTATATATATATATATATTGTACTGGTAAAATACATGTAAGTAAAAATTACCATCTTGATCTTTTGGAGGGGGGAGAGAGAGTATGTGTGAGCAGGGGAGAGAGGCAGAGGGAGATGGAGAGAGAATCTTAAGCAAGCTCCATGCCCAGTGCAGAGTCAGACATGGGGCTCAATCTCATGACTGTGACATCATGACCTGAGCTGAAATCAAGAGTTGGACACTTAACCAACTAAGCCACGCAGGCCTCCCTATTTTGTTTTTTATTGTGGTAAAATATCCATAACAACTGAACTGTACACTTAAAAACAGTCAAGATGAGGGGCACCTGGATGACTCAGTCAGTTAAGCATCCAATTCGGATTTTGGCTCAGGTCATGTTCTCAAGGTATTGGGATCAAGCTCCACATTGGGCTTCTGCACTGTCAGCAAGGAGCCTGCTTGGGATTCTCTCCCTCCATCTCTCTCTGCTTCTCCCCTAATCACTTGCGTGCTCTCTCTCTCTCAAAATAAATAAATAAACATTAAAAATAAATAAATAGGAGTGCCGATGGCTCAGTCGGATAAGTGTCTAACTCTTGGTTTCAGCTCAGGTCATGATCTCACAGTTAGGGAGTTCGAGCCCCCTAACAGTGGGCTCTGTGCTGACAGTACAGAGCCTGCTTGGGATTCTCTCTCTCCCTCTCTCTCTCTGCCCCTCCCCTGCTTGCTCATGTTCTCTCTAATTAATTTAAAAAAATTTTAAAAAGGGGTGACTCCTGGGTGGCTCAGTCAATTGAGCATCCAACTCTTGGTTTCGGTTCAGGTCATGATCTCACAGTTTTGTGGATTCGAGCCCCGTGTCAGGCTCTGCACTGGTAGCATGGACTCTGCTTGGGATTCTCTCCCCTCGTCCCCACCCACTTGCACTGTCTCTGTCTCTCTCAAAATAACTAAACTTTTAAAACTTTTATAAAAAATTAAAAAGAAAATAAAAACTGATAATACAGGACATAGACAAAAATATCATTCCTAGCCCCTTTATTTGGTGTTCTTGTCAGTATTTCTTTTTTTTTTTAATTTTTTTTTTTAATGTTTTATTTATTTCTAGGAGAGAGAGAGAGACAGTGTGAGCAGGGAGGGTCAGAGAGAGAGGGAGTCACAGACTGAAACAGGCTCCAGGCTCTGAGCTGGCAGTCAGCACAGAGCCAGCACCCAGAGCGAGATCATGACCGCGAGGACGCTAACCGACTAAGCCACCCAGGCGCCCTCTTGTCAGTATTTCTTAAGTGAGTATGAATATGCAGAAAGTCACTTAGTCACTTGCCATTTTGGCTTGCCTGATCTGTGAGATCCTAAGTCATGTGTCCCCCCCGCCCCCACTGTGGAATCGGTCTGCCATACACAGGGGATTTTAGGGGTTTTAATTCTCACAGTTGGAGAGGAAATGTTTTCTGGGGAGTAGAGGAGGAAGCAGTGTGGAGGGCACTCGCCGGGTTTGGGGAGATGGTATGATGGGGCCCAATGAGAGAGATGGTATTTGTTAGGTATGGAAAGAGAAAAAGGAGCAAAGAGATCAATTTTGGCCTCTTCACCCACTTCTCGTACTCTCTCTGTACCTCCCAGCGGCCCCCACAGTTCCTTGAATTCGGGCTATTCATAGCCCCAGTTTGAAGGCGGAGGGAAGGAAAATTCCACTCATTCCTCAGACCAGCCACCAGGCCTACCCTCAACTCACCATTCCCACTGACACCCCTCCCTTCCTGCACACGCTTATTCTTATCCAGTGGCACCTGCAAGTTTGGGCCGGGGAAGGCTGTGTTGGTGACAGTTGCCTCGTATAATTTCCCTGCCCACCTCCTCTCTGGGTGCCCATGTTCCTCCAGACTTCTCCAGCTCTCCCCCAATCCTCACCCTTCCCTTCTGTTTACATTTCCACCTACTCACTTTCTGTTTCAGCCTCCTTTGCTTTAATATCAGTTTTCACTAGGGGTTGGGAGCTGAAGGAAGGGGCGTCGCCCTCTCCAGGCGTTGCTGGGCCTTCCTCAGCCCCCCACCTCGGTGAGCTGCGGACTTGGTCACTTGGATTTCCTGGGAGAGACCACCTCCCCTGTTTCACCTCCCAGATTCCTCTTTGGAGGGGGAGGGGAGGGAGGGTAGACCCCCCCAGGAAGCCCTTCACAGGCAAACCAAATGCAGGAAAACCTCCTTTTCCGGAACTGGTGGGTAGGAGCTGCCTCAAGGCTCCCCTAAGAATCTTTTTTCTTTTGGTGGATGCGCATCTGAAATAGACTGGGAACTTATCTGCGGCAGGCAGTTCGAGCCCCCTCTGTTAGTGAGTCAGGACAACTAGCTAGCTATCAGCTTCTTGGCTCTCTCCCACCCCACCTCTGGGTACTGAGGTGGAGTGGAATGCAAGCCCCAAGACATTACAGCTAATGATGATGATAAAAAGAGCCACTCAGACCCCTAAGTCTGCTAGGCAGCCTACCTGCTGCAACTGTGCGGTGAGAAACACCCAGCAAGAAGAGGCTGTGCTGGGGCACCTGCTTTACAGATGCATCTGGCCAAGTTGGGAGCTCACGCAACGTGTTATTACCATCTCATCCACATCTGCCGAGCAGTCTGCCCCGGACTCCTGGCTCCCCGCTCCTCTAGGCAAAGAAGCTGAGAAGCAGCAGCCTTGGCTGCCGCCCAGTGGCCCGTCTGGAATCTTCCTGCTCAACACCACGTCTTGGCAGCAGCAGGAGGCAGGCTTAGGCTGCCCCAGCAGCCAGCCTTGCGACTGGTGACTCAGCGGGGGAGGGGGCGGGTGGGACTTGGGGCCCCGGGGGCCAAGACTGATGACAACCAAGTGCTTCTGAGCAGAAGACAGGAAGATGAGTCCTGAGCACAAGCCGGCAGCAATGTATTGAATTCACAGCAATTCCATTTGTGTGGCTGAGTCCTCCCTGTGGGTTTAGAGGACCCTCCCTGTGGGTTTAGATCCCCTGCTTCCTGCTTTCTAAAATGCAGCTTGACCGAGATCTAGGTGCCACAGCCAAGTGACCCCTCTTTTCTTTTACTGCCACCCACCCCCGTCCCCAAGCCCAAGCAATTATACAGGAGCATCCAAAGGGATGTGGGTGGAGATTTTCCTTTATTTGTTTTTTTTTATTTTGGGGAGGAAGGGCTGGAGCAAAGAGCTGATGCCAACACACCAGGCATCAGAATGGCCCTTGCACACGCAGGACACCGAAGGGCACTCACTCCGGATCTGCCAATGAACACACGTGCCTCGTGACAACAATGTTCCCACAGCTGCAAAAACCCCCTTGCTCCTCCCCATTTTTTTTTTTTAATTTCAAGACTTCTACCCATACCCACCCAGGTTGTCTCGTCATTCTCAATAAGTGGAGCTCCTGCAAATTAGGTTTTTACTTCTGGGGGCTCAGAGCCCCACCCCACCCCACCCCCAAAAGAAACATGCATCCCCTAAAGATACAGGCAAATCGACAGAGGATGCTGGAACGGAGAGAGATGTCATGCTTCATTTTATCATCCTCCGGCTTGGGAGAAAGGCTTCCCTCCATCACACCAGTGAGAGATGGGAAGGAGCGTTGAGGCCGCGTCACTTTCCCGTCTCCCCAGGGCCCCGCTGCTCACACCCTGGGCTTCCCAGGCTTTAAATAAACCAGCAATTGAGAAAAAGACATTGGGGAGCCAGCAGATATAGGGCTCAACTGAACATTTAAACGAAAATTTTCTTCTTGCTCAGTTTCTGTTCAACCCAAAGGTTTCTTCCTACTCTCCCAAGAGGATGTCTGATGCTTGAAGGCCCCCAAATCTGGCTGCCAGCCTCCCCAGCAATTTGTGGACCCTGTGGAATGTTTTTAGTTCCAAGGACCCCTCACCACCCAGCCTCCCCGCATTCTCCCAGAGGGGTCTTGGGTTTTTCCTCAACAGCTCTCCCCATCATGGTCTGCTGGGCTGTCCTGACTTGGAGGTGCCCAAGTTGTAGGGGAAGCATCAGGTGCCCTTGCTTTCTGTCCTCTCCTCATCGGCTGTCTGGGCATTGCTGACGGCTCGCAGCTGCCCCTGGGCGGCAGGCTTCACCGACAGGACCAGGCGTTTGCGGAATGTCTCACAGAGCACAATGTACACAAAGGGGTTGAGGCAGCTGTTGGCATAGCCCAGGCTGATGGCGGCATTGTACAGGTACACAAAGGTGAGTGTCGGGCGGCTGATGTACAGCTGGGTCAGCTGTAGCACATAGTAGGGAGCCCAGCACACAAAGAAGACCAGGCAGATGGCAATGGCTGTGCGAGTCACCCTCTTTGTCCGCAGCCGGATGCTGCGTTGAGAGGCGGGAGCTACCGAGGACATCATGCGCTGCAGGATCCTCACATACGCGGCTGTGATGACCACGAAGGGCAGGGCGAAGGCCAGGAAGAATTGGTACAGGGTGAACCAGTAAAGGTCAGTGTCTGGGTTGGGCAGGCGGATGCCACAGCCCACCGTGCCCCCTGGGAAGGGGATAAGCCTGGCGTAGAGCCACACGGGGGTGATGCTGATGAAGGAGAGGGCCCACAGGAGGCAGATCACCAGGGTGGCCACAGAAGGCTTCCGGAACTTGGTGGAGGAGATGGGGTGGACGGTGGCCAGGTAGCGGTCAATGGCCATGGCGGTCAGGATGTAGGTGCTGGTGAACTGACTGTTGGCGTCCATGGCTGTGATGAGTGTGCACATAGTCTCTCCGAAGTGCCAGACACCATTGCCCATGAGCTGGTGGATCATGAAGGGCATGCCCAGGAGAAAGAGGAGGTCCACCACCGAGAGGTTGATGATGAAGATGTCGGGGACGTTGCTGCACCAGTGCAGTTTGGACTTTTTCACCACTGCGAAGATGACCGTGGAGTTCCCGATGATGCCCAGGAGGCAGATGGTGCCGAACACCGAAGGCATGATGATGTTGATGTAGGAGACGCTCCTTGTGCGAGGAGGTGACCCTGGGAACAAAATGAGGAAATGCTGACCATTTATCATGGACTCCTCTCTAAGGGCTAACATCCTACCGGCTTGCTTAGCCTCCAGCAAGCATGTGCTTGCTTACCTCTTTATCTTCTTTCCATTTCAGCTTAGGGCTCGCCATTCCTCTGGAATCCTTTCCTACCACTCTCCCTCCCTAGTGTTGCTAATCCTGTCCCCTTGCCTTCCTCCATCGGTTCCCTGGCTAATCCTAAGATTCTCCTGCACCACCTGTTAGTTGAAGGTCCCCCATCCTTTGCTTCCTGCATTTTCTCAGAAGGCACAGAATCAAGAACCACAGCTGTCTGCAGAGAATTATTCTGTGGGCCCCTAGGCTTCACCAGGAAACCTCATCAAAAAAGCCAGAAGGACATGACAGTGTGTGTGTCTGTGTGTGTGTGTGTGTGTGTGTGTGCGCGCGCATGCGGGCGAGCAAGAGTATGCATGGGCGCATGCATGTGTTTTCTCCTTCCCTATTTGCAGCCCTGATCATCTCATTTTAGAAATCACTGTTTGGAAGCTGTGCACTGATTCCTAGGCATATCAATGGGCTACTCTCTCATGGGGAGAGGTTTTTGCACATCAGGCCCGCAGCCCTCTCTTCTCCTGGGGGACTTCCTTGGTCTGTATCTTCTGAGCCTGGGCTTCCCAAGTGAGCAGAGACCAAAGCGGTGTGTTGCAGCCTAAGCCGCTTGAGAATTCTCTCCACCAAGTCTTTCCTCCTTTTCCTTCCTCGGAGCTAGAATTTCAGGGCATTTCAGCTCTGGGAATGTCAGGAAGCTCCATTCACCAGCAAAGTTAATCCTCTCATGGCTCTGCGAGTTCTCCCTTCCCATGGCCTTTCCCTGGGGTCAGTAAGGATGTTTCAGATGCCACTACCGCAGTTTGAGTAAAAAGGCAAGGCGATCAGTAAATGAGTGAGCCTATCCAACTGTCTGCTCACATAGTACCCCCCTCTGTCTTCTCTTGCTTGCTCTTCCAGCCTGGATTTTTTTCTTTTTTTTTTTCTTTTTTCTGCAGAGCATTTGGAACTCCTGGGTGAATCTTTCCCTGTCTCCCTCCGGGCTGGCCACCACCCCCTGCCACTCCTGCCGGCGCCTGGACGCTCTTCCCCTCCCCGGCCCCTTCGGCCCCTGCCCGCCCCGCCCCCTTCCCCCCTTCCCCTGCGGGCAAAGCCGACTGCAGCTCTGGTCCTCAACTGTAATAAAGTTTCCTGAGCAGTTCGGCTCAGAGGTGAAACCTTGCCGTTCCCCACCCCCAGCGCAGAGGAGGGAGGACTCCCCTCCAACAGGACTCACCGGCCGCGGTGAGGTTATCGGGGCCGTCCGAGGTGTTGGTGGCATTGGGGCCGGTGGGCAGCAGCGAGCCTCCCAGGTCCATCCTGCGGTGCGCGTCGCCCGCGCGCCCGTCCTCCCACGCAGGCTGCGGCAGCGCCGCCCGCCCGTCCCGGAGCGCGAGCCCTGCAGTCCGGAAGGGGGTCTCGCCGGCGGTCTGGCAGCTTCTGCCGCCTCCTAGCCCCGCTCCCCTCCCCGCTCCCTCCTTCCCCGGATCCCACTGACATCACCTAGACACATTAACATTCGGAGGCAGATGCACGTTAACCTCTTCAGTCCCGAGCGGCAGCTCCCGCTCCCGACTGCCTGCGGAGCCCCGGAGCCTTGGGGACGCTGGTGGGGGCGCGCTCGGGCAACCCCATCCGGGAGGGGCTTCCTGCCCACGTGCGCTTGGGGTGCGCTCCTGTGCCCCCAGGAGCTTGCCTCGTGAGGATCCAGGTCTCTGCAGAGACCAACGGGTTGCCTCCCTCCGGAAAAGTAAGTGAGCCTGGCCTAGTCCCTAACCCCGGACATGGGTGGCTCGGCCATGTGGCAGGGGCTCCGGCTGACTCGTCACAGAGCTTGGAGATGGAAAACTCGGACCACAGCATGCCTGTCCCCCAGGCCACCCTCAGCTCCTTCCCGGTGCCCTGATGGATTCCAACCATCTCACTGGCCCCACCGCCAGCAGCCACCAGAAGCAGATTTGGCCCCGGAGCTGTTGACCAGCACTCGGAGGTGACTCGGATCCCTCTGGGATGCTGCTGATGGCCAGGGTCTTGGGGACCGAAGGGGACATGCCACCCTCTGCACAAAATTGAGGAGCAAGCTTACAGAGATGTTCTTTCTCTTCTTTTCTTTCTTTCTTCCTTTCTTCCTCTTTCTTTCTTTTTCTTTCTTTCTTTCTTTCTTTCTTTCTTTCTTTCTTTCTTTCTTTCTTTCTTTAAGTTTATTTATTTTGAGAGAGAGGGAGGCGAGGAGGTGCAGAGAGAGAGAGAGACAGAATCCCAAGCAGACTCTCTGGTGTTGGCTCAGAGCCCAGTGAAGGGCTCCATCTCACGAACTGTGAGATCACGACCTGAGCTGAGATCAAGAGTTGAGTGGTTAACTGAGTC
Source organism: Proteles cristata cristata (assembly GCA_017311185.1). Lineage (NCBI taxonomy): Eukaryota > Metazoa > Chordata > Mammalia > Carnivora > Hyaenidae > Proteles > Proteles cristata. The sequence goes on along the minus strand of JAESUZ010000358.1, from coordinate 153,484 downwards.
ACCCAGGTGCCGCGAGATTTGATTTTTCTACATGCTCTGAGGTCCTCGAGGTTTTACCTGGGACTTCTTGAGACAAATTTCAGAGCATAGCACCCCCATCCCCAAAGCTGTCAACAAGGGACCTTAGAGGGCAAAGCGTTGAATGAATTCTGGGCAGAGGTGAGTGCCGCTCGCAGCCAAGAGCCTCCAACACACCTACCGCCAGCCTTGGGAGCCAGAGCTTCAAGGTAACCACAGCCTGATCCCTACCTGTGTGCATCTTCAGTCTTATTTATTAGTTTCATCCAACAAATATTTATAGAGTGCTCACTACTTGCCAAGCACCGTTCTAGGCTCTGTAATGAAAAAAAAAACAATAAAAGGGGCGCCTGGGTGGCTTAGTCGGTTAAGCGTCCGACTTTCGCTTAGGTCGTGATCTCGCGGTTCGTGGGTTCGAGCCCCGCGTCGGGCTCTGTGCTGACTGCCAGCTCGGAGCCTGGAGCCTGTTTCGGATTCTGTGTCTCCCTCTCTCTCTGACCCTCCCCTACTCATGCTGTCTCTCTCTCTCTCTCTCTCCTAGAAATAAACAAAATAAATTAAAAAAAAAAAAAAACAATAAAGTTCCTGAGTCCTTGTCCTCATGGAGATTACATTCAAGCTGAGGGGGGGATATGGAGGCAATAGTAAATATACAAAAAATAAAAAAGACAATTTATGAGGTTAGGGATCAGTGCTATGAAAAACTTGAAGCAGGGTGAGGGGGCCAGGGGACACTAGGGGAGGTGGCTACTTTACATAGGAAGGCCTGCCTGGAAGTGTTTAAGAAGAAGGAAACGAAGGAGCACGCTTGGAAATATCTGGAAGAAGAGTATTCCAGGCAGTAGGAAGAACCAGTGCAAAGGCCCCAAGGCAGGAGAGTGCTCACACTCGAGGCAAGAGAAAAGTGAATGTTGTGCCGGAACCAAGAGGACTTTGATAGTATTGAAATCCAGGGCAGAAAGCAGACAGGTGCGAAGTGTGCAATAGAGGCCAGACGTGCTAAGCATAGGATCAGCTGAGCTCACCTACAACTGTCTGCTGCAGCGGGAGCTGAAGTCAGAGGTGGCCGAGGGAAAGGTGACCTGGGTTACCAGAAGTATCCTATATAGAAGGCTTCTGTGACAATCCAACTGAAAGATGATAGCATCCCAGATCGGGAAGGTGGATGTGGGGAGAAATGGTGGGCTTCTATACATTGTGTAGAGGCCAAAGCATTGCTGGAGAACTGGACGTGTGTGAGAGAAAGAGGCGTTGAGGTGACTCCCAGATTTGGAGCGCAAACAACTGGATGAATACAGTTGTCATTTACTGAGTCTGTGGGAGGAGAAGATTTGGAGAAGTTAAGAGTTCCATTTTGGATCTATTGTATTCTAGATGCCCTTTAACACCTGAGTGGAAAGTTGGGTGGTAGTCAGATATGAGTCAAGTTTGAGACAGAGGTCATGCCTGGAGATACAAAGTTAAACTGATGATCGTGGATGAGCTTACCTAGGGAGTGCATACGGGTGGATAGAGTTGTGTGGACTTGACCCTGGGGCATTCCAAAGCTTTCAGGGTGGGGAAATGAGCATTATGACCCACTATTTCCTCTTCCACTTGCCACCATCTTCCCACCTCCATCCATCCATCTAACAAATTATTCTTTAAAAATTTTTTTGTTAATGTTTATTTGTTTTTGAGAGAGACAGAGTGTGAGTGGGGGAGGGCCAGAGAGACAGGGAGACACAGAATGTATTGGGCATGACATTTTTTGGTCAGTTACCCAGAAGTTGGTCCCCCAGAAAACCCGGAGCTTGAGAAATTTTGGGGGAGGAGAAAAATTGGCACCTCCAAACAGCTGTGGGAAAGCAGCAGTTGGAGTGGCACTTCCTTATTTCAGTGGGGGATGTGTAGACCCTGGGGCTACAGAAATCAACTAGCAGCACTTAATTTCCAGAGAAAAGTGAGCCTGGTCACTGTCATAGACTGGGCCGGGATGTCTGACCTGCAAATTGACTACAAAGTCTCTAAAGCCAAGACATACGAAGCAGCTTACCCAAGTTTCTATTTGATTTGTGTATCTGAAAAAAAAGAAACCCAACAAAACTTCTGGTCTGGTAAACAGAAGTCTGACTTTAGCCACCAGGATCGACAGCAGTCTCTGACCCAATTCCCCCCCAAGCCTGAGTCAGTCACTGACTGACACGGACCCCTGGAAGAAGTAGAAGCTGGATGGATACTCCCAAGAAGCGATGTTACAGTAACATGACAAGGCTCTGAAGCCGTCTATCAGGGTAACTGTGCACAGTGAAAACATTAATACTCACGCCTTTTGGTGATAGCCAGGCAATGGCTCTGAGCTAATATTAATTCCTAGGGACCCAGAACTCCATTAGGCTCTATTGGCCGGAATGGAAATTGTGGTGGGTCAAGTAATAAGTGGAGTTTGACTAGAACAACTTCACAATAGGCCGTGTGGATCTCCCTGCCCTTACTTATATCACTGAAATAGATATTGCCAGCAATTTGGCAGAATTACAGTATTGGCTCTTGGATTGGCAGAGTAAGGGATTTGGTGATGAGAAAAGTCAAATTGAAATCCCTCCTTACCAAGTGATAAGCCAAAAGCAATACTGCACCGTTTAGGGACTTGATGGGATTAATAATATCATCAAGGCCTTAAAGGTGCAGCAGTGGTGATTTTATCTCATTCCCACTTTACCCTCAGGTAGGCCAGTGAAGAAGCAAATGGGCCTCAGAGAATGACAGTGGTTTACCATAAACTTAATTACATGGTGACTCCGATTGCAGCAGCTATGTCAGATGTGGTATCATGGCTGGAGAAAATAAATACCGTCCCTGACACCTGCTGTGCAGTGATTGATATTGCAAATGCTATTTTCTCTCTTCCAAGAAACAGAATAGATCAGAATCCTGCTTTTATGTGACGGGGTCATTAATGCACCTTCACCATCTTGCCTTAGGACTTCATTCTCTCCCCGCCTCTCTCTCTTTTTAAGATTTTATTTTAAAATAATTTCTACATCCAATGTGGGGCTTGAACTTACAACCCGGAGATCAAGAGCTGCACGCTCTACCAGCTGAGCCAGCCAGGTGCCTCCTCATTGTCTCTTTTGACCTCTCCAATTCTCAGACTTGGGACATTTCGTCATCACAGCACATTACGCTGTTTCAGTATGTTGAGGACCCTGTGCTCCTGGGGCCCAGTGAGCAGAAAGGATCAAGTGCCTTAGGTGCGATATAAATCCCATGAAAAGATGAAGGCCTGACATCTCAGTAAAACCTTGGGGGTCCAGTGAACATGTTATGATTTTCCCTCCAAAGTAAAGTTTACCTGACATCCATTACCATAGAAGAGGGGCCCCCAGAGACACACAGCTGGGAAAGGGTGCAGTGATCCATCCCCCAAAGGGGAGGGAGCAGAGTGGTGCTAGGATCACAAAGCCAAGGAGACCCCGATCCTCTCACTTGGACCCCCGTTGGACCTGGTGCACTTTGAGCACAGAGATTGTGATTATTTTTTTTTTAATGTTTTATTTATTTCTAGGGTAGAGAGAGAGAGAGAGAGACAGCATGAGCAGGGGAGGGTCAGAGAGAGAGGGAGATGTAGACTCTGAAATAGGCTCCAGGCTCTGAGCTGGGAGCTGGCAGTCAGCACGGAGCCCGACGCGGGGCTCGAACCCACGAACCGCGAGATCATGACCTAAGCGAAAGTCGGACGCTTAACCGACTAAGCCACCCAGGCGCCCCTTGGGATTGTGATTCTTACCCCAGTGTCAGACACACCTGCCATGTCAGTCGATGGATTCTGAGTACACGCCAGGTCTCCTGCTCCAGGCTGATGCCCCCCAATTACATTGCACCCTGCACTTTTCCGTCAGAGCGGTCATCACAATTATAATCATATATTTATTTAGTTATTTGTGTAGTTAATAATTTAATGTCTTTCACTCACTAGATTATAAGTTCCACGAAGGCAGAGATCATGTCTGTCTTATTCCTCTTGTGTCTAAGACAATGCCAGGCACATAATAGATATTCAATAAATGCTGGGTGAGTGAATGGCTAATAGAGGACTATGTGGGGAAGCCCTGGGAGACGTGGGCAGAGGGGAGAGGAACACAGGACTATTGGCCACGCTCCTCTTCCCCAAGGCTCCATTCAGCCCCAGAGTTTTGTGGCCAACATGGCAGCAGCGGCCACAGTGCCCATGTCCAGACAGTGGGCATCTCCCGGCTGTGAGTTAACCCAGAGGCTACAAGTCAGGTTCTTTCTGATTGTGAGAAAGACAAAGATCACCTTCAGGGATAGCAATTCATCATAAGAATTCATGGAAATCCCAAGGAAGCATGAGAAAGCAGCTGAAGTAAGAATATTTACATGGGGAGAACATGGGGGGCTCAGCCTAAGTGTCTGACTTCAGTTCAGGTCATGATCTCACAGTTTGTGAGTTCGAGCCCCACATCCAGTTCTCTGGTGTCAGTGCAGAGCCTGCTTCAGATCCTCTGCCTCCCTCTCTCTCTCTCGCTCTCTCTCAAAAAAAAAATAAACATAAAAAAAAAAGAATCCTTAAATGAAATTCCAACATCATGGATGAACCCTGAAGACATTATACTAAGTAAAATAACCAGACACAAAAGGAGAAATATTGTATGATCCCACTTACATGAGGTACTGAACTCATCAAATTCTTAGAGACAGAAAGTAGAATGAAATTTGCCAGGGGCTGGGAGAATGGAGAATGGGGAGTTGCTGTTTAATGGGGACAGAGTTTCAGTTTGGGATAATGAAAAAATTCTGTAGATGGATGGTGGTGATGCTTTCATAAAGATGTAAATGTATTTAATGCTACTGAACTGTACACTTAAAAGCAGTTAAATTTTATGTTGTGTATACTTTACCACAATTTAAAAATATGTTAAACAGTTAAAAGAAAAAAAGGTATTACATGCAGTAAATCAGTTCAAGAGCATTTTATGGGATTTCACAAGCCTACTATAAATCATTTACTTATAAGTTGCAGCTCTGCTGCATGTTCAATTAAATATCTTTTTTTAAAGTTATTTTTTTTAAAGAGAGAGACAGATTGTGAGTGGGGGAGGGGCAGGGATCAAGGAAGACACAGAATCGGAAGCAACTCCAGGATCCAATCTGTTACCCACAAACCGCAAGATCATGACCTGAGCTGAAGTTGGACGCTTAACCAACTGAGCCACCCAGGCGCCCCAAATATCTTTTTTTTTTAATTTTTTTTAATGTTTTATTTATTTCTAGGAGAGAGAGAGATACAGCGTGAGCAGGGGAGGGTCAGAGAGAGAGGGAGGCACAGACTCTGAAACAGGCTCCAGGCTCCGAGCTGGCAGTCAGCACAGAGCCCGATGTGGGGCTCGAACCCACAAACCACGAGATCATGTCCTAAGCGAAAGTCGGACGCTCAACTGACTAAGCCACTCAGGCGCCCCCCCAAATATCTTTTCTTAATAAAACATGGAAAAACTAAAAATAACACCACTCCTTTGGGTCCCAGAGATTCCAGACATCAGGCCACAGGGAGGTGTGGGGCAGCAATATTATAACATTTTTGGAAGAACAGATCAGAGCAGGTCATCTGCCTTCTTGTGGGTACGCAGCTCTTGTGCTATCCAAGAGAAAATCTGATTTCTTTTTTTTTTTCCCTCTATCAAGTATTAAGACACCAAGTCACCTCAGAACATAGGCAGTGATCTGAGGTGCCTGTGTCCCAGGGCAAAAAGCTGGCTTCACCTGCCGGAAGTCATAAATAAGAGTTGCTCAAAGTGCATGTACAAAGAACTATTTAAGGCCTACTTTCCTTAAAAAGGGGCTGTGTGGAGGCACCTGGGTGGCTCAGTTGGTTAAGTGTCTGACTTCAGCTCAAGTCTCATGGTTCATGAGTTCAAGTCCTGCATCAGGCTCTGTGCTGTAAGCTCTATCCGCCCCACCCTTGCTTGTGTTCTGTCTCTGTCTTTCAAAAATAAATAAACACTTAAAAACAAGGGGGGTGTGTGTGATATTTGACATGGGTGCCAAACAACTTGATGAGGGAAAAGATAGATAGCCTTTTCAACAAGTGACACTGGGACAACTGGTTATCCATGTACACAAAAATGAAGTTGGACCCCTACCTCACACTGTATACAAAAATTAACTCAAGGGGCTCAGTCAGTTAGGCATCTGACTTTGGCTCAGGTCATGATCTTGCAGTTTGTGAGTTTGAGCCCCACATTGGCCTCTGTGCAGACAGCTCGGAGTCTGGGGCCTGCTTTGGATTCTGTGTCTCCATCTCTCTGCCCCTCCCCTGCTCATGCTGTCTGTCTCTCACTCAAAAATAAACATTAAAAAAAATCAAAAAAAGGTGTTCCTGGGTGGCTTAGTCGGGAAAGCATCCGACTTCGGCTCAGGTCATGATCTCACGATCTGTGGGTTCGAGCCCTGCGTCGGGCTCTGTGCTGCCAGCTCAGAGCCTGGAACCTGCTTCAGATTCTATGTCTCCCTCTTTTTCTGACCCTCCCCTGCTCACGCTGTATCTCTCTCTCTCTCTCTCTCAGAAATAAAAACATTTAGGGGCGCCTGGGTGGCTTAGTCGGTTAAGCGTCTGACTTTCGCTTAGGTCACGATCTGGTGGTTCGTGGGTTCGAGCCCCGTGTCGGGCTCTGTGCTGACTGCCAGCTCAGAGCCTGGAGCCTGTTTCAGTCTGTGAATCCCTCTCTCTCTGACCCTACCCTGCTCACACTGTCTCTCTCTCTCTCTCTCCTAGAAATAAATAAAAACATTAAAAAAAAAGAAATAAAAACATTTAAAAACAATTAAAAATAATTAACTCAAAATGGATCATAGAGCTAAATGAAAGAACTAAAACTCCAAAGCTCTTAGAAGAAAATATAGGGGTAAATCTTCATGGCCTTGGGTTAGACAAAGTCTTCTTAGGTAGGACACCAAAAGCAACAACAGAAGAAAAAAATAGATAAATTAGATAGATTTCATCAAAATTTAAAACTTCTATGCCTCAAAGGATGCCATAAAGAATGTGAAAAGGCAACCCACAGAATGGGAGAAAAATTTTTGCAAATCTTCTATCTGATAAGGGAATTGAATTCAGAATATAAGAACTCCTACAACTCAATAACAAAAAGACAGATAATTGAACCAAAAAGGGAGCAGAGATATGGGTATACATCTCTCCAGATAAATAAATGGTCAATAGGCAAATGAAAAGATACTCAACACCATTAGCCGTTAGGGAAAAGCAAATTGAAACCACAATGAAGAATGTATTTAATGCCACTGAATTATATATTTACAAATAGTTAAAATTATAAATATTATTTTATATATACTACCACAATTAAAAAAACACAATGAGGGTGCCAGGATGACTCAGTGGGTTAAGCGTCTGACTTGGGCTCAGGTCATGATCTCATAGTTCATGGGTTCAAGCCCCGCATTGGGCTCTGTGCTGACAGCTCAGAGCCTGGAGCCTGCTTTGGATTCTGTGTCTCCCTCTCTCTCTGACCCTCCCCCACTTGCAGTCCGCCTCTCTCTCTCAAAAATAAATACACATTTAAAAAAAATTTTTAAATACAATAAGATACCATTTCACACCCACTAGGATAGTTATAATAGAAATGACAGATAATTTTTGGCGAGGCTGTGGAGAAATTGAAATCCTCGTACATTGTTGGTGGGAATGCACAATGGCAGAGCCACCTTGGAAAACAGTTTAGCATTTATTTAAATATTAAACCTAGAGTTGAGTTACCATGTGACCCAGCAATTCCACTCCTGGGTCTATACCCAAGAGGAATGAAAGCATGTTCATACAAAACCTTGTACACAAATCTTCATGGCAGCATTTGTAATAAGAGCCAAAAACCGGAAACAATCCAAATGTCCATAAAACGGAATGGATGAATCAAACGTAGTATATGCGGGGCGCCTGGGTGGCTTAGTCGGTTAAGCCTCCGACTTTCGCTTAGGTCACCATCTTGTGGTTCGTGGGTTTGAGCCCCGCGTCAGGCTCTGTGCTGACTGCCAGCTCAGAGCCTGGATCCTGTTTCAGCCTGTGACTCCCTCTCTCTCTGACCCTCCCCCTGCTCACGCTGTCTCTCTCTCTCTCTCCTAGAAATAAATAAAACATAAAAAAAAAATGTAGTATATGCATTCGATAGAATATTTTCAGCCATAAAAAAAAGAATGAAATTACTGATACATGCTACAACATGGATAAATCTTGAAATTGTTATGCAAAATTGGGGCGCCTGGGTGGCTCAATGGGTTAAGCGTCCGACTATGGCTCAGGTCATGATCTCACGGTTCATGGGTTTGAGCCCTGCGTCGGGCTCTGGGCTGACAGCTAAGAGCCTGAAGCCTGTTTCAGATTCTGTGTCTCCCTCTATCTCTGACTCTCCCTTGCTCATGCTCTCTCACTCTCTCGCTCTCTCTTTCAGAAACTTAAAAAAAAAGAACATTAAAAAAATATATTGTTATGCAAAATGAAAGAAGCCTATCATAAGACACGTGTCTTATGACTCTAAGTGAAATGCCCAAACTAGGCAAATCTATAGAAATATGAAGTAGACAGTGATTCCCCAGGGGGTAGGAGGAAGTTGGGGGTGGGGGTGGGGTAGAGGGAGTGATGACCAAGTAGGAGTTCTTTTATGGGGTAGTGAAGGTATTCTAAAATTTATTGTAGTGATATTTGTACCCCTCTGAATATTCTAAAAATTATTGAGGGCAACCTGGCCGGCTCAGCATCATATTCATGTACTAAGTCGGTACAGCATGTGACGCTCCATCTCAAGGTCGTAAGTTCAGGCCCCTGTGGGGCCTTTAGAGCTTACTTTAAAAATAACTAGGGGCGCTTGCGTGGCTCACTTGGTTAAGTGTCCAGCTTTGGCTCAGATCATGATCTCGCAGTTCATGGGTTCGAGCCCCGCGTCGGGTTCTGTGCTGACAGCTCAGAGCCTGGAGCCTGCTTCGGAGTCTGTGTCTCCCTCTCTCTGCCCCTCCCATACTGGTGTTCTGTCTCTGTCTCTCAAAAATAAATTTTAATATATTTTTTTTATTTCTAGGAGAGAGAGAGAGAGACAGCGTGAGCAGGGGAGAGTCAGAGAGAGAGGGAGTCACAGACTGAACAGGCTCCAGGCTCCGAGCTGGCAGTCAGCACAGAGCCCAATGCAGGGCTCGAACCCCACGAACCGCGAGATCATGACCTAAGCGAAAGTCGGACGCTTAACCGACTAAGCCACCCAGGCGCCCTCTCAAAAATAAATTTTAAAAACATTTAAAAAAAAACTAACTAACTGAGGCGCCTGGATGGGTCAGTCAGTTGAGCATCTGACTCTTGACTTCAGCTCAGGTCACGATCCCAGGGTCATGGGATCAAGCCCCATGTCAGGCTCTGTACTAAGCATGGAGACTGCTTAAGATTCTCTCTCTCTCTCTCTCTCTCTCTCTCTCTCTCTCTCCCTCTGCCCCTCTCCCCCCACTTGTGCTCTCTTTCTCTGGATAAATAAATAAATAAATATAAAAAAAGAGCTAAATAAATATTGAATTGTATACCTGAAAAGGGTGCATTTCATGGTAGATGAATTATATCTCAATAAATCTGTTTTTCAAAGGATGGGGGGTTGGGTGCGGGAAGCCCTGAGAAGCACTCAGTGCCTTCTCGTGTCCTCAGGAAACAGGTCTGCTCTTTGCCTTCCTTGTGCCCTGTCCCCTGGGAACCTCATCCAGCTACATCTTGCCAAGCTTTTGGAGGAGGGGAGTCGTTGGCAACCACCTTGACCGCTCTTTGCTGCGAGGGACTTTCTGGGAACCCCTGTGACACCTGAACTGCCATGTGAAGTTGGGCCACGGACGGTTCTGCTGACAACACTGGCGTCAGTGACGGGTGAGTTTTCACTTTGGCTCTGCCGCAGACTTGCTGTGTCATCCAGTAAGTCCCCAACCTGCTCCGTGCCACATGGTACCTGGAGCAAAATGAGCCTGCCTCAAGATTCTCCTCGTTGTGGGCTTTATTTATATATTTTTCGAGGCAAAATATAGTAACTAACTTTCGCACAGCCTTTGTTACACACATGCCTTATCTTAGCTAACTCAGTGGAACAGATGTGATCCCCATTGATGGATGCAGAAATGAAGGGTCAGAGAGTTGGGTGCCTTTTCCAGAACCATCCAGCTGGCATGATGGTGCAGGGCCCCAAATGTAGGCCCTCTGCTTTTCCGACTCCAAGTTCTGCACTCATTCCTCTCCATGGGACTCCCTTGTGATGACACATTCTTTCTACTTCCAGAGAAAACAACTTTCTTTTTTTTTTTTAATGTTTTTTATTTATTTCTGAGAGAGAGAGAGAGAGAGAGCGTGAGCAGGGGAGGATTAGAGAGAGAGGGAGTCACAGAATGAAACAGGCTCCAGGCTTTGAGCTGGCAGTCAGCACAGAGCCTGACACGGGGCTCGAACCCACGAACCGCAAGATCATGACCCAAGCGAAAGTCGGATGCTTAACCGACTAAGCCACCCAGGTGCCCCAGAGAAAACAACTTTCATTTGGTCTCAACCCCTTGGAGATGGCCCCTCTCTAGCCACCCTCCCCACTTCGGTTTTGTAGCTTCAGGGTCTTGATCTCAGCCACCTGAACAGGGCTGGGCAGACTTGCCCTGTGACAGCTCGGAAATGTTTACACAGGAGCCAGACGTGGTGGAGGAATTAGAATCCATTTCTTTTTGGAAGAACTTTAATCCTTTATTTTTTATTATGGCACACAGGACCCTTCATGATCTGGCCTCTGCCCACCCGCCAGACCTCTTCTCCCACCACCCCCCATTTCCACTCTATGCCCAGTGTCTCACTTAAGTAGGTTAGTGTTTCCAGAAAGCTCTGCATGCTCCTACAACTTTTGCACACCTTGACCCCATGGAACTTTCTTTGGCTGCTTCCCCCCAACCCCCAGCCCCGGCCCCTGCCTCTCCACCCAACACCCAGCCCTGCACACGCTGCAACAAATGATCTTGGTGCTCTCCCAGGCCTTTACAGGCCAGTGCGCCCATCCCCCAGCTGCTGTGAGTGTTGGCTCCAATGACTCACAGCTATCCCAGCTGTCCCTTTGGTTGGAGAATTGCTCTTGGCTTATAGAAACCTCCTTGCCATGGAGGTTACCATCCCTGTAAGCCTGCAGCCAAAGCCTGAAAGGGAGCAGGAAAGGGAAGGGGACCCACTGCACAGGGCCACCGTGTCCAGAGCCCACCCCCAGCCCTCTGGATCAGGCCAAGGCTAGAGTGACCTGAGACCTCCCGCTGGGCAGCTTCTCTCTCACTGACCTGCTTCACTCCTCCCTCAAGGGTATTTTCCTTCCATAAACCCCAGTGTCCGGATCCCTGCCATCACATTCCACTGCAATTAAGGATTTTTCTTATTGTCTTCCAGACTAGACTCTGCACTTCCTGAAGGCAAGGATAATGTCCTGTTTATTTCTGTCTCCACACTGCCTGGTTGGGGACGGGGCAGAGAACAGGTGCTCCGAGTTGAATTCCATCCAGCTTCAGAGAGGTTGTTAATAGCACACCATGGGATTCGGCACCGTCCCTGCCCCCTTGGCTTCCTCCCTCTCCCCTCCAGTTCCTCACCCCTGGGATCCCCTCCTAACCGTGTCTCCTAGCTCTATTCTTCCCCTACCCTCCAAGTGACCAAGAGATAGATTTCCCCCGCCACTTGCAGCTTGGGTTTGACAGAAAGAGACTGGCAGAGGTGGAGGGGAGCTGGAAAGACACGGCCGGGCTGGCCACAGGGCAGACCTCCCTCGCAGGCCAGGGGGCAGCTGGGGGCCGTGGCCGCTGTGCGCTCACCCCCGGGGGGCTGGGCAGCCTGAAACCTATTGCAGGAATCTGATCGCTGCTCTTGACTTTTCCCTCACGCCTTCTCTCTGTACATCTTAACTCCTAAACGCTCTAGGAACCACGGTGTTCCCACTCTTTCTCATTCATTCCCACCCACTCGAGGCACCAGCCCACGTTACCGCAGGAACGTCTTGACTCAAAGGCTTATTAACTTTCCAGGCAGCATCCAGCTCACGTAGGAGCTGAGTCAGTGCATCGCAGCTGGCCCGGGGGAGGGAGCCTGCGCAGAAAGGGGTTGATGCAGCCGGAGGCCCTCTCCAGCCACACCCAGAGGGCAGGGGAGAGGCTCAACCCCTGGCCGAGCACTGGGCTAGGGCTCCCATGGCTAATCTCACCTGATTCCCCACAGCCCACCTGTAAATCACATCTACTGTTTCTGCTGCCCCATGTCTAACCCTCTGGAGACCCTGAACCCCGGAGCTCCCAAGGAGGCAACTCAATGCAGGTGTGTAGTAACTGACCCAGTAACCATGCTGATTGGGCCAGGGCTGGGCACGTGACCTGTCAGGGCCAATGAGAGGCATAGACACTCAGGTTAAAAATTCTGGGATCTCTGGGGCATCTGCGGGGCTCAGTTGGTTGAGCGTCCTACTTCAACCTAGATCATGATCTTGCTGTTACAAGTTCGAGCCCCGCATCGGGCTCTGTGCTGACACCTCAGAGCCTGGAGCCTGTTTCAGATTCTGTGTCTCCCTCTCTCTCTGCTCCTCCCCCGCTCATGCTCTGTCTCCCTCTCAAAAATAAACCAACATTAAAAAAAAAAAATTCTGGGATCTAGTTCATAGCAGCACTCTCCACAATAGCTAAAACATGGAAAGAGCCTAAGTGTCCATCAACGGACGAATGGATCAAGAAGATGTGGTTTATCTATACCATGGAATACTACATGGCAATGAGAAACAATGAAATCTGGCCATGTGTAGCAACATGGATGGACCTTGAGGGTGTTATGCTGAGTGAAATAAGTCAGGCAGAGAAGGACAAATATCATGTTTGCACATATAGGAGGATTAGGAGGAACTTAACAGAGGACCAAGGGGGAGAAGAAGGGCAGAAATGGTGGGGGAAAGAGAGAGGCAAACCATGAGAGACTCTTGAATGCTGACAAAAACTGAGGACTGATGGATGTGGGGGGGGGGAGGGATGGGCATGGAGGAGGACACTTATGGGGATGAGCACTGGGTGTTCTGTGGAAACTAATTTGACAATAAACTATTTGTAAAAAAAAAAAATTAATAATAGAACTCCTCCATGACCCAGCAATAGCATTGCTAGGAATTTACCCAAGGGATACAGGAGTAATGATGCACAGGGGCACATGGACCCCAATGTTCATAGCAACACTCTCAACAATAGCCAAAACATAGAAAGAGCCTAAGTGTCCATCAACGGACGAATGGATCAAAAAGATATGGTTTGTCTATACGATGGAATACTACATGGTAATGAGAAAGAATGAAATCTGGCATGTGTAGCAACATGGATGGACCTTGAGGGTGTTATGCTGAGCGAAATAAGTCAGGCAGAGAAGGACAAATATCATATGTTTGCACGTATAGGAGGATTAGGAGGAACTTAACTGAGGAACAAGGGGGAGAAGAAGGGGGAAAATGGTGGGGGAACGGGAGAGAGGCAAACCATGAGAGACTCTTGAATGCTGACAAAAACTGAGGACTGATGGATGTGGGGGGAGGGGGAGGATGGGCATGGAGGAGGACACTTGTGGGGATGAGCACTGGGTGTTGTGGAAACTAATTTGACAATAAACTATTTGTAAAAAAAAAAAAAGAATAAAAAAAAAGTTCTGGGATCTAGGGGCACCTGGCTGGTTCAGTCCCTGGAGCATGCAACACTTGCTTTTGGGGACATAGGTTCAAGCCCCACATTGCGTGTAGTGCTTACATTGTTATAAAATGGGGGGGAAAGTTCTGGCATGAAGACATTCGTTTTTGCTGAACTCTAAACCTGAGAGGATGTGGGGGTTAGAGCCACCGGCTCTAGCTTGATATCATGTGAAACGTGAGACTGAAGCCATCCCTGTAGAAGAGAGAGAAAGGGTGAGAAAAGAGTCCTGATTGTCTCCGGGAGTCCTGAATCCAGCCATACTTGAAGCTGGAATAATGGACTTGTGCACTTCTGTGGATCAGTATATCCTTTTGCTCAAGTTGGTGTGGGTTGAGCTTTTTGCCACTCACCACTAATCAATACTGATATTAATTACCACATTTAACTGATTCTAAGACATACTCCTCCCCTCTCCCCCCGCCCCACATCTCTGATGTTAAGAATGTGTCTTATAATCAATAGTAACATCCTGATGTTATTGTTTGCAAATGTGAGATGCTGAGTATAGCTGTTCATATTGCCTTCCCCCCGGCTGAGTTAAATGCACCTTTGGTACTGGATGTACTTAATTTAGTGCTATTTCAAATGTCCCCAGAAAAATCATGTTGTGATTTAGCATTCAGATGAAAGGAGATTATGTGAAGAGAAAGGTAGGAGCCTCAGGGAGTGAAATTGATATTAGTGAAACAGTTTTTTTCTTTGGCTGACTGACTGCTCTTTTCTTACAAAGCAATACCAAGTGCTTTGCAGAACAACCACGAGCACGAGTTGTGTTACATTTTGTTCCTAAGGTGGAAAGATTGGCTGTCATACATCAGCAGTGCAACTCAAGGCAGGAGAGATTGTGACTTTCACAGAAGTGATGAGAGGTATTTCGAAACAACAGGTCACTGTGACAGGTTTAGGGCTTTGTCTCCAGAGACTATTGTTAAGATGTTCTGTCAAAACCGTGGGTGGTGTTTTCTTTCTTGGTGGTGCCTCTTATAACCACTGGAATACACATCACTCCCTAGTTTGCCAAAGTGCTGTTAAAGTCACTGGCTCAAGGTCACATGCTCATTACCATCTGATTTAGGCCACATTGTTAAATTCTTTATTGTAATTCTCTTTAATCTCTGTAGTGTGGGGAAACAGAGACACAAGGTGAGAAAGGGAAATAAGACACTCTGGCCTGGGGTCTCTGGGAAGGAGGCTTTGAGGGGGCGGAGCCCAAGGGTCCACCCACACCAGAGTGCCAGAGCGCAGGGTGGCCCCGGTGATGGTGACGGTGACGAGCTGAGAGTGAGGGGACACACGAAGACAGTGAAGATTCAGGAGACACCTGAGAGAGAACTTCTACTCTCTCTTGAGGTGTCTGAGAAAGCTGAACCCCATAGCAGAGCTGGGACAGAAGATTAGTTATAATACAAGCGGTATGCCTAATTTGCACATGACAAGATCCAAACTCCAGCAAATGATCTAAGGTCACCTGGCTAGCAGGGTGGAGCCAGGTCTGGCCTTCCATTAAGTCCCCCTGCCTCTCTTTGCTGTTTCTCCAGAAGTGCCTGTTTTATTGCAGCTATCACCAGGTGCATGTCGTTCACCCGCAGGGAGCTGGTACCACTGATATAATGTAGTCATTTAGCTTGACTCTAATCAGTGTTTTTGCTGGCACTGGCTTTTACCACATTCTGCTTTTCTAAGGGGGTAGGTGTGGGGGCAGGGGGTCATTGAGGATCCCTGTCCATTCAGGAGAGGGAAAAAAATAATCAACTGAAGAATGAGTTGGTAGGGGCGGCTGGGTGGCTCAGTCCGTTAAGCGTCCAACTTCGGTTCAGGTCATGATCTCACGGTTCGTGGGTTCTCCCTCTCTCTCTGACCCTCCCCTGCTCACGCTGCCTCTCTCTCTCAGAAATAAATAAAACATTAAAAAAAATTTTTTTTCAATAGAAAGAATGAGTTGGGAGCATGGCAGCACAGACAGGTGTGAGAAAAATTACTTGGGAACTTTGTTCTAGTGAGGTGGAGCTTTGGTAGGGAGAGAAACCCGTATAACCTGTTCCACCACCCCAGAGCACAAATAGGACTCCCAATTGCTGGGTGCAGTCCTTCTCTCTCCCCACGTTGTGATTTGTCCCCAAGTGCTGAGGGCTTCACACTTAGTGCAGAGGAGTAAATGGCGGCATGAAGACCCTGCGTCTCTTGTCTCCACCTTTTGGCTCTGCTTGTCATTCTTGGGCTTTATCCCCAAGCCTTCTCTTACCACCTGACAGGAAGCTGCACCCCAGCCTACATGGTCTTTATAGCTTACGGAGTTAGAGGAGAAGAGAGAGTACCTTTTCCCTACTGCAAAGGTCCCCAGTGAACACTCTGAATTGGCCTGATTGGGCTACATCTCTATCCCAGGTGTACAGAGTACTTTGGTCAGAATTTGATTGCATAACCTCTTTGTGATATAGACAAAGACTCAACCCCACTGAAATTGCATGGACTGAGAAGGCTGTCTGAGGGATAGGTGTGCATTATTTTCCAGAGTTTAATGGGCTGACAAAATCTACCCACTTGACCTTATGTGTGCCACCTCCTGGAAACACGGACACTGGCGATTGATCTGTTTCAGTTAGATTGCTTCTGGCTTCAAATAACAACAAAAATCCTCAAGTAAGCTTAAGCAGTGAGGAAATGGCGTATGTCGTCCAGCAGGGGATCAGGCTCCGGGAGTGGTGAGTCAGATGCTCAGTAATGACATAGAGGTGCCAGGATTTTTCCATCTCTCCCCTCGGCCTTTCTCTGGTCAGACCCATTGTCTGTCTACATTTCCTTCTAGCCACAAGATGGTTGCAGCAGTTCTGGACATCACACAAGAAAACCTTTCCCCAACCACCCTCCTCCTGCCCCCAACAGCCACCGCTCTCAGTGAAGCTCTATTGTATCTCATTGACCAGGGCTGGGGAACTACCCCATTTCTAAACCAGCAACTTCCAGGAGGCCTGGAACATGACTATCATGGGCTTAGAACAACATTTCACGGAGGGAATGGAAGACAGGGTACCAAGCATGAAGGGCATTTTACCCTCCTCCCTGGAGAGAGAACATGTAAAAGAAGAGATTTAAGCATCAGTAGCCTAAAATGAAAGGAAAAGAGAAGTAAGAGTATAAAATTTCTTTTTTTTTTTTATGTTTTATTTATTTCTAGGAGAGAGAGAGAGACAGCGTGAGCAGGGGAGGTCAGAGAGAGAGGGAATCACAGACTCTGAAACAGGCTTCAGGCTCTGAGCTGGCAGTCAGCACAGAGCCCGACGCGGGGCTCGAACCCACGAACCGCAAGATCATGACCTAAGCGAAAGTTGGACGCCCCAAGCCATCCAGGTGCCCCAAGAGTATAAAATTTCTGTACACTATCAAAGTTACATTGCCATCAGCTTGAAATAGGATGTTATAACTATAATATATTTATGGAAGCCTCATGGTAACCACAAAAGAAAAGCCTGTAGTCGATACATAAAAGATTATTATAAAAGAGTCATCAAATCACAAAGGAAGTTAGCATAAGAGGAAGCAAGAAACAAAGGCTCTCCAGGAAGGCCAGAAACAATTAACAAAATGGCAGTAGAATAATTAATAATTGCCAGTAATTTTTAAATTGTTCTAATTATCAAAATTCTATAGTTTTGCTAATTCTATAATTATCAAAATCGTATCATTTAAAAAAAAGAAAATTAAAAAAAATTTTTTTAATGTTTTATTTATTTCTAGGAGAGAGAGAGAGAGAGACAGTGTGAGCAGGGGAGGGTCAGAGAGAGAGGGAGTCACAGACTTTGAAACAGGCTCCGGGCTCTGAGCTGGCAGTCAGCACAGAGCCCAACACGGGGCTCGAACCCACGAACTGCGAGATCATGACCTAAGTGAAAGTCGGACGTTTAACCGACTAAGCCACCCAGGCGCCCCCCAAAAAAGAAAAATTTTTTAATATTTATTTTTGAGAGAAGGAGACACAGAATCCGAAGCAGGCTCCAGGCTCCGAGCTGTCAGCACAGAGCCCCACGCAGGGATCTGGCCCACAAACCACGAGATCATGACCTGAACCGAAGTCAGATACTTAAGTGACTGAGCCTCCCAGGATCCCTGAGAAAGTTCACGTTTTTTGTTTTTTCTAAAAATGTTTTATTTATTTTTGAGACAGAGAGAGATAGAGCATGAGAGGGGGAGGGGCAGAGAGACAGAGAGACACAGAATCTGAAGCAGGCTCCAGGCTCTGAGCTGTCAGCACAGAGCCTGACGCAGGGCTCGAACCCACGAATGTGAGATCATGACCTGAGCCGAAGTCGGAGGCCTAACCTACCGAGGCTCTGCCTGATTCAGCCTGCCCTGAGTGGAGAGGGGAAGAGAATGCAGAGAACAGGTATGCAGGAAGTGAGATGGGGCCTGGGAAAGCCAAAGGGAAGACCTGACACCCCGACGGCCAGCACTGGGCTGCAGAGCCCAGAGAACTAGTTGCATGAAGGTTACAGACAGGGAAATGTTCCTCTCTGCCTCCTTGTGAGGAAGCATCAGTGAGAGAAATGGGGCAACTCTTTCCAAGGTGCAACCACCACTGTATGACCCACGGCATTCAGTGTGTCCTTCTTAGACTGGCTCCCTGGCTCAATATCTTCCCTGATCTTTATTTCTTTATTTTTTTGTCACCTGGTCGTATCTTTCCATTATATCGTATTGAATCTTTTGTTGTTGTTGTTGTTTTGTTTTGTTTTAGAGACACAGCAGGAGTGTTTGCGAGTGCACATGTGCAAATAGGGGAAGAGCAGAGAGAGAGACTATTTAGCAGGCTCCTCGCTCAGCACAGAGCCCGAGGAGAGGCTCGATCCTATGACCCTGAGAACAGGACCTGAGTGGAAATCAAGAGTTGGATCCTTAACCGACTCAGCTACCCAGGCACCGCTGTATTAAGTCTTGTAAGAAGCTTATAGTCCTGGAGGTGCCTGAGTGGTTCAGTCATTTAAGCGGCTGACTCTTGATTCTGCTCAGATCATGATCTCCGTGGTTTGTTAGATGGAGCCCGGCATCTGGCTCTGCTGAGAGCATGAAGCCTGCTTGGGATTCTCTCTCTCCTTCGCTCTCTGCCCCTCCCCTGCATGTGGGCATTCTCTCTCTCTCTCTCTCTGTCTCAAAATAAATAAGAAAACATTTTAAAAAATGGCATTGTTTTTCTCACTGAAAGTAACTCTGCATACTTATCATATGTACTTTCTTTAGTATACTATACTATACTTCAATGAAAACTTTTTAACAAAGTCTTACAGTTTATTGTAGTAACTTCAGAAAATATAGAACATAAATGGAATTTAAAAAGTATTCTTTTTCAAGAGAATAAAGATTTTAGAAAGAAACGTAGAAGAATATCTTTATGACCTTGGAACAGGCAGATCTTTCACAACAGGAAACAAAAAGTGCTGATGAGAAATGAAAACAATTTATATTTAATAAATTGTATTAAACTAATATAATATAGGGACACCTGGGTGGCTCAGTCAGTTAAGCGTCCGACTTCGGCTCAGGTCATGATTTCATGGTTCTTGAGTTCAAGCCCTGTGGCGGGCTCTGTGCTGACAGCTAGCTCAGAGCCTGGAGTCTGCTTTGGATTCTGTATCTCCCTCTCTCTGACCCTCCCCTGCTCACGCTGCCTCTCTCTCTCTCAGAAATAAATAAAATATTTAAAAAAAAACCACCCTAATATAGGGGCACCTGGGTGGCTCAGTCGGCTAAGCATCTGACTTTGACTCAGGTCATATCCCACGGTTTGTGGGTTCAAGCCCTGCATGGAGTTCTGTGCTGACAACTTAGAGCCTGGAGCCTGTTTCGGATTCTGTTTCTCCCTCTCTCTCTGACCCTCCCCTGCTCACGCTGCCTCTCTCTCTCAGAAATAAATAAAACATTTAAAAATTTTTTTAAAAGAAATAAAAAACTAATATAATAAATTATATTTAACTAGTTATATTAAAACTAAGAAACTCTGTTTATCAAAAGACACCATTAAGAGAGTAAAAAGACAACCTGCAAAATAGAGTAACATACTCTCAAAACATATATTTGATAAAGGTCTCAAATTCAGAATTTAAAAGTAACTCGTATAAACCAATAAGGAAAAGTAGACAACTCAACAGAAAAACGGGCAAGAGATTTGAACAGACACTTCACAAAAGAAGTTTTCCAAATAAACATATGAAAAGATTTTTAACTTCAATACTCTTCAGGTAAATGCAAATAAACTACAACATGATACACTTCCAACTTGACCAGGTAAAATAAAAAGGATCGAAAATATCAAGTTTAGGTGAATGTTAAGCAACAGGAATTCTCACTGAATGTAAATGGTTGCAATTACTTTAGAAAGCTAGCTGGCAGGAGACCATAAAGCTGAAAGTATGTCCCCTCTATGACCCAGCGCATGCACTCCCAGCAGAAATGTGTGCATATATGTGAACCAAAAGACATGCACAAGAATATTTATGTCAGTAGTGGGTGCTGTAGCCCTCACTGGTAGCAACCACACCAGCAGGATGGATAAGTTTACTGTAATATATTCATAAAATGCAGCGAGAATAAGGAAACTACAATCACACACAAATATATGGCATAATCTTAAAGTGTTTTGAGCAAAAATACGCCAAACTCCAAATACTTTAGATTGTATCATTCCATTTATAGAAAGAACAAAAATAGGCAAAACTATGCTGTCAGACATCCATGCGGAGATACCTTGGGGTGTAAGTGAATGGACGGGGGCCACTGTATTTTTTGATCTGGGTGCTGGTGAAACATATGAGATCTGCTTGTGAAAATTCTTCATGTGGTATGGTTATGATATGTGTACTTTTCTGTACTCTTGTGCAGTATATACTCTTCGATAAATGGTAACATCAAAAACTGGATATATTATGAAGTCTAGTTCCAAATATGGCCAAACAAGAGCCTTAAAGATGCAGGCCTTCTGGCTACTCTAGCAGGGGATGTTCTCCCTTGTATGAAGGTTCTTTGCTGAAAAAGTCTGAAAAGCACCACTTCCGGTTTCCCTTGGTGAGGGAAGCACCAAGAGAGCTTTGCGAAGGGGCTAGGTTTCAGGCTTCCGTGTACATGCTCACGTGATTAGGTTTAGGGTGAATCAGGCGTCGTAAGGCAAGTGCGGGGGCTCAGATCGTGTCTGTTCTGTGTTTATGCTCCCCAAGCAGTAAGAATTCGCAGTTGGGGGCGCCTGGGTGGCTTAGTCGGTTAAGCGTCCGACTTTCGCTTAGGTCATGATCTCGCGGTTCGTGGGTTCGAGCCCCGCGTCGGGCTCTGTGCTGACTGCCAGCTCAGAGCCTGGAGCCTGTTTCAGTCTGTGACTCCCTCTCTCTCTGACCCTCCCCTGCTCACGCTGTCTCTCTCTCCTAGAAATAAATAAAACATTTAAAAAAAATAGAATTCGCAGTTGGGTTCTGCAGCTCACCATTTAACGTGTTCCAACACGCAACCACTAGAGGGCGCCAAAGAACAACTTATAAAGCTGAATTCTTTGGTAAGGTCGTCCTTAACCAAAAACGTTTTTTTCCCTAGCCTGGATTCCTTTTCTCTGACAAAAACCCATCCATTTTGTTACTCTCTGCCTCTCTAGAGCTCCAGTCCCGCGTAGGCCCCAAATACATGAGCCAAATTCAATAGAAGAATATGTTTGGATTCTATCTCCAAAGGACCCAAATAAGATATGATCAGAAAGCCCAAGTCAGGGGCGCCTGGGTGGCTTAGTCGGTTAAGCGTCCGACTTTCGCTTAGGTCATGATCTCGCGGTTTGTGGGTTCGAGCCCCGCGTCAGGCTCTGTGCTGACTGCCAGCTCAGAGCCTGGGGCCTATTTCAGAGTCTGTGTCTCCCTTTCTCTCTGACCCTCCCCTGCTCACGCTGTCTCTCTCTCTCTCTCTCCTAGAAATAAATGAAAATATTTAAAAAAAAAAAAAGAAAGCCCAAATCAAATCCCATGGTGGTTTGAGTTCAGCCTTGTGTTTAAACCCCCGCTTGTGTGATGTGGTGCAAGGTGTCTTGGTAGGGTGACAAACCTTCTTGATTTGCCTGAGGCTGTCCTGGGTTTAGTACTAAAAGTCCTGCAGTTCAACCTCTCCATCCCTGCAGACTGGGATGGTTGGTCTCCCTCAGTTTTTCTGATCTGTAAAATGGAACCCATGTCAGTTCCTACAATGGGGAGACTTGAGTAAGATGATGATGTACATAACAGGTGCTGAATAGACAACTAGCTTGCTTTTGTTATCAAGTAATACTGTAGATGGTTGTAGGCATGGCCCGAGTTCCTGTAAAATCATTTAAACAGAGCCTGAACACTTTTATCATCCTGCTCATGCATTCAATTCAATTCCAAAACTTTTTACTGAGTGCTTCTTATGTATCAAGAGATAGTCAGCAGTTTAGTGGTTATGGGCACATTTTAAAAAACGATTGACATTTCCGAAGGATGGTATGATCTTCAGGGGACAAAGAGAGAATGTGCTTACAGAATATAGAGGAAAAAAGTAATCCAAGCCCCTTGTGTGTATCATCATAGGCCCCCATTTCCTCCAGGCCAGAAAACAGTAGTGGTTTCTTAACTTACCTCCCAAGCTCCATTTCAGTCTCCTTCCAATCTAATCAATTCCAGGTAAATCTTAAAACACATTTTGGATCCGGTTTTCAGAGACCCAATACCTACCTCGCCTTGGCATTCTTTACTTCTTACAATAGAGCCTCAACCAAATTTTCAAACCTTATCTCTTGAAGAAAACAGACAACTCCCTTGCTCAAACATGTCCCATGTTTTCCTTCCTCCATTCCATTACTCACAATGTTCCTAAGGTTGGAATGCCCCACCTCATGGCTTCCTGTCAAACATACGCTCCTTCACGAGAACTTACTGCGTTTTCTGCAAGACATAACTTTCCCTTACTTCATTTTTTTTATGACTTTACAGCACTGTTCAGATTGGTGTAATTTCATTTATGAACCCTGTTCTTGATTGTGGGGAAGGATTGTCTCTTTCGCTTTTTTAAATATTTCCTCCAGTTCCTTGTATGGAGCCAATAAATGTTTATTGTAGTACACCCAGAATTCTAATTTTGGCTATCTATACCATGGCTTTGCCAGTTTGTAGCTGTGTAATGTGTGTGTGTGTGTGTGTGTGTATTTTTAAAGTAGTCTCTGCACCCAGTGTAGGGCTTAAATTCACCACCCAGAGACCAAGAGTCACATGCTCTACTGACTGAGCCAGCCAGATGCCCCTGTGTGATATTTTCTTAACTGACCTCTTTACACACTCATTTAGTTTATTTACTTACAAAGTTAAAACAAATTTTTTTAATATTTATTTATTTTTGAGAGAGAGAGAGACAGAGACAGAGCGCGAGTGGGGGAGGGCCAGAGAGATAAGGAGACACAGAATCCGAAGCAGCTCCAGGCTCTGAGCTGTCAGCATGGAGGCTGGCATGGAGCTCAGACCCATGAACCGTGAGATCATGACTTGAGCTGAAGTCGGACGCTCAACCAACTGAGCCATCCAGGTGCTCCAATGAAGTATTTTTTTTTAATTTTTAAAAATGTTTTTATTTATTTTGAGAGAGAGAGCACGCACAGAGACAGGGAGGGGCCGAGAGAGAGGGAGAGAGAAGGAAAGAGAGAATTCCAAGCAGGCTCCAAACAGTCAGCACAGAGCCCAACTTGGGGCTCAGGCTCACAAACTGTGAGATCATGACCTGAACTGAAATCAAGAGTCGGACACTTAACCAACTGAGCCACCTAGGTGCCCCTATTTTTAAGGTTTGTTTATTTATTTTGAGAGAAAGGGGGGTGGAGAAGGAGGGGCAGAGAGAGGGAGGGAGAGAGAGAATCCCAAGCAGGCTCCATGCTGTCTGCACAGAGTCCAATGCCAGGCTTGAACTCACAGACTGTGAGATCATGACCTGAGCCAAAATCAAGAGTCAGACACTTAATAGACTGAGCCACCCAGGTGCCCCTGAATTAAAAAAATTTTTTAAAATGTTTTATTGATTTCTGAAAGAGAGAGAGAGAGACAGCGTGAGCAGGGGAGGGTCAGAGAGAGAAGGAGACACAGAATCTGAAACAGGCTCTAAGATCTGAGCTAGCTGTCAGCACAGAGCCCGACGCAGGGCTCGAACCCACGAACTGTGAGATTACGACCTGAGCCGAAGTCGGACACTTAACCGACTGAGCCACCCAGGTGCCCCCCAGGCACCCCTTAATTAACCTCTTTAAGACTCAGTTTCCTGGGGTGCCTGGGTGGCTTAGTCGGTTAAGCGTCCGACTTTCACTTAGGTCATGATCTCGCGGTTCGTGAGTTTGAGCCCCGCGTCGGGCTCTGTGCTGACTGCCGGCTCGGAACCTGGAGCCTGTTTCAGTCTGTGACTCCCTCTCTCTCTGACCCTCCCCTGCTCACGCTGTCTCTCTCTCTCTCTCTCTCTCCTAGAAATAAATAAAACATTAAAAAAATAAAAAAAGGCTCAGTTTCCTCATCAAGAAACGAGGATCATAATGGCACCCACCTCAGGGGTACAGCAACAATGACATAAGACAAGGCACTTAGGATGCTTAGTTTTGTGCTTGGCACAGCAGAGCTATGGCTTGTCAGAGAAGGAAAAGATCCATTTAGGCTGGATGAAGACTGGAGGTCTTCCTGGGGTGGGGGGACTAGGATTTGATTAGATAAGAAGAAAAGAGAAGACATTTAGGTAGAGGGGCCAACCTCTAGGCTCAAACGGTGCCCCTTCTAGATCTCTTAACGGGCCAGTGCACCTAACACCCTGAATAAAGACTGAAGAAACAGAAGTGAGCAGGATGTGCTGAGGGTGGGGTTGGTTGAATCCTGGAAAGTACCTTTGGAGAGATTCTCCAGGAAGAGAAAGAAAAAGAACAAGTGAAGTAAATTTTGCAAGAGTGTAGATTAGTGGTTTGGGGGGGTGGGGCGGGGATCAGTCTCTAGCTGTTTGCTGGAGGTCCCTGTCATTTGGCTTGCCCCTTTCAGCAATGACAACAAAATTACAAGATAGCTAGTTTGATGAGCGACAGAATTGAATCAGCAGGTGTTTCTAGCAAGTTGCAGAGAAGTCTGGAAATGGACAAAATGGCAACTAGCTGCTAATGATTAGCAGGGTTAAGCTTGAAATCCTGTGTTTGTGGCCAAGAATGAATTACAGGAGTACAAGAAAGAGAATTTTTCTCAGTATCAGTTTGTGGGGGAAAAGCTTTAAAGGAAAAAGGGTGGTAGCAAGAAATAGATTATAAAGTCAACTTGAGCCAAAGGGTCAGGGCAATGGGTAAATTTGCTAAGGCGATAGTCTAGTGTACTAATGGATGGAGAGAGTCAGGTTAAGGAAGGTCAAAGTCTCACTGTACTCTGGTGATCAGATCACACCTGAGTATTTTAGGTGGTCACATTTTTGCTGCAAGAAACAGAAACCCAACTGGCAAGAGAAGGTACTGGCTTCCAGGGTAGGCTCAAACGGTGCCCCTCTTAATAGGCCAGTACACCTAACCCCCCAGCTGCCGTGAGTGTTGGCAGCTAAGGGTTCCCAGATGCCCGAAATTCCAGGAATTGCCTGCAGCTGAAGGGAACAGCTTTGGAGACCTTAACTCCTTAATGGCTTACAGCCAGTGGCTGGCTGATACTTGGGTACACAGAGCTACCCAGTGCCTCATGGGGGAATGACTCCTTGGTGTGGTTTCATGCCAGAGCTCTCCGCTGTGAATCAGGCCAAGGCAAAATCAAGCTGGTTCTTGTTTGGCTGTTTCTTTTTTCCTGTCCTGCTCAACTTCCTCCCTTACAGGTTTTTCTTCCTTCAGTAAATCCCATTCACCAGATCTCTGTCACAGGCTCTGTTTCTAAGGATCCTGGTGAAAGACATCTACAAAAGCAAACAGCCAGAAAATAGCTGGATCCAGGTTCTCAGAATTAGAACCTGCAGTTTTTATCTGCACCTCAGCTCTGCTACTTTGTTTCCATATGGATTTTATGTATTCTTGAGCAAATTCTTTTGTGGCCCTCCTGGTCAACTCCAGGGGATGAGCCAGACAGTTCAGCAGCCTCAGTGTAAAGGAAACTTCTCTGGGTAGGTATTTCCAACAAAGGTCCCAGGACTCCTGTTTGGACTGCCTTGGGCCACAGGTCTTTCCCTAAATCAATCATTGCAAAAGAGGGGGGGCGGGGGGTGGAGAAAGGAAGCAGTGCTTTGATTGGTCAGGACCTGCCTAGTGCTGCTCCTGGAAAGGTGAATAGTAAGGTGGCCCCATGGCAGCCATAAGGACAGATAGTAGGGATGACTAGTTCCCTAGAGGACATTAGGCTCCCTTTACCCGAAGAAAGAGAATGTTTGCTGGAAGGCCAAAAATAACACATGTTCCCAATAGATCTTGACACATTGAAAGATGTCCACATGAAGTCATTAGGATAGTGGGGTCTATGGGAACCATAATTTGGCAAAAAGAAAAAAAAGTGATTTTATCCTTGTTGTTTTGGGGGATGGGCAGAAGGGGAAAGAGGGCATAATTGTCATCTTTAAAAAATTTCTTTTTAAATGTTTTGTTTATTTCTAGGAGAGAGACAGCATGAGTGGGGGGGGGTGGTCAGAGAGAGAGGGAGTCACAGACTCTGAAACAGGCTCCAGGCTCTGAGCTGGCAGTCAGCACAGAGCCCGACGCGGGGCTCGAACCCACGAACCGTGAGATCATGACCTCAGCGAAAGTCGGACGCTTAACCAACTAAGCCACCCAGGCGCCCCCATAATTGTCATCTTTAAATATTTGGAATATTGTCATGACGAAGGGGGATTAGACATGTTCTGTAAAGCTTTAGGAGATGACATTAGAACCCAGGCTCAGAGATTAGAGGGATGTAAATTAAAAAAAAATTTTTTTAAATGTTTTATTTATTTGAGAGAGAGAGAGAGATAGAGATAGAGAGAGACAGAATATGCAACCAGCTCCAGGCTCTGAGCTAGCCATCAGCACAGAGCCTGACGCGGGGCTCGAACCCACGAACTGTGAGATCATGACCTGAGCTGAAGTTGGACTGAGCCACCCAGGAGCCCCTAGAGGGATGTAAATTATACATAAGATATATTTGTATACTTTATATATATAATATATATATGCACATAGATACAAAATAATTAGATTTAAGTTGCCCAGAAAAAGAGCAGGCATATCTGAGAAGTGGTGAGCTTGCTGTGCCCGGGAAGCTGGGACCAGACATATCACTCTTACCATGAGTAATAAAATATACTTGTGCTTCCTTCTCACCTTGGCTTTTTCATAAAGGCTGTGTCTAGATAGACGCTATCTGCAGTGCCCCACCCCCGCCTTGTCTGCCGCACCCCAACAATTTCAAACCAGAGCACTTTCTCCTCTGAGGTCCACCTTTGTGTCCTCTCGTTAATCATGACCCCTGCAAAATGCTGCCTGGGCACTGTATTCACCTCATCATATGCCTCAACTCCCTCCAGTTTGGTGAAAGCACCCCCAGGGCTGTGACTATGTATCTTACTGTGATCATCAGCATCTTACTCAAGAAATATTTGTTGAATAAATAATTTTATCAGTTTTTTAAAAATTTTTAAATGTTTTATTTATTTCTAGAGAGAGAGAGAGAGAGAGAGAGAGAGAGACAGCATGAGGAGGGGAGGGTCAGAGAGAGAGGAAGACACAGACTCTGAAATAGGCTCCAGGCTCTGAGCTGGCAGCCAGCACAGAGCCTGACGTGGGGCTCGAACCCACGAACCGCGAGATCATGACCTAAGCGAAAGTCGGACCCTTAACGACTAAGCCACCCAGGTGCCCCTATCAGTTTTTTTTGTGAAAAGATCCTTGCCTTGGGGGAAGGTGTGTGACTAAGGGGCCACAAGGATCCTGCTGAACTTCAAGATTCTGTGATCATCACATGGCAATAAACTTGAAGCTGACTTATAGATGAATAACTGGGAATACCCAGGGCCACTTTGGCTTTTGCAGCTATGGGAGGAGAGTAGAGAGGGGATTTTTCTTCTGCCCTTCTGCTGACAGTTACGCCAATAGGCAGTCATGGGCGACCTCTGGGGGAGATCAGGAAACCATAGTAAGAATTTACTCTGGAATGTGGAGTTGCCCCCTCTCAGTCTCTGTGCCTTGACACAGCTCCTCCCTAAACCTGGAATAATGTCTTGGCTCCCTTCTTCCTCTAGCTACTGTTACTTCCCCCTGCAGCCCGCCGGGCCATACCGTCCCCAGGAAGCTTTCGGGAAAGCACTTCCCCTTCTTTCCCATCCGCCAAGTTGGGAGTTATTTCTCCTTTTCTGGACTCCCTCCCATTGCAGGATGAGGGGAAGCAAATGGCCTGCCTGCACCGAGGCACTTCGCACAGCAGACCTCGCTTTACGTGTTTTCCCCTTTAAGTCTTTCTCCTTGTGGAAAGTCCTAGACCAGGTCCATGTGTGGCCTCTGTTCCCAATGCAGGAGACCCACGCATGGGCTGGCAGACACACACACACACACACACACACACACACACACACACACACACATTTGGCTACATGAGTGGGGGCCAGAAAGAGTAGGATAATCAGCATTTTAGAATTTGACAATTGCAAGAGTCTTTGGGAGTCACCCTCCCTTCGACAGATCTCATCCTGGAGTCTCCTGAGGGAAGCTTTTGGGTTCCTTCAGCCCCTTTTCTTCTCGAGGCCCAAAACACTTTTGCTGTTGATGATCTCAACATCCTAGGTACGTAGGGAAGGGTAGGTAGGTGTCCGTACCCTCCCTTTTCCCCTAGGGGAAACTGACTCAGAGAAACGAGGCGACGGGCCTCGGTGGGGCGGGGGCTGTAACGGGAATTCAGGGCTCCGGGCCAGTGTGGAACGTATTGTGCCTCCTTTTGGGAAGCCTGAAAGTGAAGTAATCGATTTACGAGACCCAGGCGGACCCTTTAGACCCCTAGAAGGGTCGAGATGGGTCAGGAGGATTAATGCAATCAAGAGCTCGCGGCATTGACCCCTCGGCAACTTGGCGAGGTCCAGCGGGTCCGCCGCCCTTCCCTCGACAGGGTGACCAATGGGCTTCGGCCTCTTTAAGGCCCTAGCGCCCCGCCTCCGGCTCGTCGCCGACCTCCTCCCACCTCCTCGCCGCAGCTCCGCCAGTTCTAGACTTCCCTTGGCGATGAGGTCATCTTCTCGTTTCCCATTGGCTACTTCGGGCCGTCAGTCACAGGAAGTCCCGCCGCCGTCCGCACCTCCTTCACACCCCTCCCTTCCCGCCCTCCCTTTAGTCCTCCGGTCCCAGCCTCCACGAGGCCTCTGATTGGCCAGCACCGCTATCACTTTTCCAGCAGACAGTGTGGGAGGCGGGAGGCGGGCGTGGTGGGAGGGTCCGCAGCTTCCGTGGCTGAGAGGAGCCGGCGGCGGCCGTGTCTGTGGTGTCCGAGGCGGCTGCGAGAGCGACCGTTCCATCCTCCTCAGCCCTTCGGCTCCGCTCGTCACAGGCTCCGCTTGCGCAGACTTCACCCCAGCTCCGTGCGCCCTGGCTAGACGTTGAGCCTCGGGAGGGGAGGCGCACGGTGTGAGCCGGAGGGGTACCGCCGCCGAGCCCGAGCTGGGAGGAGCGCGAGGCGGTGAGTGAGAGTCCGGGCAGGGGACCCCTCCCCCACCGGCCCCGCCCCGAGCATCCTTTCTCTTGGCGACCCCGCCGCGGGCCCTCGGGGTCCGCCTGGGCGGGCCTCGCAGTCCGGCCTCCAGCCCGCCCCCGGTCCCCTGGCCTCTCCCCTCCGGGCTGGGGTCGCCCTGCCGAGGCGGGCGGCGCGGGGCGCGGCCGTGCACCTGTGAGCCGCCTGGCGGGGCAGCGCGGGTCTGGGGGTCCGGTACCCGCTGCGCCCCGGGCGTGTTTTGGCTGCAGGGACCCGGTGTCGCGCGCTTTCCCCGGGATCTGTGCAGACCGTCAGGATCCATGTGCAGTCCCCGGATTCCTAGGCTAAGGGAGGCTCACCTGGATTTGTTGATGCCTGTGTCAGCAGCCTGAATGCCGCCAGGTGTAAGGGCCTTGGCAGATTTGAAACTTGGCCGAGAACTTTACCCTCTGAGAAAGTGTCTGGCAGGACACTTTCTTACGCCTCCCACCCCGGCCGGTGCCGGAAGAACGCATTGGTACTCTGTAGTGACTGGGGCTGGAGCTTTCAGGTCAGATTCTCAAACCTGCCATTTGCTAGCTGTGTAATCTCGGGCTTCAGTTTCCTCATTAGGAAAATGGACATAATACCTATTACATGGGGTCGCTGTAAGTTGAGAACGACTGGTAGATAGATCAGTTTGTATTGAAGCACCAGCCCAACTTGGCTTTGTCAGGGTTTATCTCTTTTCTCGCTGTTTTATGGCACAACGAAAAGGCAGTTTGGTGGACACTTGGCTATTTACTAGCCGTACTTGGGGGCCCGACGTGTGTGTATACAGGAACGTGAAAGATGCCACTTAAATGTAATGATGAAATTACACCCAGCTTCGTGTGTTTTTACATACTTTTAAATCCATAGGAGGTCTGAAGTGTGCAGGTTGCTGGCATTTGAGATCTTCTCAAGATCTTTTTCTGCCTGAAGCCAAAGCCTGTAACGTGATCGTTATGGTCCATGAAAAGTTAAATTCACGTGTTTTACGTTAGAGGACCCCCAAAACTCCAGATTTCACGTAAGCAGTTTCACTGTTGAAAAGCAGCCACCTCCCAGGAGCGGGGCGGTACAGCCAGCTGGCACACCCCTACAGGGTGGGGAACCCTCGGCCAAAAGTTATTTAATGAAATTTTGCCTAATGTTTGTATTTTTCATAGTGAATCAAAGGGCTGTATGATAGTTTCTCAGTGAAACTAAGTGAAACCAAACTAGAGGCAAGCCGTTATTGCTTTTTTCAAAAACACATGCAAAGGAAAACTGTAGTCCGTTCTAATATTGCTTCAGCTCTTTGCCAGTAACTGTTAAGAAGAGACCCTGTTTAGAAAGGCTTCCAAAAGTCACATCTCTTGGGGTAAGAGTTTTATTTAGAGTAAAATCGTGAGATGGAAGAGTAATATGTGTCCCGTAATCCAAAGGTATTTATTGCAGACTTTCCACGTCCTTAGTACTCTGCCGAATGCTATGAGGAAGGGATTTAAAAGAAGTATGAAACAGCATCCCAGCCCATAAAGGGCAAGACCAGAAAGTTTGGAATTACACAGTACTAATTTTGGGTACAACTTAAGTAATGACTTCATTCATTCATTCATTTACTCATTCAATAAACTTGTTCCTTGCCTCTGACGGGCCAGGTGTTTTTCTAAAAGTCAACATTATCAAGATAAGTGAGTTACAGTTCCTGGTCATAGGAGCTCACAGTCTGGTATGAGAGGCAGAAAGTGACAGACAGTCGTTAACACACTGAAATTCCAGAACTGTACAGAAGGGTCAATGGAGCCTCTCCTTTGGACTTTGAAGAGAAGGTGGCATTTGGGCTGAATCTCAACTCACCAGAGGAAGGAGAGGAAGATCATTCCAAACAGAATGAACTGAGCTTGGAAAGATTTCCTGATGAATCTTCTGACTGGTATAGATAGCCTAGTATAAACCCTAGGGAAGGGAAAGGAAAGTGACATTTCTTGATGCTTACTGTGTAATAGGCATTAATAATGCTTTTAATGTTATCACTTTTCAGCAACCCTATGAAGTAGATTTTACCTCCACTTTAAGATAGGAAAACTAAGGCCCAGCTAGTTAAATAATTTGTCTAAGGTTGCACAGTTGGTGACAGAGCCTGGACTTGCATTTCTTTCTTAAAAGTATGTATGCTGTTTTCCTTTTAACACTCTGTAGCAATAAATATAAGCGAGATAAGAAAGTTCCAGCTGTATGTGTTAGTTTACTACATCAATTACAAATTACTTTCTGTAAAATAAATGTTCTTATTTGATTTAGAGTTTCTAAAACTTGTTTCATAAAAGCTATCAAATGGTATTTATGTTTATAAATGTGGCATTTGCTAAAAAGTGTGGTTCATGGAAACATTAGTGGAAGACGTGACCTATAGTTTCTGTATGGGGCACTTAACAAAGCTGTTAAAAGGTATGGACTTTGAGACTGTAGCTTATACATTTATTTAAGTGTATAAAGAAAAGGATGTGCAGATGAGTGGCCAATTAAATAGACAATGAAAGGGGTAAAATAGTTTTGAATAATTTTCATGAAAGGGGAAATTAGAATTTTGAAGTCGTATTAACCAAGATTGTTATATTTAGAGAGACCACTATGACTCTGAGCTCCACAAAGGCAATTTGTTTCTTTTATTCTCAGCTTCAGGAGCAATTCTTGGGACATAGTAGATGCTCAGTAAATATTTGTTGACTGAAAGATGAATGTAGAAAACATATATTTACAGCGTGTTTATGTAAATGCTAGGGTTGATAGTTAAAATTGACATAGGAACATTTTCATCTGCTGAGAAAAACCTTTGGTCAAGAGGTTATATTTCAGAAGGTCTTTGAAAGAAAATAAGGAGGACATTGATTACAGATGAAGTGGTGTAGGCATAACCATATAGGAAGTTTATAAATGGTTACACTTTGGAAGAAAAGGAACATTGAACAGAGGGAATGGCTCACTGACACAGTGCAAATATAGGTAGTGTTTATTTATCTTATTTTTTTATTTTTAGAGAGAGCACACAAGCTGGTCAGAAGGGTAGAGGGAGAGAGAGAATGTTAAGCAGGCTCCACGGTCGGCATGGAGCTGGACATGGGGCTTGATCCCACTACCTGAGCTGAAAATCGAGAGTTGGACACTAAACTGACTGAGCCACCCAGACACCCCAGAGACACTGTTTATTTCTACGGCCTTAATGAGTTTTGAGAATCAAGGAAACAGTGTCTGCTCCTAAGGAAATTATAGTTTTAGAGACTAGGTAAGTTAGATATCTATTGTGTAATGTCTTACCCCCAAAGTTAGTGTTTAACAATAAACATTCTCATAGTTTGTTTGAGTCAGGAATTTGGGAGCTGCTTGGGTTGTGGTTCAGGTTCAGGGTCTTTCAAGAGGGGCGCCTGGGTGGCTTAGTCGGTTAAGCATCCGACTTTCGCTTAGGTCATGATCTTGCGGTTTGTGGGTTCGAGCCCCACGTCGGGTTCTGTGCTGACTGCCAGCTCAGAGTCTGGAGCCTATTTCAGAGTCTGTGTCTCCCTCTTTCTCTGACCCTCCCCTGCTCACGCTGTCTCTCTCTCCTAGAAATAAATAAAAATATTAAAAAAAAAAAGAGATTTCAGTCATAGGTTGTCTGGGGTTATAGTCATCTGAAGGCTTGACTGAGGCTGGTGAATCCTTTTTTAAGGTGGTTACTCAGATTGCTGACAAGTTGGTGGGAAATCTCAGTTCTCCCTATGGGCCTCTCCACAGAGCTACTTGAATGCCCTCATGGCATGGCAGCTGGCTTCCCCCAGAGCAAGTAATTAAGAGACCAAGTTGCATTGACTTTAGAAGTCACACACCATCATTTCTCCAGTATTTTGGTCACACATTGTGGGAAGGGATTACACAGGGGCGTGAATACCAGGAGGTAAAGATCTTTAGGGATCATCTTAGAGGCTGGCTACCACACAGAACAGAAAAAGCATTAGAAGAAGGTACAAAGTGCTGGCGAAGGGGAGGAAAGGATTCAGAGGAGGGAAAGATTTAATTCTTTTAACAGATGTTCAGAAGTATTAATTGGGTGCTCACTGTGTGCTTTCAACATGGTGGGCTAATATGTGGAGGTGGACACTGAATTAGGGCCGTATGAAATATTGTAGGTACTCTACGGTGGACTAATACTGAGGACAAACACTTTATCTCTGTGTAAAGCGAGGGTGGAGTAATTTTTCTGATATTGAACAGTAACTTGTCTGATTGATAGACAAGCAGGTAGGAGCATAGATACTGGAGCCAGACTTCCTGGGTTGGAATCCTGCTTCTACCACTTGCTAGTAGTGTGACGTTGGGGGTGTGACTGTGACACTCTTGCTAAATCTTAGTAACTCACTAACTATATAAAATGGGGATAATAATGGTGGCTGCTTTATATTGCTGCTATAAAGATTAAATAAGTTAAACATGTGCCAAGTCCTTGGCAGAGCTTTACATGCATCATCATCATCATCATCATCATTAATTTTAGGTAGTAGCATAGATCTGACCATGGATGAATGAGGTTGGAGTCAGACATGAATGAGTGTAGAATGATGTGAGTATTCACATAGAGGCATTGAAATGTCAGTCATTGCTGCTCAGTATCAGTTTTTCCATTTCAAGTACTTATATTTAGGTAGCTTCTATTTCACAATTAGGGTGAACCACAGTTACAACAGGTACCTCAGGAAGTACCTCAGGTGCACAGTTTGCCTCTTAGGGGTATCTTGTATTCTCTTCTTACCCCTCTTGAATTACTGGGCCCTCTATCTGCAGAGTGGGTTTAGTCAGAAGCAGTACTTAGAGGTGCATATGCTTAAAAAGAGCTTAGAGGTAGAATCAGGACCCATAATAATACCAGAGTGAGCACTTCTGTGACTGGGTCACAAAAGAATCTGCAGAGATTCTTAACACCATATCTCTTCTATGACGAGGGAAGATCATTGAACTCCATGTCTCTGCAGGTGTTAAAGCAGGAATTGGGTGATCTGCCAGGGTGCCTTGGGTGGAGCTAATTGCCTAAGTTGCCTGTAGATCTGCGGTTCAGAGACTCCAGTCCAACTCTCATTGTTGAGTTGAACAGAGGCCCTGAGAGATTAAGTGGTTTGAGATTCTACAACAGTCTCGTGGCTGAGCGTGGGTTGGTGCTTCACCCTGTGTTTAAGGCCGGCTCACATAGGAGTAACAGAAGATCTGCAGAATCTTTGGAAGACTGAGCATAGTGAAGATTTTCTTTTCCTCAGATGCCATATTTTTAGTTTTGTGGTGTATCTGGTTCATTTGCTTTCTTAGTCACTTTCATTCATATGCTTTTAGAAATCATTCCTTGTTTAAGTGAGTGCTAGTAACAAGTAATTTGGATAGCTCATTTGGAAATCTGGGATGTATTCTCTTATAGGTTGGCTGCTTATAGGTCTTTGACCTCTAAAACTGTGACTGAGAATTATGAGGGATTTTGATTTTTTGAAAACCTTTTGTGCTGGTATCAAAATTTAAAGTATAATAGGTACAACTTGAAAAATATTCTTCACTCTCTAGAATCGGAGAGTAAAATAACTAGTGAAGTGACATGTCAAGTTTAAGGGCATGCAGAGCTGGGTACTGACAATTATCAGTACCTGTGTAACCATAGGCTTACTACATAATTTTCTTGTGACTAGTTTTTTCATCTGTAAAATGGGGTTAACGATTCTCACTTACAACATGAGATTGTTAATAAGGATTACGGAGTCATAGTGGCATCATTGTTGTGCTGCCTCATTAGTTCTCACACCAGCTCTGTGAAGTAAGTGGGAGCAGCATTTCGTAGATGAGGAAAGAGAAGCTTGGAGAGATTCACAATTTAGGAAGATAGCAATCAAGGTTTGAACCAAGGTCTGTCTTTTTTTTTTTTTTTTTAAAGTAGGCTCCATGCCCAGTGTGGGGCTTGAACTCTCGACCCTGAGATCAAGAGTTACATGCTGTACCGGCTGAACCAGCCAGGCGTCCCCCCAGGTCTGTCTTTGAATTAAAATATGCTAACTCCCTACAATATGTGTATGAAGTGCCTAACTTTGCCTGTAGTAAATGTCTGTTCCTGTTCACTTTCTCTTGTATAGTTCGTGAAAACGTTAGTGTACTGAGAATTCTTTATGGTAGCAATCAAGGTGTTGTAGCGTTCAGAGTATTCTTTGCAGTATTCCTTATATGTACCTTGTTGTCATTTCTGAAATGGAAAGCTATAATAGTGATTTCACATCCTAAATTGCTCAATAAATACTAAATAAGGGCATACTATAGTGTCCAAATTTTAAACATACTTTGTCAATGTTTCAGTTATCTTTGTAACTGTAAGTGACATAAGTGATGCCAAAGTCTCTTAATCGTGGTTAATCTGTACATATTTCCACTACCACAAAATTTACAGGAACTTGGACAGTTGTCCTCTCCTCATATTTTAGAACACACCATGTTGCATTTTGGTATGAGAGTGGTGTTATGGCTTTATTGTTGACTTTATATTTTGTTATATGATGGATGTATTTTTTGGGGTAATATTATTTTTATTTATTTATTTTTATTAAGTAAACTCTGTGCCCATTGTGGGGCCCAGACTCACAACCCAAAGATCAAGAGTTGCATGCTCTACCAGCTGAGCCAGCCAGGTGCTTCTATATGATGGAGGTCTTTAAAGTAGTCTTTTATTTTTATTTTGTTTTTTTGAGAGAGAGAACGTGAGAGCGAGCTAGGGAGAGTGGGGGGGGAGAGAGAGAGAGAGAGGGAGAGAGAGAATCTTAAATAGGCTCCACATGTAGCTTGGAGCTCGATATGGGGCTCAATCTTACCATTGTGGGGGCTTGATCTTAGCGACCATGAGATCATGACCTGAGCTGAATCAGTAGTCCGCTGCTCAACTGCTCAACTGACCAAGCCACCCCGGGTGCCTCTAAAGTAGTCTTTACTGCCTTGTATGTGTTGTCTTGCCTTGCAAAACAATTTAGAAACAAGAGGTAAGGACAGTTTTCCATTGTAGGTCTGATACATGTGATAATCACTTTTTATGGAAAATCAGTTGAACTAAAGCTCCCATTCAGGAGCCTGTCAGTCCTTAATTCTAACATTCCAGGTTAATGCCCTAAGGTGGCATGGGAAGCAAAGATGTGGTGGTATTTTAAGTTCTATGTTTTGTATATTCAGTGGATCATTTCACATTCTTTTTGATATTTCTTTGCTGTGTAGATTTTTTTAAATTTGTTTTTGCAAGGGAGGATAAGGGAGTCCTGGAATGATGGATCTAGGGAACCACCAAGAATACAGTGAGATCATAGGTTAGTGATTTGATTTGAAATTGAATAACTTTGAAGCTTTCTTTTATGAAGTAGAACCTCATAGGGCGGTTATGGCTCATTTGTGTAGTATCTATCATGAATCTTTATATGCATTGAGTGAAACAATTATTTAGTCATTTCCTAAAGCAGTCACTCTGTAGCATGATTGATTTTTTTTTTTTTTTTACCCCTTTCACTTTTACCTGAAAGCTAATTCTGAAGGTGAGCATGGCAGAAACAATTTGTATAAAACTGGGCATGACCTGTACAATTTGGACAAGGTATTCATGACATTTTATTTTCAACATGTTTAATAACCTGTTGGGTACCTAAATAAAACTGAGTTAATTATAGTGTAGCCTTTTGTTTTATTTGGAGAGTGTTAAGGGATTTTTGAATACCCTACAGAAATCACCTTCATCACGTGAGCTTAGAAAGCCCTTTCTAGAGCAAGGATCCTCAAAACTTTACCTGCATGAGTCTCTGCCTTTTCTGGCCACTTCTTTGTTTTGAGAAAGCGTAATCGGTTTTCATACTGTTTGGAGATAGTAGTGATGAGTTTGGAGTTGAATGCACCTGTTTTCAGTTCTGGCTCTACTGGTTATTGGCTGTGTGATCTTGGACAAAGGAGTTAATCTTTCCAAATCTCTGTTTCCTCATAGGATAGTTGTGAGAGGTGAATCAGTTACATATAAAGCATTTAGCACATAGTAGGCATTCTGTATGTGTTAATTTTCCTAACACCCGGAATTTTTCTTTTGTAGCAGTAGCTATAATTGCAAATACATAATTGTGTGATTGTTTATGTTTTTCTTCTCATAAGCTTTGTGAGGACCAGGACCATGTGTGTCTCTTCATTGCTGTTTTCCCAGGATTCAGCTTAGTGATTGGCATGGCATATAATAGATGCCCAATAAATACTTGTTGAATGAATGAAAGTGACTCAATGAAAGTCACTTCTCAATGAAAGAAGTCCTTATCCTGTCCTTCGTTACCTTTAAGGACAGTGTCCTGAACTTACTTCCTTTGGCCCACTTGAGAATCAATCAACTTTTTACTTGATAGTTGGTCCATTAATGACAGGAGCTAGGTAAAGGGGAAGACAATGAACAGATGAATAACACCCAGAAAGAGAGCATAATGATATTCAAAGTAAGTTATAATATAAAATCATTTGTATATTAACCTTTTCTAATCTGATGTCCAGCCCCAGTTTCTACCAAAACAGTTTTTAGCCAGGTCACCCCTGGCTTGCATGTTGATGAGCCAGTGGGTTGTCCCTAGTTTAGTAAAACGGTTACTCTTATAGTTATTCGGGCAAGAATCTTGATGTCATCTTCTCTTTCCCACTTCATATCCAGTCCATCAGTGAATCCTGTTAGCTCTGTTTTCTAAATATATCTGTATCTGATCCCTTCTCACCACCTCCATCATAATTATCCTTGTTCAAGCCATCTGATTAGTTTAGACTCATTTGGCTAGCTACTGTAGCAAATTACCACCAACTTGGTGGCTTAATACAGCCCATATTTATTCTCTTACAGTTCTGAGGCCAGAAGGCCAGATCTGAGACCATCTAAGGCCAGATGTCTGGAATCAGTTTCACTGGGTCAAAATCATGGTGTTAGCAGCAGAGCTGCACTCCTCTTGGAGGCTTTAGGGGAGAGTAACTTCTTGCCTCTTCTGGTTTCAGGTGGATGCTGGCATTCTTGGGTTTGTGGCAGGATCACTTCAGTCTTCAACGGCAGCATCTTCAGATCTCTATGCACATCTCTTTCACCTCTGTTTGTCAGATCTCTGCCTCCTAAATGCATGTGATTGCATTTAGGGCTCACTTAGATAATCCGGGACAATCTCCCCATTTTAAGATCCTTAATCACATCTGCAAAGATTCCCCCACCCTTATTATTATTATTGTTATTATCATTTGGTCTTTTAAGGTAACAATCACAAGTTCCAGGGTCTAGGATGTGGAAAATGTGGGTATCTTTTTTTTAAGTTTATTTATCTTGGGGGGAGGGGGGGAGGAGGGGAGGGGCAGAGACAGAAGGAGAGAGAGAGAATCCCAAGCAGGCTTCTTGCTATCAGCGCAGCGAGCCCATTGTGGGGCTCCATCTCTTGAAACCTGAGATCATGACCTGAGCTGAAATCAAGAGTCGGACACTTAACCAACTGGAGCCACCCAGACGCCCTGAAAATGTGGGTGTCTTTAAGGGTGCCATTTTTCAGTCTACCACAGTCTGTCCTTTGGCTCCCAAAGATTCACATCTGTCCTGCATGCAAAGTACATTCATCCCATTCCAACATTCCCCAGAATCTTAGCCCATTGCAACATCAATTCAAGTTTAAGATCTCATCTACATAATATCTACATAACATTAAAAGTACAAAATCTCATCATATAAATCCTCTAGATTAGGTATAGGTGAGACTCTGGGTATGATCTATCTTGGGGCAAAATCCCTTTCTGTCTGTGGCCCTGTGAAACTAGAAACTAGAAAACTAGAAAAAATTCTGTGTTCCCAAAATACAGTGATGGGACAGACATAGACCTTCTAATTCCAAAAAGGAGAAAATGCAAGGAATAGGTGTGTCACTGGTCCCAAGCAATTTCAAGATCCAGTAGGGAAAATGTCATTAGGTTTCAAAGCCTGGGAGTGTAATCCTGTGTGGCTTGAGAGTCCATATGCTTTGGCTTTTGGGCTCATGGCTCAGTACTAGTTCTCTTTTCTTTTCTTTTTTAAATTGAGGTATAATTGAAATACAATGTTACTAGTTTCAGGTGTATATAGTGTAATAATTTGATATTTGTACATACTGCAAATGATCACAATAATTTAGTTAACATCTGTCACCATAGTTATGATTTTTTTCTTCAAGATTTACTCTCTGAGCAACTTTCAAATGTGCAGTGCAATATCATTAACTGTAGTCACCATGCTGTACATTACATCCCTATGACTTGTTTATTTTATAACTGGAAATTTTTACCATTTGACGCCCCCTTCACCCATTTTGCAACCCTCCCACCCTGAACTTGTGGTAACCACTAATCTGTTGTCTGTGAGCTCAGTTTTTTTTTAATTCCACATATATGTGAGATCATATATTTGTCTTTTTCTCTATCTTATTTCACTTAGTGTAATGCCCTTGAAGTCCATTCATGTTGTTGCAGATGGCAGGATTTCATTCTTTTTTATGGCTGAATAATATTTATATATACCACACTTTCTTTATCCATTCATCCCTCAAGTAGATACTTAGGTAGTTTTCATCTCTGGCTATTGTAAATAATGCTGCAATGAACATGGGGGTGCACACATCTTCTCAAATTAGTGTTTTTGTTTTCTTTGGATAAATACCCAGAAGTGGAATTGCTAGATCAAGTTTTTTTTTTTTTTTTTTAAGTCCATTTATTTACTTTTTGAGAGAGAGAGGAGGAGCTTGTATGTGCTTGCATGTGCGAGCAGGGAAGGGGCAGAGAGAAGGAGAGAGAGAGAATCCCAAGCATTCTCCTCACTGTCAGCACAGAGCCTGATGCAGGGCTCGAACTCCTGAACAGCGAGATCATGACCTGAGTCAAAATCAAGAGTTGGTTGCCAAACTACCTGAGCTACTCAAGTACCCCAGTTGTAGTATTTTTAATTTTTTGAGGAACTTCCATACTGTTTTCCATCATGGTTGCACAAATTTACATTCCTACCAATAGTGCCCAAGGGTTCCCTTTTCTTTACATCCTTACTGTTTGTTATTTCTTGTCTTTTTGATAATAGCCATTCTAACAGATGTGAGGTGATATTGTGGTTTTGATTTGCATTTCCCTGATGAAGAGTGATGTTGAGCATCTTTCTGTCTTCTCTGGAAAAATGTTCAGCTCCTCCGCCCATTTTTTAATCAGATTGCTTTTTTGCTCTTGAGTTGTATGAGTTTTTAAAAAAATATGTTTTGGATATTAGCCCCTTATTAGATACATGATTTGCCAATATTTTCCACCACTCAGTAGGTGGCCTTTTCATTTTGTTGATGGTTTCCTTTGTTATGCAGAAGCTTTTTAGTTTGATGTAGATTCAGAGCCACCTCCACATTTCTAAGTATTTAAACTGAACACTCCACTTCTAGGTGTCAAAATCTCTATCGGGGTTCAACCAGAGAAAGAGAATCAGGAGATATACATTAAGAGATTTATTCCTTATATGATGTAGGGGCTGGCTAAGCAAGTATGATATCCATAGGCTAGACTGTGTTAAGCTAAAGTTGTTATTCACAGGTAGAATTTCTTTTTCTGAGAAATGTCAGTTCTGTTCTTAAGGTATTTTATTTTTTTAAAAATGTTTATGTATTTAAAAAAATTTTTTTTAATGTTTTATTTATTTCTGAGAGAGAGACAGCATGAGCAGGGGAGGGTCAGAGAGAGAGGGAGATGCAGAATCTGAAACAGGCTCCAGGCTCTGATCTAGCTGTCAGCACTGAACCCGCCACGGGGCTCAAACCCATGAACCATGAGATCATGACCTGAGCCGAAGTCGGATGCTCAACCGACAACCACCCAGGAGCCCCTAAATGTTTATATATGAGAGTATGAGCAGGGGTGGGGGAGAGAGAGAAAGAGAGAGAGGGAGGGAGGGGGAGGGAGAGATCCAAGCAGGCTACAAATGGGTGGCAGAGGGCCCAACTTGGGGCTTGAACTCATGAGCTGTGACATCATGACCTGAGCCAGAATCAGATGCTCAGCTGACTGAGCCAACCAGATGCCCCTGCTCTTAAGGCTTTTTAACTGAATCAGGCCTACCTAGATCATCTAGGACAATCTGCTTTACTTAAAGCCAACTGATTATGAATATTAATCACATCTACAAAATAGCTTCACAGCAACACTTAGTGTTTTAATAACTGGGGACTGTAGCCTAATCAAGTTGACCCGTACAACTGACCATCACATAATCATTATTTTTTTCCCTGGATTACTGCTGTAGCCTCCTTTGATCTGAGTTCCCTGTTTCTGCTCTGATTTCTTGTGATACGCTCTCCACATAGATTAGAGATTCTAGATTTTACAATCTGCTTTCCAGAGTCAGTTTCATGATCTACCACTGTCCTCATTGCTTACTCTGCTGCAGCCCCGCTGGGTTCTCTGCTGTTCCTGTGTCATACCAGGTCTTTGTGCTTGCTGTTTTCTCTGCCTGACATACTCTTTCCCTAAATCTTCACGTGATTTACTTCCTCACTTTTTTTCAGATCTTTACTCAGATATCTCCTTCTAGAGAGACCTCCACATATAAGAAAGCCACCTTATTCCTTAATTGAGGGTAGTCCCTATTTTCCTTTTTTGTAGAAATTGACATGCTGAATCTAAAATTTACGTGGAAGTGTAGAAAAAATGTATGTATAGTTTATATGGAAATGTGAAGGATCTAAAACAGTCAAAATAATTTAGTGTTTATTTAAGTTATCTCTGTACCCAGATGGGGCTTGAACTCATAATCCTGAGGTCAGGAGTTGCATGCTTTTCCAGCTGAGCCAGCCAGGTGCCCCCAGAATAGCCACAATAATTTAGAGGCGGAAGAACAAACTTGGAGAAATGAAATTACCTGATTTCAAGACATTATAAAGCTAGAGTAATCAAGACTATGTGGTATTAGGGTAAAAATAGACATATGGATCATTGGAGTACGATAGGGAATGCTAAAATAGATGTACCGTCAATTGATTTTTTAACAAAGGGTTAAATGTAATTCAGTAGAGATTGTTTAGGAAACAAAAACACTAACCATGGAAGAAAAAATTGGTAAATGAGACCTGTCAAAAGGAAAACTTTCTGTTCTTTAGAAGACACTGTAAGAAAATGAAGAAGTAAGGCACAGACTGGGAGGAAATATTTATATACACGTAACACATCCTATATACATATACATGCGTATATATAATTTTATATATATGTAGTTATGTATAGATATATCAAAGGACTTGTATTTAGAATACATAAAAAACTTTAAAACTCAATAATATGACTAACACCCCAATAAAAATGAGCAAAATATTTGAGTAGACACTTAAAGAAGAAAGTGTATTTAAATGTCCAAAATCATATGAAGAGATTCTCAACATTAGTCACCAGGGAAGTACAAATTAAAACTACGTCATATACCATTTCATGCCCAGTAGAATACATAAAATTTAAAAATATGGACAGTTCAAGTATTGGTGAGGATGTGAAACAACTGGAATTCATGTATGTTGGTGGGAGTGTGAAATCTCACAAAGACTTCTGAAAACAATTGGTCAGTTTCTTGCAAAGTTAAATACATACTTACCATGTAATCTTGTAATCCTGTACCTTGGAGTTTATTATCTAAGAGAAATGAAAACCTATATTCCCAGAAAGACCAGGTGAACTTCATAGCAGTTTCATTTCTAGTGGCCAAAAATTGGAAACCACCCAAATACTATCAACAGGTGAATAGGTAAACAAACTGTGGATAAACAAACAGTGAGTTATAGATACATGCAGCAATGTGAATTAATCTCAAAAACTATGTGGAGTGAAAGAAGTGAGAAACGAAAGAGAACTTACTTTATGGTGTCATTCATTTGTTCGTTCGTTCATTTTAGAGAGAGGGAGAGAGAGAGAGCACGCAAGCTGGGGAGAGGGGCAAAGAGAGAAAGGGAGAAACTTGAGCAGTCTCCATGCTCAGCCCGACATGCGACTCAATCCCATGACCCCAGGATCATGACCTGAGTTGAAATCAAGAGTTGGACACTTAGCCAAGTAAGCCACCCAGGTGCCACTATGGTTTCATTTATTTTGAAGTTCTAGAATAGGCAAAACTAATTTAAAGTAATAGAAATTAGAT
The DNA here is from genome assembly GCA_017311185.1 of Proteles cristata cristata. Classification (NCBI taxonomy): domain Eukaryota; kingdom Metazoa; phylum Chordata; class Mammalia; order Carnivora; family Hyaenidae; genus Proteles; species Proteles cristata. Next base: position 109,852 of record JAESUZ010000358.1, on the reverse strand, counting down.
CAGTGGTTGGTTGTGGCTGGGGTGGAGGGAGAGGAAGACTGACTGCAGAAGGGCATGAGGCATGATGGGAGTGTTTTCTTGATTGGAAGTAGTGATGACACAAGAATGTGCATTTGTTGGAACCCATTGAACTCATTGGAACTGTACACTTAAAATGGGTGCATTTTATTGTAAGTAAATTCTACTTCAAAGTTGATTTAAAAAAATACTCTGTGGTCAACGCTCTGTGGACTAAACAAAAGATGTTTGTATGCCAAATTTGGTTGAGGTCAGCCAGTATCTAACAGCTGTTAGATAACTCCCACACATGTGCACAGTACGAAAATGCCTAGTCCATAATAGGTCTTCAAATTTTTTGAATTGAATGAGCAGGTGGATGAATAATGTGCCTTCTTGCATCACCATTGCAAGAAAACACCTCATTCTTCACTCTCCTGCAGTTTTCCAGCTTCAGTCATTTTATGGAGTTAATTTGTTTGGCTTCTCCTGGCAGTAGTATCTTGAGTATAAATGAGGTTATTCATTCATTCAAATAGTTGCTGAGCATCTATCGTATGTAAAACCCTGCCTAAATAAAGTAATTGCTAACTGTGAAGAATTACACAAATGTCAGTTGATTATATATGTGAAATTAACATTCAATTAAAAGGCTGGATAAGCTCTTCTGGCTTAGAATCTGTTTTAGTAACTATTTCTTTGTCTTGTGCATTTACACTGCTTTCTGTGGAAAATAGCATAGGCTTAATAATAGACGCTGTTCATTATAACTTCTTAAGTGAGGGGAAGCAAAGCATTTCAGAATATCATTCTGGTATAGCTATAGAAATGGCAGATTTCTTCCTTGTCTGATTAGAGTCTATGAAGGATGAGAGGCCTAATTTTAATTTGGTTGCTAGAACCACATTGCTTCTTGGTCTTGTCTTTAGTCTATAGTTGTATGCTGTCTTCATCAAACTGGATTATGTACACTTTTATAGGTCACCAAGCAGAATTATTACATGATTTTTTTCAATTAGAACTTTAAAAGGCCCTGGTCATCATTCTGTACTGATAACTGTTACCTTCTTGACTTTGATCAGGCTGCCCTGAGTTCTCTGAATAGCAGCCTTCCTCCTGATTCCCCAAACTGTGTCCTTGCCCATTTTTTTTTTTAATGGTGGTTAGAATTTTTTTGTTACGTTTATTTATTTAAGTAATCTCTGCACCCAGTGTGGGGCTCAGGCTCACAGCCCCAAGCTTCCTACTGAGCCAGCCTGAGCCCCTGCACTTGCTCATTTTTAACATTAGCCTCAGGCTTAACTCCTTTACAAAACAACTCTCCTAGATTAATACAATGAGTCATCCAGCCTCAAGCTTGTTTTCAGACTTTCCTCTCCCTATAGTGCACTTTTCCAATTTTTCTTTTTTCAACGTCATATTTCTTGTTTTCGTTAAGACCTTTTCTTCCTGTTAATATCATAGTTCATTGAGGAATAGTAGCCGCACCTAATTGATATTATTTTCTTCTCCGTGTATCTTATGTAAGATCTGTACCAAGTGGGTTTAGTTAGTAAATAAAGTTTTTGGTAAATCCTAGCATGAAGCTGAATAACACGCAGTACAGAGTCCCTGATGGATGAAAGTACAGTACTTTAGGTAACTGTGGACCCAAGTCTTTCTCCTTCATTTTTTTACTTGGCACATTCCCCTGAAAATGAATCCAGGGAGATTAAGAGTTGCTTCTATCTGATAACAGCCCAGAAATTTAAGAGGAGGCAGTTCCCACAGAAGCAATCTGAGTCCAGTAAGAGAACTTAATGAACTGCCTTTGCCTGCACAGACGTCAGGTCTCTGTGCTGAGATGTCAGACAGACTGACTGAGAGGAATGTAACAGAGTGTAGGAATGAGAAAAAGAAGTGGGTATTGGAATTGTATGTGTGTGTAACCTTGGTGGTTTAATTTAAATTTGAAAAATCTGTTGTCATCATTGACGGATTTCTCTGATTAGAACAGTTTCTTTTTAAGCTTAAATTAGAATAAATATCATACTAAAGAAGGAGGACACTAGTTTATCTGCTGTTGAGAATATACTGTTTCAAATACCTGTTTTCTTTGATGGCTTCACAGTCTTGTTTTAGTTGTTTTCACTATCCGAGGATTAAATTTACTTTCATTTTACATTCCTACCAGCAGTGCACAAAGGTTCCAATTTCTCCACATCCTTACCAACATTGTTATTTTCTGGGCTTTTTTGGTTTTGTTTTGTATTGTTTTGTATATGAGGTGGTAGCCTTTTTTATGTGTTTAGTGATTTCATGTGTGACTGGTAGCGTAAAGTTGTCTTTGTACTTATTATCACATGACTGATTTTTTTTCCTCACAGCAATTATCAGTCATGCCTGAAGTGCTTATTTAAAAATAAAAAATTAAGTTATTATTTTTGCCTGTTACCATAAATTCCATAATGGCAGGGACCTTGTCCATTTTCATTAGTAGTATCCCTAAAGGCTGAGATAGTACCTGACATGTTATATTTCCTTAGTGAGTATTTTGATGAATGAATGAATGGATGGATGGATGAAATGTAGACATAGTGTTATGGTTAAAATCAAAGATAAGGCATCACACAGACTTGAGTTTGAATTCTGATTTCCTCTTGTGTAAAATAGGCTGGATAATGCCTTCCTCATAGGATTGTAGTGAGATTAATGAGGTCATGTATGTAAAACCCTTAGTATAGCACCTGGCACATTGTAATTATCTGATAAGTGGTGGCTAATATTATTAGAGAGAGGGTCTATCAGTAGGCTTGGGGTTTAAAATCCTCATTCTGGGGGCGCCTGGGTGGCTTAGTCGGTTAAGCGTCCGACTTTCGCTTAGGTCATGATCTCGCAGTTCATGGGTTCGAACCCTGCATCGGGCTCTGTGCTGACTGCCAGCTCAGAGCCTGGAGCCTGTTTCAGCCTGTGACTCCCTCTCTCTCTGACCCTCCCCTGCTCATGCTCTCTCTCTCTCTCTCTCCTAAAAATAAATAAAACATTAAAAAAAATTTTTTTAAATCCTCATTCTGTTACTAATAAGTTATATAATAATATTGGACCAAGTTGTCTAACCTCTCTGGCCTGAGGTTTTTTTTTCCCCCTCTGTAAAATAAGAACATTAAGTTAGATGACCCTTAAGGGCCTTTCTGTAATTTTCATTTGATTCTTATTGTTGTGATTATATTCACTCCAGCAACCATTACCACTTTATAGTATCTCAATTTTAATTACAGATTATTAATCCCAGAATCTGAATCTCAGAAGAATCTAAAGGATAGAATTGATTTAAAAGAATTTTTTTAAAAGAGCATTCTTTTTTTAAATTTTATTTACTTAAGTAATCTGCACCCCATGTGGGCTTAAACTCACAACTCCAAGATCAAGAGTCACAGGTTCTTCCCACTGAGCCAGCCAGGTGCTCCTGAAAAGAATTTTTTAAGATCGGTTCATTTCAAAAGTTAAATCGTTGAAATAGTTGGAGAATAAGTTGCTTTAGTGAAATAATAGTTGCTTTAATGAAAGATTTTTTTTAATTAAAAAATTTTTTTGTTTTATTTATTTTTGAGACAGAGAGACAGAGCACGAGTAAGGGAGGGGCAGAGAGAGAGGGAGGCACAGAATCCGAAGCAGGCTCCAGGCTCTGAGCCGTCAGCACAGAGCCCAACGCGGGGCTCGAATCCCTGAACCGTGAGGTCATGACCTGAGCCGAAGTCAGACGCTTAATGGCCACCCAGGCGCTCCGGGCAGTGAAAGATGTTTACTAATGATTTGATATGCCAGGTTGGGTATGACCACTCAGTGGTCTTGCTTCGGAGACTTGCTTCGGAGATACCTTTCGTCCATTTGCTGTGCTGCTGATTGATGGAGGAAATAAAATAATCCTTAAGACTTTTGACTTTTGAAATGTGGCTGGTTCTGTCCCTGCTTTAGCGAATATGGGACCAGATAGGCAAACTCATTCTGTCTGGGTTTGAAAGAAAGAACATTTCGTCAGTTTTCCCAGAAAAGTAAGGTGGTGTCACTCCATCCAGCACATATTATTTTGCATATATATAATTTGGAGCAGAGAGAAGAAACTAGTTTTTATTGAGTATCTGTTTTTATGCTAGACACTGTTAGCTGAAACAGTGCTTCCATATATGCTGTCTTTGATTTTTGTTGACAGAATTGTTGTTTTTGTATGTACATCTTGCTCATTGTCACCAACCCTAAATCACTTACAGACTTTGCCACAAACTCCCTTGTCTCTTCAGAGGTGCTTTCCAGTGATCTGTCTCCAAGGAGGAATCCTAAATACTTTCCCCACTGAAAAATATTACAGTTGATGATTAGGCCTCCAAATGAAACACATACACATGCAAACACATATGTGTGTATAAACTTATTTATGGGGTACATTGGTCATGTGAAAGAATTTCTGTGCTTTAGATCTTTATTTAAACATTTATTTCCTAAACTCTTTAGGAAAGAGTATGGGCCACTGGAAGCCACTTAACATTGGATGACTTTGAGCTAGTGTCAGTCAACTTCTTTGGGATTGTGTCGACTTCAGTAAAATGGGGACATACTCCGGTGCCTGGTTAAGCGTCCGACTCTTGATTTTGACTCAGGTCATAATCTTGTGGTTTGTGAGTTCGAGCTCCACATCAGGCTTGGTGCTGACTGTGTGTATTCTTTTTCTTTCCCCCCTCTCTGCCCCTCCCCTGCTTATGTGCACACTCATGCGCTCTCTCCCTCTTTCTTTCTCAGAATAAATAAGCTAAAAAAAATGGGGATGTACATATCTTACAGGCATGTTAATCAAGATTAAGTGAAATCTCATGGGTAGTCCACAGAGGTTAGTACTGTCTCTCACTTCTTCCTTTCTGACTTTAAATAACTGAGTAAAATATCGTGGCGCATGACTTAGTTTGTTAGTGCTTTTATTAAGATGGCTTAGCCACGTGCCCTGGGGATTGACAGTGGGATTTATTTTTATTTCCTTATCACTTACAAATCATATTTGAAATATATTGTTTTTTCTTTTAGGTTTATTTATTCATTTTGAGAGAGAGAGAGAGAGAGAGAGTGCTAGCGAGCAGGGGAGAGGTAGAGAGAGGGAGAGAGAATCCCAAGTAGGTTCCATATCATCAGTGCCAAACCTGACATGGGGCTCAAACCCATGAATCATGAGATCATGACCTGAGCCAAAATCAAGAGTTGGACACTTAACCAACTGAGCCACTGAGGAGCCCCTAGAAATGTATTCTTGTTCAGACTTTGGAATGAGAAAACTTTTTCTAAAGCAGAATTTAAGTGGATTTGCTTCAGGTGGCTTTCTGAGATCTGGCAAATTTGGACAAGAAAATTAGAATTGCTTTCATAGTGGAGTTCCCACCTGGAACATAGTTGGCAGTGAGAAGAAGGGTTATGCAATTACATACATTCCTTATCAGATGTTTGGTAAAGCTTAGTTTTGCCTGAAACATTCAAGGAAGTCCCCTACTCCCTTCCTTTCAGTCAAGAAGCTGATTGTGGAATAGGAGGTGAGTAAATGAAAATGAATCTGATTTTGGCAATAAGAGAGTGAGAAGAATGCTAACCCCCAGGTGTCTGGGCTTGTTTCAGCTTCCCGGAGATCTCAGAGGTCAGGACCCATTGGTCGTAAGCATTTAATACAGCCCAAACTGGGGCGCCTGGGTGGCTCAGTTGGTTAAGTGTACGACTTCGGCTCAGGTCATGATCTCATGGTTCATGGGTTCGAACCCTGCATCAGGCACTGTGCTGACAGCTCAGAGCCTGAGCCTGCTTTGGATTCTGTGTCTTCCTGTGTCTCTGCCCCTCCCCACGTGTGATTTCTCTCAAAAATAAATAAACATTAAAACAAAAAAACCCACCCAAACTGTAGCTGAAGCCTGGGTTGAGTAAGGCAGTTTAAAAGATTTTAGATTGATAATGGAATTGCAGAGATGATTTCCACTGGCCCAAATTTTGATGTTTTGGTTTTACTCATCTACAGTTCTTCTTCGTAAAAACTATTCTCTTTCAACTCATTCTCCCCAAAGTAGCAGGAATGATCTTAAAAACATAAACTGAATCGGATCACTTCTCTGCCTAAAGCCCTCCCTTCCAGTGGTTTCCTGTTGCATTTAGAATAAAATCCAGATTTCTTCCCACGATCTACATAGTATGCATGCTTTATCTATACTGCTCTTACCACTTTGGTATCCCTTTCCCCTTCAGCCAGTTACATTATCATCAGCTGGTTTTACTTTAGTTCTTTCAACTTTCCTTGCCACCATATCTAAAAAACAGATATTTTCTGCCTACAAAGCACCTCCTTTGTTTCCTTTATAACTCAGATAAATTTATAACTGTTGACTCTTGAACAACGGGTCGGTTAGGGGCACTGAGCCCCATGCAGTTGAAAGTCCACATATAACTCCCCCCCCCCCCACCTAAGACTTAAAAGCCTGTTGACCAGAAGTCTTACTGATAACATAGAGCCTTACTGATAACACATATTTTGTATGTTATATGCTTTAACTACTGTATTCATACAGTAAACTAGTGAGAAGAAAATGTTATTAAGAAAATTTTAAGGAGAGAAAATATATTTATGGCACTGTACTGTACTTTAAAAATCTGGGGTGCCTGGGTGGCTTAGTCGGTTAAGGGTCCAACTTTCGCTTAGGTCATGATCTCGCGGTTCGTGGGTTCGGGCCCCGCGTTGGGCTCTGTGCTGACTGCCAGCTCAGAGCCTGGAGCCTGTTTCAGTCTGTGACTCCCTCTCTCTCTGACCCTCCCCTGCTCACGTTGTCTTTCTCTCTCTACTAGAAATAAATAAAACATTAAAAAAAAAATTAAAAAAAAAATCTATGTATGAAGGAACCCATGCAATTCAAACTCATGTTGTTCCAAGGGTCAGCTATAGTTTTCTGCTTAATGGCTTCCTTCCTTCCTTCCTCCCTCCCTCCTTCCCTTCTTTCCATTGTCTTCCTATGCTCCAGGATTATAAAACTCCATGACGGTAGGGACCGTGTTTTATCTTTTTTGTCTAACACAAGCTGACACATGGTGGGTGTTTAATAAATATTTGTTGAGTGAATAGTTATTCAATAATTTCTGCTTTATAGAGAGATTCTTCAATTCATAAAGGAATAGGCATTTACCTGTTGATCTAATGGTCTATAAAATGATAAAAGTCAACATGAGCAAAAAAATGATTTTTTAAGATTTTTAAGTAATCTCTACATCCAATGAATGGTTCAGACTTACAATCCCGACATCAAGAGATGCATCCTCCTTTGACTGAGCCAGCTAGGTTCCCCAAATGATTTGTTTCTTTGGGGTGAATCTTTAAGAGTCAACTTAGGTGGTGCCTGGGAAGCTTTTCCTGATTGTCCAGGGTTGGATTAGATCTCCTTGTTGTTTGGTCTGTGATACCATGTGCTTGCTTTTTATAAACAATAGACTCTCTACTAGATTGTCCGAGGGAGAGAGAATTTAGTTTATCATTGTATCTCAGCCCTCAGATTGGTGCTGGTACGTGGTAGTTGTGCTCAATAAACACTGGTTCAATGAGAAATGAGTGTTAAAATTGTGGTATTTCTTGGGCACCTGGGTGGCTCATTCGGTTGGGTGTCCGACTTCGGCTCAGGTCATGATCCCGCAATTCATGGGTTCGAGCCCCGCATCGGGCTCTGTGCTGACAGCTAGCTCAGAGCCTGGAACCTGCTTCAGATTCTGTGTCTCCTTCTCTCTCTGACCTTCCCTGCTCATGCTGTCTCTCTCTCTCAGAAATAAATAAAACACTAAAAAAAAAAATTGTGGTATTAAGAAAAAGGAAAAATTTTTACTCTGGTATGCCAGATTATGGAGGTTCATTGGTCCCAAGAATTACTTTGTTCTTTGTTTTCCAAGTTGAGTATCATGACGTAAGTTTTTTTAAAAAAAGTCTTTATTATGGAAAATTTCAAGCACATATAAAAGATAAAGAGAATAATAAAATGAACCACCACCATGTACTTATCATGCAGACCCAACAGTTAACAACACACGGCCATTCTGGTTTAACCTTGCTCCCCCTTCCTCTTCAATATTTTAAAACAAATCCCAGACATGATATCATTTCATCTGTAAATACTTCAGAAGGGCATAATCAATTTAAAAACTAGTTAACTGTTGGAAAAACCTGATACAAAAATTCCATTTGTCTCCTTGAATCTAATTGTAGATGCCAGCTGGTGAATTTCCATGTGCTAAACCACTCCCAAGGCTTGACTCACTATTGAAAGCATATACTCCATTGTAATTGCTGAGATAGCAGCAGTTTGCTAGAATATGTTATCATGGTTGTTTCTATTTGGGTAGAGAGTGGTTACCAATAAGTAAAAACTCCTGTGTCAGAGATAACTTTGGAAATGTATCAAGACATGATACTCTCTGACATTGTGCATTACAGGCCTTTAAGACTTTGTCTGGAAAATGAAAATGAAATATGGTTTGTGGATTAATAGAATAAATTCCTGTAGTTCTTTGTGAGTGAATTCCTGAGAGTCACAATTAGCAGTAAAATGAAAAGGAAGGGTGCCAGCAGACTCAGAGCTAGAAAGACTCCTAAGCCTTGGAAGGTTGTGGGTTTAGAACTTGGGCCAGAGGAAAAGTCACATGGCATTGGAAGTGGTTATGGTTAGTTTTATTCTGGAAGTTAAAGTTGTGGCCTAGACCTCTGTAAATAGCCTAGGCTAAATAACACTTCCTTTGGGAAGGGAAGAGAAGGCACTCGTTTCTTTCAGCAAATATTTTAAAGGATTAAGTACTGTCTTGTAAAATTTGAAGATTGGCACTGAGTGAATGGTTGGACTTAAACAGTGTTTTCTTATGATCCCAGTTTTTTTTTGTGGAAAAGAAATGAAGCGGGGACGGAAATGATATAAGTACCTTTAACTATTTCCTTTAACCAATTATGTAAGAGAACAAGACTGATTCTACGAGGCTGTAAGTCCCAGCCCTGTGAGGACTGCAATCTTGCTTTCTCTTGAGCCTGAATTACCAAATGAGCCTTTCGGTAGGAGATGGTAAATATGGTGATTTCAAGTTAATCCTTGGCAATTTATTCTGAAAATCCACTTATTTTATTGCTGCCTTTATATTTCCACAACCCTTAAGTAATTCTTTTACTAAAGTACCTAGTACACGGTGCCTTGAATAGGGATTTTGTCATAATCATCTGTGTATCCTTAGTGTCTAGCACATAGTCACTTGGAAAATATTTGTTGACACATGATGATCCCTTTCCAGGCTTGAGATGGTATGATTTTGTGATTTCTCCAGTGGTCTCGACCAGAAGAATATGGGAATAGTGCTATCTGATGTAAGCTCTTCTCTGACTTGTTTTTCTTCCTGGATGGTATGTGTTCTCAGACTCTGAACCATTCTCTTGTTTTGGGACCTTCTAGGGAATAGAGGGAGAGAAAAATTTGTGTTTAAAACAAGAGGACTATGTCAGACTGAAGTTGATATGTTAGGACCACTGGCATCCTCTAAATGCTGTCAGGATGAAGAATTCAGTGTTGATAACAGATGCCAGGAACTCATTCTCTTTTTTTATTCTTGATCATTTACTGAGATTTGACCCAATACCTATGACTGTGAGGTGGAGTGGATTTCAGTCTTGATCTTCAAGCTTTGAGGGATGTGGTCAGTCATTGGGAATTAATCGGCATCAAACTATGAGTATTTCTTTTTTCAGGTGTGTGATGACTGCTGAAATTAATTGTTGTGAAACTGTAGAATCTACACCAAATCAGACTTATGGTTTATTATATAATACAGTATAGTAGAAGAGAAATGTTAAAAACCATTATTTCATCAACCTGACTATATGTATTTATTGAAAAGTTGGTATCTGTCTCAAACTCAGCATATACAAAACTAAAACAATTCATTTTCCTCCTCTAAACTTTTTCCCCACCAGCATCTTTCCTTTCCCTGTCTCTTCTGATGGTGACTCTACTCTTAGTTGTTCTGATCAAAACTTGGACCTTACATTTCTCTTATACCCCATATCCAGTCTTCCAGAAAAACTTTATTGGACTTACCTTCAAAATATATCCAAATCAACAACTCCTCACCATTTTTCCTGGTACCAGTGTTCTCTTGCCTGGATTATTGTTGTATTTCCTAACTGATCTCCCAGAATCTATTCTTCTCCTCCCCTCCCCTCTGAGAGAGAGAGAGAGAGAGAGAGAATGCACACATGTGAGCGGAGGAAGGGAGAGACAATCCCAGGCAGGCTCTGCTGTGTCACCACGCAGGGCTCAAACTCACTAACCATGAGACCATGACCTGAGCCGAGATCGAGGTGGACATTCAACTGATTGAACCACCCAGGTGCCCCTCTTCCTTTTATCTTCACTGCAGCAGCCTGAATCATTCTCTTTGTACCTATGTGAGATCATGTTACTTCTCTGTACAGAAACTCTGTAGTGGCTTCCCATTCTACTTTTGAGTAAATAGGCATAAGACCTTATCTTATCTGTCTTCTATAAACCTCTCTGACCTTACCTACTGAATCCCCCTTGTTCATTCTGCTACAGCCACATTAGCTTTCTTGCTGTTCCTTGAACAGGACAGTTCTGCTTCTGCCTTAGGGCCTTTGCATTGGCTGTTCCCTTTGTGTGGAGTGTTATTCCTCTAGGTATCTGTAACTCTGTCATCACTGTCAACTCGTGGTTCTATGTCACTTTCTTAGGGAGGCCTACTCTAATGATCGTATTTAAAAATTATAACTCTTGAGGTGCCTGGGTGCCCCAGTGAAGCATCTGACTCTTGGTCTCAGCTCAGGTCGTTATGGTTCCTGAGTTTGCCCCCACTTTGGACTCTCTGCTATTAGCCTGGAACCTGCTTTGGATCCTCTGTCCCCACCCTTCTCAGCATCTCACGTGTTCACTCTCTCCTTCTCAAAAATAAACATTAAAAATTAAAAGAAAAAAAGATAGCTTCTTTGTTCCAAATACTTCTGATTCCCTTTATTCTGGTCCACCTTTTCCCCCCTAAAATGTTCATGTTTTAAGATCTGCATAGTTTGTTTTTATAGCTATCCCTTCAGAGTGAGTTTTATGTATTCATCATACTTATTATTAGCTCTACCTAAGTGCAGGTAGGGTTCGACAAAACTTCGATTATCCATAGACCAACTTTATGTCATTTTCAAGCATCCAAAAAAGTGCTGAACTCAAAACCAAGAAGAAGAAAAGCAAGTGCCTTAGATGGTCAAGAACAAACTCTGGGGTGTTGTTGACAATTCCTGAGGAGACCTTAGGTGCCAAAGTGCTGTGAATAGTTGGTTCTTCCAGAAGGTGGAGGAGTGTGTCGATTAAACTGGCAAATAGATCAACGTTTTTTGAGAAGAAAGCCGAAAAACATAGGTGAATGGACATGCAAGAAAAGCAAGCAAGTGGAGCAGAGTGAGGTGGTAGTCACACTGGATGAGATTTGAAGTGACCAGTGCAGTGAATGAATTGAGAACCATGATGGAGAAGACAAGACACGTGTTTGTGGTGGGGACATGGGCCAGTCCATAGGAGCACCTGTAAATGCAAAATACTTTGAAGCTATAGGCCAAAGAACCCTCTCCTTTGAATGTAAACGAAAACCACAGTGAGATACCATTTGACACTTGTTAGGATAGCTATTGTCAAAAAAGCTGTGAGGAGAAACTGGGACCCTTGTGTATCACTGGTGAGACTATACAGTGGTACAGCTGCTGTGGAAAACAATTTTGTGGCTCCTCAAGAAGTTAAACATAAAATTGCCATAGGATCCAGCAGTCTACTCCTAAGTAATACCCAAAAGAATTGAAAGAGGAGACTTAACAGATACTGTTCACCAGTGTTCACAGCAGCATTATGCACAGTAGCCAAAAGGTGGAAATAACCCAAATGTCCCTCCACAGATGAATGGATAAACAAAATGTGGTATGTGTGTATATGTATATATGATAAAATGTTAATGTAGCCTTAAAAGAAGGAAATTCTGATACATGCTACAACATGAATGAACCTTGAAGACCTTATGCTAAGTCAGAGGTTCCCGATGCAGAGGGACAGATACTGTATGATTCCACTTACATGAGGCACCTAGATGGGCTCATTCATAGAGACAGGAAGTAAAATAGATGTTACCAGGGGCCAGAGGAAGGGGAAATGGGAAGTTACTCTTTAATGGGTATGTTTTCTGTTTTGGATGGTGAAAATTTTTGGAAAGGATACTGGTGATGGTTGCACAACATTGTGACTGTGCTTAATGACACTGAATCGTACACTTAAAAATGGTTAAAATGGCAAATTTTATGTGAAGTCTATTTTAACACTCCCTCTTCCCCCTAGAACCTTCTCTGTTAGGTACAGCTGTGTATGTGTGTGTGGGAGCACATATAGGGAGGGCACAGATGTGGTCCTCTGCCACCCTGAAGGCAGGTGTCCTGCACAGATGTTCAGACTTCAGTGATGGTGGAGATGTGCTCTTTCTGGTAGTGCAATAGCCCGCTAAGTCATTCGCTCCTTCTTCTGCAGCCATGCTTGTAAGCATAGGAGAGTCATTCAGTCATTAAGAAAATGTTAAATTTTACAAGAAACTTGAAACTGTTTCTGGAAAGGAGTACTAGGGGGCTGGGTTAAGAAACCTGTTTCTTACTGTATACTTCATTATTTTGTTTAATTATTTAAATTTTTATTTATTCATTTATTTATTTTTTAAGATTTTACTTTGAAGTAATCTCCACACGCAACATGGGGCTCAAACGCACAGCTCTGAAATCAAGAGTTGCATGCTCCACCGACGGAGCCAGCCAGGTGTCTCAGTTTTTAAAAAATCATGGTTCTATATTAGCAATTTTTGGAAAATTTAAATAATTTATTATAGGAAAACAGAATAATAAAAAAATGTTCATTTAAAAAATGTTTATGTTCATTTTAGAGAAAACAGGGATGTGCACATGTATTTAACAGTACGGAAAGAGGTGTTCAAGTCGGGTTTGAGGTCTAGAGTTCTTCTTTTTTATAGCACTGATAGACAAACAAGCTCCTGCTCCTATGATTTCACTTACAGAGGCTTTGCTGGGGTTCCTTTCTACCCATCATCTCTGCAAATAACCACTTTACCATGTTAGAAGAATTACTTAAGAGGATAGATGTTCAAATATCATAAAGTGGATTTTGCTTTGCAGTTTCAAAAAGTGAGGTCTATATCTGCATGCCTGGAGCTATGACATCTGAGTCTTAATTACACAAGAAATGGGAGGTGCTGCCATGGTTTGCTATGGGGTGCTGGCAGAAGAAGGCAAAGGTGGGAGCTTTGGTAGAGTTTGAAACTCTGCTTATGAATGGAAGGTTTGAAATTTTGTTTATTGATTGAGTTTTCTTTTTAAGATTTTCTTTTTAAGCAGTCTTTTTTTTTTTTTTAATGTTTTATTTATTTCTAGAAGAGAGAGAGACAGCGTGAGCAAGGGAGGGTCAGAGAGAGAGTCACAGACTCTGAAACAGGCTCCAGGCTCTGAGCTGGCAGTCAGCACAGAGCCCGACGCAGGGCTCGAATCCACGAACCGCGAGATCATAACCTGAGCGAAAGTCGGACACTTAACCGACTAAGCCACCTGGGCGCCCCTAAGCAGTCTTTACCCCAGTGTGGGGATCGACCTACAACCCCTGAGATCAGGAGTCACATACTTCACTGACTGAGCCAGAGAGGTGCCCTCAAATTTTAGTTTTTTTGTTATGTACTGTGTATGTTCTGGTCCATGTTCCAGGCCCTCACTGAGCATGTGTTAGGCTGAATGCTGCAGCTCGGTTGATCAGTGTGGCTGTGTGGGTCTTCCTCATCCCTTTTCTCCTCCCCTCTCTCCCTTGTCATCTTCATCAGTGATGTAGTAACTGTTCTTTAAACTCTTCTTTCCAGGGGCGCCTGTGTGGCTTAGTTGGCTAAGCATCCATCTTTGGCTCAGGTCATGATCTCATGGTTTGTGGGTTCGAGCCCCACTTTGGGCTCTGTGCTGACAGCTCAGAGCCTGGAGCCTGCTTTGGATTCTGTGTCTCTCTCTCTCTGCCCCTCCTCTGCTCACACTCTGTCTTCTCGCTCTTAAAATAAAGAAACATTAAAGAAAAATCTCTTTCCAAATTAAATTGATAATGGGAAAGGAAAGCTTTTAGGTGGATGTGAAAGGGAGCAGAATATGTTATTGCTTGTAGGTTTCTAGTCTCCTCTAGAGGTGGTTTTGGACCCTTCTGCAAAAAGTAGTTTCCCTGGACTCTGTCCGTTAGAGACTCCCTGATAGCATCAGCCAGTACCAGGACTTTGAGGGGCTACTTGGGCGGACATTTCTGACTCTTCCACTTCCTCTAGGAGCCCCACTCTACTTACTGCTCTTTCTTTGGAAGTGTAACAAAAAGTAGAAGAATCAGGCAGAATGAAATTAAGGTATTTTTCCATAGATGTTCAGTTTGAGGAGATATGTACCCACACCTTGTTGAGGCTGTTGGCTTAAAAACCACAGTTCATTCATTTAACTGGGCATTGTTTTTGCTCTTCCTTTTTTGATATCAGAGTCAAACGTTTATACTGATTTTTTTCTCTTTCCTCCTCTTCCGTTTTCCCCCTTTCATTCCATTTTTTATTATTTTCCCTTTGTTCTTTGCATCTTTTTCTTCCCAAGTTAAAATGAGATAGTAGCATTCTTCTCAGATGAAATGCTTGTTTGGAAGAAGACCCTGAATTCTATGAAATTCCTTATATGTTTTGTGTGTGTGTGAAGCTTATTTTTTAGAAGATGAGGACAGTGTCATTTTAGATTGTAAAAATTATTCTCATTTCCTTTGGAATGTAAGAGAAACTTATTATATATATTTAAATTTAAAGAGAGAGAATAAGAGAATGAGTGGGGGAGGGGCAGAGAGCGAGAGAGGGGAAGCAGAGGATCGGAAGTAGGCTCGATTCTACTCATGAGGGCTCAGTGTGGGGCTCGAACTCATGAACCATGAGATCATAACCTGAGCCAAAGTCGGACGCTTAACCAACTGAGCCACCCAGGCACCCAGGAAAACTTTTTTTTTTTTTAAATATATATATACATATTTATTTCTAGGAGAGAGAGAGAGACAGCGTGAGCAGGGGAGGGTCAGAGAGAGAGGGAGACAGACTCTGAAATAGGCTCCAGCCTCTGAGCTGGCAGTCAGCACAGAGCCCGACGTGGGACCCGAACCCATGAACCGCGAGATCATGACCTAAGCGAAAGTAGGACGCTCAACCAACTAAGCCACCCAGGCGCCCAGGAAAACTTTTAAAAGCTGCACTTCCAGTAGAAATTCTACATGAGCATGTTTTGAGCCAAAAGCATTGAAAATAATTTAGAATTTTCTAATGCCTTAATTTTTAAGGAACAGCCCTTCCAAAACTTTGGGGCACACACATCTGATTTTTAAATTCTTTTCAAGTATGGAATGGGTATAGGTATTTAAATTTTTCTTCTGTTGTAATTTCCAAAACATTTTCTGTCTCAATGAAGCAGTGTGTTTAGTAGCATGTAGTAGGATAAACACACTGGACTAGTGATCAGATTCCGGTCCAAGTGTTTGTTTTATCAAGTCACTGAACCTTTTCTGCTCTGGTTTCTCAACCAAAAATGAAGGGATTGGATGTGTAAGTTTCTAAGGTTTAGTTATAAAGATTTAGTCGTTCTAGGTTTTATTGGCATTTCTCTAAAGCCAGTAATATAAAAGATTAGAAGAACTTTGCTTATAATACTGTTTACATAAAAATATAAGTCATTTCAGTGTGACATAAGACTTGGATTCCAAAGGGACTTAGTCAGTGGATGACTAAAACAACGTTTTTTTTTTTTATGGTCCAGTGTAGAAATCAGTTTCAAAATATATTCTCTGACAACTTTGAACTAAAAATTCTAGATCTCATTTTGATATTAATAATTGTAAGTAATTTGTCATTATCTTTTATCTTATTTCTATTCACATATTTTTAAAAGATAATTTATCACTACGTAGGCGTTGACTTTTTCTGTTATGGCTTCCGTTGAAATGATACTGCTTGAGTCTTTTTCCCCTAAGTGCCTTTTCCTGAGAATAAAGAATTGCGTTCATACCTTTGCATAATGATCTAGAGAGTATTTTAAGCTTGGCATGTTAAAACCTGGCTGACTCCATTAATATATGACAAACTAGCACATTAGGACATTTTTTAAGTTCCAAGCCACACGTTGTGCTTTAAATGAACAGGAGCATGTATAAAATTAATATTTAAGCCTTGAATAGCATAGACATTCAAAATGCTCGTTGCCCTGGGTGACTGATTTTCAGTGAGGCTCTTGCTTGCCCTGCACATTTCTTCCTCTGCTTTAAACAGTGCCAAGAGCAGAGTCAGGAGAGGGTTTATTCCTTTGGCGCTCTGCTACTCTCTGCTTTCAGCAAGCAAAAAGGCTGCTGTTTTACTTCTTAAACTCCTACCATATGGAAAGTTTCTATAAATAAATCTTGGATTTATGATTGGACTTCTAAATTTGTAACCTCTATGATCCATGACTAAAGCCAATATAAATACCTGTTTAAAATACAGACTGTACATGAGGCTGTAGCAGTATTTCAGTGAGAAAGGTCACCAGCCACAATGTCTAAATTATCAATTCGGTTAATTTCTTCTGTCTCAGTTGGCATGAATGAGGACCTCATTTTGTTGTCAAGCGAAAACTAGTGAGCCTGGTAGTTTTTAGTGAATCCACTTTGACTTTTTGTTTTATGCATGAACTATTGGTGAATTATGTAGCAGACATATTTATGAAAATGTAAAAATGCATTAGATTTTGACAAATGAAATCGTTTAAATATACTAAAGGAGCTAACAGTTTTAGAGGAATCCTATTATTATTTTGTAAATTGGGGTCAATTGGTATTTCAGTCAACAAGTATATAATGGACACCAGTTATGTGCCAGACACTATGTTAGGTCTTAAGGCATATCAAGTTGTATGGAAGATGGTTCCTGTTCAGAAAAGGAAGAGAGAAAAAAAAAAAAAAGAAATGTAGGACAGTAAAATGTTTTATCATTCTAAAAGAAAAATGGATAAATGCCATGTAAGTGTGGTAGAGAGGCGAGTAGATTAACTCTGGGGAATTGGGAAAGGGTTTAGAAAAATGTTTCAATTGGATCTTAAATAATTAAAATTATTTCTAACTGGCTGTATTTTATTGAGTGCCTACTGTAAACTAGATTGGTTAATGTTACCTACCAAAGAAAAGTGGGGAAGAACGTTGTACATGGTAGGAAAACAATGGAACTATCAAAGATTGTATATCCTAGAAATAAGATATTTGGTATGGCTAATGAAGAAGAGGAGAAAGATCAGTGACTGGGTGGAACCAGGTTATGAAGAACCTCGGATTCATAGCATCTGTCCCTGCCACCATGTTTTTGTTCTCATTTCCTTGCCTGAAAAGCCTTTTTCCTCTCTCTGCCAATCTACCTTTTTTAAAAGATCCAGCTTTAGGGAAGCTTTTATGTGAAGGTTTCATCCCCTTTTTTAAAAACTTACTATTTTTACTTAATGATTGTACAAGAGTGTACCTCATAAAAGGGCATTGCGTTTCTTGAACCATTTCTTGTAGTATAGTCTGATCTTCCCAACCAGTTTCTCTTAAAGAGCAGACGATGAAGCCTCTTTAGCACCTGGTATAGTGCCCAGCATATTGTGGCACTCAAGAAATACAGTGGTGAATATAGAACATTTGTAGATGTATCAGCTATTGAGATAGCACAGCTACAGTGGTTGAGATCACCTACATTTATTTAAAAGGCATTTTTTTTTTAGTGTTTATTTATTTTGGGGGGGAGTGAGAGAGAGAGGGAGAGAATCCTAATCAGGCTCCACACTGTCAGAACAGAGCTTGACGTGGGGCTCGGTCTCATGAACTGTGAGCTGAAATCAAGAGTTAGACGCTCAACCAACTGAGCCACCCAGGCTCCCTTAAAAGGCATTTCTTAACACCAGTAGGAGTAATTTTCAGAGGTATAGGTCAGTTGTGATTTGAATGTAAAATGATTTAATAAGAGTATCTCACAGGGTTGTTGAGGATTACGTTAATTAGTACATTTAAGCACTTAGAACAGTGCCTAGCATATATATTAAGTGCTCAGTCAAGCGTTACCTCTTATTTAAATCCACCTATCTGGGCCTTTTTGCCAGTGACAGAGGTCAACCACTGTGGTAGGCATGAAGAGGATAGAAGGGAGATACACAGCTTCATACCTTTGAAAGCAAATGCCCTTTAAGAACTGGAAGAACTGCTTCTATTGCATGAACTTTTTTTTTTTTGTTTGTGTTTTAGTGATCGAGGGGTATGGTTGGCATGGAATTGAATTTCATCTGTCTGCGGGGGTTGTAACCAAGGTAGGTCGCAGGTTTATTTACTTTTCTTGTCTCCTTCCCTAAGCTGTTTTTTTAGTATTTTCAGTTCTGCTAAGCTAGGATAGATCATAGCCCTTTGATGTGCTATCATTGTTATTTATCTAATGTAATAGACTACATCTAGTATCTTGTTAGACCCTATTGAATGCTAAGAAATAGCACAACCAGTGAAAAATGTTGGTGGTTATAGAACAGAACTGTGAATTCACATGCATGCATGTACAGACCACGATCCAGTCTTTGGAGGGCAGAAGTTCTTGTATTAGAGCCATTATGTAAACCAGTTAGGGTAATGGGTAGTGACAGGCTAGCTAATTCTTCTGGTCACTCTAACATTCAGTAGCTTATGTGAATGGTAGACTAAATGCAACAAAGGGCCTGTTTTGACGGTAGCCAGGCCATCATGGCAACGATAAATTTTGTTACTGATGATAGAATCTGTCTATCTGTAACCACTAGAGTTTGATTTGACACAGCATGCATGTATTCCTATCTTAAGCTCTGGGCTAAACAAAACTACACCAGATATGGCTTTGGCTCCTATATTTGTCTTGTGTCAGATGCCCACAAAAAGCTATAGATGGCAGCTTCACACAGCTCTGCAAACCTACTTCTTGTCAGAACATTTCCTGTCAAAGTAAGGTGATGCTAGTTCATGTAGTTCTAGTTTTCTGTGGTCTTAGGTATGTGGAGATCTCATTGCTCATTGGTTTAGGAAACTTGGATTGCTTAGAGAATGAACTTGATAGCCAAAAATATGACGACACTCTTCCCTGCAATCACCCCAACCAGGAATCCTGTCAGCTTGTGTGTAGGGTTCTACAGGTTGATGATAACCTTGGACTCTTGTTGGACCTGCATATAGGACAGCAGAAGTTTTTGAGACTGCTTTCTCTCAGCCACAAAGAACAGTAATCAAAAATACATTGCTTCAAGGAAAAACAATTGAGCTACTTTATTTTATTTACTTAAAAAATTTTTTTCAAACCTTATTTATTTATTTATTTATTTTTAAATTTTTTAAATGTTTTTATTTATTTCTAGGAGAGAAAGAGAGAGACAGCATGAGCAGGGAGGGTCAGAGAGAGAGGGAGTCACTTACTGAAACAGGCTCCAGGCTCTGAGCTGGCAGTCAGCACAGAGCCCGACGCGGGGCTCGAACCCACGAACCGCGAAATCATGACCTAAGCGAAAGTCGGACGCTTAACCGACTAAGCCACCCAGGCGCCCCAAACCTTATTTATTTTTGAGAGAAAGAGACAGAATGTGAGTGGGAAAGGGGCAGAGAGAGAGGGAGATACAGAATCTGAAGCAGGCTCCAGGCTCTGAGCTGTCAGCACAGAGCCCGATGCGGGGCTTGAACTCACGAACCAGAAGATCATGACCTGAGCTGAAGTTGGCTGCTTAACTGACTGAGCCACCCAAGCGCCCTCGCCTCTTTTCTTTTCTTAAAATTTTTAAAAATGTTTTTTTATTTATTTCTGAGAGAGAGAGAATGAGCGTGAGCAGGGGAGGATCAGAGGGAGAGGGAGACACAAAATCTGAAGCAGGCTCCAGCCTCTGAGCTAGCCGGCAGCACAGAGCCCGACGTGGGGCTGGGAACCCACGAACCATGTGATCATGACCTGAGCTGAAGTCGGATGCTTAACCTACTGAGCCACCCAGGCATCCCTCGCCTCTTTCAAACAAACAAACAAACAAACAACACACCTTTTTTTTCCTACTTTTTTTTTTTTCTTAAGTAAGCTTAATGCCCAGTGTGGAGCTCGAACTTATGACCCTGAGATCAAGAGTCACACAGTCTACCAGCCAGGCCAGTCAGGTGCCCCATTGAGTTACTTTCTATAGCAAAAGGAATTGACCCTGCTGCCTAGGAAGGGAGGTGGGGAGGGTAGATGAAAGTTAACTTTCACAGAAGCATCCTTTTCATTATCTGGTGGCCTGAATGTTGGGATCTGGTCTGTGTGATCAGTCAGGAAATTATCTTCTTTCTATTTTCCTGCTTTTAATTGGGGTGGTAATGAACAGGAACTATTTCATGGAATACTGTAAGAATTAAAGGGAAAGAAACTTAAGGAAAGAAACTTAAAATTTCCTGAATGCCTACTAAGGATTAGGTTTATTACTGTAAATTTTCACAGTATGTTCTTATATTGAAATATATAAAGTTCACTGATATTATACGTTTTTAAGTCTAAGTTGACAACGTTGTGGGTATCACCACCTTGAACTGTCTTGACTTTTATTAAAACCATTTAGGGGATGCCTGGGTGGCTCAGTCAGTTAAGCGTCCGACTTCAGCTCAGGTCATGAGCTTACGGTTCGTGGGTTCAAGCCCCGCATCGGGCTCTGTGCTGACAGCTAGCTCAGAGCCTGAAGCCTGCCTTTGGATTCTGTGTTTCCCTCTCTCGCTCTGACCCTCCCCTGCTCACACTGTCTCTCTCTCTTTCAAAAATAAATAAAGATTTAAAAAATAAAAAAAAAAACATTTAGAAGAAAGAGAATTATACATTGATACATGTTACTTCATTTATATCTGCTAGGACATTCTTTTATAAAGGAAAAAAAAGAAAATACTTACATGAGTTAGTGGAGTATTTTTGTTTTTGTTTTAATTCAGAAAATAAAAAAAGACTTGCTACTGATTTAGCCAGAGGCAGAAAGGAGACGAGCAGGTCTGAAATTAGAGACACCTGTGCTGTTTTGGGAAGTTGAGACTCTTGACCCAGGCTTTGCTGAAGTTGGTGCAGGGGAGGTCAGAGTAGGTTAATATTTTCATAGCTCCAAGCAAATGTGAATTGGGGTTTTTTATAGGCGCACTTTTGCTTGATCTCTGTAGTTGCAAACGAGTAAGTAAAATATAGTGCTGCTGTCTTGGGAAACTTCTGCAAAAGTCCCTGAAGCAATGCAAATTAATCTCCAAAAATACCAAAAAAAAAAATAAATAAAAAAAAAAGTCCCCCATTTGGATGTTTTGTTTTGCTGGCTGAGGGAATAGACTGTTGTCATCATGCTAGTAAAGAAATTGTCCCACATTAAGATAATTCTAGATTTGATTTTCTGCTTTTAAGTTTTATTTTGAAATTCTCCTCTGATAGGAGGTACCATCTCTACATCTCCGGCATGTGCAATAATGTAGGATCAAAATAGTTACCTCTCTCCTAGATGATAGGAAGTTAAGTTGGAGTATTCCTTCTCCTTATTCTACATTTAACATATCCAAATATATTGTCTTTCTACTCTTAAGATAGTTAAGCTCTTATGGTCTTAGCAAGGTTTATAGATAGTTAGCCAGTGACACAGTATTATCCTTTATTAGGCTGAAATGGAAACATTAATATTTCTTTACTATGACACTTTTCATTTTTATTTTCCTGTCTGTAGAATGAATTATTGTACTTTTTCTCTTGGCTACTTCCTTTCTTCAATCAGAGAAACTAATACGTAATTCTTTTTTCTTCAGCAAACAAATACCTCTTTTTAAAAAACAGTTTTATTGGGGTGCCTGGGTGGCTCAGTCGATTTAAGCGTCCAACTTTGGCTTAGGTCATGATCTCATGGTTCGTGGGTTTGAGCCCCGCATTGGGCTTTGTGCTGACAGCCAGGTCAGAACCTGGAGCCTGTTTCAGATTCTGTGTCTCCTTCTCTCTCTGATCCTCCTCTGCTCACGTTGTCTCTCTCTCTCTCTCTCAGAAATAAATAAAACATTAAAAAATTTAAAAAACAGCCTTATTGATGTATAATTTATATACTACAAAATTTGCCTGTTTGAAGTGTACAAGTCAGTGATTTTCATTAAATTTGTAGAGTTACACAACCATTATTATACTCCAGTGTTACATTTCCAACTCCCCCAAAAGATCCCTTCTAAACACTACTTTTTAGCTTTACATTATCTACAAATTTTGTTAAGTTCTGCATCAGATTTAATCTTTTTCCTACAAAGTTTCCCATGACTTGCTTATTGCAGGTCAAACATAACTACCTTTTTGTCACTTTTCTTCCATTTTCTTATCACTTTTTAAAAGTATAACCCTTCTTTCTTTTTTTTAATGTTTTATTTTTGAGAGAGAGAGTGTGAGCAGGGGAGGAGCAGAGCGATGGGAACAGAGGATCTAAAGCAGGCTCTGTGCTGACAGCAGTGAGCCTGATAATGGGGTTCGAACTCACATACCATGAGATCATGACGTGAGCCAAAGTCGGATGCTCAACTGACTAAGCTACCCAGGAACCCAAAAGTGTAATCTTTTTTGAAAAGAAGGGCTTTTGGGGCACTTGGGTGGCTTAGTCGGTTAAGCGTCCGACTTTCGCTTAGGTCATGATCTTGCTGTTCGTGGGTTTGAGCCCCGCGTCGGGCTCTGTGCTGACTGCCAGCTCAGAGCCTGGAGCCTGTTTCAGTCTGTGACTCCCTCTGTCTCCGACCCTCCCCTGCTCACGCTGTCTCTCTCTCTCTCTCCTAGAAATAAATAAAACATTAAAAAAAAATTAAAAAAAAAATGAAGATAGCTAAGCACAGAGAAATTGAGTCATTTGCAGAAAGTTACACAAATAGCAAATGGTAGAGCTGGAATTTGAAAGAGCTGGGATTTGAACCTGCACACACTGAGTCCGGAGCCTGTGTTCTTATTTATACTGCTATGCTGCTGCTATGCATGGAGTTTGACATGTAGATATTTAATAAGTGTTGGAGGAGTGAACACTCAGTATTTCTGCACACAGAGCTTTTACTGAAGAACTGGTAGCGTTGAGGTTCCTGCCAGTAGTATGCTTGTTCTTGGGATTATAAGGAAAGGAAGATAGAGGTTTGACTCACAGTGGTCTGAATTCGTATCCTGCTCCATGACTTCTTGATTCATTTCTCTACTTTTACCAAGGAGAATGACCATGTTATTCTTCCTTAATCCCTTAGGTAATACTTACATTAAGATTCCTGAGTTTTGTGTCTTGGACTATTTTCTGCCCCAAACTTTTATTTTGATAGCATTAAAAGAATTTTTTTTAATGTTTGTTTATTTTGAGAGAAAAAGAGAACATGAGCAGGGGAGGGGCAGAGAGAGAGGGAGAGACAGAATTTGAAGCAGGCTTCAGGCTCTGAGCCATCAGAGCGGGGCTTGAACCCATGAACCACGAGATCATGACCTGAGCCAAAGTTGGATGCTTAACGGATTGAGCCACTCAGGCGCCCCTATTTTGATAACATTTAAACCTTCAAAAAGTTTACAGAATGGTACTATGGTCACTCATATACCCTTTTGACTAGATTTATCAATTTGGAACATGTTGCCACGTTTTTGTGTTCTCTTTCCACACACACATGTACATACATACATGCACACGTATTAAATTTTGCTGAAGCATTTAAGGATCACATGCAGATATCATGACACTTTACTCCTAAATATTTCAGCATTTATTTCCAAAGAGTAAGGAGATTTCTTCTCTACAACCATAGTCTAGCTGTTATACTCAGGAACTTTAGTTAGTGTTGGTATACTGTATATTGTCATCTGATGTATAGTCTATATTATATATTTCTTTGGATCTAATAATGTCCTTTATACCTTATTTTAAAGCTTTGGAATCTAGAATTCAGTTAAGAATTAAAGTGCATTTAGTTGTACTGTCTCTTACCCTAAAACAGTTCTTAAAGCACTGTTTTAGAAGGGGGTGGGGAGAGGTGTCTTCCATGACTGACATTTTGAGAGATGAATTGCTTTGTAAACTACACTTCAATTTAAATTTATCTGTTTCCTCGTGAGTAACTTCAGGATAAATATTGTGGGCAGGATGTTTTGTCTTTCTTAGTGCTAAACATCAGGTAGCTTCATTAATGGTGATGTTAAAGCTCAATTTCGTTAAGTTCCTGTCTGCCAGATTTACTGATTGTATTGGTGCCTTTTTCCCTTTGTAATATATAATTGATGAGAGTAATACTGATTTTCTTTTTTGTATCTCTTGTACAGAAATACCATGTGGTTGTCACAATAGAAATGCCTACTAAGCAACAAACTAAATTGGCTAACAATGTTTAAATTTGAGTATTATGTGCAAGGTAATATGTATGAAATGGAGTTCACAGTTCATTTGATTTGAGCTTCTTTGTAATGTGACCTTTTATAAATGCACAGTTTAAATGATTGCTGAAGAGTCTTGGGATAAAAATGTAGTTTTTTTGGGTCATAGGAATTTTTGCTGATAACCTTTTCATAGTTGCACTTTAGTAGAGTATTAACAATTTTCATAGTTTTCAGACAAATTCTTTTCTGCTTTTAAAATCTCCTCTAGTCTTCTTCTGTGTGCCTTGAAACCATGTAGCTCTTTATGAGAGCCCTGGAGTTAATCTGGGTTTGAATCCTGACTCAGCCACTTAATCATTAGGTGATCTCAAACAGGTTATTTAACCTCTCTGAACATCAATATTCTCCTCTGTGTAAAAAGGAGAATAATAATACTCTCATAAGCTCACTGCCTGGATCGAATAAACATTTGCCACTGTTTCTGGTCACAGGTTTTTAGTAAGAGCGATATATTCTTTTCAGTCTGTCAAAACTTGTCACATATTAATGACTCAGTGACTTTTCCCCTAAATCTTTGCACCAGACGTGTATACATAAACATAGCAATGTGCCTGTAGACTTTGTTCAAGGAAATAATCTTAGACATTTCTTCTATAATTCTCTGTGTCCTATCCTTTCTTCACGAAACTTGGGAAAAATGTAGATAAACTTTCAACTTAGAATACTTGTAGAATTCCTCTGTTAACCTTTTTTTTCTTGGATGTGTACATTTGCTGCATACCATTTTAAAAATAATACCCAGGGACTGCCTTGTGCTAGGGAAAAAAATGGTAAATATTCCCACTACTTCAGATCATATGATCTTAATGCTGCCCTGTATTGGGGGCCACAGTTCATTTATATGGCAATCAGTTGATCTAAGGAGAGTGTCAGCCAAATTTTTTAGTGGTGCTTAATGACAGAGGTACTCTATCTCCAGAGGGTATTTGGAAAAGCATTTGGTTGTTGTAGTGACTCTGGGGAGGGTAGAGACAAATCACTGGCATTTAGTGGTCCATTACCAAGGATACCAGTCTAAAACAAAGAATTATCCACCCAAAATGTCAGTAGCATTGTTGAGACACTGAGATACTTGAACCTAAGGGCTTGGTGAATTGGTAGATACAGTTTTATTTTATCTTAATTATTAAAAAAGATCATTATTGCTTAAGGCAGGAAGTTTTTTGAAAGAACAGTTCAGAGCTGTAATATATACTCTTTGTTCTTAAAGGAGAATTTTCCCCATTTGGGAGAGTAAGGCATTTTCCTGAGAATTCAGAAAGTGTTGCTATTATAAGTGTGCATTGATGGTATATAATCTCTAAAATTAGGAGTAGTTGAATGGTTAAATTGTTTAGTGGTTAAAGAAAATTAGCATTATATTTCTTTAGTAGTCATATCTCCATGATTGGTAGAAATAATGTAATTTCTTGTGCTTGGCACTCTAGCAATGCTTGAATATTGCTTGTACTGTTCCCTTTTTTTCCCCCTAAAGACCAAATGATGCTTTTTTTTTTGGCAGATCAATAAGATTATATTAAGGAATGTAATTAAACTTGTTGTAGCTTGTTTCACTTGAGCATAATGTAGGACTTTGACAAAGATTTTAGGGAAGATAAGTATTCTCAGCTAACCGGCAATGTTTCTCAAACTTTTTTGGCTATGACTCATACTTATAGACATATTTTAGCACCCAATTATATGGATAAATATATAGATACCTGAAACAAAAGTTTTATGAAATAAAACCCTTACTACATGTGATACAATCTTTTTTTTTTAAATGTTTTATTTATTTCTGAGAGAGAGAGAGACAGTGTGAGCAGGGGAGGGTCAGAGAGAGAGGGAGATACAGAATCTGACACAGGCTCCAGGCTCGGAGCCGAGCTATCAGCACAGAGCCCGACGCAGGGCTCGAACCCATGAATCGTGAGATCATGACCTGACCCGAAGTTGGACGCTTAACCGACTGAGTCACCCAGGCACTTCTACACGTGGCATAATCTGATAATTTTATTTAATTGCAAAATGTTAATCTTGGTCAATAAAATTGATTATGTGACCAGTGTGTTACAAATTGCAATTTGAAAAATACTGCTTTAAGATATACGTTCAGGAGATACTCACCTAAGCTTTAAAATATATTCCAATTGTGACTTTTTGTTTTCTTTTTTAAGGTTTATTTTATTTTGATAAAAACACTTAAAATGTGATTCACCCTCTTAACAGATTTTTAAGTATACAGTATAGTAATGTTATCTATATACACAATGTTGTACAGTAGATTTCTAGAACTTATTCATCTTGAATAACTGAAATTTTACACCCATTGATACCCATTTCTTTCAAGATTTTATAGTTTTCAGCTAACAAGTCTTTCAATTTCTTAGTTAAATTTATTCCGTAGTATTTTATTTCTGATGCTGTTGTAAATGGGATTCTTTTACTAATTTCCTTTTTAATGTTTATTTTTGATTTACTAATTTCCTTTTTAATGTTTATTTTTGATAGAGACAGAGTGTGAGCAGGGGAGGGGCAGAGAGGGAGGGAGACGCAGAATCTGAAGCAGGCTCCAGGCTCTGAGGTGTCAGCACAGAGCCTGACACATGGCTCAAACTCCTGAACCGTGAGATCATCACCTGAGCTGAAGTTGGATGCTTAACTGACTGAGCCACCCAGGTGGCCCACTAATTTTCTTTTCAGATCATTCATTAGTATATGTTGATTTTGCGGGGTTTTTCTTTTTCTTTTCTTTCTCTTTTTTTTTGGGGGGGGAAGAAAGCAAGCATGTGCATATGAGTTAGGGGAGGAGTAAAGTGAGAGGGAGAGAATCTTAAGCAGGCTCCATGCCCAGTGAGGAACCCAGCATGGGTCCCAATCTCCCCAAGACCTGAGTTGAAATCAAAAGTTGGATGCTTAACACCATCCAAGCCACCCAGGTTTTCCAGTATATGTTGATTTTGTATCCTGCAACTTTACTGAATAGTTCTTTTTTTAAGTAGGCTTCACACCAACCCAGCACAGAGCCCATCAAGGGTTTGAACTAATGACCTTGAGATCAAGACTGAGCTGACATTAAGAGCCTGAAGCTTAACCCACTGAGCCACCAGGC
Organism: Proteles cristata cristata; assembly: GCA_017311185.1. Lineage (NCBI taxonomy): Eukaryota > Metazoa > Chordata > Mammalia > Carnivora > Hyaenidae > Proteles > Proteles cristata. Next base: position 82,212 of record JAESUZ010000358.1, on the reverse strand, counting down.
ATCCCTCATTTACTAGTTTTAACAGTTTTTTTTTTTTTTAGAGTCTTTGGGATTTTCTGTTTATAAGATCATGTTTTATTGTGGCTCCTGGGTGGCTCATTGGGTTAAGTGTCTGATTCTTGATTTTGGCTCAGGTCAAGATCTCACGGTTCATGAGTTTGAGCTCCAAGTTGGGCTCTGCACTGGTGGCATGGAGCCTGCTTGGGATCCTCTCTCTCCTTCTCCCTCTGCCTTTCCCTTGCTTGTATTCTCTCTCTTTCTCTCTTTCTTTCTTTCTTTTTTTTTTTTAATATTTTATTTATTTCTAGGAGAGAGAGAGAGAGAGACAACGTGAGCAGGGGAGGGTCAGAGAGAAAGGGAGTCACAGACTCTGAAACAGGCTCCAGACTCTGAACTGGCAGTCAGCACAGAGCCCGACGTGGGGCTTGAACCCAGGAACCGCGAGATCATGACCCAAGCGAAAGTTGGACGCTTAACCGACTAAGCCACCCAGGCGCCCCTCTCTTTCTCTCTTTCAAAATGAAAAAATAAGCTTAAAAAAATCATGTGTGTCTGCACATAGGGACAATTTTTGCTTCCTACTTTCTGATTTGGATACTGTTTATTTCCTCTTGCCTAATTGCTCTGGTTAGGACTTCCAGTATGTTAAATAGAAGTAGTGAGAGTGGGCATCCTTACTTTGTTCCTGGTCTTACTGCAAAAACTTCAGTATTTTACTGTTTAGTATGATGGGTTTTGTGTGTGTGGCATTTGTTATATTGAGGCCATTTCCTTTTATTAGTTTGTTAAGATTTTTTTTTTTATCATGAAAGAGTGTTGGATTTTATCAAACACTTTTTCTGCATTTATTGAGATGATCATGTGATTTTTATCCTTCATTCTGTAAATGCAGTTCATTGTATTAATTGGTTTGCATATGTTGAACCATCTTTCCATCCCAGAAATAACCAAGTCTGACTATTTCTATCTGCTTCACTCCTGTCCTTGACTAAGCCACCTTCATGTCTCTCTTGGACTTCTCTAATAGCATTCTAATTGCATTCCTGGTTTCTTCTCATATTTTTTTTCCCACTCAACTCTGTCCTCCTTTCTGCTGTTTGAATGATGGTTTAAAAATATTACTCCTGTCATAGCATCCTACTGACTATTGTTTTTTGTTACATATCTATCCTGTATGATTTTTTTTGTAAGATTTTCATGTTAAGAACAAAGGAGAAGTGCATGCAGAGGAGGGGCAGAAAGAGAGGGAAAGAGAGAATCCCAAGCAGGCTTTGCGCCATCAGCAAGGATCCTGACTCACTCCCACGAACCGTGAGATCACGACCTGAGCTGAAGTCAAGACTCCAGATGCTTAATTGACTGAGCCACCCAGGAACCCCTAGCCTATGTGATTGAAAAAACTTTATATAAAAAATTTAAAGCTTTTTAAAAATGTTTATTATTTATTTTTGAGAGAGAGAGATAGGCAGAGCAGGAATGGGGGAGGGGCAGAGAGAGAGAGAGAGAGAAACAATTCGAAGCAGGCCTCAGGCTCTGAGCTGTCAGCACAGAGCCCAATGTGGGGCTTGAACCCATGCACTGTTAGATCATGATCTGAGCCAAAGTTGGATGCTTAATTGACTGAGCCTCCCAGGTGCCCCATAATAAAAATTTTTAAATCAAAAGTTAAAGTAGTAATCATTGACCTCAGATATTTAGAACAAGTTATGCCATGGAACTCCCTTGCTCAATGGTATTGAGGCCTAAATAGAATCTTCTTTCATTTCTGTGTCATTTGCTATCCTTACAATCCTGTTCTGTTCATTTCATTTTATTTTTATTTTTTTATAAAAATTTTTTTTTAATGTTTGTTCATTTTTGAGAGACAGAGACCACATGAGTGGTGGAGAGGCAGTTAATGAGAGAGACACAGAATCCGAAGCAGACTCCAGGCTCTGAGCTCGAACTCACAGACCTCGAGATCATGACCTGAGCCGAAGTCAGGTACTTAACCGACTGAGCCACCCAGGCACCCCTGCTGTATTCATTTTAATTCTAGTGCATCACCTGACCTGTTTTATTCAACTACTCTTCCTTTCAGTTTGGCAGAAATGATAGCTGTTCTGGATTTTGTTGTAACCTTTTTTTTTTTGTAAGCCAATATGAGGAAGGATTTGGCATTTTAAAAGACTGGGGTGCCTGGTTGGCTCAGTCTAAAGAGCATGCTACTCTTGATCTCAAGGTTGTGAGTTTGAACTCCATGTTGGGCGTAGAGACTACTTAAATAAACAACAACAACAAAAGACAAAAGATAGTGTGTTGAACCAAACAGTCCAGAATCTTCCCCACCTAGCTTATTATTTTTTTCCCGAAAAGGAATATGGTAGTGTGAAAATGCTGACTGGGAGTCAGGAGGCTAGAGTTCTCCCCTTGGGTTTGCCGCTAATGAATTTGGTGACATTGAGGAAATTGCATATAACTCTTCCAAACTTTAGTTTCTTCATTACTCAAAGTCATTGGGTACTTAGGTTTCTTCAAACCCTAAAATTAATCAATTCTGCCATCTTTTTGACAAGTTTTTGAGACAGGAAGAGTCTTCTTTCTCTACCTCGCCAACTTGATTTCTCTCCCATATCTTGTAATCTGAATGTCTAGAAAAAGGTAACTAAATTTTATTTATTTGTTATTTATTTGAGAGAGAGAGATTGCATGCATGAGTCGGGAAGAGGGGCAGAGGGAGAGAGAGAGAATCTTAATCAGGCTCTGTGCTCAGTGTGGAGCCTCACATGGGGCTTGATCCCACAACCCTGGACTCATGACCTGATCTGAAATCAAGAGTCGATCACTTAACCAACTGAGCCACGTAGGTACCCCCAAGGAAAGTAAATTTTAATCTCTCATACTCAATTATTGTGATAGGTAATTCCAGAATTATGATTATAAAATAGTCTGGCATGAAAACTCCTATGCAGATGACAAATGATTATATACCACCATGGAGGTAAAAAATGTAGTAAGTAGTCCCTTCCTGTGTACTTTCTGTGAAATGCTCTGTGGTCATGATTGTATGATCCATTTAGAGAGCTTTCTGGGCTCTGCTTTACTATGCTCTCCTTGGATTGTAAGACTATTTTCTTGAAGCATTTTCTTTGTATTATGTTTTGTGCCTTGAGTGTGTGTAATTCAGCCAGAGGTAAAGCTGAGGAATTCATTGCTTTGAGGGTTGGAAACCCTCCTGTTTCTTCCCCAGGCAGTTTTGCAGGAGAATTTAGCACCAGAAAAGGTAAGATTACCAAAGTTATGGCTACCTTGTTTGTGAGCTGGGCCCCCGGTGTCACATAGGGAACTATGGTTTCCTTATTACACATTTTGTTCTTCACTAAACATTGTAGTTTTTTTTCTGAGTTGCTAGTGAGCTGTCCTGTGACTTTGTTTACTTTCAGGTTATCGGGAGCACATGTTAAAGTCCTGTGAAGACTGGCAGAACAGGGCTCAGGTGTTTCAGTCATGTAGCATTGTTCAGTGACCCTTTGACTCTTCAGGCTCTTTCACAGCACTATTTGTCACAGGCTTTTTACTTCATTGGGTAAGACAAGCAAGAACGTGTGCCCTAAAATGTTACCTGCTTCGGTCCAGTGAGGCACTTAGAATTGTGGTGTCTAAGGGCATTGTGTTTAGCTCACCCCTTTGTACTCATGGCCTGATTGCCAGCCTTTTTCAAAAGAAAGATTGGTGATGTCCATACTGTGTGGCTGTATAACATATTGAACTGAATTTTGGGCAGGTATAATTGTAATATCAAAGGAGCTAATGGTATTCATGTTTTTAGGTAAATTTACATCTGATTTGTGAACACATTGTGCCTTTTCCTAAGGGAGTCTAAGTTATACTGCCTTCCACAGTAAAAACGGGTGTGTGTGTGTGTGTGTGTGTTTGTGTGTGTAACAGTTAAAAGTTTTATTCTGTGGCTGAATTGAAGGAAATGACCTAAGGAAGTGTTTTAGACTATGACCAAGAATAAATTGATGAATTTTTCTACAGGAAGTAGATGAATGGTTGGTGGGGACTAGAAGAGGGGAAAAATGGAGAGTGTGCCTACTAACAGGTATGGAGTTTCTTTTTAGAGCGATGAAAGTGTTCTGGAATTAGATAGTGGTAGAACTTTGTGAATATACCAAAAACCACAGAATTGTACATTTAAAAAATTGAATTAACGGTATGTGAATTATAGCCTAATAGAACTGTATTTAAAAAAGAAAGGACCAGAGGTGCCTGGGTGGCTCAGTCTGTTGAGTGTCCAACTTCGGCTCAGGTCATGATCTCACAGTTTGTGAGTTCAAGCCACGGTCATGAGTTTGAGCCCTGGATAGGGCTCTGTGCTGACAATGTGGAGCCTGCTTAGGATTCTGTCTCCCTTTCTCTCTGCTTCTCTCCTACTTGTGATATCTCTTTCTCTCAAAAATAAATAAATAAGCATAAAAAAAGATATTAACATCCTTTGCTGGGTGGAATGGGATGAATTTTGTTTTAAAGATTTTAAGTTTTAAGTAATCTCTACACCCAAAGTGGGGCTTGAACTCACAACCCCGAGATCAAGAGTTGTATGCTCTACTGACTGAGCCAGCCAGGAGCTTCAGAACATTATGAAATTCTGACAGTGGGATGCCTTTATTGAAGATACTCCATATCATCATTTTCCTAAAGATTTATGCGAACTTGAAAATCATAAAGAAAAATTTTTGTTTTGTTGGAAGATTGTGGGGGTGCCTGGGTGGCTCAGTCGGTTAAGCGTCCGACTTCAGCTCGGGTCATGATCTCATGGTTCGTGGGTTTGAGCCCCACATTGGGCTCTGTGCTGACAGTTAGCTCAGAGCCTGGAGCCTACTTCAGATTCTGTGTCTCCCTCTCTCTCTGATCCTCCCCTGCTCACGCTGTCTCTCTCTTTCTCTCTCAGAAATAAAAGCAAAAAACAAACAAACAAAAAAGTAAGATTGTGAAATTTAAAATTGTATAGTATATAACTTTATGGGTGAACACAAGAAAGGAATAAGTTGTATGTTGCATATATGAATAATCTAGAAATAGTAATGTTACAAAGAGCCTATTTGTCTAATAAAACTATAAAAGTGGGTCATTCTCAAATAATGAGATACTATTTCCGGTACTTCCATTTGTGCAAATTTCATAAAGTCTAACAGTACCAATTGTTAACAAGGCTGTGGGAAAGAAAAATCCTAACACGTTGTTGAAGGATACCTAATTTTGGCAAGATTTTGTGAGTTCTTTATATCCTACAGAAGAGGGTTGAAAGGATTTACGCAAAAGGAAACATGTACTAGCATTTTTATTTCACTTATATTATTTATAATCGGAAAAATTTGTAAACTGCCCAACTGTAAAGGAATGGATAAGTAAGCAGTAGCATTTTAATGCAGTCTTTTACTATCACAGAATGGACAGTGATAGCCACTGTTTATGTATGTCTACATATCCTAGAAACATGTTGAGGAAAAAAAAGCAAGTTACAAAAAGTTGAATGTGATACCACTCATAGGGAATGTTAAAAGCAAAATAAAACAATACTGTGTTATCTATGTCCATATATATGCTGCAAAATTATGTTTAAAAACCCGTCGATTAGAAGATACATTAAGTTCAGTAGGATTTTTACTTCTGAAGGGAAGAGAGGACAGTGGCATGAACAGGGAAACCAATTGACTTGCAGTTTCTATTTGATAAAAAAAAGTCTGAAGCAAAAGTGGCAGCATGTTATAATTGTTTTATTTGGGTTATGGTACTTCACTTTTCTGTATTTTAAATTCCTTCATAACCTTTATTTTTAAAAAATTTTTTTGTTTTACTTATTTCTGAGAGAGAGAGAGACAACATGAGCAGGGGTGGGTCAGAGAGAGAGGGAGACACAGAATCCGAAGCAGGCTCCAGGCGCTGAGCTGTCAGCACATAGCCCGACGTGGGGCTCGAACCCACGAACTGTGAAATCATGACCTGAGCCTAAGTCGGACTCTCAACCTACTGAGTGACCCAGGCGCCGCACTTTCATAACCTTTAAAAGTGAAAAAAGAAAAGTGAAAATATCATATGACATTGGTTTTTAAGAAACCAATCGGCTTACATAGTTTTCCTCAGATGTTTTTGTATTTACTGTCATAGAAATAATTCATCCTAAAGGTCATGAACACTAGTTTTTGAAGAAGTGCAGTGTAAGTACTGTGGATTATATATTTTTATTTTAAAATATTTTGGTATTTTTTCCCCTTGATTGAAAAATGCTTGATCACTAGAACACACTAGTTATTTACATGATTGAGTTCTTATTATACATACACAGGTTTTTATGTTTTATAATTAGGACTTGGATTTTTCTCTGTGCGAGCACCTGGGTCTTTTGCTGGTGGTGCTTCCTGGCTGTCAGGAAGTGTTCCCTGATTCTTCCACACACTTCAATTCTAGGGAAGGCTGTAGACTAGTATGATGTTGGCAGGCACTTACAACACTGATGACTTAAAAGTGTGTTGCTATTAAATTATATTTAACAAACACATTGTAATAAGTGTAAATGTGCTTTTTGAAGAACTTCTTGGAGTAGAAATTTTTAGAACTGAAAAGTGGAATGGGGGATAGATGATGATAATTATTATAGCTACTCACCTTAAATAAATCTTTGAGAGCACATGGTATGCATGTGTTTAAAACACTTGGGAATTCCTTAGTATTTACTGTTTAAAAGAGCAGACTTGAAACTCCAGACACTGTCCCTAATAATATCAGTTTCCTTTCTGTCATGCTTAGAAGGAAGGATGTTACTAGGAACTCCTCTGTTTACCATGGAAAATGTTCCCTTTCTAGTTTCCTTTTTTCCGCAAGAAATTATTGAGTTTTTATATTTTATTTATTTATTTATTTTTAATTTTTTAATGTTTTATTTATTTCTAGGAGAGAGAGAGACAGCGTGAGCAGGGGAGGGTCAGAGAGAGGAAGTCACAGACTGAAACAGGCTCCAGGCTCTGAGCTGGCAGTCAGCACAGAGCCCGACGCGGGGCTCGAACCCACGAACCGCGAGATCATGACCTAAGCGAAAGTCGGACGCTTAACCGACTAAGCCACCCAGGCGCCCCAAGAGTTTTTATATTTTATTTTATTTATTTATTTTTTAATGTTTTTTTTTTTTTTATTTCTTAGAGAGAGAGAGACAGCGTGAGCAGGGGAGGGTCAGAGAGAGTGGGAGTCACAGACTGAAACAGGCTCCAGGCTCTGAGCTGGCAGTCAGCACAGAGCCCGACGCGGGGCTCGAACCTGCGAACTGCGAGATCATGACCCAAGCGAAAGTCGGACGCTTAACCAACTAAGCCACCCAGGCGCCCCGAGTTTTTATATTTTAGATTGAGCTTTCAAGTAGACTTTCCTCTAGAACAGTGTTTTCTTTAAATTGAGGTATAATTGATATTAGCATTATGTTAGTTTCAGGTGCACAACATAATGAGTTGAAATTTGAATATTTTAAAATGATCAGAGTAAGTCTAGATAACATCCATGACTATACATACTGATAATTTTTTCTGGTAAGAAGATTTACTTTCTAGTAACTTTCAAAGATGCAGTACAGTATTATTAACTGTAGTCACCACACTGTACATTATGTCTTAGGACTTAATATATTTTATTTTATATCTGGAAGTTCCTACTTTTTGACCCCCTCATTTGGTCTACCTCTTACCTCTGGCAGTCACCAATTTGTTCTCTGTATCTATGAGCTCCTTTTAAAAGTTAAAAAGAATTTTAGATTCCACATATAAGTGAGATTATATGATATTTGTCTTTCTCTGTCTTAGTTTACTTAGCATAATGCCCTCAAAGTCCATCCACGTTGTTGCAAATGGCAAGATTTCATTCTTTTTTATGGCTGAATAATATTCATGTGTATGTATCACACTTTATTTATTCATTGTTAGACACTTAGATGTTTCTGTCTTGGCTATTGCAGATAATGCTGCAGTGAACATGGGCATGCATGTATCTTTTTGAGTTAGCGTTTTCACTTTTGGATAAATATCCAGAAGTAGCATTGTTGGATCATATGGTAGTTCTATTTTTAATTTTTTGAGGAAACTCCATACTGTTTTCCCCAGTGACTGTACCAGTGTACATTTGCACCAACAGTACCCAAGGGTTCCCTTTTCTCCACATCCTTGCCTTTTAGAGAAAGAGCCTGAGCATGGGAGAGTGGCAGGGAGAGAGGGAGAGAGGGAAGGAGAGGGACAGAGAGAGAGAGAGAGAATGAGAATCTTAAGTAGGCTCCACACTCAGTGTGGGGCCAGATACAGGACATAATCCTATGACCCTGGGATCATGACCTGAGCTGAAATCAAGAGTCAGATGCTCAACTGACTGAGCCATCCAGGTGCTTCCCCACTTGCCTTTTTGATAGTGGTCATTCTAACAGTGAGGTTATATCTCATTGTGGTTTTGATTTTCATTTGCCTGATGATAAGTGATGTTACACATTTTTTAATGTATCTCTTGGCTCTCTATATGTCAGCTTTGGAAAAATGTCTATTCAGATCCTCTGCCCTTATTTTAGTCCAAATTTTTTATTTTATTTATTTATTTTATAACTATTGAGTTGATTGACTTCTTTATATATCTTGGATATTAATCCCCTTGTAAGATAATATGATTTGCAATGATGTTCTCCCTTTTAGTAGGTTGCCCTTTCATTTTGTTGATGGTTTCCCATGCTGTGCAGGAGCTTTTTCATTTGATGTAGTTCCACTCATTTATTTTTGCATTTATTTCCTTTTCTTTTTCTGTCAGCTCCCAAAAATGATTGCCAAGGCCGATGTTAAGGAGTTTACTGCCTATGTTTTCTTCTAGGAGTTTTAGATTTCAGGTGTTCATTCAAATCTTTAATCCATTTTGAGTAAACTTGTGTGTGTGGTGTAAGATACTGGTCCAGGTTCATGCTTTTGCGTGTGACTGTGTAGTTTCCCCAGTACCATTTATTGGAGAGAGTGTTCTTTCCCCATTGTATATTCTTGGCTCCTTGAGAGCAGTGTTTTTTGAGCTAGGGTATGTGTGTGGGGGTGAGCAGTGCTATTAAAAAAGATCATGAACTCTGAGGAGTTTTTCAGGGGTGTAACGTAAAGAAATCAGTTTTAGGTTGAACAGGAATTGTTTTCTCTGTCTCTGCTTTTTCTTTTTCTATCTAGCTTTTGAGGGCATGTCAGAAATAGGTAGTATCCTGGAGATGTTTAGAAGTGTTTCCATAAACATGCCATATTTGGGGCGAAGGTGGTATTTTATTTATGTATTTATTTTGCTGCATATAGTCATTATCAACTAAAATGGCTAATGTCTGCTATGTACACAGCATTTTTAAAGATGTTCTCTTTTCCACTCCAAAATCAAGTCCTTAAGTTGGATACATGCTCCTGTCAGGAATGCTTGGTCTTCCCAGCTGTAGTCCTCTGTTTGGTTTCATTATGATTTTAATGGTGTTAGAAAACAAAGTACTTTAGTTGAATGTCATATTGGAATTTTTTCCCCAGTAGACAATTTTGTATTTTTAAAGATACACTTGACACATTGAAGGTGGGGATCTGTTGGTGTGCATGGAAAATTTGTGTAATCTCCTCAAACCCCATTTTTGGAATAATTTGAAGCTGAAGCCAAAGTCTGACTTGGAAACATTGTTCTCTTCTCTAAAAGGAGTAATCTAAGGGATTCCAGATTAATACCATCATTTAGAATCTCTTTGATTATCCCATCGAAAGGTGGGAAGGTAAGTTTATAAGTGGAAAACTTTATACTATAAAAGGTTTATCAGCATTCACCCAAAATTTACTGAGATCCATAACTTATCAGAGTACCTTGCTTTTTCTTTTTTAAGTAATTAATTTCTTAAAACGTTATTTATTTTTAAGAGAACGTGAGTAGGGGAGGTACAGAGACCGAGGGGGACAGAAGATTCGAAGTGGGCTCTGTTCTGAAAGCAGAGGGCCCTATGTGGGGCTCAAACTCACAAACTGTGAGATCATGACCTGAGCCGAAGTCGGATGCTCAACCTACTGAGCCACCTAGGCGCTCCTCTTTTTTCTTTTTTTAAAAATTACATCTATACATGTTGCCTGGATGCTGTATAAGAATGATACTGTATAACAATCCATTTATTATGGATTATAATAAATATAAGTTAGAAAAGATTGCTTAAAATAATATTTGTTGATTTCTTCCTCTGTGTTGGCATTGTTATGAGTATTTATATGTTATATCATCTGATCCTCACACTAACTCTGTGAGAGTTATTATCACCTTGAGGATTAGTAATTAAGCTAAAGTCACATAGCCTAGTAAGTAGTAGTGTAGGCATGTAAAATTAGGCCAAAATCAAGAGTTGGATGCTTAACCGACTGGGCTATCCAGGTGTCGCACGACCTTTTCTTTCCTTCTGGACTGTCTCACCCTCTGGACAAAATCTCTTGAGTTATTAGTCTGTCTGTTGGCCAGCAGGATGACTTTTGGTCTTCTTGGCTTGTTTCTCCTGGCATGGAACCTTTGCCTTACGAGCTGGGGAGCATATGATCAGGGCCCCAGTATTCCTGGACTACTGTACCTTGGATAGAACCTCTGTTCTATGGTTGGGGGCTGGGTGGAGGAAGAGCCTATGATCTTCTGGTCTCACTTATCAGGAATTTAGCCTCTTTGCCTTGAGGCTGTAGGAGATGAGAAATGCTGGTGAACTGCTCCTTCTGGTGATTGATTGGGAGCTGAGGAGAGAAGGAATGCCTTCTTAGTAACACCTGTCTGGAGTGAAGCTTCCATGAAGCTGAGCTGTGGAGTGGATCATGGCTCAAATGTCATGGATGTTCACTGTTACTAAGTTTTAGTAAATTATTTTGAATCTACTTCTCTATTTACTATATACCTTTAGGACCATTTTCAGAGGCTTAAAAAAATTTTTTTTTTAAAAATACTTTTCAGTCTCTGGGGAGCCTGGGTGGCTTAGTCGGTTAAGCGTCCGACTTTCGCTTGGGTCATGATCTCGCGGTTCGTGGGTTCAAGACCCACGTCGGGCTCTGTGCTGACTGCCAGCTCGGAGCCTGGAGCCTGTTTCAGTCTGTGACTCCCTCTCTCTCGACCCTCCCCTGCTCACACTGTCTCTCTCTCTCCTAGAAATAAATAAAAAATTAAAAAATAAAATAAAATAAAATAGTTTTCACCAGCTTTGCTTATTATTATTTTTTTTAATATTTTTATTTATTTCTAGGAGAGAGAGAGACAGCATGAGCAGGGGAGGGTCAGAGAGAGAGGGAGTCACAGACTGAAACAGGCTCCAGGCTCCGAGCTGGCAGTCAGCACAGAGTCCGACACGGGGCTCGAACCCACGAACCGCGAGATCATGACCTAAGCGAAAGTCGGACACTTAACCGACTAAGCCACCCAGGCGCCCCAGCTTTGCTTATTTTTGACGAGAGTGTGTCCAGGGAGCCCTAATGGCTAAGATCCCAGGAGTGGAACTCTATCATTTACATATTGTAACACTCTTGTTGGGATTAATACCAACTTAATTTCAGTAGTATACAGCAACTTTGCTCCTGTATAACTCTGTTCCCCTCCTTCCTTTTGCTGTTATTGACACAAATTACATTTTTATACATTATGTGCTTCTCAACTCAGATTTATAATTCTTTATGCAGTTGTCTTTTCAGACGGGAAAAAAGAAGAATCATTTATATTGTCTTTTCTATTTATCTATGTAGTTGCCTTTGTCAGTACTGTTTATTTCTTCATGTGGATTTGAGTTACTCTTTAGTGTCTTAAATACTTTTAAGCATTTTTTAAAATATTTATTCATTTATCTTGAGAGAGAGAGAGAGAGAGAGAGAATGAGCAGGGTAGGGGCAGAGAAAGAGGGAGAGAATCCCAAGCAGGCCCCATGCTGTCAGCACAGAGCCAGATCGAGTCAGGCTCAATCCCATGAACCGTGAGATCATAACCTGAACTGAAATCAAGAGTCTGGTGCTTATCCGACCAAGCCACCCAGGTGCCCCATGTCTTAAACACTTTTAATATTCATTGTAAGGCAGGTCTGCTAGCAACAGATTCTCCCAATTTTGTTTGTCTCAGAATGTCTTAATTTTTCCTTCATTTTTTTTGAAGGACAGTTTTGCTTGATACAGGATCTTGTTTTCCAGGCTGTTTTGATTCAGGACTTTGAATATATCATCCCACTGCCTTCTGGCTTCTTTGGTTTCTGATGAGAAATAAGCTGTTAATGGTACTGAGAATCCTTGTACATGATGAGTCACCTTTTTCTTGCTGCTTTCAAGATTTCATTCTTGTCTTTTTTTTTTTTAGTTTATTTTGAGAGAGAGAAGGGGAGAGAACAAGCAGGGAAGGAGCAGAGAGTGAAGGAGAGAAAGAATCCCTAGGAGGCTCTGCTCAGCATGGAGGCCAACAAGGGCTCAGTCCCACGACAGAGATCATGACCTGAGCTGATATCAAGAGGCGTATGCTTAACAGACTGAGCCATCCAGGTGCTCCTCATTCTTGTTTTTCTATATTATGATGTGTCTATATGTGGATCTTTTGTAGTTTACCCTAAATGGAATTTATTCACCTTGAATGTGTAATGTTTTTGTTAAAGAAGTTTTGAGAAGTTTTCAGCTATTATTTTTTCAAATATTATTTCTGCCCTTTCTTTCTCTCCTCTTCCCTAGGACTTCCATTATGCATATGTTGCTGTGCTTTGTGGTGTCCCATAGATCTCTGGGGGACACTATCATTTTCTTTAGTCTTTTGTCTTTCATTTCCTCAGATTGGGTAATCTCAATTGATCTTCAAGTTTATGGCTTTTTAAAATATGTATACTCAGATCTGCTTTTTTTGGTTTGTGTTTTTAGCTTATTTATTTATTTTGAGAGAGAGAGGAAGAGAGAGAGAGAGAGAGAGAATCCCAAGCAGGCTCTGTGTTGACAGCACAGCCCCAGTGTGGGGCTCAATCTCGCGAACCATGATATCATAAACTGAACTGAAGTCATGAGTTGGACCCTTAACTGACTGAGCCACCCAGATGCCCAATACGTATGTTCAAATCTGCTTGAACCCCTCTAGTGAATATTTCATTTCAGTCATTCTACTTTGTCAGAATTTGTTTGGCTCCCTTTTTTTTTTTTTGTAATTTCTGCCTTTTTATTGATATTTTCTATTTGATGAGACCTTGTTCCCTTACTTTCCTTTAGTTTTTAAAAAATGTTTATAGATATGTGTATATATATGTGTGTGTGTATATATACATACATATATGAAATGCTTAAAATATTTTTTAATGTTTATTTTTGAGAAAGAGAGAGAGAGAGACTGAGAATGAGTGGGGGAGGGGTTGAGAGAGAGAGGGAGACATAGAATCCAAAGCAGGCTACAGTCTCTGAGCTGTCAGCACAGAGCCCAACATGAGGCTCGAACTTAACGAACCGTGAGATCATGACCTGAGCCTAAATTGCATGCTTAATCGACTGAGCCAGCCAGGAGCCCCATAACATTTATTTATTTATTTATTTTGAGAGAGGGAGAGAGTGCCAGCAAGGAAGGGCAGAGAGAGAGGGAGAAAGAGAGAATCCCAAACAGAGTCCATGCTCAGCACAGAGCTCTATGCATGGTTCGATCCCAGTGACCATGAGATCTTGACCTGAGCTGAAATCAAGAGTTGGATGCTTAACTGACTGAGCCACCCAGGCACCCCTAGTTTTTTTAGGTATGTTTCTTTTATTTTTTTAATTAAAAAAAAATGTTTATTTTTGAGAGAGACAGAGCTAGCAGGAAAAGGGCAGAGAGAGAGGGGGACAGAGGATCTGAAGCAGGCTCTGTGCTGACAGCAGAGAGCCCAGTGTGGGGCTTGAACTCCTGAACTGTGAGATTATGACCTGAGCAGAAGTAGGACACTTAACTAATGGAGCCACCCAGGTGCCCCAATATGATTTTCTTTAGCTCTTTGAACATATTTGAAGTAGCTGATTTAAGATGTTTGTAATAGTTTTTTTTTTAATATTTATTTATTTTTGAGAGAGAGAGAGAGAGAGAAAGAGATAGTGTGTGAATGGGGGAGGGACAGAGACAAGGAAGACAGAATCTGAAGCAGGCTCCAGGCTCCGAGCTGTCAGCACAGAGCTCAACTTGGGGCTGAAATTCATGAACTGTGAGACCATGACCTACGCTGAGGTCAGATGCTTGACCTACTGAGCCACTCATGTGCCCCATGATCTTTGTAATAGTTGTTAGTCCAAAGTTTGGGCTTCCTTAGGGATAGTTTTCTTTTGTTATATCCTCAGCATGCATTTTCTTCCTTATAATCTGAATGGTCCCTCAAGCTCCAGTCACATAGTCTGTATTCCAGGCCACAAGAAGGAAGAATGGCTATAGACATGCTTACTCTCTTTAACTATACTTCCTAGAGATTGTATATGTATACTTTTCCTCACAGTCCATTGGCCAAAATGTTATCGTATGATGTGTTATCATGTGATTATTTCTAGTTTCAAGGGAGTCTGGGAAGTTTGGTCATTAATTTGGGTTGCCTTTTGCCTGAGTTTTTTATTAATAAGAAAGAAAAGAAGAGTGGATTTGGGGGATATAATTAGGGTTTTATTTATTTATTTATTTTTGCCATAGTTTACCCCTTTGGTTCTAATGTTCATGTCTACCCTTCTTTACATACATGTGACATATTCACCTCATCCCAAGAGATAGCACTCCAATATTTCATTTAGTTATTGCATTCAGCTCAAAGTCCAGGATGTTTGAGTAATGTCCAATCTTCTGACAAGATAACTATTCCCAAAGCAATTAGCAATTAGTGTATAGCAGGTGTAATAGAAATAGGATGATAGCAATAAAAAATCACTGTTTAGAAAAGGGGAGAATTAGTAACATAAAAAGTTAATAGCAGGGGCACCGGTGACTCAGTCGTTTAAGTGTCTGACTTCAGATCATGATCTTGCCGTTCGTGAGCTTGAGCCGTGCGTTGGGCTCTCTGCTGTTAGCACAGAGTCTGGAATCTGCTTCAGATTCTGTGTCTCCCTCTCCCTCTTCCCTTCCCTTGCTTACAGTTTGTTTCTCTCTCAAAAATAAATGTTAAAAAAATTTATTTTAAAGGTCCATAGCAATTATTAAATGTTACTGTGTAGGAAATTTGAGGACTTTTGTTCTGGCAGAGAAATAGATTTCTGGATTAAGCATTGTTTTTAAGCCTGGTGTCTCTGGTTTTTTATTTATTTACCTCTGTGCCTCACCCATGTCTACTCCACCTTAGCTTGATGGCAATGACAATGAGGCTATCTGAAACAATTGTCTTGTGTGAGAAGCCTACCCTAAGGAACACCCCCACCCCATTCTTCTGTTTGGTCAAATTCATAGCCTTTCTTCTTTTTTCTTTTATTCTTTTTTTCTTTTTTTTTTAAATCTCTATTACCTGTATCATTCATTCCCCCATTCACCTCCCCATGGTAACCATTAGTTCTCTATATTTTAGGATCTGTTTCTTGGTTTGTCTGTCTGTCTCTCTCACTTTTCCTTTGTTCATTTTTTTTTTTTTAGTTTATTTTGAGAGAGAGGAAGAGAGAGAGCGTGCGCAAGAGAGAATCCCAAGCAGGCTCTGTGCTTTCAGCGCAGAGCCCGAAGCGGGACTTGAACTCACAAACTGTGAGATCATGACCTGAGCTGAAAATTAAGAGTCAGATGCTTAACTGACTGAGCCACCCAGGTGCCCCACGTTTGTTTTGTTTCTTAAATTCCATGTATGAATGAGATCATATGGTGTTTCTCTTTCGCTGATGGACTTCTTTTGCTTAGCATTATATTCTCTAGCTCTATTCATGTTGCATGTGGAAGGATTTCATTCTTATTTATGGCTGAATGGTATTTCATTGTCTATGTATATACCACATTTTCTTTATCCACTCATCAACTGATGGACATTTGGGCTGCTTCCCTATGCTGGCCCTTGTAAATAATGCTATCATAAACACAGGGGAACATGTATCCCATTGAATGAGTGGATAAATACCCAGTAGTGCACTTACTGGATTGTAGGGTAGTTCTATTATAAAATTTTGAGAAACCTCCATACTCTTTTCGACAGTGGCTACACCAGTTGGTGTTCCCATGAACAGTACAAGAGATTTCTTTTTCTTGACATCCTCACTAGTACTTGTTTCTTGTGTTTTTTATTTTAGCCATTCTGACAGGTGTGAGGTGATACCTCATTGTAGTTTGATTTGGATTTCCTTAATGGTGAGCGATGTTGAGCATCCTTTCATGTCTGTTGGCCATCTGTTTGTCTTCTTTGGAGATTTGTCTTTTCATTCTTCTGTACATTTTTAATCAGGTTATTTGGGGGTTTTGGGGTGTTGAGTTGCATAAATTCTTTA
Source organism: Proteles cristata cristata (assembly GCA_017311185.1). Lineage (NCBI taxonomy): Eukaryota > Metazoa > Chordata > Mammalia > Carnivora > Hyaenidae > Proteles > Proteles cristata. The sequence continues at coordinate 65,791 of JAESUZ010000358.1, read as the reverse complement.
TATATTCTGGGTGCTAACCCCTTTTTGGAGATGTTATTTTCATATTATCTTCTCCCATTCAGCAGGTTGTCTTTTAATTTTGTAGATTGTTTCCTATTCTGTGCAGAAGGTTTTTATTTTGATGTAGTCCTCAAAGTTTATTTTTGCTTTTATTTCTCTTGCTTCAGGAGACATATCCAGAAAAATGTTAGTATGGCCAATGTCAGAGAAATTACTGCCCATGCTCTCTTCAAGAATTGTTATGATTTCAGTTCTTATATTTAGGTTATTTAGTCTATTTTGAGCTTATTTTTGTGTATGGTGAAAGAAAATGGTCTGGTTCTATTCTTTTGCATGTATATGTCCAATTTCCCCAGTACCATTGGTTGAAGAGACCTTTTCCCATTTTGTATTCATTGCTCCTTTGTTGAAGATTAGTTGACCGTATAATTGTGGGTTTATTTCTGTGTTTTTATTCTATTGATCTATGTGTCTGATTTTGTGGCAGTACCATACTGTTTGAATTACTACCACTTTGTAATATAACTTGGAATCTGGAATTGTGATACCTCCAGTTTTGTTTTTCTTTTCAAGATTTGTCTGGCTATTCAAGTTTTTTTTTTTGTGGTTCCATACAAATTTTTGGATTATTTGTTCTAGTCTGTGAAAAATAATGTTGGTATTTTGATGAGGATTGCGTTAAATCTTTAGATTGCTTTGGGTGGTATAGATATTTTAACAATGTTTGTTCTGCCCCTCCATGAGCATGGAATATCTCTCCATTTGTTTGCATCATCTTGAATTCCTTTCATCAGTGTTTTATAGTTTTCATAGTATGAGTCTTTCACTCTTTGGTTAACTTATTCCTAAATATTTTATTGCTTTTGGTATAATTTAAATGGGATCGTTTTCTTAATTTCATTTTCTACTGCTTACACATTAATAGTGTTTAGGAATGCAACAAATTTCTGTATATTGATTTTGTTTTCTGTGACCTTAACTGAATTCATTTATCACTTCTAGTAGGTTTTTGGTGAAGTTGTTAGGGTATTCTGTATATAGTATGCCATCTGCAAATAGTGAAAGTTTTACTTCTTCCTTACCAATTTGGATGCCTTTTATTTCTTTGTATTATTGTCTAATTGCTGTGCCCAACACTTCCAGTAGTATGCTGAATAAAGTGGTGAGAGTGGGCATCCTTGTCTTGTTTCTGACTTTCTGACCTTAGGGGAAAAGCTCTATTTTTCACCACTGAGTATGATGTTAGCTGTGGGTTTTTCATAGAATACCTTTGTGTTGAGGTGTGTTCCTTCTAGACCTACTTTGCAGAGGGTTTTTAATCATGAATGGATATTATACTTTGTCCAATACTTTTTCTGTATCTATTGAAATTATCATATGTGGTTCTTATCCTTTATCTTATTGATGTGACATATCATGTTGATTGTTTTACAAATATTGAACCACCCTTGCCTCTTGGGAATAAATCAAGTGTACACGGAACATTCTCCAGAATAGATCACATATTAAACCACAAAACAAGTCTTAACAAATTAAAAATACTCGAAGTCATACCATGCATGTTTTTTGACTGCAAGGCTATGAAACTAGAAATCAAGCACAAGACAAATCTGGAAAGAGCACAAATACACGGAGGTTAAATAACATTTACTAAACATTTAAATAAGATTTTACTAAACAATAAGTGGGACAACCAAGGGATCAAAGAAGAAACCAGGGCACCTGCGTGGCTCAGTTGGTTGAACTGAGCCTCTAACTTTGGCTCAGATCATGATCTTGTGGTTTGTGAGTTCTAGCCTCACATGGGCTCGCTGCTGTCAGCACAGAGCCTGCTTTGGATCCTTTGTCCCCAGCTCTCTCCGTCCCTCCCCCACTTGTGTTCCTCTCTCTTTCTCTCTCTCTCTCTCTCTGTGTGTGTGTCTCTCTCTCTTTTTCAGAAATAAATAAGACATTTTAAAAAGGAAGAAATAAAAAATTACATGGAAACAGATGAAAATGAAAACACAGTGTTCTGTATTAACTACCTAGAATTTAAATAAAAACTTGTAAAAGAAAACACAGTGGTCCTAAATCTTTGAGATGCAGCAAAAGTGATTTTAAGACTAAAGTTTGTAACAATACAAGCCTACCTCAAGAAGCAAGAAAAATATCATATAATCAACTTACCCTTACACCTGAAGGACCTAGAAAAAGAAGAACATGCAAAACCTGAACCAAGCAAAAGGAAAGAAATAATAAATATAAGAGTAGAAATAAATGATATAAGTAACTAAAAAAACAATAGAACAGATCATTGAAGCTATTTCTTTGAAAAGATTAACAAAATTGATAAACCTCTAACTACATTAATAAAAAAAAAAGAGAGAGAGAAAGGATCCCAATAAAGAAAGTCACTAATGAGGGACTCCTGAGTGGCTCAGTCGGTTAAGCGTCTGACTTCAGCTCAGGTCATGATCTCACGGTTCGTGGGTTCGAGCCCCACGTCGGGCTCTGTGCTGACAGCTAGCTCAGAGCCTAGAGCCTGTTTCAGATTCTGTGTCTCCCTCTGTCTCTGACCCTCTCCTGCTCATGCTGTCTCTCTCTCAAAAAAATAAATAAAATATTTAAAAAATTATTAAAAGAAAGTAATGAAAGAGGAGAAATAATGACCAACATCACAGAAGAGCATACAATTATAAGAGAATATTATGAAAATCTATATGCCAAAAAACTGGCCAACTTAGAAGAAATGGATAAATGCTTAGAAACATATAACTTTCCAAAACCAAAGCAGGAAAGAAATAGAAAATGTGAACAGACTAATTACCAGTAATGAAATTGAATCAGTAATGAAAAACTCCCAAAAAACAAAAATCCAGGTCTAGATGGCTTTCCAGGTGAATTCTACCAAACATTTAGAGAGTTAATACCTATTTTTCTCAAACTACTCCAAAAAATAAAAGGGGAAGGAAAACTTCCAAATTCATCCCTCGTGTGAGGCCAGTGTCCCCCTGATACCAAAACCAGATAAAGACACCACAAAAAAAGAACTACAGGCCAGTATCTCATAAATAGAGATGCAAAAATCTTCAACGAAATATTAGCAAACCGAATCCAACAATTCATTAAAACAATCATACACCATGATAAGTAGGTTCATAGGCTTTGAATGGCAGAACTCCAGTCTCATTTACATTTGGCTTTCACTTTTTCCACTCTGTAAGGCTTCAAAGTAAGAGCATTTTAGCTTAGATTGGAGGCCACGGGAAAGAGATGTATTAGCATAGAACTTTTTCTTTATATCTCTTCTTACTGACTGATTAGCTCTAGTCTGAATTTTACCTTCTTGTATAATTTTGTTGAAAGTTACTAGAAGCAGGCAACACATACGACATTCTGAATTTTTCCTACTGTTTCCCTTAAAACACTACCATTCTAGTATAACCAGGCAATGGCTTAACCAGGTGTTTTGCCACTGCATAACAATGATCATTAGCTTTTCAGTCTATAATTTTGAGTGCTCACCACTTACCATTTTATTAAGCATTGACACATATGTTATATTGTTTTTCATGAAGCATCATATAGGATTATATTGAACTACTTGTGATGGCCAAAAGTAAAATAATAGTGGCTTTAAACATGACATAAGTTTATTATTTTCTGTTGTAAAAGAAGTACAGTGTGATGGGCAACCCAGGGCTGTGGTGCCTGACAATGTCAGGGAATCATTTCCTTTTTATTTTTGTTGCCTTATCATTCTCAACATGTGGTTTCTTCCTCATAATCTAATATGGCTGCTTGCACTCCAGTACCTCATTTTAGCCAGCAAGAAGGAGAAGGGTCTAAAGAATAATGTACCTAGTTTTTTTAAGGACATTTCCTAGAAATCATACTTAATACTTTTACTCATGTCCCATTGGGTGAAATTCAGCCCCATGGCTGTACCTGGCTGCAGGAGAGGCTGGGAAATGCAGTCTTTATTCTGGCATGCTCTTAGCTAAAGCTCAGGCTTTCTGTTACTGAGGAAGAAAGGGGAAGTGGATATTGGGCAGCAACCTCCAGTGCCTGCCACAATGCTCCCAGTGAGGTTCTTTTACTTCCTGCTCATGAGCAGTCTCTGATATTTAAAAACGCTCATAATTTTCTTCCCATCGTATTCTTTTTTTTTTCATGCCATCTAAGACTTCTGAGTTGCTACATTCAGATGCTTTCTTGTCTTTGAGATATAGATCATCAGTGTGCTTCCTTTCTCCTTGATTTAGAATCTTGCTGTTTTAAGATATGCCACCAACAAGATATTTGAAGGTTTTCATGCCGGTGTACATTTTACCTTTTCTTTTTTTGCTGCCCACATCGTGCTTTTTGCCTGCACAGATGCCTTCAGAATGTGCTTCACTGACTGCTGACTGCTGCTGCTATGTGTCTTAGCATTTTGTAAATTCCCCAATAATTGCTCTTAAATGTAGTTGTAATGTGGAAACTCCTGTAGTGCTTTAGAGAACAGTTCTGTTATTATTTGCTTTGTTTGGGAAATGAATCTCTTTGTGTCTACTCTCTCTCCTTTATTTTAAAGCTCTAAATATAATTGCACTGTAGTTAAAGTTGTTCTTAGTTATGTTTTACACTTTACTCTGTCAGAAACACTCATGTGTTTTTATTTAAATTGCTGAGATTCATTATGTTTCCAGAGATTCTACCTTGATTGAAATCTTTGAACGACAGTGAGAATCTAAAAATGTATTTTTAGGGGCACCTGGGTACTTCAGTTGGTTCAACATCTGACTCTTGATTTCAGCTCAGGTCATGATTTCACAGTTTGTGAGATCGAGCCCCATGTTGGGTTCTGTGCTGACAGTACAGAATCTGCTTGGAATTCTCTCTCCCTCTCTCTGCCTCTCCTCCCTTACAAACAAGCAAGCAAGCAAACTAAAAGAAAAAAAAGCATTTTTAAGCACAGGCTCTGCACCATATACCATGAACATAATGTAATGAGGCCGTGTGTATGGTAACTGATCTTGCTAGAGTAGTTTCATTTAATAAGTTTGCTTTTATAATTATTCAGAAGAATAACTGATGAGTGTGCTGGTGCTCTCCCTTGGTGTTTGAGCTCTAATGCTGCAGTACTATCATAGGTATGTGCATTGTGAGAGTCCCTCATTGTAACACCAGTAGGTGTCCCGGAGCTGTAGCCTGGTCTTTTCTACCTGGTCCACAGACATGTGAGTCTTGAAGGAACATTTTCTATGGGTGTGGGTCGCTATGTATGGATGTTCCTAAAAACTGCAGCAGTGTCTAAATTTTTTCTGTGGCAAGATATTTCAATTCCATTGTTAAAAAATATTTGCTGAAGAGTTCAGAAAATTGTATATGGCTCTTTTTATAAAGGGGGAGCATATTAATATATAGGGAGAGAGTACATTGGGAAACCTAAGGATGTGAGGCTCTGGCACTGGAAAATAGAGCTTCTCTTCAAACGCTCTTTTGTAGTGGGGAAACAAAGCACAATACTGTAAATGTCTTTCCTTTCCCCCTTCTGCTGCCGGTCTTCATCCTAGGTGAGGTTTGTCTCAACACGTTCTTCATTCCTCAGTTAGTATGTTCAACAATAACTATAGTTGACCCTTGAAACAGCATGGGTTTGTTCTGTGTGAGTCCACTTACATGTGGGTTTATTTTGATAAGTACAGTGTAGTACCGTGAATGTATTTTCCTTATGATTTCATAATATTTTCTGTAGTTTACCTTATGATTGGCAATACATAAGGAGTGTATTTTCCTTATGATTTCATAATTTATCAGGAAGGCTTCTCATTAACAGCAGGCTACTAATAGCTAAGTTTTTGGGAAGTCCAAAGTTTCATGTGGATTTTCAGCTATGCAGGGGATGCACTCCAACTATACACCCCTGCCCCCACATTGTTCAATAGTCAATTGTAGTTTTTTTTTTCTAATTATTCCTACCTGAACAGGGAGACTATGGCAGATTTTCTGTCATGTCAAGTTGTCCAGGCTTATTGGAGTATGTTTTTGGTGCAAAAGTGGAAGTGACAGAATTCCCAATTTGGAAAAAAAAATCCTAGCTTGTCTCATGATGGATTACTTGATGTTAGAAGTTGAATGCACAAAATATACTCAGATCATATTTAAATTTATTCAGGTCTTTTATACATAACACAAGGACTTCTAAACATCTATCATTCCTTCTCTTAAGACAAATATAATTCTGCATTTAAAAATTGAAGTCCATTTGAACACCATAGAGGAGGGATTAGGAATCATAAGGAAAGCTGTAGTGTTTATGGGCATGAGTATAGTTCAAGGAATGTAACAAGTCATCTTTTCAAAATAGTGCTTTCAATTTTAAGCAGCCTTTTGTGATGATGGGGGAATTTGGGTTAGAAGTTAAAACAAATTGTCAAATTTCTGTTAAATGTTGCCAGTAAAATGTCACCTTGTAGTTAAACTCTTCCATACTTAGAATAACTTCCTTTAAGATAACAATTGAATTTTTATTCAGAGTGATTTGCCAACATCGTATCAACAAATTCAGTAATATGATATATTATGATTCAGATCACATATCATAACTTTCCCCCAAAACAGAATTATTGCAATTATTACTAGGAGACCTAACAAAAGGGTAAACTATATCCACTTGAAAGTCAGGCAGAAGGTTAAGGTTTTCTACACAACAGCCAAATTGATCTTTTAAAAACATAGATCAAGGTCATCTAGTTTTTTGAAGAATGTAGTTCTCTCCCACTCTACTCTCTCACCATGCTGGTATTTCCTTGATGATGCCAAGCTCATCCCATCGTCTGGCCTTTGAACTTGGTACAGGCTATTTCTTCTGCATGGCTGGCTACTTTTTATTAAATTCAAAGTAGAATCAGATTGTGTAGTGATAGGGGTAGGAGTTCTGAAACCCAATTGCCTACTTTCAAGTTATGTAACTTCTTAGTGCCTTCATTTCTTCAACTGTAAAAAATTGGATAATAAAAGTAAGTACCTTTTAGTGTTGTGAATACTGAAAAAAATATATAAGCGTGTGTGTGTGTGTGTGTGTGTACATGAAGTGTCTCACTTATATTAAGTGCTCACTAAGTGTTGGCTATTGTTTAGTAAGTCTCAGCTCAGTTATCACTTCTTCAGTAAGACCTTTCTTGACCTTTTCATCATAATTAGCCATCCTGCCCCCTACACATATTACTAATTTATCTGAAATTATTCTATTTTATGTTTCTTTACTTTTAGTTTTTTTGTCTCTCCCACTATAATGTTAGCTCCATGAAAGCAGCGATATTTTCTGTCTGTTGTACTCCCAGTGCCTAGAACAGTGCCTGATCAATATATATTTCTTGAATGAGATCATGGAAGTTGGGTCCACCCCACAAGGTTTTCTTAGGTGACTTAAGACTGAAAGGCGGTTTGTACCACTCAGTTGAGGGAAGATGTTCCCATGTGTACCCAACACCAGTAGATTATGTTCTAGCAACAGAGATCTGGCAGGGGTGTGTCAAGAATAGAAAAAGGTCATCAATAGAAAAAGAGTTGAACCTGGGGATGAAACACATAATTCTGTTTGTCTTCTGTTTTTATTTATTTCTGCTGCTTCCAGCTGGTAAGTTCATGTCCTTTTATATGAGCTCTTGAGCTTGTGTCTTTAAGTTTGGGGACAGCTGGTTGTCCCTCAGCATTATAAAGTTACAGCTTTATTGAGCTTCTTCTAAAATAGTATGAGTAGAAAGTACTGATACATAATTAGATACTCAGCTGTATATGATAATTTTAGTAGTCATAGGAATGGTCTGAGACCCAAAGGAGGCAATCTGAGACCAGGCATTCCTGAGTTACCAATGGAGTAGGTGTGATGGCAGTATATTGTTCCCTTATATCTATACCTCTGCCTCTTTCTCTTACTTTCCTGAATTTTTTCCTTTTGTTCTTCCTATTCTTGTTTTCTTTTCTGTTTCTCTTGGTCTACCTTCATGTCCATGTTGTCCTTCACATGTACCTAATGGAAACTCAAATGTTTCCATTATAGGTTTCTCTCGCTATCTGGAAGTAGAAGCTGAAATGGTGTATAATGAAGGAGCAGTTACCATTAATTTATATAGGGAATTTTTTTTAGCATTCCCAGACACCCCAAATAACCTTGCTTAGGCTTTTCTGATACCTTAGGACACATTTGCTAATTGGTTGCACAAAATAAATTGAGATAAAGTACAGAAGTGCACAGACATAGTTCGAAGCTCTGATGGCTGGATGCTGAGATGCTGAGTGAAGTCACAGGAAGGAGTTTGGCGGTGCCCCGCTCCCTGCTTGGGTGTGTGTTGCCTCTGTATGGGCTGGCTGAAAAACAAACCCTGAGCACTATTTTTGTTTTCACTTATTTCTCCTAAAAGCGAAAATCCTCTTCAGATTTCTTTTGATAGCAAAAACAGATACTAATGTAGATTTTGTAAAAGCAAGTGTCATAATATGAACTTTTGAAAGCTGGGGGACTCATTTACTTGGATTTGACTCCTGAACCCAACATCCAAAACCAAATTCATCATCACCTCGGATAAAATTCCTTCTCCTTTCATCCCTATTTCTATTAGCAGAAACTCTATTTTAGCATCACTCTGGCTTAAAACTGTGAAGTCATATTTGACACCTCCCTTCCCTTCACCCTCTGCAACCAAATGCACACATATCCTGTCACATATAAATTCTGTCTCATTCATCCCACGTTAATTCAACAAAAATCTGAGTTCCTGCTCTATGCCAGGTATGGTTCTGTGTTGTGTGGAGTCCCCTTCTTTTTACATTTGCTGCCCAAATTCAGGATCTCAGCCCATTGTACTTTGCCTGATGACATAGCTTTGTAACTTTTTTCCCAGCCTCTTATTCCTTTTTTTTCCAATCCAGTGTTTACCCTATTGGCAGATTAATGCTCTAAAGCATGATTTGATCATGTCATTCTTTATTTCCTAGAGTGAAATTGAGCTGGCTGGCCCATGCTCACCTCATTTAAATTGTACTTGCACCATGTGGTCTACCAAACTGGATTGCCCTTTTAGAATATAAATCCTCACTTTCTTACATCTGTGTTCTTGTTCTTGCTGTTCTGTCTCCTGGAATAACATAAGCCCCCTGAGGGCAGGAATTTTGTTTTATTCACTGTAGTATCTCTAGCACCCAGGACAATACCTGGCATGTAGTAGGTATTCAGTAGATATTTGTTGAAAGAATAAATGAACAAATGAATAATGAGTACTAGGTACTTGAGTTAAAAAGACAATGGAACACCATTTGCAACTACGTGGATGGAACTAGAAGGCATTATGCTAAGCGAAATTAGTCAGAGAAAGACAAATATCATATGACTTCACTCGTATGAGGAATTTAAGGTACAAAACAGATGAACATAAGGGAAGGAAAAATAATGTAAAAACAGGGAGGGGGGACAAAACATAAGAGACTCTTAAATATAAAGAACAAACAAAGTGGTTTGCTGGAGGGGTTGTGGGGGTAGTGGGCTAAATGGGTAAGGGGCATTAAGAAATCTACTCCTGAACTAATTGGTGAACTATATGCTAACTTGGATGCCAATTAAAAAAAAAAAAAAAGACAATGAAACCAAATTCCTTTCCTCAGTAAATGTAGTGTCTAGTGGAGGATCAATCCATTATAATAGTAGTAAAAGTGAGGCTGGTATCTTACAGGATCTGAACCGTAGAAAGGGAATGGATAATAGAGAGATGGGGGCAGGTTGGGGAGGAAGAGGCAATTTTATGTAGTCACATATAGAGAGCAGCATGATATACGGTTGGAGCAGAGGATGCTTAAGAGAAGTGATGAGAAATGTACTCTGCATAAGGGTTCTGTTGTTACTGTTATCCGTTTTGTTGGGGGAAGAGGGAAAACTTGGGTGACTGATTCCCTATAGAATGGTCAGGTGGGATTGAAAACCTGAAATGAGCAAAGGGCATGAGCAAAGCTTCATGGAGTTTCCTGAAAAAAATTACTTGGGAAATGAAACTTTTGTTGCTTGGAATGTCTTCACACACTTGATTGATAAGGCTGTATAAGCAATTTCATTTGAAAATAAAATTTTCTTTTTAGAATTTGAAGGCATACTATGCTATCTCAGTTTCCATTGTTGATGTCATTTATGATATCTCACAGTGGGTAAGGAATTTGGGCAGGGGTTAGCTTGGGGATTCTTCTGTTCCACATCGTGTTAAGGTGGGTCCACATGGTGACAAGTGACTGGGCTTGTCTGGAGGGACCAGGAGTATAAATGCCTGACACCTTGGTGGGGATATTTGGAAGGCTAGTCTCAGCTGGATCTCTATTCCTTTCAGGATACTCTTTAGACTTAGTTTTTTAAAGGATGTTATTTTTAAGTAACCTCTATACTCATTGTGGGGCTCCTGAGATCAAGAGTCACACGCTCTCTGACAGAGCCAGCCAGGTGCCCCTAGACCTCTTCTTATGGTCTCTGCAGAAGAGTAGTTAGACTTCTGTATGGGGACACAGGGCTCCAAGGGACCACGTAAAAGTCTTCTTTAAAGCCTATACCTGGAACTGGCGTGGCATCACCTTTGCTGTGCTCTGTTGGTGAAGGCAGTCAGGCCAGCTCAGATTTAGTGGAGGGGAAATAGAGCTTACCTGTCAGTGGGCCAAGTGTCAGAGAATTTACAGCCATCTTTAATTTGCCACACCAATTTTCCATGTGCCTTCTACTGTTTTTAGGTGGATGTTCTATTTTTGTTTCTTGTAGTCCTTGGTTTTAGGTGATTTCTGTAATGCAGAGGGAACAGAATGGCCTTTTCTATACTGTTGTTAGACATCTGAGTAGTTTTTAAGATATCCACAGATGATGGGGGTGATAGTGACAGAGATAAGGGGGCAAGACTTGATGTTTTTTGATGTTTTCCTTACCTACTGTAGGACCCAGGGCATTACTTTACATATATAATAAGCTCTCGGAAAATACTTGTTCTTAAATTCCTTTGCGTGCGTGCGTGTGTGTGTGTGTGTGTGTGTGTGAGAGAGAGAGAGAGAGAGAGAGAGAGAGATCCATTTATTTAAATAGTAAGAGTAAGATTTTGGTTTATCTACTACATTGAAGATAAATCAAGGGAAATAAGAATCTGCCCATCTAAAAGTTTGTTAATTGGCTACAAATAATTTTTATACAGAAAAAGGTTTTTTTCAGGAGAACATATCATTTGGTTGCATGAAATGGACTCTGTCATGGGTCATAATAAAAAATTCTATTAGTATAGACTTTTGTAGAGTTATCAGCTGCTTGCCTGAGCTCTTCCATTTCTCTAACACATTTTGTCCTGTTGCTTCTAGTTACATATGCCCCTCGCACCAGCAGAAGGCGTGCAGTCCAAAAAGGGGGTGGGGTGGAGAAAAGATGAGGCGGAATCAAGCCAGCAGGAGAGTGAAACAGATGGGTTGTGGGAGATGACCCTGCCCCCATGTTGTTTTTGTTCTGGCTGCTACTGATCACATGCAGATCAACAGCCAAGCAGTTGGAGTTGGTGATCCTGTGCAAAGGAAAGTTTGATCTTAGGCTAAATAGAATTATAAATTTACAACACTAAAACATGATGCAGATTTTTTTCCTTTTGGTTATTTTAATTACTTTTCCCCTGAGACATTTCAGAAAGTGTTTTGTTTGAGGTACAACTTTTATATTTTTCTGAATAAAAGGATACATATAATCTGAGATAAATATTATACTTTTAGGTTTTCATTTTTGTGCAAGTTTTACAGTGAGTAAAATTTTAGGAGTGTTCAGGAACTGAATTGGTAGAGGAGACATTTTAATTCATGACTGCACCTCCACATTAAAAAAAATTTTTTTTTAATGTTTTATTTATTTCTAGGAGAGAGAGAGACAGCGTGAGCAGGGAAGGTCAGAGAGAGAGGGAGTCACAGACTGAAAAAGGCTCCAGGCTCTGAGCTGGCAGTCCGCACAGAGCCTGATGTGGGGCTCGAACCCACGAACCGCGAGATCATGACCTAAGCGAAAGTCGGATGCTTAACCAACTAAGCCACCCAGGCACCCCGCACCTCCACATTTTTGGATCTAGTCTCTAGATTGTCAGAGTTTACCAGGACTTTCTTCTGTAGGCTGTTTAAAAATGAGTAGAAAGTAGTAGGTTTGCTAGAGAAATAGATTTTCCAATATATATGTGTTATGCTAAGTATTCTTTTCTTTAGTCAGTGCTTGGTTTTGACTTTTGTTTGGCTTATTTTCTAAGGCCAAGATTGAGAAAACCTTGCTTTATGTCCTACCAGGTCTTCACTTTGTTCTATGGAATAACCTTATAAAAAAAAAAAAACAAACTTAGGAATATTATCAAGCATATACACATGTAGAAAGAATAATAGTATCATGAGTCTCCACATACCTTATATTCTGCCTCACCAGTTACCAACATTCTCCCGCTCTTATTTCATCTTTCGCCCACCCCTTGGCCCATGTTTTTTTTTCCCCATGTTGGCACTGGCGATTTACAAATCATTATTATCTTTTTTCCTTAAATAGTTTATTGTCAAGTTGGTTTCCATATAACGCCCAGTGCTCATCCCAACAAGAGTCCTCCTCTATGCCCATCACCCCCTTCCCCTCTACCCCACCCCCATTGGCCCTCAGTTTGTTCTCAGCATTCAGCAGTCTCTCATGATTTGCCTCCATCCCACTCCCCAACTATTTTTTCCCCTTCTTCTCCCCCATGGTCCTTTGTTAAGTTTCTCTTAATCCACTTATGAGTGAAAACATGGTATCTGTCCTTCTGTGCCTGACTTATTTCACTCAGCAGAACACCCTCAAGTTCCATCCACGTTGCTACAAATGGCCAGATTTCATTCCTTCTCATTGCCATGTAGTATTCCATTGTATAGATAAACCGTATCTTCTTGATTCATTCATCATTGATGGGCACTTAGACTCTTTCCATCATTTGGCTATTGTTGAGAGTGCTGCTATGAACACTGGGGTACATGTGCCCCTATGCATCTGCACTCCTGTGTCCCTTGGGTAAATTCCTAGCAGTGCTGTTGCTGGGTCATAGGGGAGTTCTATTGTTAATTTTTTGAGGAACCTCCACATGGTTTTTCAGAGGGGCTGCATCAGTTTACATTCCTACCAGCAGTGTAGGAGGGTGCCCATTTCTCCACATACTCGCCAGCATGTATAGTCTCCTGATTTGTTCATTTTCACCACTCTGACTGGTGTGAGATAGTATCTCAGTGTGGTTTTGATCTGCATTTCCCTGATGATGAGGGATGCTAAGCATCATTTCATGTGTATGTTGGCCATCTGGATGTCCTCTTTGGAGAAGTGTCTGTTCATGTCTTCTGCCCATTTCTTCACTGCATTATTTGTTTTCCAGGTGTGTAGTTTGGTGAGTTCCTTATAGATTTTGGATACTAGTCCTTTATTTGATCTGTCATTTGCCACTCTTTTCCCATTCCGTCAGTTGCCTATTAGTTTTATTGATTGTTTCCCTTGCCGTGCAGAAGCTTTTTATCTTGATGAGGTCCCAGTAGTTCATTTTTGCTCTTGATTCCCTTTTCTTTGGGGACGTGTCAAGTAAGAAGTTGCTGTGGTTGAGGTCAAGGAGGTTGTTTCCTGCTTTTTCCTCTAGGGTTTTGATGGTTTCCTGTCACTCATTCAGGTCCTTTATCCATTTTGAGTTTATTTTGTGTGTGGTGTGAGAAAGTGATCTAGTTTCCTTCTTCTGCATGTTGCTGTCCAGTTTTCCCAGCACCATCTGTTAAAGAGGAAGTCTTTTTTTCCATTGGATACTCCTTCCTGCTTTGTCAAAGATTAGTTGGCCATACATTTGCAAGTCCAATTCTGAGTTCTCTATTCCATTGGTCTGTGTGTCTGTTTTCATGCCAATACCGTACTGTTTTGATTATTACAGCTTTGTAATAGAGGCTAAAGTCTAGGATTGTGATGCCTCCCATTTTAGTTGTCTTCTTCAATATTACTTTGGCTATTTGGGGTCTTTTGTGGTTCCATACAGATTCTAGGATAGTTGGTTCTTGCTTTGAGAAGAATGCTAGTGTAATTTTGATTGGGATTACATTGAATGTAGATTGCTTTGGGTGGTAATGATATTTTAATAATCTTTATTCTTCTGATCCATGAGCATGCAATATTTTTCTATTTCTTTGTGTCTTCTTCAATTTCCTTCATAAGTTTTCTATAGCTTTCATCATATAGATCTCTTATATCTTTGGTTAGGTTTATTCCTAGGTATTTTATGGTTTTTTGTGCAGTTGTGAATGGGATCAGTTTCTTGATTTCTCTTTCTGTTGCATCATTATTGGTGTATAAAAATGCAACCAGTTTCTGTACGTTGATTTTGTATACCCTGCAACTTTGCTGAATTCATGGATCAGTTTAGTAGGCTTCTGGTGGAGTTTGTCGAGTTTTCTATGTAGAGTATCATGTCTTCTGCGAAAAGTGAGAGTTTGACTTCTTCTTTGCCAATTCTGATGCTTTTTATTTCCTTTTGTCTGATTGCTTACGCTAGGACTTCCAGCACTATGTTAAACAACAGTGGTGAGAGCGGACACCCCTGTCGTGTTCCTGATGTTAGAGGGAAAGCTCTCAGTTTTTCCCCATTGAGGATGATGTTAGCTGAGGGATTCTCATAAATGGTTTTTATGATGTTTAAGTAAGTTCCTTCTATCCCAGCTTTCTTGAGGACCTTTATTAAGAAGGGATGCTGTATTTCGTCAAATGCTTTTTCTGCATCTGTTGACAGGATCATATGGTTTTTATCTTTTCTTTTGTTAATGTGGTGTATCACATTGATTGATTTGCGAATATTGAACCAGCCCTGTAACCCGGGAATGAATCCCACTTGATCATGGTGGATAATTCTTTTTATGTGCTGTTGCATTCTATTTGGAAGTATCTTGTTGAGGATTTTTGCTTTCATATTCATCAAAGATATTGACCTGTAGTTCTTTTTTTGCTGGGTCTCTGTCTGGCTTGGGAATCAAAGTGATGCTGGCTTCATAGAATGAGTTCAGAAGTTTTCCTTCCATTTTTATTTTTTGGAATAGCTTGAGAAGAGTGGGTATTAGCTCTGATTTAAATGTCTGGTAGAATTCCCCAGGGAAGCCATCTGGCCCAGGGCTCTTTTTTGTTGGGAGATTTTTGATAACTGATTCCATTTCTTCTCTAGTTATGGGTCTGTTCAGATTTTCTCTCTCTTACCGTGTGAATTTTGGTAGTGTATGTGTGTTTAGGAACTTGTCCATTTCTTCTAAGTTGTCCAGTTTGTTGGCATGTAATTTTTCATAGTATTCCCTGATAATTGCTTATATTTCTGATTGGTTGTAATAAATCCATTTTCATTCATGATTTTGTCTATTTGGGTGCTCTCTCTTTTCTTTTTGAGAAGCCTGGCTAGAGGTTTGTTAATTTTGTTTAATTTTTTCAAAAAACCAACTCTTGGTTTCATTGATCTGTTCACCTATTTTTTTTATATTCTGTATTGTTTATTTCTGCCCTGATTTTTATTATTTCTCTTCTTCTCCTGGGTTTGGGGTGCTTTTGTTGCTCTGCTTCTAGTTCCTTTAGGTGCACTGTCAGATTTTTGTATTTGCGCTTTTTCTAATTTCTTGAAATAGCCCTGAAGTGCAATGTACTTTCCTCTTAGGACTGCCTTTGCCGCATCCCATAGAGTTTGGATTGTTGTATTTTCATTTTCATTTGTTTCCATACATTTTTAAATTTCTTCTCTATTTGCCTGATTGGCCCATTTGTTCTTTAGTAGGGTGTTCTTTAACCTCCATGTTTTTGGAGGTTTTCCAGACTTGTTCCTGTGATTGATTTCAAGTTTCATAGCATTGTGATCTGAAAGTGTGCATGGTATGATCTCAATTCTTTTATATTTATTGAGCCTTGGCCCATGGTTTTATGGAAGAGTTTTGTATAATACAGTTTAGTATTAGCATTTTTAAAAACAATTTGTTTTAAGAAGGCTCCACGTCCAGTGTGGGGCTTGAACTGATGACCCTGAGATCAAGAGGCGCATGCTGTACCAACTGAGCTAACAAGGTACCCCTAGTTTAATATTAGCATTTATAAAGACTGTATCCTGAAACTCTTTTTAAAAGTATTTTATTATTATTATTATTTTAATGTTTATTTTTAGTTTTGAGAGAGAGAGAGAGAAGGAGGGGCAGAGAGAGAGGGAGACACAGAATCCAAAGCAGACTCTGTGCTCTGAGCTGTCAGCACAAAGCCCTGATGGAGGGCTCAAACCCATAAACATGAGATCATCATCTGAGCTGAAGTCAGATGCTCAGCTGAACCATCCAGGTACCCCTTAAGTATTTTATTTTTAAGGTAATCTCTGTGCCTAATGTAGGGCTGAAATTTATGACCTTGAAATCAGAAGTGACATGCTCTACCGAGTCAGCCAGGTGGTCCCCTAAAACTTGAAATCTTGACATTAAGAGATACCACTCTAGCATGTAATTTACCCAATAAAAATATGTGGAAAAAAATATAAATTGTAAGTGATCTTGTCAACCCCTTATGTTCCCATAATATGGAACCTAATCAGTTTTTAAGCTAGTAAAACAAATTCTGAATGGAACACTCAATGAAACAGTTTTTCAAATTGCCTTTTCTTACATTCTGGACTTTGACAGGCACCATCATGGTCCACATCACTATAGAATTTGATACTCCTTTCTTTAATCTGTTAAGATGTATGTGTTCTAAGAAAATCACTTTTTAAACTTAATTTTCCCCTTCATGCCTAGCATTAGACTTGGGGTGACTTTCTTTTGGGGACCATTTCCCACAGTTTGTTTATTCATTTTTTTGAGAGAGAGAGAGAGCGAGAGAGAGAGCGAGAGAGCACGCACGTGAGCAGGAGGGGCTGGGCAGAGGGAGAGAGAATCTCAAGCAGGCTCCATGCCCAGCTCAGGGCCTGATGTGGGGCTTGATCCCATGACCGTGAGCCCATGACCTGAGCCAAAATCAAGAGTCGGCAGCTTAACCAACTGAACCACCCAGGTGCCCCTCCATAGTTAAAATTTTTTAATATCATTTTCTGGAAGTACTGGTTATGTTCATTAAGTGCATGCCAGAATTACAGACTCCTAATGTTTAAATTCAAGCTGATTTAGAAAAAACTTGGTATTCTGGGGGTGCCTGGGTGGTCAGTTGGTTAAGCATCTGACTCTTGATCTCAGCTTTAGGTCACGGTCTTGTGATTAATGAGTTCGAGCCCTGCCTGGGGCTCTGTGCTTATGGTGTAGAGCCTGCTTGGGATTCTGTGCCTCCTCTCTGCCCCTCCCCAACTTGTGCGTTCTCTGTCTCTCTGTCTCTCTGTCTCTCTCTCTCTCTCAATAAATTAATAAACAAACAAAATTAAAAGAAAAGGCTTGGTATTCTGTGATGGATCTTTATCAAATTTCTGAATCTCAGCAATCATCATCATCATCATCATCATCATCTAATTCAAAAAATAGGAGGAAGGTTGTTCTGAATTAAGATGAGATGTAAATGAAACAATATTTTAGGGGTGCCTGGGTGGCTGAGTCAGTTAAGAGTCCAACCCTTGATTTCGGCTCAGGTTATGATCTCATCATTTGTGATATCAAGCCCTGAGTTCGGCCCTGCACTGGCAGCATTGAGCCTGCTTGGGATTCTGTCTCACCTTCTCTCTCAAAATAAATAAACTTTAAAAAAAAAAAAAAGAATATTTTAAAGAATAGTTTATTTTTTCAGGCTCATTGAAATATATGAGTTAGCTTAGTAAATTAATTTTTGTGCAGAGATCTTGCCAGACCATTTTGAAATTTTTGTGGTAAAATACATGTAACATTAAATGTACCAGCTTAACCATTTTTAAGTAGTGTTAAGTAAATTCACATTGTTGTACAAGAGATCTTTAGAACTTTTTTATCTTGCAAAGGACTGAGACTGTATCCCAAGCAAGTACTATTGCCAGACCATTTTTAATGAACAGATAACTCATTTGAAATGAAAAATGTTCATTTACATAATAATATTCAGTATGTTAGTTTCTTATGTAATTATGTAAGGAATTATACATTACGAGGAAGTATTTTAGTTTTTCTCTTAATCTGGTAAACACTATAAAATTGCTGGCACTCTTTTTTTTTCTGTCACTACCCCCACCAAAGTACCAAAGTTGCATAAAATTTTGCTTAGCCTCAAGTTATAGTATCACAGATAATCAGTTAATTCTGAAATCTTGGGGTTTTGCTGTTTGGCAAAGAACTTTTTATATGTGAAAATTTTTTTATATGAAGAACTTTTTATATGATTCTAGCCCAACAGTTTAACAGGAGTACATAAGTACAGTAAGGTTTGCTGGTTCCTGCCCTTGGCTTATAAACATTATTTAAATATATATTTACATTTATTTATATTTGAGAGACAGAGTGCAAGGTGGGGAGGGGCAGAGAGGGAGACATAGAATCCGAAGCAGGGTCCAGGCTCTGAGGTGTCAACACAGAGCCTGATGTGAGGCTTGAACTCACAAACCGTGAGATCATGAGCCCCCCCCCCCGTTTAAAAAAATTTTTTTTAACAAACGTTATTTTTAATGTTCTTTTGTGCATTCTTCCTTGTACCATTCAGATTTTTCTCAAGACCAACCTGTCTTGGTCTTCAGATTTTTTTTTTTTTAATATCCTTAAAAAAATTTTTTTTAGTGTTTTATTTTTGAGAGAGAGAGAGAGAGACCGAGAGAGACTGACCGAGTATGAGCAGAGCAGGGGCAGAGAGAGAGGGAGGCACAGAATCTGAAGCAGGCTCCAGGCTCCGAGCTGACAGCACAGAGCCTGACATGGGGCTGAAACCCATGAACTGTGAGATCAGGACCTGAGCTGAAGTCAGACACTCAAATAACTGAGCCACTCAGGTTCCCCCTAGATTATCTTCAAGTATCTTTCATTTGCTTCTGTCTTTGTTGAGACAAGTATGTATGTATGTATGTATTTTTTTAAGGCAGTTTATTATTTATTTTTTGAAGTAAACTCTACCCCCAGTGTGGCGCTTGAACTCATGATCCCAAGGTCAGGAGTTGCATGCTTTGCTGACAGAGCCAGCCAGGCACCCCCAACAAGTATTTATTGAGTGCCAGTTAATATGTAAATACTGTTTTGCAGGGTCTATCTGTCTATGTGAATAACTGTATACAGTTATTATCACCTCAGCCAAATTTCTTAGTTTTCTAGTATGAGGTGTGAACTCATAATCAGGAATTATTTAACAACTTTCTTTCCCCAGTTTTATTAAGATATAATTGACATGCAGCACTGTAGAAGTTTAAGGTGTACAGCGTGACTTGACTCATATATACTGTGAAATGATGACCACCATTAAGTTTAGTTTTAACATCCATCATCTTTTACAGATATAATAAAAAAAAATGTGTTTTTTTCACTGTGATGAGAACTTTTAGGATTTACTCTCTTAATGACTTTCAAATATGCCATACAGCTGTGTTAACTGTAGTCCTCATGTTGTATATTACATCCCCAGTACTTATTTATCTTTTACTGGAAGTTTGTATCTTTTAACTACCTTCATCCAGTTTTCCCACCCTCCCACCTCCTGTCTCGGAACCATAAATCTCAGTGAGATCATACAGTATTTGTCTTCCTCTGTCTGACTTATTTCACTTAGTGTAATGCCCTTGAGGTTCATTCATGTTGTCAAAATGGCAGGATTTCCTTCTTTTCTTATGGCTGAATAATATTGTATATTAACAATTGCTTATACAAAACCTGTTACTGTATGTGAAGTTGCTTTTCCTAGGTCTTAGTGGCTGAAGTTATGTTACTGCCCTCGTACTTTCCTTGAGGACTCATGAGTTTTTGTTTTTTTAAAAACACACATCTCAGTGCCGTCATCGTCCATGTGCACATGAGTGTGCATGTGTGTGCATGTGCATATATGTATCAGGGAGGGGAAGGGTATCGAGGACTGCTGTCCTAAGGAGTTTGGGTCTCAAAGGATCCTTGATTCATAAAATTGAATCTTTCTAGTCTGAAAAGGCTGCTTTAAGGAAACCATCATGCTTTTTCAAAGTCCATGGAGTACTGAGCCAAATGGATTAATCATGTGTAACAATTTTTTCCCCAGTACACAGAGACAAAGCTTAAATGGTTAAGTCATAGACAAAATAGGAAAAAATTCTTTGAAAGGTAGATTCTTGATTTTCTTTGACATTTGTTGTTTTGTAATTCCTAAAATTATTCACATCTCCCTAGAATCCTTTTCTATTGTTGGGAAGTATTTCCAAACCTCCTCTTAGAATATTAAGCTCCTAGTATTGAGTTCCTAACTTTTTTTTCTTTTGAACTTGCCTCACTCAAGTCTTCTTCCAGCCTTTCTGGAGGTAGAGGGTGTTTCTTAATATCTTCATTCTTCTTAACTTCAATCCCCCATCTTAATTGCTCTTATCTGGATCTTTTTCAATCCTTTTTATATTTTATGAGGTGTTATCAGTCAGAACTATGATCATGTTTGAGCACATTACAGCCTTACATGAAGATAGAATGTGATGGTCTTTTTATTTTTTATTTTTCAGTGCCTTTCTTTATTTCATGGTTTTTCAATATTTTGTTGATTTTCTCATCTTCACATTAAAGACCTCACTAAAGTCTGCAAGGAACTTCTAGGTCCTTCTTTTAGATTAAGAACTGTAGCTTTTTCATTATACAAGCAATATATATGTTTTAGAGAAAATTTGGAAACTAAAGAAAGTAAAAAAGAAACAATGTTCAGAGTCTAATCAAATAAAACCCATTTTGTGTTTTTGGTATCTTTCCTTATAGTCTTTTTTCTACATTTTCATATCTTACTTTTTTTATTAGCATTTTCCACACTCTAAATGCTTTATAAAAATTATTCTCAATAACTACACAGTAGGATTCAGTGAATGAGTATATTCCTAATTCACCTAATCATTAATCCATGCTGTAGAAAAGATTTTCTTGTTATAATGTATTCTTTTCTTTTAAAGATCCTGTTCTTACTTTGCCAAGTTTTATTTTTAATATCCCACTTCTGGGTATTGTGATTAAATAAATATTCATGTACATTAAAGTATTTGGGCAAATATCCATCATCAAACATACATCTCTTTATATGTTTTTTATGGAATCTAATGGCTTAGGAATTTTTTTTTAAAGTAAGCTCTACATTCAACATGGGGCTTGAACTCACAACCCCAGGATTAACAGTTGCAAACTTTACCAACTGAGCTAGCCAGGTGCCCTGGGAATTATTTTCTTAAAGAAATTTTCTGCCCCAAAATATGTTGGTACAGTATAATACTTCTAATAATCTTTTGGATATTCATTAAAGTGTTAATTCTCAAGGTACCTCCCTTGGTAGTTAGAGGGTAACATTTCTTCCATAACTATTTCTCCTTGGCAACTGTTTCCTTTTATCCCATTACACGTTGTGTGTGCTACTTTTATTTTAATTGTATGTTTTCCTCCTGAGTGATGTAGTTGAGGACAGTATCAGACTTGAAATCACATGTACTCTGTGAGCATAGTAAATATTAATTTAAAAATGATGCTGGCTTACTTTATAGAAAATACTTAAGATTAATGGTAGCTTGCCAGTAATACAATTTAGAATAGTACTTAGCATATATTCAGTGGAATAGTCTATCTTTTCACAATGACATATAAACTTTTTGTCTCATCTTCCATTTCCAGGTTGCCATCACGAAAGCCAAAGTGGATTTCTCCAGTGTAGTGTGCCTGCCCCCTTCCGTCATTGCTGTGAATGGGCTGGACGGAGGAGGGGCTGGCGAAAACGATGATGAACCGGTGCTGGTGTCCCTGTCTGCAGCCCCCAGCCCCCAGAGCGAAGCTGTTGCCAATGAACTGCAGGAGCTCTCCTTGCAGCCCGAGCTGACCCTAGGACTCCACCCTGGCAGGAATCCCAATTTGCCTCCACTTAGTGAGCGGAAGAATGGTGAGTATATATGGAATTATTACATTGCCTCTTTTGAACCAGGGTCTTCATGTATATGTTAAAGATCATTACTTTATTTCATGTCTCTTGAAGTTTCTTATAATCTTACTATTTTTTGTAAAATAGAGAAATGGTAAGTTTAGGTAATCATTATAAACCCAACATTTCCTGCCTGGGTTATTAAAACTGCTTTCTAATTTGTCTTTCTTCTCTGCTTTTCCCTCCCAACCTCTTCCATAGATTAATTAATTTAGCCAATATTTATTGAATATCACTATATCATAATTGTGCTAAGATTAGGATAAATGATAAATAAGCCTCTGTCATTAGGAAACTTACCCTATACCTTGTCAGAGTAATTTTTTAGACCTCCCTAGCTTAATACTTTTCAGTGATTGCCCTATAGGATAAAAACAAAAGCATGTTTTTACAAGGCTTGCAGGATCTGGTCTCTTTCTGTTTTGTTAGCTTTTTCTCTTCTCATTCCCCTATTCCTAGTCTTTGCTCCAAACTATTAACGATTTTTAGTACTATTTACAAACCATGCATTCTTCAAACTTCTGTTAATTAAAAAAATTATAGAGGTGTCTGAGTGGCTCTTTTGGTTGAGCATCCAACTCTTGATTATGGCTCAGGTCATGATCTCACAGTTTGTGGGTTTGAGCCCATGTCGGACTCTGCACTGACCACAAGGAGTCTGCTTGGGGTTCTCTTTCTCCCTCTCTCTCTCTCTCTGCCCCTCCCCCTGTTGCGTGCACACGTATGTGCGCTCTCTCTCTCTCAAAACAAAATTATAATTTGTTATAAAAATTTAAGATTTCAGAAAAGGTATAAATAGTAATATCGCAAATATTTATGTACTCACATGCCATCTGGCTTATGTATTCTTTTCCATGCATCTCCATCCATCCCCAGGGTAATTACTGCCCTGAATTTGATATTGCCAAGTATTTCTGTATTTTTTTAACAGCGTGATTAATAGTAGATCATGACCTGAGCTGAATTTGAATATATTCCTGATCAATGTAGAATAGTGTTTCTTTTTTTTATAACGTATATATTAATTGGAGAGAGAGAACTCTATTGTATATACCCTTCTGCAACTTGTGTTTATTGTTCAATATTTATTTTTTCCTGTGAGTTATTAAAGGTATTCTATAAGTTGATCTCATCTAATCTTTGAATCAGCATCAAATCAAATAATCCTGCTTTTCCCTGCTGACCTTTAGTGCCAGCCTTATCTGTTTCTCAGTGTGCAGGAGTTAATTTTTATACCCTCTGTTCTGTTCTATTCATCTCTTTGTCATAGTACATCATCTTAGTTATTGCTGCTTAATAATTAGTCTTGTTATCTGTTAGGACCTTGCCTTTTTTGTCTTCAGAATTGTCTTGACGTTGCTGTTTTTAATTTTTCATAGTTTTAGAATCAGCTTATGAAGTTATGCAGAAACAAAAACGAAAAACAAACTCAATGGGAGGTGCCTGGGTGGCTGAGTCAGTTAAGTGTCCCAACTCTTGATCTCAGCTGAGGTCTTGATCTCAGAGTTGTGAGTTTGGGCCCCACGTTGGGCTCCGTGCTGGGTGTGAAGCCTACTTTAAAGAGAAAAGAAAAAAAACTCATTGCGATTTTTTTTCTTGAACGTTTTATTATGAAAAATTTCAAACACATAAAATAGAGCTTTACAATGAATACTTTTATGTCTACCTCTTAAGTTCTACCATTAACATTTTGTTATACATCCCTCTGTCCGTCAATCCATCTTATTTTTTTGATGCATTTCAAAGTTAATTGCAGACACCAGCATTCTTTCATTTTATTGAAACGTAACTAGTATAGAATAACATACAAATTGTAAGTGTCCTGGTTGAATTTATTACAGAGTGAATATAACTGTGTGTAATTACTGCTTTGTGAAGAAATATTCCCATAACCACCCTGTGTGCTTCTTCCCAATTAGTACTCCCTCTTTTTGCCCAAAGGAAACTACCATCTTGACTTCTAACATCATAAGTTAGTTTTTGTTTGGTTTCTAAACTTTATGTAAATGGAATCATGTTGTATGTATACTGTTGCAGGCTTCTTTTGTTTTGAAATTCATTTGTGTTGAATTAATTATGTGTGGGGGTAGTCTGTTTTCATTGCTGTATAATTAGTCTGTTTTATGAACATACTGGAATGTGTCAATTTTACTTTTGGTAGGTATGTGTTTTGTTTTAGTTTGGGGTTATTACGAATCATGCTGCTATGAAATTCTTGTACATGTCTTGGTATACTTGTTGGGATTTGTTTTTAAATGTTTTCTATTTATTTCTGAGAGAGAGACAGAGAGAGAGAGAGACAGAGAAAGAGAGAGAGAGACGGCATGAACAGGGGAGAGTCAGAGAGAGGGAGATCCGGAATCTGAAACAGGCTCCGGGCTCTGAGCTAGCTGTCAGCACAGAGCCCAGTGCAAGACTTGAAACCACAAACTGTGAGATCATGACCTGAGCTGAAGTTGGATGCTTAACTGACTGAGCCACCCAGGCGCCCCAGGATTTTGATTTGAAATGTGTCATGTAGAGGTTAATGGGAAGAATATACATGTTACATATTGGATATTCCTGTCCACTAGTTAGTTTTATCTCTTCAGTTAAACAGGTGTTCTTTTTTTTTTTTTAATTTTTTTAATGTTTTATTTATTTCTAGGAGAGAGAGAGAGACAGCGTGAGCAGGGGAGGGTCAGAGAGAGAGGGAGTGACAGACTCTGAAACAGGCTCCAGGCTCTGAGCTGGCAGTCAGCACAGAGCCCGACGCGGGGCTCGAACCCACGAACTGCGAGATCATGACCTAAGCGAAAGTCGGATGCTTAACTGACTAAGCCACCCAGGCGCCCCTAACAGGTGTTCTTTGATGTCTTTCTACAGAGTTACAATTTTCTCCATAAAGGTCATGCAGATAATTTTATTACATGTAGTCCCAGGTGGCTTTTTTTTGAGGTGGGGGGGTAGATGTTATCAGTGGTATATTTTTACAAAATATTTTCTGACTGTTGGATGCTGGGGAATAGAAATACCCAGCCTTTTAAAACCTCCTGTGGCTTTTCTACATTTATGCCCACTTTCTGGGTGGCACTCTGCCTCTACTCTTCTCGGCAAGTCTTACTTGTCCTTCAGTATTCTGTTCAGGTGTCACTCCCTTTGAGACGCCTGTCCTAACTCCTAGTCA
Organism: Proteles cristata cristata; assembly: GCA_017311185.1. Lineage (NCBI taxonomy): Eukaryota > Metazoa > Chordata > Mammalia > Carnivora > Hyaenidae > Proteles > Proteles cristata. Next base: position 40,586 of record JAESUZ010000358.1, on the reverse strand, counting down.
GTGTTAGGTATCCTTTTCTTGATTCGCCCCATTGCCCTTTATTGTTACACTTCATCACTGTATGTAATTGGAATTCTCTAGTCAGCAACATGAGGGAACGTCTGGAACCTGAAATCAGACCCCGTTACGCTTCTCTCACAACCCTTCAGTGTCTCCCTGTGAGGCTTACGATGAAATCATCGTTTTTATGACGTGGGCCTGGTATGCTCTCTGACCTGATTATTTCTTACTTCTGTCCCCTTGCTCACTCTGTGCTTTCTTGCTGTTTCTTGAACACATCAAGTATGCTCCTGTCCTAGGGCCTCAGTACTTGCTGTGCCTTTGCTGAAGTCCCGCACAAAGGTCATTTCCTCAAGAAACTTTACCTACCTATTTTATCTAAAAATTCACCTCCCATTACTCCCTATCCTGCTTTGTTTTTCTTTCAAGCACTTATTATTATGATATATGTGTGTTGTTATATGTATGTAATTTAAAAAAAATTTTTTTAAATTTATTTCTGAGAGAGAGAGAGAGAGAGAGACAGCATGAGCAGGAGAGGGTCAGAGAGAGAGGGAGATACAGAATCTGAAACAGGCTCCAGGCTCTGAGCTGGCTGTCAGCGCAGAGCCTGACGCAGGGCTCGAACCCACAAACCATGAGATAATGACCTGAGCCGAAGTTGGATGCTTAACTGACTGAGCCACCCAGGCACCCCTATGTGTGTATATCTGTTTTATTGTCTGTATTCGGCCTCCCCACAGATAATGTGTTTCATAAGGTCAGTGGGCAAAATATTTGTTGAATCAATAGATGAATGGTTTGTTCCACTAGAGAGGGAAGAACTCTGTTTTTACATCCATAGTGGGAGACGTAATGGAAACTCAAGCAGGTGGGGTTTTTTTGTTTGTTTGTTTTAGTGTTTATTTATTTTTGAGAGAGAGAGACAGAGAGGGAGACACAGAATCCAAAGTGGGCTCCAGGCTCTGAGCTGTCAGCCCAGAGCCCTATGCAGCACTCATAGCCTTATGCAGAACTCATAAACTGGGAGATTGTGACCTGAGCTGAAGTTGGACACCCAACCGACTGAGCCACCCAGGCGTCCCATCGCATTTTTATTTTGGGAGATAAGGGACACTCAAGCATTTTTTTGGTGTTCTTTTCCCATTTCTAATTTCTCTTTTTCTCCCCCCAAATGGCAGAGACCTCAGCTTATTTTTATGCTAAAGGAAAAGAATCAGGAAGGAAAAGCTGAAGACAGAAAAGAAGGTGGAGCAGGGTTCCTGTGAGATGTGAGAGGATGGGATTTAAAGGTATTGGCTCTGCCCTGAGCAGTACTAAGGACCATGACTCCTCTGGGATAGGAGGAATGGCAGTGAAGGCGATGACAGACAGCGAACAGCTAACCTCTAATATCTGGGGCAGGAAGCAGAGGAAATTGGTGCTGACAGCTGTGATGGTCTCAGGGGGTTCAAAGCAGCTGTTGCTGTTGGGGCAGAGATGTTGGTGCATCTTCAGCCTTTCTCGACTCTCTGGCATATAAATCAACTGAATTGTGTTTCCATTTTGAACAACAACTTTCTAACTTTCCCAAGCTCCTAAAAGAGCAGCTTATTATCACTTTCTTTACTTTCCTACTTTCCAGAGACTTCACTGTTTTCTGGCTTCTGTCCCTCTCTCTCTCTTTAGAAACTGCCATTGCCAAAGTCATTAGTGTTCTCTTAGATTAAATAGGCACTCTTCATCTTATTTGACCTCATTGCAGCATTTGGCGTGATTGGCCACTCCTTCCAACCTGCAGCTTTTCCTCCACTGACATCACTGAAGTTATTCTTCTTGACTTTTTAAAGTCTGCTTTTACAGCCACTCTCTTTTCTGCTCAGACCTTTTGCCAGCTTCCTTTACCCACATATTAAATTTTGTTACTCCCCAGTGTTTCACGTAGGACCTCTACTTCTTACTCTATATTTTTACCTTGAATGATTTCCCCCAGAACTTTGCCTTTAACCACCATCGTATGCTGTTGATTGATTCCTGTATTATATCTCTAGACTCCTGTGCTTGGCTCTGGAACACCTCTGTAGGGTGTGTCACAGCCTCAGTATGTTCAGTGTGAGAGTCATAAGAACTACCTGCAGTTCTTGCTGAATTCTCTGTTGTGGGAATTGGCACCACCCTCTACCCAGACCTTCAAATAAGGGGTTGTTTTGTTTTCTTCAACCTAAATGAACACTTCGAGTTTTTTCTTTTAATTAAAAAACTTTTTTAATGTTTATTTATTTTGAGAGAGATAGGGAGAGAGACTGTGAGTGAGAGATAGGGGAGGATCAGAGAGGGAGAGAGAGAATCCCATGCAGGCTCCGCACTGTCAGCACAGAGCCCAAAGTGGAGGTAGAACTTAAAGCTATGAGATCACAACCTACAGCAAAATCAAGAGCTGGACATTCAGCCAACTGAACCTCAAGAGGTTTGTTTTCTTTCTTTTTTTTTTTTTTAATTTTAAAAAATGTTTTATTTATGTTTGAGGGAGAAAGATTGCACAGTCGAGCACAGGTGGCAGAGGGGCTGAGAGAGAGACACACACAGTATCTACAGCAGGTTCCAGGCTCTGAGCTGCCAGCCCCGAGCCCGATGTGGGGCTTGAACTCACAGACAGATCATGACCTGGGCCTAAGTTGGACATTCAACCGACTAAGCCACCCAGGTGCCCTGAGCTTTGTTTCATAATCAGATAAAATGTAGGAAAAAGAAAGTAAAAATTCCTTCATAGTCACACAGTTTAGTTATAGCCAGTGGCAGCAGTTTATACACTTTTGTCAGTTTTTGTGTTCATTTATTTATTTTTATACACATATACTTTATATAACTTATTTTCATATAATTTTATTTCATGATATTTAAATCATGTATATACAACAGTTAGCCAGTTTCCTATTATGAGATCCTTAGTTTTTTATTTTTTCTGTTACAAATAATGCTGCAGTAAACATCTTTGGTATATAAATGTTGGTGTAAGTAACTGTAGGACAAACTCACAGAAGTAGATGACAAGATATAGACATAAAGAACCTTTTCTTTCTTGCTGTAAAAGTGTAACTAACATGTTT